>CM042251.1:7749360-8949360 GCA_023566225.1 Romanogobio albipinnatus | reverse complement strand
AGTACAAACAGGCGAGTTATGATAAATTGAGTGTGAGGGATTTGTTCACTTCACACAAAAAGATTTTGGAATGAGATGGCTAACTGTAGTAGCGTTTAGTCCACTGTCTATAATAACCTAATTTAGAGATCACTTTTTTTTTAACCGACAACTTTGATCGGTTAACGTTGATACGGTCAACCATCGGTCAAACGGTCATCGGTTAACATCCCTACAGTGGACGATGCTGAAGTTGCATTTAATCACTACAAAATTATTAAAATGTCTCCACGAAATATACTGTCGAGCTATAGTGCATTCTATCAGTTGCAGTTCTGGCGCTTCTGTCACAACATACCGTAGAACGCAATGTATTTTCACATCACGTTGACGCAGCGGTAGAGTTACACTCACTACACCAGGGGTCTCAAACTCATTTTACCCGGGAGCCGCTGGAGGTAGACTCTGGGTCAGGCTGGGCCGCATCAAGTATTCCACATAAAAAGTGTTTCAAGTATTCCAAAAAAAAGAAGTAGCACAACTGATCCAATCTTCTCAATCTTTATTATTAACAGTTCTTCAACAGGAACGTTTCTTCTGAACATGAACTGTTCCTCTGAATTTGAACTAAATATAGCCTATAGAAATTGAATCATGTAATATGAAATAATGAATGATTTTAATTTTATTTTAAATAATAGACTAATTCACAGCAAGGCCGTAACCAGGTCAAACAGAACAGTGAGCGAAATTTAGGTCTAATTCAAGTTGGGAAATAATCTTTTTGGGACTATTTGTAAACAAAATTTGCATCAAATATATTATTAGTTCCGATATTCTTCACATGAGTGAGTGAATAAACGCATAGATTCCCTAGTGATTCCCATAGAATCGAATTCTCTAGTGGTCTGGTGGTAGAATTTTTGTCAACCATGTCAAAGGTTCCGGGTTTTAATCCGCTCTCGTTTTTCTTCATTAAAATCAACGATGTTCATCAATGATTGTATAAGACCATGGACACGTTTACATTTTGTTTTGTGATTTCACCGGAAAGAATAGAGTCCCTCTCAGCAATGCCATTAGGCGATAGATTGATGCGCTCGTCTGTGTGTGAAGACTGTGCAGTGTGTACGAGAACGTAAACCCCGCCTACTTTGATTGGCCATCTCAAATCATTTTGACATTGACGAGCGCTGCTAGACCACATTCGTTTCAACTGTCTGATCAGCTTCGTTTGTCTGTTCCTGTCAATCACGCGGTGTCAACCAATTATACTGCACGAGGGAGGGGCGAGCCAACTCTCTCACACAGACACACAAAAAAAAAAAAAAAAAAAAAAAAAAAAAAAAAAGGCGGCAAGCGCTGCATACGCAACGACTCAGCAAAAAGGGGCTTTTCAGAGCAACGCGCGGGCCGCACTAACACTAAACTTTGATATCAAGAAGTGATCCACAAAATATCATCCTGCCGGCCGCAAGTGGCCCGTGGGCCACGAGTTTGAGACCCCTGCACTAGACAGTCATTCACAAAAGTTCATTTGCATGCGTGTTAAAGCCTTGCCAGTTAAACACTTAATTCGCGTGCTGATGCGCTGGTCTAAGTCCCCGTCCTCAGGAAGCTGGAGTTTCCATATCCAATCTTTTTTTTCCCCTCGTTTCAAGAAATATCTGCACACACGAGACCACTGAAACCAACTCAAAACGATATAGTATACATGCCAGGCCAGTATGTGGCGCTGTAATTCTGCCACAGAAATACACTAAAAACAGAATAGAGGTTCTGTGGCTAGAAGGGGTACAGCAACGGTAGGAAGTGAGGCAAAAATCTCACAATAAAATAATAAATAAATTTGCTACTTACCAGATGCATTTTATTAACGCATACACCTACCCCAACCCTAAACCTACCCTTACAATAATGCAAATACAGTAATTAAATGACACAATATTGATGTGCGCAGGCCCAGTGCCCGTAGTTGTTTCCCTTTCTAGTCTTTCCGGTGCGGGACATGGTGTGATGACATCTGTTTCACAAAATATACGGATTGGCTGTACACACGAAAACGCAAGGGTGTCGTTTTCAGATTTATCCACTCTGGGACCCGTTTTCAAAAAAGTATCGGTTTCATGCTCCCAAAACACTGGATCCGTGTGGACGAAACGCTGATACAGTACAACATTTTTACATATACAGCTAAACGTCTCCATGTGGACAGGGCCTCAAACGCGCCTTTTCTGAGTGCATACACGCAAAAGCCTGACAAACAGCGCCTGATTACTAGTCATCTTTCGAGTCTTATTGCGCCAATACACACAAGGTTAATATAAACACAGTTGGTTATGTCTCAAGTGAAAGTACACAGTTGAGAAAATCAGAACAGTCTCTGTATGCATGCAGGACTTAAAGTAAACATGCTGACAATTGTCCTTAAAGGGATATATCCCCATTCTATATATAACTATAGTTCACCCAAAAAACTAAAAATTTGTTTCATTATTTAGTTGCTGTAATGTTGCTCCAAACCTGTATTTATTTATTTCTTTTTTTCATTTTGAAGAATGTGGGTAACCAAACAGTTGCTGGTCCCCACTGACTTCCACCTTCCTACTGTGTGTCAGTGGGGACCAGAAACTGTTTGGTTACCCACATTCTTCAAAATATCATCTTGTGTTTTTTGGGTTTAAAACAACTGGAGATAACAAATTATTATTATGAATATGTTATTATTAACTTAATGATATGTTTAAAAGTATTTCAGGAAAGTTTTTGTTAGAGCCCTTGTTATTCTTACTTTTGACATTCATTTTCCACCGGATATATCGGTCTACTTGATCTGAAATATCAGCCCTGAAAACACAAACCAGCAGTTTCAGAGCAACTTTAGTGGCGCAACTAGCCATTTATATAAAACACACTGTAATAAACAGCTTTTGCCATAATAGTGTTATTTTAGTAATCTCAGATTTTTTTTAGTTTGTTGTTTTGTCTGTTTAGATTTTATTAACCTTTATTTCAGCTTTAGTTTGGTAAAAAACTTATTTTAATTTAGTTGAAATTAACCTATTTTATTGTATATCAGTTAACATTTATTTCAAGTAAAGAATTTATGGTTTTAGTTGTTAACTATAATAACACTGATATAAGTAAAATCCATTTTAAGTCTTTCCTTGTAATCGGGCACCCCACACAAAAACTAAAATAGTTCAAATTAAATGGAAATTAAATTACATACAGTTTATGAAACCAAATAATAACCAGGGTGGAAATTGGACACTGCGTGACTTCTATAATCAACAAACCCAAAATACACAGTCTTATTTTGAAATATCTATGATTTATTATTGCAGGATGCTCATTTAAATTCAGATGAGGGGGATAAAATAATGCATTTACAACCGTATACAACACATTACAATATAAACACCGTAAGGTAAACATTGTCATAATTGATCATCATTAGTTCATTAGCAATCGCTTGGCATAAATGCACTTTCAGGCTTTGAAACGTGAAGCTCTCACATTTATTTAATGAAATCATACCCTTTTGAAGTTTAATCACAATAGGTAGTAGGGCTGCACGATTTGGGGAAAATATCTAATTGCGATTATTCTGTTTAAAATTGCGATTTAAAAGTGATTATTATAATAAATGTATTCTTTACAAATGAAAAGTGTATATAACATTGTGTTTATATATTATGACTAATAATAATGATTATAATTATTGGTAAATAAAAATAATTATGATTATAATTATTGCTAAATAAAAATAATAATAATGATTATAATTATTGCTAAATAAAAATAAGAAATATTACTATTACAATAACATTCTCCACATTCTCATACAAGAAACTCCACATTTGCCTTGGAAGTTCATTTTCAGGAAATCCCTATGGGAAATCCCTAATGTGAAGCTCATGCTGCAGGCTGAATAAAACGAAGATAGAAACGCTTTGACTGATTAAACATGAAGACAATATTTCTGCGACAAGATATGGTGTATTTGAGTTCTTCAAGCCTTCTCTGGTATTTTCATAATACAAGTATGCAGTGCTGATTGACGTTCTGTGATAAGAAGCCACATCAGGTCGACTGACGATATGAAGTTATCAAACGTCGTATTTGGTTGGACAACAGGTTTATGAACGCTTCACATTACTAGTTAGTGAAGATGTTTGACACGTGTTGCTCAATCGCAGTGCTTTCAGACGGAGCAGCGTTTACTACTGATCACAGAGCCGCTCTTCACTGACACGCTGGGCATTTATTTATTTATTTCATTAAAAAAAAAAATAATTTGCAGCCTTTGCGCTTTCATAATAGCACATAAGCCAAATCGCGATTGCGGTTCGATTTCGAATAGGTAGTATTGATTTATGTTTTTCCCCATCCCCAAACTATAAGACTCCTTATTAAATTATCATAAAGTTGCTTCGTTATAGCATAATAGCAATTTTCTTGCACAAATGCTCCCAAATAAATCTTAAGGTCGCACAGATTTAATAACTAAGGAAACTGCAAGTCTGCCATTGTCTATGATGTTTATATACTGTAATATTTACCAGTAAATAGTAGGCTACTAGCTACTTAATTGAACAAAATTGAACTTAATTGAAAAAAAAAAAAAAAAAAACTCCATTCAGTCCATTTTATCACGAAATTCAAACGATAAATGCCGTTTTGACGCTCTTTAATGCGACATGACTGATCACTGTATACAGGTGCTGGTCATATAATTAGAATATCATCAAAAAGTTGATGTATTTCACTAATTCCATTCAAAAAGTGAAACTTGTACATTATATTCATTCATTACACACAAGACTGATATATTTCAAAAGATTATTTCTTTTAATATTGATGATTATAAACAGACAACTAAGGAAAAACCCAAATTCAGTATCTCAGAACATTTGAATATTGTGAAAAGGTTCAATATTGAAGACACCTGGTGCCACACTCTAATCAGTTACTAAACTCTGGTCTCTCAGTCTAGTTCTGTAGGCTACACAATCATGGGGAAGACTGCTGACTTGCCAGTTGTCTAAAAGACGACCATTGACACCTTGCACAAGGAGGGCAAGACACAAAAGGTCATTGCAAAAGAGGCTGGCTGTTCACAGAGCTCTGTGTCCAAGCACATTAATAGAGAGGCGAAGGGAAAGAAAAGATGATGTGGTAGAAAAAGAAAAAAAATTGTACAAGCAATAGGGATAACCGCACCCTGGAGAGGATTGTGAAACAAAACCCATTCAAAAATGTGGGGGAGATTCACAAAGAGTAGACTGCAGCTGGAGTCAGTGCTTCAAGAACCACTACGCACAGACGTATGCAAGACATGGGTTTCAGCTGTCGCATTCTTTGTGTCAAGCCACTCTTGAACAACAGACAGCGTCAGAAGCATCTCGCCTGTGCTAAAGACAAAAAGGAAAAAAAGTGGTCCAAAGTCATGTTCTCTGATGAAAGTAAATTTTGCATTTCCTTTGGAAATCAGGGTCCCAGAGTCTGGAGGAAGAGAGGAGAGGCACACAATCCACGTTGCTTGAGGTCCAGTGTAAAGTTTCCACAGTCAGTGATGGTTTGGGGTGCCATGTTATCTGCTGGTGTTGGTCCACTGTTTTCTGAGGTCCAAGGTCAACGCAGCCGTATACCAGGAAGTTTTAGAGCACTTCATGCTTCCTGCTGCTGACCAACTTTATGGAGATGCAGATTTCATTTTCCAACAGGACTTGGCACCTGCACACAGTGCCAAAGCAACCAGTACCTGGTTTAAGGACCATGGTATCCATGTTCTTAATTGGCCAGCAAACTCACCTGACCTTAACTCCATAAAAAAATCTATGGGGTATTGTGAAGATGAAGATGCGATATGCCAGAAGAGCTGAATGCCACTATCAGAGCAACCTGGGCTCTCATAACACCTGAGCAGTGCCACAAACTGACCGACTCCATGCCACGCCGCATTGCTGCAGTAATTCAGGCAAAAGGAGCCCCAACTAAGTATTGAGTGCTGGACATGCTCATACTTTTCATGTTCATACTTTTCAGTTGGCCAAGATTTCTAAAAATCCTTTCTTTGTATTGGTATTAAGTAATATTCTAATTTTATGAAATACTGAATTTGGGATTTTCCTTAGTTGTCTGTTATAATCATCAAAATTAAAAGAAATAAACATTTAAAATATATCAGTCTGTGTGTAATGAATGAATATAACATACAAGTTTCACTTTTTGAATGGAATTAGTGAAATCAACTTTTTGATGATATTCTAATTATATGACCAGCACCTGTAGGCGCATTAGTTCAAGCAGCGGCGCGAGTGAAAGCAATCATCTCTTTTCCTGAAGAATAAACATTAACTAATATCTTAAGGTATGTTGAGGATACATTACTAACACTTACTTAAACGCATCTAAATGTTGTGTAACTGCTCAGAGTTTCAACCGCGGAAAGACGTCAATAAAACAGCTTATAAACAATGTCAAGTAGCATCACATTTACCTCAGAAGTCATTCAGTGTGCACAGCAGAGTTCACTAGAGAGATGAACTCTTTCGCTAAATATATGCACTATATTAGCCTACATATGTTAATTATATTCTACTTAACCTGTTAGTGATATCTTGATTATACATGTTTAAATAAATCTGTCATGAAAATGACAGACAATGTGTATAAATGATTATATTTCAACAACGAATTGGAGAAAAACTTTAATTATATTTAGAAGTTAATGCAAAAACTGCCTTGTGTGAATTTTACATGTTGGCATACAATGTGTTAGAGTGTTGATTATTATATCTAAAAATAAATAGCAACTGAATTTAGGCTAATAGTTTGGTCTCTGTTGTTAACCTTTAATATTATAGTAATGTGCAAGTAAGGGCTCCCTATAGTTTACAGCATTATCTTTAAGAAACTTAAGTTATAAATGAATTCATTTAAGGACAGACTTTTTTCAGTAAACCCCTGTTTAACAAAAATAAATAAAAAGAAATTTTGTAAAAGCAACTGCTGTACCGAACTGTCAGTTTTGTGCACCGTTACACCCCTAATAAATTTATTTATTTATAATACAAATACAATATTTTTTTTTTTTTAAAAAGAACAGTGAACATAAGTTTACAAGTGGGTAATTAAAAAGAAAATAAGAGCCTCAAAACTGTATATTAAGCTTTTTATTTTAGGTACACTTGGGTACATTAAAACAGAACCATTCTCTATATTTCAAATGCATACAATCATGTTAAATACAATACATATTTGATGCAACTTTATTCTAAAAAAAATGTATCAAGCATTTCATTTTTTTAAAAATTAATGGATATTTTGACATTTATTCTAAAACATAAAAAGGATATTGGATGATTTTCAGTACACGACAAGCTTTTCCTGCGATTTTGCCGACCATCATGTGTGCAGTTACTTTTCGTACACTTAAAGCGCGTTCATAACTGGACACAAGTAGTTGTCGTGGTAACGAACAATAATATCTTAACGTGCTGACATGTGGACTAACTTTTGAGGAAATAAGTTACTAGGTTTGAATTATTGGTCCTGCGCTGTCTATTGACTTAGTTGATTTAAATATGTCTATAATGGCTAACGTACGTGCTTAAGTGAACGCTCAAGTTTAATGATCATAATGCAAGGCAAGCATTCGCATGTACGTGATATTTTTTGCGGTTGTGTGCTCGGCTGTGGGGGTGTTGCAACATCTGGGTGATGTCTCATCAAATGGTTCCGCAGATTTGTAGCATTTCACCACAGCATTACAAACGTCAACAACGCACCATGAATGAATGCATGAATGACAGGAGCACCTCTCGCGCCTTTGTAACATCGCGCAAGGCGTCCATCATCGTCCATCGTGATGCGCCACCATCGTGATGCCACGCCCCCGTTGCGAGTCTTGTTGTGAGTGCGACACACACGAATCCTCTTCTATAGTATTAGTAAAACTAAAAACTTTGCAGGGATTGCTCTGTAAATTAAATTGAAAATGCAACTAATGCATATATGCCATTTTAAATACTGTAGTCTATGCCATATATATCTATATAGCCTACATTTCGAAATCATTTGAGGCTGAAACATCCATAAGCATGCGTGTTTATTTCAGCACTTCCGTCAGTGAAACAACACACTACAGCCTATAAAACATTTAAACGGTTTTCATTAAATAATGGTAACCTCAAGAATATAAGAAAATGAAATATTAGTTAGAAAAATATGATTCATACTATTTCCCCGCAAAGATGCGTCATATAGCCTACCGCTCTGCGCTTTAGGAAGAATGTGTGACACGAGCTGGCTACCTTTTCGAATATCTTCATCTTTTCTCCTGATGTTGCAAAGCAACACTTGTTGTAAAAGGTCTGAAGAGCGGATTTTATCTTCCACAGGGTCAAGACATTTAGGCAATGCTTGATTATTCACTGCCAGAGAAACGAAACTAAAATCACCGGTGTGTGTGTGAAATGCGCTATTCAAATAAAACAAACTTGACGTGCCTTACCAAGTTTAATAACAAAAACAAACTGTGTTAAATAAAATTTGAAGTAAAAAGGTATTCGTCCTACAGTGTTTTTATATTTTACCACAGTAAAGGATGTGAATAGTTTATAATCCCCTGCGAACATGGGTGCGACGCGAGTGAAGTTTTGGGAAAAGAAACCAGATGTCCATGTCCATTGGGATAAAATGGACTAGGCCTATTGTTAAAATTCACGGAAAATCGAGTGACCCGATCGCAAAACAGAATGAAAAAGTGCTATCTGACCATTATTTCCTTTCTAGGCTAAACAAAGCTTTGTGCTTCACTCCTGTGGTAATATTCTCGTGAAACAGCATTCACATACAAAACACTGGGTTAGTAAAATAACAAAATTATTTTTTTAAAAGTAGAAAATAGTATTTATGTAAAGAGATATATTAAAATAAAAAGAGCTCAACTCTTAAGTGGAAGGAACCTATTTTTTCCCCCTCACGTGCAACCTAGCGGATGAGTCATTATTTGGGTTAGAAAAATAACAATTATAGTTAAGTAGAAAATAGTATTTATGTAAAGAGATATAGTATATTATCTACCTATTTTGAGATATAGTATATTATATACCCCCCCAAAACGACGATATCATCGACCATCACAATGTTTTACTGTAAACATCGTCAACTGCCAATTTAGGGGACATAGACTGTTACTAGGGTTGGGCAATCTTCAGAACACCCCCTTGTTTCCACTTCTTTTGGATTAGCCCAACTCACTGGAGAAGAGACAGATTGAAGAAGACTAGTTTGCTGTATATTAATTTAATTGTGAGCGTTTTCTGCTCTTGATCTGGCTTGTTTAATAAATATTCCTTTTTTATTAAAGTGGACATGCCTTTTGTGTTTAAGAGGAAAATCTTTAAGTTAATAGTCTATTCGTGTCTCAGCCGCGAAGCTGAGCTGATCCTATGTTCGAGCTGCACAGAGCGGCTGAAATGATAGTGTCTGTCAGTTAGTATAATACATATTAGGGGTGTAACCGTACACGTATTGAACCGTCTCGGTACAGGGCTTTCAGTACGGTGCACGCGTGTACCGAACGGTTATGAATGTAATCTTTAACAGTTAACAGTTGGCTTGTTGTAAGCGCGGAACACGCTTCCATCTGAGTTCCCAAACGAACATTAAGTATTCAGTCCATTTTATCACGAAATTCAAACGATAAATGCCGTTTTAACGCTCTTTAATGTGATGTGACTGATAGACACGTATCAGTTCAACTTGCAGGCAGCGCGCGAGTCAATGCGATCATCTCTTCCTAAAGAATAAACATAAATTAATACATCTTGAGGTATGTTGAGGATACATTACAACTTACTGAAATGCATCATATGTCGTGTAATCGCTCCATCTGTGTTTCAACCGCGGAAAGACAATAAAACTGCTTGTAAACAATGTCATGCAGAATCACGTTTACTCAGAAGTCATTCAGTGTCCACAGCTGTAGCTCACTAGAGAAATCAACTTTCACTGAATACATGCACTATATTAGCCGTTATATTCATTATATTAGCCTATATATATTCATTATATACTACTAAGCCTGTTAATGATGTCTTGTTTATTTAATGCATGTTTAAATAAACCTGTCATGAAAATTACAGCCACTAAATGATTATATTTCAACAACGAATAAAAATAATTAAATTTAGAAGTTAATGCAAAAACTGCCTTATGTGAAGCTTATGAGTGTTGATTATTATATCTAAAAATAAATAGAAACTGAATTTAGGCTAATAGTTTGGGCTCTGTTGTTAATCTTTAATAGCTATATGCAAGTAAGGGCTCCCTATATAGTTTACAGCATTATCTTTAAGAAACTTTTAGTTATAATTTAATTCATTTAAGGACAGACACAATTTCTCATTAAACCACTGTTGAATAAAAATTAATAAAATGCAATTTTGTAAAACTGCTGTACCGAATCCATACCGAACCGGGACTTCAAAACCGAGGTACATACCGAACCGTCAGTTTTGTGTACCGTTACACCCCTAATACATATGACAAAAACAATTGTCTAAATTATGTTGCATATTCCTCAAGTTCTTGTGATGATATCACTAGTTGACGACATTTTCGGAAATCATAGGCTATGATGGTGCACGTGATGCAGCGCTGTCAGAGCCGACAGACTCGTGTCAGACTCATTTCAGTGCAAAATAATCAGGTCACAAACTATTTAATATACTGCAAATAACCTACTAGTTTATGTTTATTTATAATTTATTTAGGCAGACAACAAGGCTACCAAGTACTGCACACAGTGTGCAGCTAATTAATTTAACGTTTTTTTTCCTTACGTAATTTTTAGTCGAAATTCAGGACTTCAGTCGACCATGATTTTCTTTGGTTGATTACAGCCCTAGATGGCAGAGATGGAAACATTTGCTCGATGCCATCTTGAATGTTTATTCACCGCTCTGTTGAAGAATGCGATTGGCGCATAGTGTTTCTTAAAGTGACATCGCCAACTACTGGCCTGGCATTCATTATACTACACTTCTAGTCATTTTTGAATGGGGATCGTTTTGACTTTAATCGCCTGTACACGAAAACGTACGTTTTTAATACTTTTTGGCTGTGTAAACGTACTCTTAGTGGTATAAACATTAATATAAATGTAACATTATGAATGTAATTGTTTAGACATTATTTACTTTATCCATTAAGATACTTACGCAATATTTGATTCACAAAACACTACATTTTGAAACTGACAAATGAGGCATCACTTCTCAATGGCAAAACATTTGAGTAGTAATGTAGCATGTGATATTAATACAGCACATTTACACTAAATTGTAATAGCTGTTACAGCAGCAAAAGAGTTAACACGCCGGGGAAGGAATAATATACAGAGTAAAAAGCTCTGGCAGAAGTGGCCTAGTTAAAGTCTCTCAAATCAAAGCTCATTTGTAGTCAAACTGGAATCGACTCCATGAGGAGAAAACACATGATTTGAACATACGAACGAGGACCATAAACCTTATTAGATGTCAAGTCTGACCTCAATATTGATTGCAGCTGCACCTGGCACAAAGTCAACACGATAGGCCTCATGTTAAAACAGCACTTAATCCATTTACAGACTACATAGACATAAATGTGGCGATGTTGTGGGTTTGTTAAACAGATGCAGTAAGTTAACACCTTGACTAAACAGCTGTGTAATCTGTTTACAATTAGAGAAGGTGAATGCTAGTTAGCTGAAGTTAACTGCAACTCCATACTAGTTCACGAAACTCACTAACGGAACACGGTAAACCAATGCATCTCAGTGTACCCAGTGTTATTCTGTCGTTATTTAGTTAACACCCTTACATTTTAACCGTCTTGCTTCAACACAACGTGCAACTCGCTGTCACGCAGTTAATGCTAATGTTTAGCTAAGCAGTTAGCCCTTGCGGCTTCATATCAGTCAGAATTTACCAGTCGGATAACGTTTAAACAGTTAGGGAATACAGCTATTAATAATACATTTTCGACATGCTGCTTCGGTTAGAAGTACAATTAATTATTTGAACTGTTTGAAAGAAAAAAAATATTAGCATTGTGCTAGAGTTCATTAGCTTTTGCGTCCACACACAGGCCGCATGCGAAACAACCCCACAAATTCACAATTAACGGTCCAAATCACTAAACACCCATTTTTATAAACCATAAGGCATCGTTTATAAAACATTTACCGCTTGCTAACGTATATCAACATACAGCTGAATGCAGTAACGGAGACAAACATATTCATGACACCACACAGATATGTAAACACGCAGCTACAAAGAATCACACAAAACAGATTTCAAATCTAACAAGAGACAGCATAAATATGACTTTCTGTAAACTTACCAAACGTGGTTGGGAATATCTTTCTGCGTGTTTGTGAATTATAGGTGTAGAGCTCTGACATATATTTAGGGGGTGTAAAGCGAGTGTGTAAGATGGCTTCCAGTCATCTTTAAACCCTCCCATAATCAGTCACATGAGAGCCCTGTCTAATCCACAAAAACACCACGTATAATAGAATTATTTATTAAATGCATTTTTACTGCGGATTTTATTTTAAATGCCTGTAAAATATTTTGTATATCCATTTTTTTAAATCAATATATTCTGGTGAAGCACTGCACTTTTTGGCACTTATATCCTCGCCACAATTATACTTCCCCTTAAAAAGATCATAATTACGCATCAGCACTGATTAATTCTTACCTGAGCTTGTTGTAGTCTTGACTCTTGGCAGAAACCTGACATGTGAAGGGAGTCATTTAATTAGTTTAACATAGTACTTGACTAATTAGGTTATGTGTGTATTAATTTGATTTAAGGAGGATTGTCATTTATTTGTGTCCCTAAAAACATAATTTTTCATCATAGGTTAAGTGTTGAAATGGTTTGGCATGCACAGGGTAGAAATCTGTTGATAAGGACACCTGTGGGATTCAGACAGAGATAAGCTAGTTAATTAATTGCCTTAAGTAGCTGAATGACTTTCTCCTGACCAATTACACTGAATTTAGGCTTGTGCTGCCTTTACATGCTATAGGATATGTGATAATTCTCACTTCTGAAGTCGTGATTACGAGCTCATTGCATTCAAAATGTGAGGGCGTTCATGTGATATTTTTACCTAGGAAACAAAAGAGAGCACGTGAAGGCAGCATTATGCTTCTCTACACAGGATAAGTGACTTTACAGTTCAATTCTAGTTAATGCTAGAAAGTTCACTATGTTGGTTACAAAAGTGGAATCAGGCACAATATCAATGCATCAATAAGCACTTGATGATTTCTTCCCTAGATAGTAGACTGGAACCACTCCAGCAAGCTTCACACAGAATGTGTCAATGAGTGTCGCCTATAGCCAGAGATGGGCAGTATTTCGATTAAATGTTTAAATACAGTACTTAATTAGTTTGAGTATCTTGTAATATTGCTGGACAAAAACAATCAGATGTAATTCATAATTAAATGCATTGAGAGGGTTTTGTATTTGAGATACTTTTTGAAACAAAAGAACTTTCTTTACCAGTTTTAATAGGACTACCAAATATGCAAGTTAATCACGTGACACATTCTGTTGGATCCATAGGCAAATTTAACCATATAAGTCTTAAAGGGATAGTTCACCCCATGGGCGTCGGAAGCAAAAAAAATGTGGGTGGGTCCTCATAAAGTACAAATACCGTATACTGCTTTGCTTGCTAAATGTATAGTTTGGAAAGACAAAATTACGGAAATTGCCAAGTAATTGAGAATGGCAGTAGTGTAGGGGTAAGATGCACAGCATCTAGTTTCGCCGAACTCAATCTTCTCTCTTTTCCCATCACATATCAGACCGGAAAGGCATTTATTTTCAATAAAAATGAAGAAAATATTAGAAAGGTGGAAATAAAGCGTCTAACATGTTTAATAATAAGTGTTTATTGATTAGGGGTAGGTAAACAGATATGTGCTGAATGTTAGAGATGATAAAAGTGAGTGGGTCCACTATCATTGATTGTAAAAAGTGGGTGGGTCTTGTCCCACCCACATACAATGGTTCCGACGCCCATGGTTCACCCACAAATGAAAAACTGTCATCATTTGCTCATCCTAAAGTTGTTCCAAACGTGTATGAGTTTCTTTCTTAACAGAATTTAAAAAAAAATTGGGGGTGAACGATACTCGGTTACTTAACGTAACCTCGGTTCTCTCTAGAAGAGGGAACGAGTATTGCGTAAGTTCCTTACGCATCGGGAAAGTATTCTTTCTTCGAGATTTCTGAAAAACCCAAAATTATCCTTAATTTTGTAACATTGTCAACGCAGTGCGGCAGCCTGGCAGACCATAGCAGGCTATTCCAGCGTGCTATTGGCTGCTCTGCTGGCAACTGCAGCAGCCTATTGGTGAGCCCGCGTGACGTGGCGACCAATGAGGGCGCTTCGCGCCCACCTGGCTACATTTGCCTACAGGTGGGGCGTGGCCACGTGTATATAAGCAGGGCTCACGGGCTGCATATTCGGTTTTCGTAGTTCTGAAGCATAAAAGCCCGCGGGGCGCACGGCAAGGAACGCAATACTCGTTCCCTCTTCTAGAGAGAACCGAGGTTACGTCAAGTAACCGAGTATCGTTCTCTTACGAGAGGTTCTCTCGTATTGCGTAAGTTCCTTACGCATCGGGAACACATTGTCAACGCCGTGCGCGCCTCGCGTAAAGCATATGTATCCCAGGGAACCGGGGACCATAACACTGCTCGGGCAGGGTGGCCGGTAAGGAGAACGGGCCACCACATATACAGACACTTCATTCGAACTGACGGGTGGTTACGACGGGTGGTTACAACACCCTGTCCCATGAATGAGGGAACGGCACCTGCCGGTCTCCTTCAAATTCACCACACCTTGTCTCATGAATGAGGGAACGGCAACGCCGGTCGCCTTCAAATTCACAATATCTTGTTATATGAGTGAGGTAACGGCACCGCCGGTCACCTTCAAACTCACAACAGCTCGTCTCGTAAATGAGGGAACGGCACCGCCGGTCTCCTTCAAATTCACATGAGCCTAGTACCGAACTTACTACCAGTATGTGAGCTATGTCTGCGCAGAATAACTGGGCAGAACCAACAGCCCTATTGAACTGATAACACTTTCGCCTGTAAGGCAGGAACTTCCAGATTGTAAAATCTCACGAACGTAGACGGGGAGGCCCAGCCTGCCGCCATACAGATATCGTGGATGGAAATCCCTCTGGCCCAAGCCCACGAAGAGGCCATGCCTCTGGTGGAGTGTGCTCTGACACCTAGCGGGCACTGCAGGTGTTTGGAAGCGTATGCAGTTGCAATCGCGTCCACTATCCACCTGGACAGGGTCTGTTTCGAGGAGGCGAGACCTTTAGTGCGCCCACCAAACTAAACAAATAGCTGCTCAGAACGCCTGAAGGCGGCGGAGCGTGTGACATAAACCCTCAATTCCCTGACAGGGCAGAGGATATTGCCACCGTCCCCCTCGTCGGATGCTGGCAGAGCCGAGAGGGAGATAATCTGCGCCCTGAAGGGAGTGCCGATCGCTTTGGGGACATAACCATGCCTCGGTCTGAGAATGACCTTAGAGTCATTAGGACCGAACTCCATACACGTCGGGCTCACTGAGAGTGCGTGTAGATCCCCCACGCGTTTCACTGAAGCCAGAGCTATCAGGAACGCGGTTTTTAGCGAAAGGAACCTTGGTTCCACAGTCTCGAGCGGTTCAAAGGGATGAGCCTTCAGGGCCTCTAGGACCAAGGCCAGATCCCATATAGGAACCGATGGGGGCCGCGGGGGATTCATCCGTCTGGCTCCTCTGAGGAAACGGATGATGAGCTCGTTCCTTCCTAGCGTGCTACCTAGCGTCGTCTGAGCGAACGCTGCTATAGCCGCCATATACACTTTGAGCGTGGAAGGGGACCTGCCCAGTTCCGAAAGCTCTTGGAGGAAGGAGAGCACCCGCTGGACCCCACATTGCTGTGGGTCCAATCCCTTGGAAACACACCACTCAGTGAACACCAACCACTTAGAACTATATAACCGCCTCGTCGAGGGGGCTCTAGAGTGTGAAATCGTGTTCATAACCCCTTCGGGCAGGTCAACGGGTATCCGTTGGTCACCCATACATGCAGAGATCATCGCTTTGGATGGGGATGCCAAACTGACCCTCCTGCTTGAGAGAGGAGGTCTGCTCTCAGCGGAACTGGCCAGGGGGGTGAGTGCGACAGCTTCACCAGCTCTGGGTGCCAAATCTGGTTCTCCCAGCGCGGCGCTATAAGGAGCCCCGGGCAGCGCGTCTCCCTGATTTTCGCTATGAACTGGGGCAATAGGGAAATCGGCGGGAAAGCATACAGCGGGAGGCTGGGCCAAGGTTGGGACAGCGCATCCTCGCTTTTGGACAGAAACGTCAGGCAGCGGGCGTTCTCTTTTGTTGCAAAGAGGTTGAGCTCCGCTCTGCCGAATAGGCGCCATACCAGCTGGACTGTCTGGGGGTGCAGGGACCATTCTCCTGGGAGAATGAGGCCCCTGGACAGCTTGTCCGGGCCTACATTGAGGTGGCCCGGTACGTGCGCAGCTCTCAGAGAGCGCAGCGAGCTGTGTGCCCACACGAGCAGGCGTTCTGTCAGATTGCCCAGACATCTGGACCTGACACCCCCCTGCCGGTTCACGTAGGACACCACTGTGGTATTGTCCGACCGGACTAACACGTGGTGTCCTCGTATAAGCGGGAGAAACTGCCTGAGCGTGTTCTCTACCGCTATCATCTCCAAACAGTTTATGTGTAGGAGTTTTTCCTCGCTCGACCAGAGGCCCGAGGCTGATCTGCCCTCGAAAACGGCGCCCCAACCCGTGGTGGAGGCGTCCGTCGAGATGACCTTGCGGTGTGAGATGGCTCCCATCGTCACTCCCCTCTGGTACCAGTCGGCTACTAACCAGGGCTCTAGGGCTGACACGCAGCCCTGAGTCACTCTGATCCTGAAGCCTCCGGACGCCCAGGCTCTGTGAGGCACTCGGGCGTTTAACCAGCATTGCAGCGGGCGCATGCGCATTAAGCCCAGCTGGAGCACAGCTGCAGCTGAGGCCATACGTCCCAGCATCCTCTGAAAAAGCTTGAGAGGTGCGATTTTGCCCGGCCGGAAGTACGCAGCCATGCGCCGAACTTGGCGCGCGCGTTGGGGTGACAGGCGGGCTGACATTGCCACAGTGTCCAGATTCAAACCCAGAAATGAGGTTGATTGCGTGGGCACTAATGAGCTCTTGGTCCAATTGACCGTGAGCCCCAGGCTGTCCAGATGGCTGAGCAGCATTGCCCTGTGGGCGAGGAGCTCGGCCTCTGACTGCGCCAGGATGAGCCAATCGTCCAGATAGTTCAACACTCGCATCCCTCGATTTCTCAGAGGAGCGAGGGCCGCGTCCATGCACTTCGTAAATGTACGGGGTGCTAGTGACAGGCCGAACGGAAGGACGGTGTATTGATAAGCCTGGCCGTCGAAGGCGAATCGTAAGAATGGCCTGTGACACGGCGTTATCTTGATTTGAAAATATGCATCTGTAGAGGATCAGAGAGGATGAGCGCCAGCTGCGAGCCGCAGCGATCTCGGCCCTCGTGGAGGAGTGAGGGAGTATAAAGGAGGAACGACGACAGTGAGGGACGAGAGAGGACCAGGCCTGGATTTTGTGTTGTGTTTTATTTTAGTTTTGTTATCCGCTGCAGTCGTCCGTGAGGGGCTGCAGCTTTTATTTTCACTTTGTGTTTGTGTGTAGGCGGCAGTCGGCCGCGAGGGGCTGCCGCCGCCATTATTATTTTATGTTTATTTGATTAAAACATTTTCAACGTTCGCCGGTTCCCGCCTCCTTCTTCCCGTACAAACAAGCTTTACTACAGTAATGTATTCCTTATTTTCCTCAGCTTTACTTTCTAGAAAAATGACAGAACAGGGTCTTCACAGGTCAGCATCGTATCAAGTAACTTATGCACCCAAAGACTACCATGTTTTTCTTTTCTTTTATGGTGGATGATAACATAACAGAAATACCATAGTAAAGTAAAGGGATACTATTTGCCCAGTAGGCCTAATTGGAAGCTGCAGTGAGTCACAGAGCAGGTTAATTAAAGGTCCCGTTCTTCGTGTTTTTTTGAAGCTTTGATTGTGTTTACAGTGTGCAATATAACATGTGTTCATGTTTCATATTTTTCACACAATTTACTTATCTGTACACCACTGTTTTCACTGTCCTAATAACGGCTGATGACTTCCTTTATTCTATGAAGTCCCTCCTTCAGAAATACGTAACGAGTTCTGATTGTGCCAGCGGTTCCTGTGTTGTGATTCGACAGCAGCTTAGCGCACGTGGAAAGGTCACGCCTCTTAACGGGGAGATGTATGCGCTCAATGATCTCTACAGTGTCCCTGGGAAAGCCAAACAAAGGTGATTTGACTCCGGGATGAAAATAACAGCGTCTCGACGACATGGCGTCAAACACACTCAAACGCAACAATTCCTTTTCTCCACGCGACACGTCCTCTTCTCCACGTGGGACAGCAACAAGACCACGCCCCCTTTTTCGCGTATTCTTGTGGGCGGAGGTTAGTCTGTTCTACTGACGTCATTAATGAAGGAAGTACCAGGATGTAGTCCAAGCCAGCCGTTCGCTGTAGGCTTTGAAAGGGAACTTCTGTTAAATAAAATATCTCGCTTGGCATTGAACTTTGAGCTTTATAATTTTACAGGTATTATTTATGCTCTAACAGCAACATTACACACTAACTAAAGTTTGAACAATGGGATCACGAAGAACGGGACCTTTAACATTTTATAAAGCCTACACTCTAAAAAAAAAAAAGGTTCTATATGGCACCAAAAATGGTTCTTCGTCGTAATCATAGAGGAACCACTTTTGGTGCTATATAGCAACATATCTTAACATGTTCTGTATATGGTAGCAGTGCTATATAGCACCTTAGTCAAAGAACCGGTGAAGAACCGCTGAAGCACCTAAATTGGTGCTATATAGCACTTAAAAAGGTTCCCCTATGATTATGAGCCAAGAACCATTTTTGGTGCCATATAGAACCTTTTTTTTAGAGTGTATATGGTATTTCTATAAATATTATCATCCACCAAAAACAAACAAAACAAACCAAAAAAGAAAAGAAAAGAAAAACATGGTAGTCTTACAATGGGTGCATAAGTTACTTGATATGATACTGACCTGTGAAGACCCTGTTCTGTCATTTTTCTAGAAGGTAAAGCTGAAGAGAATATAAGCAATGCATCGTTTAATATGAGAATATCTTTAATTATGAGACGACTGGATGGCAAACTTAACAGTAGATTACATTTCGTGAAACAAGAAAGGCTAGCTCAAGAAACAATGATCACCAACTTAGCGACCAGTGCACATTTAAAACTACTTAAACAAATGTATAACGGTGAGCGATTGCAGGGGAGAGAGAGAAAAAAACATACTGTTACTTGACTTCGCCTGCTAGGGAGAGATTGCTCATGTATTTTTCCCGTTCTCGGTCGCGCGCCACCGGTTTAAAAGAGCTCTTCTGATTGGACGACATTCTCTGCTCTCTGAACCGCTGCCTCACAGATGCTCAAATCTCTTTTGCTCCACATTTCGCGTAGTATATGGTGCAAAAGTGAGCGCGCGCGGAACGTGTCATTTGAAGGCGGAAAAACTGTTTGAGACTTGTAGCAGCAGATTCAAGCAGTTGTAGTGATTGGACTTGTGATTGTGTTAGAAAAATATCCAAGAAAAGAAATACATTTGTGACCAAATATTCTACAAGTGTGCAACTCTCATTGCATGGATTCACATATTCATTTGCGGATGAGCAAAATTTGTCTGTGTTTCACACGTTTGATACGGGTGTGTGAATGCACCATACTGCAGCAACTGGAGCAGAAATATGAGCGTATGAGTTTCTTCACGTGAGATTCAGAACAGGATTTGTGCGCCTGCAGTGAAGAGTGTGTGAAGGTGTAGCCTAACTGTTGTGCTGTGTTTGTAGGTGAGAAAAAAAGTCTACACGTTTACAACTCCTAAAATATTTTTCTCTGTGACTTCAAATGTATTGGTGTGGATATGATCTAGGCTACAGCTACAAATCCCACTCTCACGCGTGTTCAGTTGTTTTGCAGCAAAAATACCTTCATAGGCTTACTTACTTGCTTATTTGAGGGAAACGAAGGGGAAAAACGGCGCATATGGCAAGAGAAGCTGTTATACCTTTTATTTAACGTTAATTGTATATTTGTTTCATAAACACCGGGGCTGTCATTGTTGTTTCGCAAGCTATGTGATGTCAGATCTCGTAACTGGGAGTACATCGAGTACGAGTTCAAGGGTGGGAAGTCACGGGTTTTACTGTCGTTCCAGTGCACTTTCACGGGTAGAAGGTTGTAAAAACACGGGTTACCGGTTGCCTGGAACGCGGCATTAGAAGCAAAAATGTATTAATGGATAGATGAATGAATGAATTAATTAATCAATAAATTAAACACATGACAACAATCTGTTCCATTGCATACCCCTAGTAACTCAAACCAATAAAGATAACACTTTGTATTGTGAATGTGGACATTTGTCCTGTTTGTGAACAAATAAAACTCATGAATAAATAAATGCAGGTGCATGCACACAAAGAAACACACACACACACACACACACTATATATATATATATATATATATATATATATATATATATATATATATATATATATATATATATATATATATATATGAGAGAGAGAGAGAGAGAGAGAGAGAGAGAGAGAGAGAGAGAGAGAGAGATTTAATAGGTTCACATAATTGCCAATAACAACAATATTTTTAATATTTTTCATTTTTCCAATACTTGAAAATGAACAAAGTTGAAAGTAGGCTGGCTTTCACCCAAATAAATAAATATATATATATATATAAAGGCTGCAGAACAAAAGCCAAATATATTATCAACCTTATTGGGCGAACTCAAATGAAAGTGTTCCCACATTTCAGAACCATGACAAAGTCTTGCAACAATAAACTACTGCAATACAACAGTTCTAACAACCCGTGTCGCGCATTTTTAAAGGTCCCGTTCTTCGTGTTTTTTTGAAGCTTTGATTGTGTTTACAGTGTGCAATATAACATGTGTTCATGTTTCGCATGTAAAAAAAAACAGTATTTTTCACACAATTTACTTATCTGTGTACCGCTGTTTTCACTGTCCTAAAAACGGCTGATGAGTTCCTTGTTCTATGAAGTCCCTCCTTCAGAAATACGTAACGAGTTCTGATTGTGCCAGCGGTTCCCGTGTTGTGATTTGACCGCAGCTTAGCGAACGTGGCACGGTTCCTGTGTTGTGATTCGACAGCAGCTTAGCACACGTGGAAAGGTCACGCCTCTTAACGGGGTGATGTATGCGCTCAATGATCTCTACAGCGTCCCTGGGAAAGCCAAACAAAGGTGATTTGACTCCAGGATGAAAATAACAGCGTCTCGACGACATGGCGACAAACACACTCAAACGCAACAATTCCTTTTCTCCACGCGACACTTCCTCTTCTCCACGTGGGACAGCAACAAGACCACGCCCCGTTTTTTCGCGTGTTCTTGTGGGCGGAGTTTAGTCAAGCCGGCCGTTCGCTGTAGGCTTTGAAAGGGAACTTCTGTTAAATAAAATATCTCGCTTGGCACACTAACTAAAGTTTGAACAATGGGATCACGAAGAACGGGACCTTGAATCAGAGTACGAAGCAGTCACGTGGGTGTGTGAAACGAAGCTTTGGACGTCATTGATTTTGATAGAACGAATCAAGCATCGATACAAAGCTTCACTGAAAATCATTTCATTTTTTTTGACACACGCTTCGGGGCTTTGGTGTGTCACTGTTAACATCCCTAGATTTTTCCCCCAGTGGGTTTTTGTTTTGTTTATTTTATTAATAAATTCAACCTTACCCACACTTGAGTCCTCACTCTCAGTTTCCCCTTATTTACATGTGACTTCGTTTGATATACTGATTATGTTGTGGAAGTTTTGAACATGCTGATTTGTCTGCAGTGAAGTTTCACTGATGCATGTGCTTGGCTTGTGTGTGTGTGTGTGTGTGTGATATGCGGTTTGCGGATATATCCACCGATCAGGCGGGTCAAGTAATAAAAATAACATTCCAATTAATTGCGGGTGGATAAGAGATAAATCATTGTGTTTGTTTGATAAAGACATTTTGCGAGCCCTGTGGGCGGATTCCGGTTGTCATTTCTCTACATTGGAAGTTGTACAGACGGGGAGCCGAAACTCATTATTATGCAAAACTGTTATCCAATCATAGCAGTGGGCGTTTACTTCCAAGTCTTCAGTGCGGCACGCCCATAAAAATCGAGCGCTCCATGAGAGAGGCTCAAAACCAGGGTAGAAAATAGCCTATTACTTATTCATTATGATGTTTTTGAATGTAAAAACCACGCAAATGTAATAAGTTGACCTCAGACAACGTATAAAAATAAAAATAACAACTTTAATGTCTAGGGTTATGGTTAAAGATTATGTTGTTTATAGGTTGTTTAAGGAGGGGAAAGCACTTCTCTTCCTCTTCCTCGTGTAACTAACTCCACTGTTACTAAATATGTTTTATCTTACTCCACTTGTAATGGCACAGTCTCTTGCATTTGTTCAAATTATTGCTTGTAAATGGTGTATGTTTTTTGTATTTTCAATACTTTTTCCATGTATTGAAACAAGGTTTTTACATTTTCCGAGAAAAGAAAAAAAAGAGCAGTATAGCTCTGTGAAACACTTGTAGGTGTAGGTGGTTGCAAAAAACAACACACGTTTTTTAAAAGTGTAAGTGTAAAGTATTTTGAACAAAATATGGTTGGCTGACCTTGCTATATGACAGATATATAGGTTACATTTGCACACTGTAAAAAAATTCAACCCATTTTAACTTAAAAACTTAAGTTGCTGCCTTAAATGTATAAGTTAAAGCAACTTAAAAGTACAAGTTATTGCAACTTACTATTTACAATTTACATTCAACTGACTTGCAATTTGTTGAAATAAAGAGTGAAATGAACTTAAAAACATATGTTGTCATAACTATATGCACTAAAGCACTCAAAAGTTTGACACATCTACACTTTACAATTAGCAGACGCTTACGTACCCATTTGGTAAATGGTAAAGTAATTAAATAATTATGGGAATTATGTAGTGACCAAAGTATATTGACTTTCCTTCATGCTCTTACTCTTTAATTTAAAAAAAAGGAAAAAAAAAATCAGTTGGGCTTTTAATTCAGTGAAGTAATTCATACATCGACAGTTAATATTTGTTTGCTTTGATATATTCATATTTGTCCACAAATGTTTGTTGTATGCCAAAACCTTACTTAATAAAGAGGATTTTTGAATATGTTTCTGTAACCAAGCCAGATAGCGGAGAAAAAGGTAAGGTGCAAAAGTTTTAGTCTACCAAGTGCTAAAAAAAGAAAACCACTGCTGCTTACAGGAATAATGATCAGCTCAACAATGAGAAAAATGGTGTAAAAATTATGCCAATAATGTATAAATCTGACAGCAGGATCGTGGGGGACGTGTTTGTTCTGTAAAGGAAATGTGTGGGCTTCATTGTTCTTGTAAATAATTCAAATAAGGTGAGTTTGAGTCCTTGAGGAGGTCAATTTTAAAGAGGTGTGTCTTGACAATCTGAGCGCACATCATGGGTCGTTGATCAGAGAAGTTTCATCAACCGGAGTGGACGAGAACACACATTTCTGAGACTATTGTATGGTCATCCACACCAGGACAAAAATGGATCAAATAATAATAAAAGTCACTTTTGATGTGAGTACTTCTAAACTCATTTATGCATTTTGCAATAAATCAATGCATGCTTTAGGAATGGATGGTAGTAGTCGTCAGTGATTTCATTTGCAGCCTGTGGAAACTAAAATGTGAAAAATATACATGAACTGATTTGTACATTTTGAGAAAAAAAGGTTTTTAGGAACGAAAATTATCAATTTATTATTATTATTATTATAATTGGTATTATAAATACAAAATGATCACACCAGCCCACAATAAATATTTTCAGATGTTTTCCTGTGAATCATTTTAATTGTCTTAATTACTTTTTGCTACCCTTACTACTTATTATTTTTATTATTAATTGTATTATTAATCATTTTTATTTTAAATACGAAAAAAAAAAAAAAAAAAGGAAGTGAGATGCTTCCTTTAAATAGCTTCCTGTAAACACCACAGGTGGATATTAAACTGCTTGCTGTATACCACTAAATTTTTTCATTGTTAAATAAAAATGATTGAGCAAAAAGGATTCAAATGATATATCATTTAGATCGATCTTTTTGGGGGTATATTTAAATATTGCAACTTGCAAATCAATTGTGGTTGTATTTTCAGGCTCTGGACTTAAGCGAATATGAAAATATGACAGAAGGACCCAATGTAACAGAAGAAAATACAGTACAGTACACCTGTTACAACGAAAAGAACCCACTGCATCTGTTTCACACTGTGTTCCAACCCCTTGTATATGGTGTGGTGTTTCTCCTGGGCTTAACAGGAAATGGTCTCCTCCTGACAGTTCTGCTAAAACGGCGGCGCAACCTGCGCATCACAGAGATCTATCTGCTACATCTGGCGCTGGCTGACCTGCTCCTGCTCTTCACTTTGCCATTCGCGGTTACTCAAGGAGTCGCCGGGTGGCCTTTTGGAACCTTTCTGTGCAAGCTATTGGGACTCATCAATCGCCTCAATCTGGTGTGTGGGAGTTTGCTTTTGGCGTGCATCGGCTTCGATCGCTACCTCGCCATTGTGCACGCCATCCCCAGTCTCCAGGCCCGGCGGCCTAGGACCGTTCACCTCACTTGTGCACTGCTCTGGATCATCTGCCTATCTGTGACCATTCCCAACATGGTGTTCCTGTCTGTGAAGAAAGAGGACGACAACCCTACCAGGTTCTCTTGTTCTTACCACAACCATGGCATACACGCAAGCAACTGGATGTTGACCAGCCGCTTTCTCACACACCTGATGTGCTTCTTCCTGCCTCTGGCGATCATGGGGTACTGCTACACTTCGATAATCATCACTCTTTTCCAAAGCCAGAGAAGTCTGGAGAAACAGGGAGCAATTCGGTTGGCCCTACTGGTTACACTGGTTTTCTGTCTGTGCTGGCTACCGTATAACATCACCGTTTTCATGGACACCCTGGTAAGGCTGGAGGCTATGCCCGAGCAGGACTGCCATGCTCGTGCCACACTGCAACAGGTGCTGATAGTGACAGAGAGCATTGGCTTTTCCCATTGTTGCCTGAATCCAATCCTGTACGCCTTCATAGGGGTCCGTTTCCGAAGAGACCTCCTGCAGTTGCTAGAAAAAACTAAGTGTCTGCGTGTATGCCTGTCAGATCTGAAAAGAAAAAGTGTTAACAGGATGTCGGTCACAGAGGCTGCTACTACCACAAGCAGCAACCAATACATATAAAAGCAGCTGAATGTTTTTGTACGTACTGTTTTTCTTTAAATTGCCAGCTATGAGATTTACCCGCGCGCTAAGCCAATCACTGGAAACATGTTTGAAAGCACAGTGGGTGTATGAAATCATATAAATTTGGACAATCTGTTAGTCCAAACAGAATCATACCTAACCCGCTGTAGTGCTTTGCATATTGTTTTGAATGGATTATTAATAAATGTGTGATAAATTGTTCTGTAACAAATAATTGGAAATAAAAGAGTGATATAATGGTCTTGATTTTTTTTTGTAATGTGATCGCCAGTCAAAATGCCCCCTCATACACATCAAAAAAGGCCAACGCAAAGCAGATGAACAGATTTTTTTTCCATATTTGTTATTAGATTTCTAATAAAACACAGTATACAGAACAGTTGCAAACAAGCACAAATTGCATCTTATTTACAGCAACTATATATATATATATATATATATATATATATATATATATATATATATATATATATATATATATATATATATATATATATATGTGTATTATATTTATATATAGATATTTATATATTACCTTCCACAACAGTTTGGTAGCCAGAATGTAATTAGAACATAGAAACCCAGATCTTTTTTACTTTAACCTTTGCAATCAAACACATTGATCTCAAATATACATATTTTACAAATATCTTAAAAAATGGCTTCAGATTTTGTTTCTTAACTGTAATGATAACCCTCAACAGTGTTCTTTTATCCCAAAGTTAACTTCAGCATCAAGAGATTATTACTTAAACCAAAGTTTTTAGCATTTTATTGCCACAGTTAGTCAATGGCAAAAAAAACAAACAAAAAAACACACGTCCAAATGAGAAATAGCCATTAAGAAACAAGGTTTTTACAGTATTACAGAGAAGCTAGTTTAAAAGGGCATGTTGGCCATACTTCCAGGCCCGTAGCCCAATGGGCTGTCCAGTGACATGCTGCGTTGTCTAAGGCTCTGGGGGCCCATCATACCAGACTGTGAATGTGGAGGTCCCATCATAGGTCCCTGAGGGGACATGAGGGCGCCCTGCTGGCCAAAGTGCTCTCCGGGGAGAGCCATGCCCCGCTGCTTAGCCTGCATCATCATCAGATTCTGGTGGGCCATAAGATTATGAGGGTGCTGCTGTGGAGACAGCATGCCACGGGGAGGGTGGGACGGATGTTGTAAGAGGTTATTGGCCATCATGGCCTGCTGTTGCTGATGGTGGTGTTGTTGCTGGAGCTGCTGTTGTGGAGACATGCCAGTCCTGCCCATCATGTGCCCTGGGTGGCATATGGGCCCCATCCCACCTCCTGATCCCATGCCCCTGGAGCCAATCTGATGCATGCCCATACCTGGGCGCATCCCACAATGTGAATGTGAGGGATGTAGGGGCAGCTGTTGCTCAGCCATCATGTTCTGTAGGTTAGCAATATGGGGGTTGGAGGAGGGGACGCTGCTATGGGGAGGTCCAGACGAGGAGAGCTGTTTGAGCAGTTGAGCAGAAGAAGCCTGTGGAGGCGGTTGGCCCTGGTGAAGATTTTGCTGCTGCTGGGACATGGCTTCACTCTTGGGAAAGTACTGCAGTGTGCTGCTGGGCTTGTCCGCAGGAATGATACGGGAAAGATCAAATTCAGGAATGCCTGTATGCGTGGGCCTGATGACCTCACTCAGGTCTGGGCCATCACCCATGGGCATGGATGGGAAAGAGTCTGGTTGGTGAGGAGGCCGCTGGTGAGACATGCCTTTACTTAGAAGATGCATCTGCTGAGGTGGTAAGACCTCATCAGGACGCTGGGGGTACTGCTGCCCCATACCACCAATAGGGGAGTGAAGGGGTCCCTGCATACGAGGGAATCCTCCCATCTGGTTTTGGGGGTGCATTGGGGAAACATTACAGGGCCCTATTCCATCAGGAGGTCCACCTCCCATTATTGCTGAGGTCATTCCCGGTATTCCCATAGGGTTAGGGGATGGGAGCATAGGTCCAGATGGATCATGGGATAGCTGCGGGCCTCCTTGGAGAACCATTCCCATTGGACTTTGCGGACCACTGTGAGGTCCCATTTGACCCTGCGAGGAAAGGAGCATCTGTGTAGACTGGTGATTTCCCATGTTGCCAACTGAAAAAGAGGTTACATTTTATTACTTTAATGAATAAATTCTCTATTAAACAAATAAAGCAATTGAAAAGGTAAAATAATATAACTGTATCAAACGTTGATCTTAAGGAGTCAAACACATCTTTATAGCACTATTTCCATGATGCATTTAGTTCTGAATTTTTACAACTGTAAAATCTGTACCTGACATGTTGATTCCAGGTAGGAGGGGTCTATCGGGTAGCATCTCATCATCTGATGTGGCGATTGTCTTGATGGCGTCATGGTAGAGCGGAGTGGAGCTAGGCATGGCATACTTTGACATCTGAGACATTATAAGGGATAGAGGATTCTGGGAGGGAGGGGCATCTGGTGAGGATGTGAAAGGCATGCTAGGATTGATAGAGTTGGTAGGCTGACTGATGGGCGTTGAGTTGGAACTCCTAGGTGGCAGGGACATACCTAATGCAAACAAATAAAAGGGTGGAAGACATGTACAAAGCATAAATATACACAAAATTTGTAGAAACAAAAAAAATAGATGTTTGCACACTGAAATTGCAGCTTCAAAGAGTTTTTGGGGATTTACCAAACAAAGCCATTTTAAAAGAATTAAAAGTATATTATAATATATAAATATTTTCATATTTTTATGAAAATTGCTTATTTTTGCTTATTAATTTCTTATAAAGAATTGAGTTCATTCCACAAGGGCATTGTGCCTGATGAAGATTTGACTGGTCGAAAAGTTGCACTGTTTGGTAAATAAACTCTTTGGAGCTGCAATTTCGATGTGCAGACATATATTTTCTTTGTTCATTCATTGTTATTTTGTTGTCCTGAAACTGAGCCAAATTTGGTTATGGTTTTGGATGTGCACACTTCTTTTTTTTTCTTCATATTTCTAAGAACATTTTTACCTGTATCAGTGGAGCTGCTCCCTCCATTGCCTGCAACCTTGACACTAGGAGGCCCTCCAGGGCTAGGCATAGCAGTCTTGGGTGATGCAGTCCAGCCAGGTGAAGCGACAGGCATGGTTGGAGATTTAAGGTGTCCAGGGGAGCCAGATGGTGAGCGTAGACCAAGAGAAGGGCCTATTACCTGGGGGGACTTGATAGAGGTGGAAGAAGGTGTTCCAGCCCCAGAGGCTGCTGGTAGAGGAGGGTGAGATGGACCACTCTGTGGTAACTGGCTGGGTGATTTCAGGCCTGCTGCAGAGGGTGAAGGCATGAGGGGTGATGGCTCCTGGCTAAGAGAAGGCGATTTAAGCTGGTGAGATGGCGGTATAGCTGGGGAACCCATTGGGTTAACACTAATGGGCAGGTCAGGAGGGTGTCGGGCACCAAGGTCTGTACCCCTTGAGCCAGAGTTTATGGGAATGTGACTAAGTCTTGAGGTGCTGCCCATGTGGGGAGGACCTGGCTGGTCTGGTCCAAACATTTCAGGGCCTGGCTGTTGCATGTATGAGCCATCACTTTGACTACCAGGAAAGGAGCTCTGATTGGGGAACTGAAGAGGTCCATCTGGCCCAGGGATCATTCCTTTGTTAGAACTACCCCGGCCATTCTGTGAAGCCCTAATGCGGGAAATGTCTTCAGGGTTCAACATCTCTCCAAGCGGTCCGCCAATTCCAGGACCTCCCCTCAGCTTCTGAGCCAACAACTGCTGCTGTTGTGGATTCATATTCATGCCCATATTCATATTAAGGTTACCCCCTAAAGGAGAGTCAACTATGTCTCTCATTGTGGGGCCACCATCACTGCCTACTCCACCAATAGGAGAGCCCATTATAGTCCGAGAACCAGGAAAGTCCATTGGATCACCACGGGAGGGTGGGCCTCCTCCCATTCCAGAATTGGGGAAGCCTGGTCCCCCAGAGTTATCGATCATCCTAGGGCCTCCAAGCCCTGCCTGCTGCTGCTGTCTGGATATTTGCTGCATGTCTAATCTATGGAGTCTGCGGAACATCTCTTCCCGTGTTATAGGTCGATCCAAATCACCTTGAAAGTGCTGGGGAGGTCCCCCAGGCCCCCCTGGAGGATAGCACCCATGAAATGGGCCTCCACCACCCATGTTTGGAGGCATTTCCTCTAACCAACCCATGCCTGGCCTAGGAGGTCTTTGAGGCCCCAACCCCTCCATACCTAGAACTCCTCCAGGGCTTTCTGGGTAACCCCCACCACTTGACGGTCCTCGCATCTGTCCAAGAAACCGTGGCCCTCGAGGACCTTCCTGATGCATGTCCATTATTCGTGAATTCCCTCCCATTCCTCCCCCTACCATTGGCCCTGGCCCCCACTGTTGATCACCAGGTTTACTGTGATATGGTGGTGGGGGGCCCCTCATCAGCATTGGAGGTCCCCCAGGCATGCCCATTTCTGGGATCATGCGGAAATGCTGGGGATGTTGGTGGGGGTTCATCTCGTGTTGCCGCCTTTTCTCCTGGTAGTACTCTTCTTGTAGCTTCCTCCAAGCTAGCTGCTCTGGTGTTACACCCTCAGGTCCAAGAAGTGGCCCCATGTCTAACCCTGAAGGTGAGGAGAGGTGGTGGGAATGTGGTGGCATTCCATGGTGTGGGCCCATCAGCGAGTCATCCAATCCAGGCCCACCAAGATTTTGTGTCTGTGAGATGATGGACTGTAATGGCTCCTCATACTTTTTCATTCCACTGACATGGGGCATACCAGGCATACCAGCATTGTTGCTGTGGCAATTGCCAACATTCCCCCCACCATTCTCCCCATCTTCCAAACCCCTACCCCCATCATTACTATTATTGTTGTTGTTGACATTGGTGCCATTAGGATTGCCATTAGGACCTCTTGGTTCTTCATGACCAGCACCGGCTCCACTACGGAGAAGCAACCTCTCAATGTCTCGAAGAGTCTGCAAAGAGCGTTCACGATGTTCCAGCTGCTCCTTAGAGAGGCCATCTGTGTTTCCTCCACGTTGGCCCAGTTCACTCTGACGGTGTGCAGATAATGCAGAGGGACTTGAGGAAGGAGACACACCTGCACCATGGTGGGGAATTGTACCTGGCCTGTCCACTCCTTCTGTTCCTGAAACTCCTACAGACTGTGGGCCTGAACTTCCTGGGCCCAGTGAATGAACTACAGAGCGGCTGTTGCTGCTTGACGTTCCTCCTCCTCGGTGGGTTTGGGCTGGCTCACTGTCTGGATGGCCTGTGGAAGAAGGAGTACTGGTGCCTGGAAGGTGTCCTCCCACAACTCCAACGGAAGCTGGCCGGGGCGTACCACTTTGGGATTTGGGTGTACCAATGGGTGGGCTGTGACTAGAGCTGATCTGCTCTGTTAGGTTGGGGAGTTTTCCAACACCAGAAGACTGCTCAGCCAAATACAAAAAGAGAGAAAGACAGAGGAGCTGTTAATGCCATTATTAGTCTCAGCTCAATACATCACAAAAGTCTTCAACTCTATTGTTTCTCATCAAAATAGAAACAGGAACAAAGATGAGCATTGTGATTTAAATAGCCATTTAAACAAATACATGTCTCACACCATGCAACACCTGCAAGTGTGGATGTTATGACACATTTTTACCACTCTACTTTGCATTTTAAGAGCATTTATGTATGGATTATGATTATAAACACATATAGCCTAATAATTGTATAATCTAACAGAACAAAAATATGTAGGCATGTATGTATTAATGTATGTGTCTATATATAAAGACAGACCTGGTCCAGCTTAGTACGAGGGACATTCTGCTGATGATACAAGAGGATAGAGTCTGTATGGCCATGCATCACTGCCTCTGCAGCACTGCAGAAGTAAAAACAGTTAGTTGAACAACAAAATAATTTTGGGGTAAAAAAAGAGCATAATTTTCTATTCCGACATGTGACAATAGCTTGGAAAAGCACACTCATACATCTGTTGTGGAGTGTGGTGGAAAATGATTTGCTACGTTAATACGTATGGCAACTCCTTTGTTGTGGCTTTCTCAAACATTTCCGGCTTAAACATGGCAATATAGGGTAAATATCCCATTTGTTCATGTGAAAAACAGGCTGTCAAGCTGCAGAGTCTATTGGGACAGAAACTAAGCGGTTATACTGACCTGTTGGCTAGGCTGGTGGTGAAGACATACACTACTTGCTGAGGGGGTCGAGGATGCAGATCTGTGCGAATACTGGGTCCATGGCCAGAACCTAACCCTGGACCTCCTGGATCACTAACATGGCCTGTGGCAGATGAAACAGAGTGGCCCTGACTAGGACACATCACATGCTCACCTGAGCAAGTGTTGAAAAAGAAAGAGAAGGATAGAAGAGAAAAGAAAAGAAAAGGTGAATCAGTGAAAAAATATTTTGTAATGTCAATTGATCTTGTTACATACAGTATTTAAACGTTTTACATAGGTCACCTGATGTCATATGCCAGTTTTTATTGATTAAAAAAAATTCACATTACAAACACTGATAGGAGTCATTCATATGACAATGACATATTAACATATTAATACCATGGATTTCTTAATTCTTAGCATTTATTATAACCCGTTCTAAACATTTTTTTGCAACAATAGAGATGAAAATCCAAAAAACGTAGATGTTTGTTTACTACCAAAAAAAAAATCATATTCCGGAAAACCACAAGGAGGAGCTAAATCCCACAGATAACTTCCCAGAGCCACAGTTCCATTATGAACGTCTGATAGATAGCTAAGCATTTGCGTCATGAATTTATGTGGGCAGATATGAAACACTGAAGATTTGTACAAAATAGGCCATGTTCTGTCACATGAATGTCACATGAAATGAATGGAAATCTAGTTGGAAACAGAGGTTACAGCACAAACAAAATATTAGGAAACTTAATATAATAATATACCATCCTAATGTCGTTAAAATTCTGATATGACTCATGATTCTGACTCAGGGAAGGTGAAGGTTACAGAGCTGGACATTTTTCTTAAAGGGCAACAGCGAGTATGTTAGTGGTTTTGTGTTGCACTTGTGCAGGTAATGTTTCACGACACACCTTCAGTCACATGTCTATACAGAGATAAGGGAAGCTGAGCTTACTTCACAAGAGGGGACAATAGCTATGAAAGCTCGATATCATACCTTGCATGCTATTAAATGGCAGGTTCACATTGTAATGTCAACATTACACTTTTAAATTTATATTATTTAAATTGCTTTGTCAGATGCAAATGGCATTATAAGTTGTAGTTGATAAATGTCTGAAAAACCATACGCATACTAGTTTATTAACAAGCTAAAAACAACTTTGGAAAGGTGGGTGAACTCAATGGTGTATAAAAATATAATATATAAAAGCACATTCTAGGATTATTTGTTGTCATTTGAATGACTATATGCCAATTGTGGCAGTCACAAGCAGAATTTATAACAGATATTTCACCCAAAGATGTAAATTCTGTCATCATTTACTCTTGATGTTGCTCCAAATCCACACAAAAGGATCAGTTACCATTCATTTTCATTGCATCCTTTACAATGACTGCCAATCACCTATACTTCTCTTGTTGTGTTCCAAAGAAAAAGGAAAGGCATACAGAATTAGACTTCATATGACGACAGAACTTTCTTTTTTGTTTGAGCTGTAACTTTAAGACACATTTCAGATTTTTTTAAATGTATTATTATTATGTGAATAAGTCTTCATACAGTATGTCTCTTTCACAACTTCTTTGTTGAGAAGCGGTTTGGCTAAATCTAGTGTTGTAGTACTCGAGACCGGTCTTGAGACCATTTTTTGATGGTCTTGTCTCGGTTTCGACCACATTTATACTCGGCCTTGTCTTTGTCTCAGACTAAGAGGGATTTTGTTTCAAGGCCGGACAAGACCACAACTGCTGGGATATTACTAAATTGCCAGTGCATTGCCTGATTTATTTATTAACATCATTAATATGATTGGATGTAAAACTTACCGCTTCAGATGCAATCAATAACTTATTTCTAATTTGACTTATTTATTGTGGCGATTCAAAAATGTATTAGGGATTGTGTCAAAAATGCCACAAAAAATGTATATAAATGGCCACAAAATTCAAGATACAGTTGCAAAAAGTTATTGTATGAGATCAGTATTTATAACGTGATATAATTAACAAATATCACGAGCAAGAGAGCTGAGCATGACTGCAAACATGATGTTGCTTTAACAAACATTAAAACAAATGTTTTATCCACAACATTATTCATGCATTTGTAATTTACCAATTCAGATGCATCTTCTCATTCTTCTGTATCACCTCTGTAGCGCAAATATACATTTTCTACAAACATTTGATTGGTAACTGCTCTATAGTTTCTTATTCTAATTACAGTATATTTATTATAAGTCATTTATTATAAGTTATGTAATTTCTCAGGTGGTAATGTGGATTTCTATGAATTTAAGGAGTTCTGGTCTCATCCTGCCTTGGCCTTGGTCTTGGTCTCAGACCCTCAAAGTCTTGGTCTTGGTCTGAACACACATTGGTCTTGGTCTCGAATTAGGTGGTCTTGACAACAACACTAGCTAAATCTCATGAGACCGGAGTAAAAAGTTTGTTACACATGTTACATGTAGTTACTCAACCCTCTACAATGTGAGTAAAACACTCGCATATGCGAGTAAATCGTCACTCTGGGCGATTAAATAATATCTATCATTAGCCATTGGCTAATAAATTCTCAGATTTTACTCGCCTGTGTGTGTGTGTGTGTGTGTTAGATGCTAAGAATAAGTTTAGCATAAATATATTTTTACTCGCTGAACACTCTGAATGAGCACTTGAGAGTTTCGCTCTTGTCAAGCGATCTATACGATTTCAAATCAGCTCATCTGACGTACCGTAAACTCTAGTATAGTGTGTGTGAAGAACCATAGACAGTAAAAGCAATGGACACAGCGACCCCATAGACTTCAACGGAGAGTATTGAAGTCAGTTAGAAGCACTTACTTCCTGATGGCTGAGCGTACTGCAGCCTCAAACTGAGCTTGACGACGTAGATGTAACGTGAGCAACCTGTCTGACAGTTGTAAGTCCTCTAGTAGTTGCAGTGTTGCCAACTTAGCCACTTTTCAGACCCCTTTGGCGACTTATTTTTTCAAAAAAGCGACTTGCGACAAATCTAGCGACTTTTTGGACGAACGTCAGCTACTTTATTTTACAAATGTCGCCAGTAGGCTACTGTTCTGCGAGTGCGAGGTCTTGCTTTCTCCCTGCCGTCACACCTCTCTCTGCGTTTACCCTGTTCAGTGAGTGGCTGTGGCTGTGAGGAGCAGCAGCGCGTGCCGTTGAAAACACACAGCAGCTTACAGACGTGAATGAGTGAGCTACACATGAGCACACATTGTTGCCACGGACCAATCACTTATCTGCTTCCTTTGTTTTATATTTAAAGAATTTAGTTTGACCCGTTATGATTTCCATTCTTCACTTGTGCTTATCACTTATATTACTCACTATCACTGAGCTTTAGTTCATCCAGTTTCAGACATCTCTCAATTCAGATTGGTAAACAAAATATATTCATTAACTATATCATAGTCGTTCTACTGTATGAAAAATATAGATATAGGAAATGAGAACATATTTATTGGACAGTTGGCTGTATTGTATTATTTTAAAATACAGTAGCCTATGTGAGCACGGATTAAGAGAGAAAGCACATTAGGCAGGCAGAACGCAAGGACGACGTGGTGACGTCACGGATATGCAAATTGACGCATGATGTCATCTAGCGACTTTTTGGGCAGGCTTTAGCTACTTTCCTTGGAAAATAGTTGGCAACACTGAGTAGTTGTGCAAAGTGAAATCTGAATAACCGAATCTTGTAGAGACAGAGAGAGTGAGCAGGAGCAACTTTTGATGAATGAAGCAGGATTTGCAACATCTCTATTACCCCTTTTCCACCATGGCAGTGCTAGAGCTAGATCGGAGCCAGAGCCAAATCGGTTCTTGTGTTTCCACACCCAAAGCCCCAGCTCCGAGCCAGGAAAAGTGGTTCTTAAGTAGCACCAAAACATTGCTGGGCTAGAACAAGGCTAGAAGTAAGAACCGATTACGTCAGGCACTGGGGGCGGGGTCAACAAGACGAACACAAACTTGAGATCCGCCATTGTTGAAATAGCAGCTAACAGCTGCTGCTCGTTTGTAATCTCCGTCTATACAAATTACGGTGAACTGCATGAATGCGTTGGATTCGCTGTGTTTTTGTTGTGTTTTGATGCCGATGTAGGGTCGTAAAGCCATGTGAATCAATAGTAACGCAACGTTTGCATTGTTGATGGAAGGCTTGTTCGCAGCGGTGCTGTGCAGAGACCAATCGCCGTATGATAACGAGTCCAGCGAAAGCATATGACTCCTTATGCTTTTGATTCACTCATGCGTTTTTTTTATATCATACGTGGATCGTCTGTGCAGCACCGATGCATCTCGAACAAGCCTGGTGTGTTTGTCTTTCCCGCTTCCCAGGGTTGCCAGGTTTTCACAACAAAACCCGCCCAATTGCTACTCAAAACAAGCCCAATCGCGTTTCAGGGGGGCTTTCCCGGTAAAAATACATTTGGGGGTAAAATATGTTTTTTTTGGCATGGTTGCCTACTAAAATTAGCATTCCCGGGGCTAAATATCACATAATTGGGGTCGCTTCAACCCGCGGACATGAAAAACAGCCCGCGGCAACAGTGTTGAAGTAGCCCAATTTGGCAACACTGCAGCTGCCTCGCTAGCGTTGCTGAGAAAGATGAGACGTATACAGTGACGTAAGTCCTGGCTCTGTTGTGGCTCCCAGCATGTGGAAAAGCAAACGGTTCTTAGAAGGCTCCTCAGTCGAACCAACTATGGACTGGGATTACTGGCTCTGAACTAGCACACGGTTCATTCTGGTGGAAAAGGGGTATATCTGCGTTTATGCCTCCACGTCCCCCCGTTTGCCTCATAAGCCGCGTTTCCACCGCAGGAACGTTCCCCAGGAACTAGGAACTTTGGGGTGGTACTCGGGGTGTTTCGACCGCAGGAACCAGGGTCTAAATGAAGTTCCGGGTAAATATTTCCCCCTCCGAACGGCCCTGCTCCCGAGGTGGTACTTTTTCAAAGTTCGGAATCTTTCGGGGGTGGGACTTGGGCGCTGAACATGCTGATTGGTTGAGCTCACGCAGCATTTTATTTCAACCGGCATTTTTAAAAGTCTTTTGCGAGGATCGTTCAGCATTCAGTAAATATCAGTCTTGCTCTTTCTGTCCAATGGCGCGCATTCGTCTCAGCCATCTCACGGTCAATGTCCGTAATAGCTGATGATAACATACTTTGTCATATTTTAAATCTAGCTTTACGAGCTTTCAGAATACGCTTTAGTATCAGTGCTCGTCTCTTTTCTGCCGTTTTGTTAATGACCTCTTTAGTAAACCAATATATAACCAGCAAAAGCAGCGCTGCTTGCATCTCCTCTATACTTGTTATTGTTGCAGACAGTATCACACAAAAATTATTACTGTCCGTCGCTGACTGGGAAGAGGCAGTCGCGCTGCGCGCAGTCCTACATCACCGGACTAATCTGCCTAATCTTCTTGGTACTTTAGACCGCAGTGGAAACGCAGACAGCAGCAGGTCTCGGGGAAAAAAGTTCCTGTAAAAAAAGTTCCTGGTAATTTCGGTGGAAATGGGGCTATAGACAGTAAAAGATTGCCTGCGAGCTTCTCCGAAGGTCTATACGGTACAGCGCAACGGAGTCGATTGGTTATGACGCAATTGTTAGCCTATTTTTTACATAAAAGACTTCTACGGGGCGATAGTGTAAGATACAAGGTAATGGAGCATTTTATACATTCTTGTGTTTGTTTAGAAATAAACAATGGACAAATTTCTCTCTCTCTCTCTCTTTCACTCACACACACACACACGCGGGCACGGGGGTGTGTGTGAGAGAGAGAGAGAGAGTCTTACATACCACGCACAATCGACGCACTACAGGTTAACAATATTGTTTGTTGTATTTTCCTGTCAAAATAACGGAGTTAATTTGGAATTATTCAGCTTTTAAGAACAAGCAGAAGATATGCCGTTTTTTTCCGGTAGTGGGCGGAACTAATGCACAAACGGCAATCTCATTGGCTGGTGCTCATCTATTACTGTCCCTGTTTCGATTTCAGCAAATCAGCTAATGCTGTCAACGTGATTAATATTCATGAACCCAGCAGTTCATCAATCCTTAGTGCATTGTATATTGTTATTAGTAGTAGAATTATTATTATTATTATCTTTTAATAATATAATATAATTACTATTATCTATTTTTTTTACAGAAACACCAACAATATCTTAAGCACCACCACCAGTCCAAAGTTCAGTTAAATGACAAATATGCATTAATACATGCTTTCCAACAGTTTTAGTTCTAATTACTAAAGTTCTATCATTAAATAGTGCTTGGTTTTCATAATATCATAACATAGTCTAATGCTTGATTGACTGATGTTCAGCATGTACGTTCAGATATTTAAAAAGCTGTGCCATTTTACAAAGATATTGATAAATTTGGTGGAATTTATATATATTATATTATACCGGTGTGTGTGTGTGTGTGTGTGTGTGTGTGTGTGTGTATATATATATATATAAGTACACATAGTTAATATTACTCAGTACTTAAATGTATAATTGCACTGTAACATGGATACCTTAAAATAAAGTGACCAAATCAAAAATCAAAAAAGCATTTAAAAAAAAGAATCAAAAAAGCATTACAATATCATAATGAAGTGGAGGTTTCATACACTCTGGCACATTCAAATCTACAGTGCTGGCAATACACACATAAGTTTATGCATCAGCAGTGCATAAAGCATCATATGCACTGCTAACACATATACTTAATTGTCTCTTGTGTTGTCCATTTTATATACTAAGTACTATTAAGTACTATTTAAGAGTAATATTAATTAACAACATGTACTTACTGTAGGGTTGGTTTCATGTAATTATGCAAATTTGACTGTTATTACAATAGCAAGTACATGTAACGTGTAACAAAGACATTCAAGTAAAGTGTTACAATAACTTTTTTTCCTTTTCATTTTTTACGTTCATTTTTAGTGGCATAAAAATGGTAGTGTCATTCATAACCGATACTAGGGCTCTTTGGTTTTATTTCTGTTTTCTTTTTCTTTTTCTTATCTCTCAACTTTATTCTAGCACAGAATAGCAGTTAGCGCAAGGTGCACACACACACACTCCAGGCTTGTGGTCACCAACTGACAGATGCACAGCCATGCTCGCCGACACAAACACACGTTTTAATGTGAGGTGTTGCAGTGGAAAAGGAATGACTGTTATAACATCTGATGGCTGGCCAAGATCTAAATGATATGCATTTACATATACATATACATATACACACACACACACACACACACAGATTAGGCATAACATTATGACTGGTGAAATGAAGGAAAGAAGCAGGAAAAATGGGCAAGCGTAAGGATTTGAGGGAGTTTGACAAGGGCCAACTACGCAAATACCACTTTGACGCTTCAAAAAGTTCATAAAGAGATTGTAAAACGAATCCATATGATTTGAGCGGTTTAGTCCACATTTTCTGAAGAGACTCACTTAATATGATGAAGAGATTTAATTTATGTGTTTATTCATATATAAACATTTATCAAGGCACACATCAGTTGTGGTAAACAGAAGCTCAAGCAGGTTCGCTTGATGTACAAGAATCAATGAGCTTCGCAAGAACCAATGAGGTTCATTCTCGTGTTACTCAGCACGTTTGAGCATCGCAAGAACCAATGAGGTTCTTGCACATAAGGGCAAGTACGGTTGAGTTTCTGTATAAGGTTTACTGATAAACGTTTTTATGTGAATAAAAGACTAAATTCAATCTGTTCATCATATAAAGCGATTGTGTCTCTTAAGAGAATTTGGACTGCTTAATTCATATGGTTTTATGATCTCGTCATGAACTTTTTGTGTCAAAGTGCGTAGACTGTCAAAGGAAGGACAGAAATCTCTCAGATTTCATCAAAAAGATCTTCATTTGTGTTCCGAAGATGAATGAAAGTCTCACGGGTTTGTAACGATATGAGGGTGAGTAAATGATGACAGAATGTTCGTTTTTGGGTGAACCCTTTCATTTAAATGTTAGTACATAGTAGTTAAAGACCCTAACATTGAGTTCATTATTGTAAGCGAGTTCAGTCTTCTATGTTTTTTTTTTTTTTCAAGTTCTGAAATATATATGTGAGCTGAATTACAACATTTTGCCTTTTTTCCCCCCCTGAATAAACAGAACTGCATGTTTTTATGACAACGACGTCAACCAGACGTTTGTGTAAACAGTCTGCAGGAAGAAACATTCATTACGGTTTATAAGACAGTGTTTATGTACAGGTAGAGCCTGGCAGTACTGTGTGCGTGTGTGTGTGTGTGTGTGTGTGTGTGTGTGTGTGTGTGTGTGTGTGTACTCACGGTGTGTGGCAGAAAGCGGTTTCTCATCCTCTTCCTCAGTTTCGGCCCCTGAACACCATTCATCACCACTGTACGGCTGCTTTCTCTCCAGCACACACCGGCGTTTGCTGCGCATCACGCCCTCTACTGGACGCCATTGAGAAAAACACACAAGTCACAAAAAACGTAAACATACTTCAAATCAATCACACGTTTATATATGACAATAAAGTTTCTATCCACACTGCTATAAGCAAACCCGCACATTTAAAACTGATAGTATCGCCACGTTCTCCAGACATGTTTTGGCATTTAAGCGGTATGAGAAGACACAAGGCCTCCAAAGCCTTGAAACATCCCCTAACCTTGAATACCAGACACGGCGAGGGAGAAAACAAGGGAGAGAGAGTGTGTGAAAACGAGAGGAAGAGAGCACAGAGCGTTAGGTTGTGGTGTCCTCGGCCTGCGCATGCCGTGTTGGCGGCGGGCAGAGATAAAGAGCTGACCTTTTCTGCATCCTCTTTTGTTCCCAGCAGACATCAGTTTACGTAAATGAGTGAGTCAGCTCTCTCTCTCGCTCTCTGGTCTACTTTCTCTTTAATCATTGGTCCTTTCCAGGTGTGGCAGTCGAGTGGTCTGAAGTGGCTGACTTGCATTTCATTTGAATGTCTTTCTGTTTGCTTTTCTACCGGGTGAACAATATTTACAGAGAAAGAGAGAGAGGAAATACCCCTGAAAAACAGCTGGATAGTGGTGGAAAGGATCTCGCGACACTATTTCTGATCCACTCCACTCCTTCTCAGCAACCAAGGATAGTATTGTTAAAACTATACTATAACTCAACTAAAACTTGAACAAAGCAGTCCCACATATTTTGACTTGATACATTCCATGACTTGACAGTTGTTCATTATTACTATTATGATAAAAATAATTATAGATACTTTTGAAGTATTTTTCATTTGAACACATAGCTTACTCCAATAAATAACTATTTTAAAACATACATTTCAAATTATTTTAAGATATTTTATAATATTATTATTAGATTTTATGCTATTAAAAGTATTTAACATAATTAAAGAAAATATTAAATATATTAATATTATTTCACACATTTCGTTAATCAAAACACTAATTGTAATAAAAATAAATTATATTTTCAAAAATTTATATTTTTTACATTATTTTAAGACATTTGAAATGTTATTAAAATATTTAATATCATAAATATATTAATATTATTTTAAAGATTTCAGTAAAAGGACATTTTTAATCAAAATACTATTTGAAATAAAACATAATATTTTCAAACTATAAAGTATTTTTTACATTTGTTATATATTACATATGATTTATTATATTATATAAACTTTAAATGTTGCTAAAATATCTAATATTATTTAAAAATATCAAATACACTAATATTATTTTAAACATTTCAATAAAATGACATTTTAATCAAAACACCAATTGAAATTTTTTACATTATTTTTAATATTAAATATTATTATTTATATTATATTATTTATATTTTAAATGCAATACAAATATTTTATCATTGTAAAAAATATCAAACGTATTATTATTTTAAACAGTTCAGTAAAATTACTTTTTAAAATCAAAGCACTAATTGAAATAAAAATTATGTTTTTAAAACTATAAATTATGTTTTACATTATTTGAAGATATTTTAAAATAATATTATTTATATTATATTATGTACATTTTAAATGTTATTAAAATATTTAATATTTTTAAAAAATAATAGCAAATATATTCATGTTATTTTAAACATTTCAGTAAAATGAATTGTTTTAATCAAATCACTGATTGAAATAAATTTTTTTCAAAACTATAATAACCCCATCTTCTACCTTCCATGCGGTTATAAAGCCAAACAGGTGTGAGTGTTTGTTTGAACGGGTGAGAGTGTGTATTCACACACAAAGGAGCTTCAGTGCTATTACAGGAAGCCCGGATGACTCAGTTTCTCAAAATCACTATTGCCCCGTTATTTCCCCTGATCTCTCTCTCTCTCTCTCTAATGCACACACAACATACACAAAGCACTGGGCACATGGAAATAAAATAAGAATCGCACAATGAACCAAACAAAAAGAAATGGCACACACACACACACAGAGTGAAAAGAAAAACACGCCTCCGCAATCCAGGAAGAGAAGACCTGTTATTGCTTTTTATATTGGGCAGAAGCTGTTCGGGTGATTCTCACAAGACCTGTCAGGAACATGCTTCGCTCATATTTCAGCGCAAAATAATAAAAAAAGAAATTATATTTTGAATAGATTATATGCATTTTTATGACACTTGAGCACATTCTCACCACCACCTCCAATTCTCATTGTCTCATTCGCTTTCACACATTTAAATCTACCGCGCCCTGTCAGTCAAGACAGACGCTCACAATGCCAAAAAAGCTCAGCATAAACTCATTCGTGCATCTGTGATATGACACATTATGTGGCATAAAAACAGGTTAACATGGAGTGACATTGCACAACATCTTAGCGGTAGTGGCATTCATAAGTGTTACTAGGGCAACCAGAAGTAGAAACAGACTAGTGTCCAATCAGTACAGCAGCTGCTGACATGCAGCGACAGAGTCATTGGTGGTGTGGTTCCTCTTGGTGAATTTTCATTCAGGTGAACGCTTCCTTTCATGAGGGACCTGGTGAAGCAGTTACACTTTTTAACAATTATTTAATAAATAATAATTATTTAATAATAATAAAACCATTCAGAATTGATTTCATACATAAAAAACTTCAAATGTTTATGCTTTTTTATTTTTATAACAATAAAATGTAATGACCTACTGATAAGAAGTACATTCACTTATTATATTTGACAAAAATAATTATTTCAATAGAATTTGACCAATAAATGATCTCATTTTCATTACATATATTATTGTACATTATTTTAATATACTTAAAAAAAATTTTTATAATATGTTAGTTATATTTTAAATGTTATTAAAATATTATTAGTTATATTATATTAGTTATATTTTAAATGTTATTAAAATCATTTATTTAAAAAATCAGTAAAATGGCATTTTTTAATCAAAAAACTTTTTTTTTTCCTTTAAGATATTGAATAAAATATTATTCTTTATATTATGTTATTTATATTTTAAATGTTATTGAAATATTTAATATTTTTTTAAAAATTGCAAATATATTCATATTATTTTAAACATTAAAAAGTAGTAAAACTACTTTTTTTAATCAAAACACTATTTTCAAAACTATACATTATTTTGTACATTATTTTATTTCAATATAATGTTTGACCCAATAATTGACGATCACTATTTTTTTTTTTTTTTATCTCATTTTCTTGACATATATTATTTAAATTGTAAAGTATTTATATATCACTGTGGTATTTTTGAACTGCCGTTTTTATAATGATTTTAATTAACACATTAGGTGCGTCCCAATTCGCATACTTATACACTATTCTATAACGTTTTTAAGTATAAATAGTGTAAGTAGCGTGTTCACACGGAAAATTCCAAAAAGAAAAAGTGCACTTTAAATACCCGGATGATGCACTAAATTAACGGAAAAAACGAAGTGCGGAATGTTGTACACTTGGTGCACTCAACTGTCGCAGCTTTAATTATGTAGTGGAGGGGGAGGCACTACCAGATTCCGATGTTGAATGACAAAATAACCATGTAAAGTTCATACACTACACCAGAGGTCTCAAACTCATTTTACCCGGGGGCCGCTGGAGGTAGACTCTGGGTCAGGCTGGGCCGCATCAAGTATTTCACATAAAAAGTGTTTCAAGTATTAAAAAAAAAAGTAGCACAACTGATCCAATCTTCTCAATCTTTATTATTAACAGTTCTTCAACAGGAACGTTTCTTCTGAACATGAACTGTTCCTCTGAATTTGAACTAAATATAGCCTATAGAAATTAAATCATGTAATATGAAATAATGAATGATTTTAATTTAATTGTAAATAATAGACTAATTCACAGCAAGGCCGTAACCAGGTCAAACAGAACAGTGAGCGAAATTTAGGTCTAATTCTAGTTGGGAAAAAAATCTTTTTGGGACTATTTGTAAACAATATTTGCGTCAAATATATTATTAGTTACGATATTCTTCACATGAGTGAGTGAATAAACGCATAGATCCGCAAAAATCTTTTGAATTCTGTAGTGGTCTGGTGGTAGAATTTTTGTCAACCATGTCAAAGGTTCCGGGTTCTAATCCGCTCTCATATAGTTTTTCTTAATTCAAATCAAAGATGCTCATCAATGATTGTATAATAAGACCATGGACACTGCATTTTGTCTGGAAAGAGTCTCTCTCAGCAACGGCATTAAGTGATAGATTGACGTGCTCGTCTGTGTGTGAAGACTGTGCAGTGTGCACGAGCCAAAAGAGAACGTAAACCCCGCCTACTTTGATTTGATTGGCCATGTCAATCATTTTGACATTGACCTGAGCTGTTAGACCACATTCGTTTCAACTGTCTGATCAGCTTCGTTCGTCTGTTCCTGTCAATCACGCGGTGTCAACCAATTATACTGCACGAGGGAGGGGCGAGCCAACTCTCTCTCTCTCACACACACACACATACACACACACACACACACACACACACACACACAAACAAAGGAGGCAGCAAGCGTGGCAAGCGCGGCACACGCAACGACTCAGCAAAAAGGTGCTTTTCAGAGCAACGCGCGGGCCACACTTACACTAAACTTTGATGTCAAGAAGGGGGCCACAAAATATCATCCTGCGGGCCGCGAGTTTGAGACCCTGCACTACACGGTTGAGTACATAGTGCATAAGTGCATAGTGTGTCATTTGGGGCACAGCTATAAATAGTACATGTTACTCTAATTCAACTCAAATAATTGTATTACAATAATTAAAATCGAATGGGAATCACCATTAAGAATAATGTGAATAACAGAAAAAACTAAAGTTACAGTCAGGGATGGGCAGTATTTCAGATACATGTATTTAAAATACGTATTTGAAATACAAAAGACTATTTTGTATTTTAAAGCCTTTGGAAAAAAATAACATTTTTCAATATACTCAAAATACTTTGAGCCAGTCAACCTCTTTATCAGGGTGCTGTTTTCATGCATCAACTAGTTCAGACCAGACATGCCCCTCCCCACAACCCCAACATTCTTTTTCTGGAACTTTTCTGGAATAATAATGTCATGGTCAATTCTACTTGTTGATTAAAGTAGCTTGTCAAATGTGTTTAAAGCATTAACGTTACTGCATGTTAGGGATGGGTGATATCATATGACAATACATATCGTAGATTCGTAGCGATGATACAAATTGTGAATCGATGGAACTTTTTCTAAATCGTTTACACAGATAGGCCTATCGGGGTATGCAAATATATCTGTGCAGCTTTTAGTGGCAAGGAATAATTGGAATGTTGGAGTGGAAAAAGAAGCAAGGGCGAATGAGTAATCGGGTGTGATGTGATTTATGTTATTACAACTGCCGCGAAAGGAGATTCAAATTCACAATTGCACGTTGGCAGGCAGACAGAGTGGAAAGCTGACAAATAAGCCTACACTTTTGACTTAAAGGCCTTTTTAACACGGCAAGCGATGGAATTGTGCGCAAAATGTACTAGTTTGTTCCCTCGATTTATAAATCGTGTGCATGATTTAGCCTACTAGTTTTTTCCTGCATGTCATATGCAGGGCTCCGTAAATATTAGGGGTGGCACGGTACATGAAAAAAAAAAACGAACCGTTCGGTTCGGAGTGTGTGCGTCGCACAGTTTCGACGCATGCGCAATGTATCCTCATGCCCGTATGTTACCTCAGACAGTGGGTGTCCTTTTCGCGTGAAATAAGAGGTGTGTGTGTGTGTGTGGACATACAGTAAAATAAAGTAAAAGTGGAGTGCTGCAGGTCACGTCACGTGTAGAAATGAAAGTGGAAGAGATAAGGAAGGCTGCCCGGAGTTGGAGGATGCGCCAGCAGCGTATAGCAGACAGGGCAGATGCAGTGCGTATGGAGAGTGGGAGCCGCGCGCGCGTGCATTCACACACTGGCAGTGTTTGTCTTGCGCGGCTTGTGTATTGCAAATACAGACAAATATTGTCAATTCTGTCACATTTTCCGGTGTTCTCCTCCGACCCCTGTCTGTCTCATGCTTTGATTTATGATGGGCAACATATCTGCTGCAGATGCGACCGTGTTCCCCTCTGTCTCATACACACATGCATATAACATGCTGTATATAAGTAGTTCACATGATAAATGTAACATTTAAAAGTTAAGATGCTTCTAGTTTTAATAATTTAAAGCTACACTGTGTGATATTTTCCCCCATCTAGCGGTGAAAAGGTATATGACCATCCAGTAAATATTAGTTTCTGTTCCTCCCAATTCCGATTTCGTTTTAACTCCTACGGTGGCCGATTTAGTCCAAGATTAACATGGCTTCCAGTTCAATCCAGACACGGTGCCATCGAGTGTTAAAACGCGAAAGGCGAAGCTTGAATTTACGGGTATGTCCCTCTTTGGCTAATGTACTTTCAAGATGGAGGGGCAACATGGCGACCCCCATTCTAACCCCTTACCCGTATGTATTTTCAATGGCATTTTATAAACTTACGAGAATACTTTATAACTTGAAATAAGTAAATATACATTAATGAGCACTTATATTTTTGAAAAACTAAGTGTTTTTAGCTAAGAATAAACTAAAAAAGTTACACAGTGTAGCTTTAAACATGTCTTTGAAGTTTGGGCAAAAACTTCTGGCAGTGTTGTGTTTTCGTGTATTTTTTTCTTTTCTTTTCACAGTGCTGGATGTCATATGGTGATTGTGAAACACACGGAACACTTCATGGTGAAATTTGTTAATCAGGTCAGCTGAATTAAAGCCAGTGCATTGTTCTGATCAAAATTGACATGATTAACATGAAAAATGTTACGCCAATGTGTCGGACTCGGTAGACAGCCAGTTAAGAAACAACTTCTACATGATATAACAATTTTTTAATACTGTATGCTAATTGTGGATGATTAAGCTATATATCACATGCTGAAGTAAATTTCTGGAGTGTTAACGATAAAAAAACAACAACAACAACAAGAACCGTACAGAACCGAAAACCGTGACCCTAAAACCGTGATACGAACCGAACCTGGGTTTTGTGAACCGTGCCACCCCTAGTAAATATGCTACCTATCTTCCGGATTTTACAGCGATTTCCTCATTTCCACAGCCATCTTAAAGGTCCCGTTCTTCGTGTTTTTTTGAAGCTTTGATTGTGTTTACAGTGTGCAATATAACATGTGTTCATGTTTCGCGTGTAAAAAAAAACAGTATTTTTCACACAATTTACTTATCTGTACACCGCTGTTTTCACTGTCCTAAAAACGGCTGATGAGTTCCTTGTTCTATGAAGTCCCTCCTTCAGAAATACGTAACGAGTTCTGATTGTGCCAGCGGTTCCCGTGTTGTGATTTGACCGCAGCTTAGCGAACGTGGCACGGTTCCTGTGTTGTGATTCGACAGCAGCTTAGCGCACGTTGCACGGAAAGGTCACGCCTCTTAACGGGAGATGTATGCGCTCAATGATCTCTACAGCGTCCCTGGGAAAGCCAAACAAAGGTGATTTGACTCCGGGATGAAAATAACAGCGTCTCGACGACATGGCTACAAACACTGTCAAACGCAACACTTCCTTTTCTCCATGCGACACTTCCTCTTCTCCACGTGGGACAGCAACAAGACCACGCCCTCTTTTTCGCGTATTCTTGTGGGCGGAGGTTAGTCTGTTCTACTGTTCTACTGACGTCATTTATGAAGGAAGTACCAGGATGTAGTCCAAGCCGGCCGTTCGCTGTAGGCTTTGAAAAGGGAACTTCTGTTAAATAAAATATCTCGCTTGGCATTGAACTTTGAGCTTTATAATTTTACAGGTATTATTTATGCTCTAACAGCAACATTACACACTAACTAAAGTTTGAACAGTGGGATCACGAAGAACGGGACCTTTAAGGAATTATGAATGAACCGCTCGGCCTTTTGAGCTAGCTTATACGTGTGTTGTTTGGATTAGAGTCACTTTCCAGAAGCTGCTCAAAGTTGCCAAATAAATTTAAAAAAAAAATGCTAAATTTGTTGCTAGGTGCTTTTAGAAAAATTAGTTTCTAAGGTAGTCTGAAAAGTTGCTAAATCTAACAACAAAATTGCTAAGTTGGCAACACTGGTTGAAGGCTTGTTTATACTTTCGCAATTCGCATGGCTCTACGCCGCGAACCTGCTTACTGTTGCTGCTCCTCAGTGAAGTAATGCTTGACGTGCTCTCCGTTGTATAATTCTGTGAAATGACAGAGGGCGACTCTGAGTAATTGTTCTCCAAACCATCAAAAAGCAGCGATGAGAGGAAGTAGTTTGCCGAATAATTTGTCAAACACTCGTCTCGTGAGAAGTTTGTGAATAAATGGATTTCTTCACATATAAACTGATTAGGTTGTGGGTCATTTTGAGGACACGTGAAAAAGTTTTTTTAGTACACCTCTTAAACCCTAACCAAATAATCAAGTTAAACCCAGTAAACTTGAAATTGTGACTTGTTGTGACATTAGAACAAAACATATTAATGAATAGGCCCAGGTAGATTTCAGCCTAATAGGGATACCTGCACTGAATCACCAATTTCACATGTATTTTGTGTATTTTCAAAATACAAAATACTGTATTTGTATTTAAATACATTTCTCCACACAGTATTTTGTATTTGTATTTTAAATACATTTCCATGTATTTATGCCCATCTCTGGTTACAGTAATGATATCGAGAGGAAACGGTGCTTAATTGTCTTGAAATTAATGCCACAATGAAAACAAACTCAATGGTCTTAGAATTGTCTTTTTTCTTCTCTTGTCTTTATATCCAAAATATAATTTCATTTTTCTGCTTTGGTGTGAAATATGACCAGGATGTGTTTTTTGTCAGAATCACCAAACCACATAAGGGAACTTGTGTGTATGTGTGTATGTGCATGTGTATGTGCACTAGGGGACCTGTTGACATTCAGGAACTTGTGCAGAGTCTCCCTCCCCCTCAGTCTCTCCACCCCGCTCTATTCTACTTCCTGTCTGTGTGCAGTGACTTTCTCTACCCCCACTTAATTAGTGAGTGACACACAACAGGACGACCAACAGGAAAACACAAGCACTTGTGTGCACACGCATTGCGCACTTTCAGGAGCATAACATCTGACATGCTACTCACATATAAGCGCACACACACACACACACACAAGTGTGCTCAGAAAGGTCAGGGCATTTTTGAGTAGCTAAAAACAGGCCGTTTCATCTTTACTGTGTTTCCAGTTAAAAGGGGAATTCCAGAAGTGTGGCCTTTTTTAGGTTGTTGATCGAGAGATGCAGTGATGCATATAAATGAGCAAAAATGAATATGTGTAGTGTAGAATTTGGTTGTGCATGACTTATTGAGTGTCATATGTCTGCAAATGAGTGTTTGTATTATGTTTGTCTTCCATAGCCTGAATTTTAGTTATTATGGACATTAGTCTCTGGTCCACTTTACAGCATATTCTGGACATTTAAACCCAGAACAGGAAAAGACAGGCAATTTGTAAAAATAGTAAGCATAATATTATAATGATAGATAATATTTACTTCAAAACTACTTTTTTATTTTTATTTTATTGAACGTCAGACTCTAACATCAGATATCAGACATCAATATTTACTCATTTAATTTTGGTTGGAATTAAGGTGGATAAAGTTCCCACAAATACAAACAATTTGAACATATGTATGTCACAAAAAATGAAAATATTTACAAAACAAAGTGTGTGTGTTTCAGGCTTTGTTATACATATTATACATGCCATTTTGTGCATCAGACATCCAGTCAACGGACTGTGGGAGGCTCGTGGATATTCGGTCTAAGGATGAGAGTAGCATTACACCTACCTTTGGCATCTGGCTCCAAAACAGGGGTGAGTGACTCTCTTTGGTCTCCTGTGTCCATGGAGACGCTCCTTTCCCTCTTTGCCTTGGTCTTCATCATCCCACCGATGCCACCACCTGATTGGTTGAGGCTCTTCAGTCCAGGGTTGCTAGGAGAAATCTGGTTGGATTTGACTCCATGGCTCCCAGAACCACTGCCCTTTGACCCTTGGTTGCCAGCAGGTCCTTGTTGCTGCGCTTGGTTTACATTGGGGAGCTGTGATTGGGCCCCACTTGTCACTTGCTTGCCATGATTGGATAATTTATTTTCAGAGTGCATTTGATTGGCTGGTGATGGAGAGGAAACTGAGGGGGTTGGGTTGCAGCAATATGTCGTGTCTGTCTGTCAGTGAGACTGCAAACAGACAGCTGAAGAGAGAGAAAGAGAGAGAAAGATGAAAGAGTGTGAGAGTTTGTCATACATATCCAGTAATAACATGCAGTAAATTTCACCCACTTCAGCTTATGGTGGTTTAACAGATATCATTAAAGAGTGTTATTAAACTCATGTGCAGTCAAAACTGTGCATATAGTGGTTATATTTACTATGGACATTGTAGCACATCTAACCAGAGATTATTTATTTATAATATTAGTTGTACTAGTATTTTGCTTTTAATTCAAGAGTTACAAAATGTGAAGTCGCTTTCACACTGATACCAATGTTTTTGTTTATGTTCATCAACTTCTGAGAAAATAAAGTATTTGATTTGCTGGCTTATTAAAAACAAACATATTACTATTAAATTATAATTTAATATTATTAAGAATAATAATAACAACATATTACAATTATTATTAATATGATTTTGGTCAAACCCTCTACCTGTAACTTTCATCATATCTTCTGAGGCAGGTTTATGTCTTACTAAACACGCTCTCAACAAGTCATTTCTTGACATGAAACGGGAGTTGCGATAGTCTTTCTTCCCCATTGTGACGTATATTCGAGTGAAACGGCTTCTGGAATGAGAAAAATATAGGGTGGGATTTGATTTCATCCTTCAGGTATTGATTGGATTGTAGGAAGTTGGGCGTTGCAAACACATTTCTTAAAGGGGTGATGAATTGAGAAATCAACTTTCGCTTTAGCTTTTGATTTATAAAAGGTCATGGTAATATAAGAATATCCTGTAAGTTTCAGAGCTAAAAACTTCCTTGTTAGTCAAAGAAAAGCTTGACAGCTGGCCCAGCAAACGAGAAATCTGGGAATGTGCCTCCCTGTGACATCAAGAGTGTGGTGAAACGCCGCCTTAAAGGGATAGTTCACCCAAAAATGAAAATTAGCCCATAATTTACTCACCCTCAAGTCATCCTAGGTGTATATGACATTCTTCTTTCAGATGAATAAAATCAGAGTTATTTTACAAAAGTCCAGGCTAATCCAAGCATTAGAATTTGATTAATAGTTGCTCTGTTTTTGAAGTCCATAAAAAGTGCATCTGCCCATCAAATAACGTGCTTCACGCGGCTCTGGGGGTTAATAAAGGTCTTCTGAAGTGAATCGATGCGTTTGTGTAAGAAAAATATCCATATTTAAAACTTTATAAAGTAAACTTTTGGCCGACGCCTTCCCTGTTCAATTTATGGAACAATTGTTGAAAGTTCACCCTGCTGATCGAAAGACTAACGCGACCAGGTACGCTCGTCATGACGTCACGAACGCATCTTGAGTTTGACTTTCAACATTCAACACTTTTCCACGGAAGGCGGTCGGCCGAAAGTTTACTTGATAAAGTTTTAAATATGGATATTTTTCTTACACAAACGCGTCGATTCGCTTCAGAAGGCCTTTATTAACACCCCAGAGCCACGTGGAGCACGTTATTTGACGGACAGATGCACTTTTGTATGGACTTCAAAAACAGAGCATCGATTAATCAAATTCTAATGATTGGATTAGCCTGGACTTTTTTAATATAACTCCGATTTTATTCGTCTGAAAGATTAATGTCATATACACCTCGGATGACTTGAGGGTGAGTAAATTATGGGCTAATTTTCCATAAGTACGCCTGATACTGTAGTTCGGCCCTCCGTCTCGCGCCTGCCATGCTATTGATAAATAACATAGGCCTACGTGGAGCTAAACCGGATCGAACTTGCAAGCAATAAACATGCTGCATAAGCTTCATTCGGATTCCAATATTAGGAATGCATGGATGAACTTTATTTTTAATGAATATCCAGCTCACGTGGGGAAGACATTGCACGTTTTTTCCTTCATTTCACCACGGATTCGTTTGTAAACAAGAGACTGGATTTAAAGACAGGATGATATTACATGAATGAATGAAGCAACACACTAATGCGAGTAAAACATTTGTTTTATATTTGATAATATTCCATTGTTACAATCGTTTGATTGGATCATTGTGATTTGTGATCAGACTCGGACATGTAGTATGGACCAGGGCTCGCAAAGCCCAATGTCCCGGGGCTACGTGTTTTCCAGACGGGCTACCAAAACGTATCACCAGCTATCTTAAATAGTGAAATAACATTCCTTTCTTGATGTGCGTTGTTCACTCTCTTGACTTGATATTTGAAGTAAAAATACAATGGCGGAAGTTTTGATCATGCTGATTTGTCTGACTCTGCAGTGAGGCTTGTGTGTGCGTGTGTGTGTGTTAGTGATGCACGGTTTGCGGTTATATCCACTGATCGGGCGGGCCAAGTAATACAAATTAATTGCGGGTGGATGAGAGATAAATCATTGTGTTTGTTTGATAAAGACACTTTGTGAGCCCTGTGGGCAAATCATTCCAGTTGCTGTTTTCCCACACACTTTCAAAGCAATTCCTCACGTGTACTCAAAGGGGAGCTGAAGCTCATTAAATATGCAAAGCTTATCCTATCATAGCAGTGGGCGTTTACTTCCAAGTCTTCAGTCTCCGGCGTGATGACTCCGATCTTTCGAATATTCCTATCTAATAATTGCCTTACCAACACGGCATCAGAACTGGCACCCCGACTGAGCCTGGTTTCTCCCAAGGTTCATTTTTCTCCATTATGCCACTTGATGGAGTTTCGGTTCTTTGCCACTGTCGCCTTTGGTTTGGCTTGCTCATTTGGGAACACTACATTTTCAACTAAATATTCAAATAAATGTTCAACTATATTACTGATCTGCCCTCATTGTCACTGTATAGCCGCGTTTCCACCGCAGGAACTTTCCCCAGGAACTAGAAACTTTGGGGTGGTACTCTGTGTGTTTCGACCGCAGGAACCAGGGTCTAAATGAAGTTCCGGGTAAATATTTCCCCCTCCAAACGGCCCTGCTCGCGAGGTAGTACTTTTTAAAAGTCTTTTGCGAGGTTCGTTCTGCGTTCAGTAAATAAATATCAGTCTTGCTCTTTCTGTCCGATGGCGCGCGTTGTCTCAGCAATCTCACGGTCAAAGTCTGTAATAGCTGATAATAACATACGTTGTCTTATTTTAAATCTAGCTTTACGAGCTTTCAGAATACACTTTAGTACCAGTGCTCGTCTCTTTTCCGCAGTTTTGTTAATTACCTCTTTAACCAATACATAACCAGCAAAAGCAGCGCTGCTTGCATCTCCTCCATACATGTTATTGTTGCAGACAGTGTCGCACAAAAATGATTGGCAGACGCCGGTGACTGGGAGGAACAGTCACGCAGTCCCATGTCTCTGGACTAATTTGCCTAATCTTCACGGTACTTTAGCCCGCAGTGGAAACGCAGACAGTAGCAGGTCTGGAAGAAAAAAAGTTCCTGTAAAAAAAAGTTCCTAGTACTAATTGTTACGGGTAATTTTGGTGGAAACGGGGCTTATGATAATTTAAATGAGCTGGATAACATCACCGTTTTCTCCAGAGCGGCTGTACAGCCGAATCAAATTCTGTTGCATTATTTTCCTGTCTAACACTGTGAAGCTGCTTTGAAACAATCGCCAATGTAAAAGCGCTATATAAATAAAGGTGACTTGACTTCAGTGCGGCACGTCCATAAAAACTGAGCGTTTCATGAGAGAGGCTCAAAACCAGGGCAGAAAATAGCCTATTACTTATTCATTATGATGTTTTTGAACAGGGTTTCTGCAGCTATCTTCAAACCTAATTTAATGCTTTTTAATGCCATTTTTAATGCCAGACACGACCCATTACTAACCATCACTAACCACACATATATACATATATATATATATATATATATATATATATATATATATATATATATATATATATATATATATATATATATATACACATGTATATACACACACATACATATATACACACACATTTTATATATATATACAGGGAGTGCAGAATTATTAGGCAAATGAGTATTTTGACCACATCATCCTCGTTATGCATGTTGTCTTACTCCAAGCTGTATAGGCTGGAAAGCCTACTACCAATTAAGCATATTAGGTGATGTGCATCTCTGTAATGAGAAGGGGTGTGGTCTAATGACATCAACACCCTATATCAGGTGTGCATAATTATTAGGCAACTTCCTTTCCTTTGGCAAAATGGGTCAAAAGAAGGACTTGACAGGCTCAGAAAAGTCAAAAATAGTGAGATATATTGCAGAGGGATGCATCAGTCTTAAAATAGCAAAGCTTCTGAAGCGTGATCATCAAACAATCAAGCGTTTCATTCAAAATAGTCAACAGGGCCGCAAGAAGCGTGTGGAAAAACCAAGGAGCAAAATAACTGCCCGTGAACTGAGAAAAGTCAAGCGTGCAGCTGCCAAGATGCCACTTGCCACCAGTTTGGCCATATTTCAGAGCTGCAACATCACTGGAGTGCCCAAAAGCACAAGGTGTGCAATACTCAGAGACATGGCCAAGGTAAGAAAGGCAGAAAGTCGACCACCACTGAACAAGACACACAAGCTGAAACGTCAAGACTGGGCCAAGAAATATCTCAAGACTGATTTTTCTAAGGTTTTATGGACTGATGAAATGAGAGTGAGTCTTGATGGGCCAGATGGATGGGCCCGTGGCTGGATTGGTAAAGGGCAGAGAGCTCCAGTCCGACTCAGACGCCAGCAAGGTGGAGGTGGAGTACTGGTTTGGGCTGGTATCATCAAAGATGAGCTTGTGGGGCCTTTTCGGGTTGAGGATGGAGTCAAGCTCAACTCCCAGTCCTACTGCCAGTTTCTGGAAGACACCTTCTTCAAGCAGTGGTACAGGAAGAAGTCTGCATCCTTCAAGAAAAACATGATTTTCATGCAGGACAATGCTCCATCACACGCGTCCAAGTACTCCACAGCGTGGCTGGCAAGAAAGGGTATAAAAGAAGAAAATCTAATGATATGGCCTCCTTGTTCACCTGATCTGAACCCCATTGAGAACCTGTGGTCCATCATCAAATGTGCGATTTACAAGGAGGGAAAACAGTACACCTCTCTGAACAGTGTCTGGGAGGCTGTGGTTGCTGCTGCACGCAATGTTGATGGTGAACAGATCAAAACACTGACAGAATCCATGGATGGCAGGCTTTTGAGTGTCCTTGCAAAGAAAGGTGGCTATATTGGTCACTGATTTGTTTTTGTTTGGTTTTTGAATGTCAGAAATGTATATTTGTGAATGTTGAGATGTTATATTGGTTTCACTGGTAAAAATAAATAATTGAAATGGGTATACATTTGTTTTTTGTTAAGTTGCCTAATAATTATGCACAGTAATAGTCACCTGCACACACAGATATCCCCCTAAAATAGCTAAAACTAAAAACTACTTCCAAAAATATTCAGTTTTGATATTAATGAGTTTTTTGTGTTCATTGAGAACATGGTTGTTGTTTAATTATTAATGTTGTAAAATTAATCCTCAAAAATACAACTTGCCTAATAATTCTGCACTCCCTATATATATATATATATATATATATATATATATATATATATATATATATATATATATATATATATATATACATACATATATATACACACACATCAGTGATGCGCGGGTCAATGTATAAACAACCCGCACCCGACCGATGTTCAACTAACACGCCCGCAACTCGGACCGCAAAAAAAAGCGCAAACTGTTCTTTTTCTGAATGCTGTATGATATAGCCTAGTGTTATGTAATACAGGCTTGATTTATTCATTTATTTCGTTTCATTTGCTTAACAATTAAGATGCTGCATGTGTTTATCCAGTCTAATCGAAGTGTGCGTCTCTCCCCCGACATTCCCAACAAAAATCCAGCCCCCCCTGAGAAAATACATAAAACTGACTTTACTGAGCTATACGCGTTTAAAAGTAGCCTATTAAAATGATACAATGGCATTGCTCAGTTCAACGTGTTGGGAAATCGGGCATTTTGTCCCGCATCAGCATTTATTCAAAAGTTAATAACGCTCAACATTCAAACGGTAAATAAGGACTTATTGACGACCCAGCCGACCGCGACCCGAATATCATCAAAAATATTTTTGGATGACTCGTAACCGCAGGCACCCGCTCATTTTGGATCAACCCGCGCATCACTGATACATATATATACACACACACACACATATACATATATATATATATACACAAACACAGAGTGGTGATGGACGGCAGTGTTCAGACACCAGAGCACCTCTGCTTGCAAAGTCTCATTCGACCCAAACGCTGATCTAACGTTGCTCGATTTTCCTACGGTAGCGGCGGTGGTGGCTACAGCAGCGGTTGTCATGGTACTAGAAGTAGCAGTTGTAGATTTGTCAGTCACGCCAAAGTAACTACTCATAGTTAATCGCGGTCTGCCTTTTAACGCCAATTTGTGGCTGTCAGACTTCATATGAGACTTTACGGCGTTGATGCCCATTGTTCCCAACTTAAACGCTTTTTTACAAAAGCTGCAAAACCCTTCTTCATTCCGACCTGCAACGGGCTGCAACCATGACCTAAATTGGTCGTCTTCAAGCCACTTATCCTGGAATTTGCACTTTCCCATTTTTTTTCTCGGTCACATTCCGCTGTCGTCCAAAAGCCCGTTTCATGGTAATTTTGCACCGGTGGGAACAGGGTTGCCAGGTTTTCACAACAAAACCCGCCCAATTGCTTCTCAAAACAAGCCCAATTGCGTTTCAGTGGGGATTCCACGGTAAAAATCGCATTCGGGGGTAAAATATGTGGGATTTTTTTGGCAGTGTTCCCTGCTAAAATTCGCATTTCCAGGGCTAAATATCACATAATTGGGATCGCTTCAACCCGCGGACATGCAAAGCCGCGGACTTGGCAACACTGGGTGGGAAGCACTTGCGTTACCAAACTGGTATCGCGTGTTCATCACACTAATGTACATATTTTACGACAGCAAATAAAAGTTATTAATTATGAAGGCTTATACAAAACAAATAATATAAAAGTTTCTTCGAAACAATCAACATTTTTAATGCCCGTAGGAATGCAATTTAATGCTTTTTAATGCCATTTAAGGCCTTAATTTTCACAAAATTCATTTAATGACTTTTAATGCTTTTCAATGCCCCGCGGATACCCTGTTGAATGTAAAAACCATGCAAACGTCATAAGTTGACCTCAGACAACAGTATAAAAAATGTTTAAAAGCCAGTTCATGGCCTCTTTAATTTGTCCTTCATCCTGTACCAAAACACTGCTTCAACAGGATTCAAAAGTCATTGCCAACAACACAATGTACCTCATAAGAGAGATGATACAACTCAATATGATTGTTTACTATATTTATACAGCCATAAAATATGACAGTATTTCAAAAGGTAACTCATAACTAATCCATGCTGGCTAAACAAATAAATCATATATATTCACAGAATAGAGAAATGGTAAGTAAATTACATGTATTATTAAGTCTTTCCCCGCCAGCATTTAAAAAAAAAAAAGTTGCCTGCCACCGCCAGGGTTCACAAAAATGTAATGGCGATAGAATATTTTGTTGTATGAATATCTGAGCATGCAATATATCAAAACAAAGAACAGACCCTCTGCTTTTAAACAAAACCAAACAAAACAAAAAGTTTTATTCTAGCTTCATGCATTCTTTTTTTATCAACACTTAAATATGGGTAAGTTTCATAAAAAAGCAACATTTTGAACAAAAAGCGGAGAAAATCATGTTTTTGTAAAAGACTACAGATGGAATAGATCAACACCCCTAATGCTTGCACAGTCCTATAGCTCGTCCTGGTTCCACATTTCATTCTGTAACATTAGATAGTTTTTATGTATATGCTGTTTAATGTTGATGATCACATTATTTTACATATGCATCTGCTTACTTACACTCTAAAAAAGAAAGGTTCTATATGGCACCAAAAATGGTTCTTGGCTACGTTAGGGGGCGCTATTACGCATATTCCGAATGAGTACATAATCTACTCATCAAAACACCAAAAAAAACAAGCGATCGTACACTCTAAAAAAAAAAAGGTTCTATATGGCACCAAAAATGGTTCTTGGCTCGTAATCATAGGGGAACCTTTTTTAGTGCTATATAGCACCAATTTTGGTGCTTCAGCGGTTCTTCAGAGGTTCTTCACCGGTTCTTTGACTAAGGTGCTATATAGCACCTCTGAAGTCCTGGCTCTTTCAAGCTTTATAATGGCAGTGAATGGCAGCCCAAAATTTTAAACCCATAAAAGTGCATCCATTCATCATAAATCCACCCAGCTCTGGGGGTTAATGAAGGCCTTCTGAAGTGAACTGATGGGTTTTTGTAAGAAAAATATACATATTTAACACGTTATAAAGTAAAATATCTAGCTTCCGGCTGACCGCCTTCCATATTCAACTTACGAAAAAAGCGTAACTGGCCCGACGATGATGTCGGATGTAGTGAAGCATTTTTAACTGCGAGAGGCGCTACACTTTTTGCGCAAATTGAATACGGAAGGCAGTCTGCCGGAAGCTAGATATTAATTTTTTTTTTTATTTATATTTTTCTTACAAAAACCAATTGATTCGCATCAGAAGGTCTTTATTAACCCCTGGAGCCGTGTGGATTACTTTTATGATGCACTTTTTTGGACATCAAATTTTGGGCTGCCATTCACTGCCATTATAAAGCTTGGAAGAGCCAGGACATTTTTTAATATAACTCTGATTGTGTTAGTCTGAAAGAAGAATGTCATATACACCTATGATGGCTTGAGGGTGAGTGAATTATGGGATAATTTTCATTTTTGGGTGAACTATCCCTTAAGGGAATGCATGTCACTTGGAAATGTAATGATCTAATTTTGTTCATGTTTAGTGCAGACACAATGTCAGGAGGATGTGTTTGCAGAGGATGCTGAGGGTTGGATTTACGCACCTCACTTTGATGAAGGTCCAACAATCAAGAGCATTCCGACATCACCTCAGGGCACGCACACTGATCTGTAACACACACACACACATACAAGAGAGATTTAATTGAATTCAATTATGATCTATTATCACACAGAAACATCAAAAGCAAATAATGATACATTTTAGCATACTGACTAGAGAGAAATTAACCTTTTGGACAGGTGTAACTGTCACTTTAAGAAGGGGGCTGTAAATGATGTTTGGACACCCTGATGCCCAGAAGTGAGTTTCTTGTTTAATTTGCTCCACCCACGGTGAGCAGAAACCACAAAATCTCCCCACCTTCAATAATAATATCCAGACTGTCTCATTTTTCAACAAACTCTTTCTCTCTTTTTCTCATTTCCCACAACCTTTCATTCTTTCTTTGCAAATGTAGAAAATTAGACACCTTATGGGAACTCAAATAGAGCGATACTTGCATTTTCATTAAATGTGCATCTACTAAGAACATTTAGCCTACATTATTACATAGATCCTAAAAAGCCTAAAGTTCATCTATATGCTGGTTTACTCTGAAAAGGTCACTAATATCAACCCTTAGTACGGTATATACCCATTTAAAATGCACATTCTTTTTCTTCTGGAAATGAACTGATGAGCCATCTTGCACTCAGGGGCGTGTCCATTTTTGTTTAATCAAATGCTCTCTAGTCTATCAAATGACTAGCATAAGCAAACATCCACCAAAGGCAAAAGGCTATTTAAAAAATGCATTAAGACATGAAAAGAAAAATTGCATTCATCAAACCATTTCATGGCCTTTTCAAGCCATGAAAATCAAAATCAAAATGTTTTTTTTTATTTTTATTTTTTATAGAATGTTGCAGTGTATAATAAATAAATGATTTATCTGTACACATTATTATTATTTTACAATTCAACCTCCCCCTCGAAACGGCATCTGTTCCCTTCATGATGTCTCGGTGGAGGGAGGGGCTATATATCCTTCACAACTGACTGCAAACTGCCATTCAGACCTGCCTCCGTTTAGTTAGCAACGCCCAACTTCCTACAGTCCAATCAATACCTGAAGGACGAAATCAAATCCCACCCTATAGTTTTCTCATTCCAGAAGCCGTTTCACTCGAATATACGTCACAATGGGGAAGAAAGACTATCGCAACTCCCGTTTCATGTCAACTTTCAAGATTTACAGACTGAGGTTCTATCAGAGGAAAACGGGAGTTGAAACAAACTGACCACATTCCAAGAGTTACTGTAGACCCAGAACAAATACACACATAAAAACACATACACGCGTCTCTCATGGCTCTCAACACAGCTGCCAGGGCTGAAATGTTTGAAGGATTGGGTTTCTCTCAAGTGAATGACGAGAAACTGCACACAATCCCAGCAGCCACCTGCCTGTGTCCATAACCTGCAGACCTCTCCTGCATGTGTGTGTGTGTTGAGGGAGTTCCCATGCGGTCGCTGCAGGTCTGTCGTGTAGAATGTGAAGGAGAGGCATGCGGTACATGTTATACATACAGGTCTGAACAGGACGCCCAGACACCTATTGAACAAAACACCAGCGTTCATGCAAATGATCGAAAGAAATCTGCCTTGTTTTCCAGGCTCTGAAAGGTTGTAGGGCTGCACGATTTGGGGATAAAAATGTAATTGCGATGATAAAAAAAAAGAAGAATCTAGGTTTGTTGTGCTTGTTAGTAGGTCTGTAAATAATTATACAACAGTTCTCTGGTTCTCAAATCTGATTGGCTGAGAGCCGTGCGATATTTACATTTACATTTATGCATTTGGCAGGCGCTTTTATCCAAAGCGACTTACAGTGCCCTTATTACAGGGACAATCCCCCTGGAGCAACATGGAGTAAAATGCCTTGCTCAAGGACACACTGGTGGAGACCGCTGGGATCGAACCAGCAACCTTCTGCGTATCAGTTCCATGGTTTAACCCACTGGACCACCATCTCATATATTCCCGTTTGTTTCACTTTTGGCGACTGCCATGAGCAAATCCACCATATTTTTTACAAATACTACTGTGTCATGTAAGGTAGTTTTAAGAGTTTTTTTAGGCGAGAATCTAGTTATTTAGACCTCAAATATGTAACTCATACATAAACATAAACAGTGCCTATTTTACAATTTGTTTAGACGTTTTCTGAGATGTGAGCTCCAGGCCGTCAGCAGCCCTTCAGCGCTCATGTACCCGCAGAGAACAGCTTCATCTTGGCCAATCCTTCTGGAATTTTCTGACTTTTATGTAGATAGTGGTAAAACAGATATAATTAAAGGAACATGCCGACTTTTTGAGACGTTAGCTTATTCACCTTATCCTCCAGAGTTAGATAAGTCCATACATACCATTCTCATCTCCGTGTGTGCCATAACTCTGTCTGACACACCCACCGCTAGCCTAGCTTAGCACAAAGACTGGAGGTAAACGGCTCCATCTAGCCTACTGCTCAATAAGTGACAAAATAATGCCAACATTTTCCTATTTACACGTTGTGATGTGTATATAGTTACATTGTGTACCAAGACTGAAGGAAAATGAAAAGTTGCGATTTTCTAGACTGATATGGTTAGGAACTATACTCTCATTCCTGCGTAATAATCAAGAAACTTTGCTGCCGTACCATGGGTGCAGCGGCAAAATGATATTATGCAGCGCCTGAAAATAGGCTAACTCAGTCAACATAACCAATGTGACAACCTTATTGCACAGAGAGCGTGCTGGGGACTATTTTCAGGCGCTGCTTAGTATCATTGCACCGCTGCACCCATGGTACGGCAGCAAAGTTCCTTGATTATTTGATTATAGCTGCTCACGTGTAGCCTGACGTCATCATACTCAGATTCTAGTCAGAATATGAGTCTGATACTGCTCTATTGGGCTGTGATTATGGGGCGTGTCTCAACCGAAATGCCTCTGCACTCAATTGGATAGACAAACAACCAATCAGGGCAACGGAGTAAGTGACGTATGCTGAGCGATGCATTGTAATAGTGGGAAGTTCGGATCATTTTACAGACTCGGATCTTTGAATCTCATTCAGCAAAATGAACAAATCTTTTTTCCAAGTCATTTCGTTCATTTCAACAGAATATAATTAAAATGTCACATGTTAAATTCCCCAACACATCCATTATTTATGCAAACGTTGATCACATTTGGAATAAATAATAAATTATAAGCTAATGCAACCATTAATTGCATTAGCTGGGTCTTCGGGATATGTATGCAGTCTGTAAGTTCATCTCAGCTCCGAATCCGAGTCGTTCTTTCTTTTGTCACTTCACAGTCATTCGTTCACCAACTCACAGCCCCATAGGCTGAATGTGGAAGATCCTGAACAGAACCGATGGCATGTAGTGCATGCGCGGTCAACACAAAATGAACGAATCGCTCTCTGAGACATTTCGTTGTTCCCGAGTCATATTTAAGATTAGTTCAAAAAGAACGAATCGTTCATGACAAATCACTAAGTTGTCATTTACTATCTGTATTGCTTTAATATTGTGATGTTTTGTAATGTTTAACACAAATTAAAAAAAACGCATAGTTGTCAACAGAACTCAACTGCACACATGTTGGAAGAAGAAGATAAGTGTAAATGATCTTTGCCGGTGTTGTAAAAATAATTTAAGGATACACGGAGTACTTTAGCCTGACGTCGTCATACTCAGATTCAAACGAATTCAACCCAAGCGCTCTTTGGTGACGTGAATGGTTACGTTACTGTTCATCACTGTATAAAGCCCCGCCCTGACAATTTGATTGGTCCGAACAGCTTTGGTTCGAGCATAGTTGCTCCACAATGTATCAAGTACATACCGAACTTCCCGACCTCAAATGTTGTGGGCGGGGTTAAGTTCAGCTGGCATCCAGGCTAACTCACGTGTAAAAGAACCAAGCGGCAACCTCCCGCAGTTTCTCTTGAAGCCAATACGGAAGTGACTTAAACTGCAATTAATCGACTGGCCGCTAGGGACAGGCTCCAGAAGGGAGCAGAATCTCACTGAGCCCCATGTTAAAATGCCCAACTTTACAGCAGAAGAACACATGTTTACAGCCTGGTACAAATTGTTGTTTTGGTCTATACGGCTAATTTTTCCCTTCATGACAACTGTGAGGGGGTGAAATTTTTTATAACTAATTTGTTTACATAATATAAAGCTTTAAAGTCCTGCGTAATTAAGGGCGTGGCCACTTTGAGTGACAGATGGACAGTCATTTATCTGCTGTCTGTTAGTCATTGCGTCACCTCAGCTCCACCCACGTCCCGCCTCTTTGCCCATTTTCTGTTATCTGGAAGTGACGCACGATGACGCGCTGACAAGATGGCAATGGCCAGCTCGACCCTACTTTGCGCTTCAAAACGGCTCATCAGAATCCTATGGGTGACGTCACGGAGCCTACGTCCATATTTTTTTACAGTCTATGAAAAGAACACAGTGCTGCGCTCCATTCTGAAACACAGAGTGCATATATTTATTTTATTAAATCACAGCTGACATGATTCGAGGACATACTGCAATTTCAGTATAATTTGATTAATTGTGCAGCCCTAAAAGCTAGTATTTAAATTCTAATATTTACTCATAAATATGCGGTATGTATTACACACACAGAGGCACACAAACACTTCCAGTCAGATGTAGAGTCGGTGACGCTAACGGGGTCCCACACATATTTCCATCCCAGAGGCATTTAAGCTATTGACCTAAAAAACAAAAGAAACATTATCGGTTCCTCTCACACCCCCTCACTAGCACACCTCTGCCCCTCTCACTGCTTCCATCACACTCTCCGTCTCTTCAACGGGAAACTTTCTTTTTCCACTTACTGCCATTCACAAACACCCTCTCCTTCCTCCACCGAGAGTTATTTACACCCTTTCTTCCTCTCGGTCTCAAGTAATGCACTTTACCCCTTTCTATTTCTCTTTAAGGTGAGGTGTGTCATTTCTGCGCCACAGCGGCACCAAATGGATATGCAAAAACAGTTTGATTTCAACATTTTCTGGAGAAGATGTGTGTGGGGTTTGCCACTGCACAACTGGAACGATAGCACTGTTTATTCTAAGTGTGCGCTGTACGTCTTCTGCCGCTTGAAATGCTACTCAAGTCAGCTGGATACTGATTGGCTGTCAATGTTTTTATCATTCATCCGGTAGAAATCATTCTGAAAGTGATTTCAATGATATGGTTCCTCTATGTCATTAGAGTTGTGATGTAGACTTTGTTATCCTCAAATAATTAGAACGATTATTCAAATGTAATAGTAATAAGGTAACATTTTACAATAAGGTTCATTAGTTAACTACATTAGTTAACAACTAATAATGAACTGCACTTATAAAGCATTTATTTATCTTTGTTAATGTTAATTTTCAACATTTACTAATGCATTATTAAAATGTTTTTAACATTATTAAATGCACTGTGAACTATCATGAACAAACCATGAACAGCTGTATTTTTATTAACTAACATTAACAAAGATGAACTAATGCTGAACAGAGGTGTTGTTCATGGTGAGATTAACTAATGTTAACTAATACAACCTTATTGTAAAGTGTTACCAGTAATACAGCAGTTGTCATTATAGTTATCTTCTCTGATGTGAATGAATCTTTAGCCTTTGGCCCTTAGAGTGGTTTTTACACATTTTTGTGCTTTTGCAGATATTGTTACACTGTGTTGTTGTTAGGGTGGTTTGAATGTTTTTATGCATTGTTGCATTACAGTGTTTTTACGCATTGTTGTGTGGTTGCTAAGGTGCTCAGTGTTTTTACACATTGTTGTGGGGTTGCTAAGGTGGTTCTGGCCGGTTCTATATTACTTTATCTACGTTTCTAGCACAAACATTGCAGGACAAGTTATGCGTCAGTTTCTTCTTGTTGTGTTTTTAATTTTTTTTATATAATTTCATTAATCAAACAAACAGATAATCCCACCCCAAATACAGTCAGTGTTTATATTTCTCAGAGGAATTAACTTGAAAATGGCTTATTGATTGTCATCACTGCACATGTAAAATAGGTAACAATTATTTTTTTTTAAACAACAACACTTTACCATTAAATTGACGTTTCAGAGGAGTTAGCTCACACACAACCTGCTGGACACCAATTAGTCATTAACTAACACACACACAGTGTTCATTACTTATTAACTCCTAGAGGAAATTCTCTCATGATAATGTATTGTAACACCCTTTGTGCTCATCTTCTAGAGTGGACAGGTCATGTTGACCGCACTAACTGAAATCATTAGCATTAGTGATTGACCGATATGTTTTTTTAATGGCTGATGAGAAAGGTGGCAGACTGATGATTATATAGTCTCTAGTGAAAAATAAGTACTTTTTACAGCCGATACTTTAAAAGAATATACTTAAGTGCAACGTTTTCAGACACTAAATTGCATGTTAATTGCAATTAAATGAAAATGTACTATATTTAAAATGTATATTATATACAATTAGCTCTCTTTTGACTTACTTACTGCAAGTAGTCCATTTAGAACATATTCAATTTAAATGTAATATTAAATAACACACAATAGCTAAAATTATAATAAGACATTTTAACACTTTACCCGCCATTGACGAAAATGTGCGTCTTTCCGTGTCTGTTATACGCTAGGGGGCGCTATTATATTCTTCTCAAAGAGTACCGAATCTCCTGATCATAAAGCCCAATTTATACTTCTGGGTTGAGTGTACGCCGTAGCTACGTCATAGGCTGTGTATTGCACGCGTACCCTACGATGTACCCTGACGTGCACCTCTCCAAAAATGTAACAACGCGTCAATTCTACGCGGACCGCAATCGCTGTGATTGGGCTGCCAAAACCCCTCCCTCAGGTCAATAAATACATTTTAAAAATCTGCGATAGGAGTGTGTGTTTCCAGAAATGGGATGATAGTTTCATCCTTGCATCTGCTATATAACACAATATTTTGTAGTCTTTATGTTAGTGAATAACTACCTAGATCCGCTATGAGTGTGTGTGAGCTCTTGATGGTCTAGTGGTAGATTTTTTGTTAAGCGTGCCAGAGGTTCTGTGTTCTAATCCACCACTCTATAGTTTATTTATTTTCTCATTAAAACCAAAAGATGTTAAAGGTCCCGTTCTTCGTGATCCCATTGTTCAAACTTTAGTTAGTGTGTAATGTTGCTGTTAGAGCATAAATAATAGCTGTAAAATTATAAAGCTCAAAGTTCAATGCCAAGCGAGATATTTTATTTAACAGAAGTTCCCTTTCAAAGCCTACAGCGAACGGCCGGCTTGGACTACATCCTGGTACTTCCTTCATTAATTACGTCAGTAGAACAGTAGAACAGACTAACCTCCGCCCACAAGAATACGCAAAAAAGGGGGCGTGGTCTTGTTGTCCCACGTGGAGAAGAGGACGGTCGCATGGAGAAAAGGAATTGTTGCGTTTGACTGTGTTTGTCGCCATGTCGTCGAGACGCTGTTATTTTCATCCCGGAGTCAAATCACCTTTGTTTGGCTTTCCCAGGGACGCTGTAGAGATCATTGAGCGCATATATCTCCCGTTAAGAGGTGTGACCTTTCCGTGCAAGTTACGTGCGCTAAGCTGCTGTCGAATCACAACACAGGAACCGTGCCACGTTCGCTAAGCTGCGGTCAAATCACAACACGGGAACCGCTGGCACAATCAGAACTCGTTACGTATTTCTGAAGGAGGGACTTCATAGAACAAGGAACTCATCAGCCGTTTTTAGGACAGTGAAAACAGCGGTTAACAGATAAGAAAATTGTGTGAAAATACTGTGTTTTTTTACACGCGAAACATGAACACATGTTATATTGCACACTGTAAACACAATCAAAGCTTCAAAAAAACATTTCAGTGATGGTATATCAAGAACAGGGACACATTTGTGTGCATTTCGTTTAGTGATTTCAACGGGACGAATAGTCTCCACAACAGCAATCGATTGAAGCGCTTTTCTGTGCACTAGCCACCGATACTGAAAACAGCGGCCATGAGCACTCGTTTCAAAAACGCATTCCAGTGCCAGATCGCTACTTATTTAACTCTACTAATCAACTAGAGATGCTTAATTTGCATTAGATACAACAACTCAAGCTGCAAGAAAAGTCGCTATCTGCCGCCAGCTACTCCAACAATGTACACAACAAGCAACAAAATCTTCGGCTTTTGTCTTGATACTGTGGGTTACACCATCAACATGCTAGCGGTCTGCATGTGTAATTGCACATTGATGAGGACAAATATATAAAGTATAAATGAAAACCAACGCGTAACTTGCGGCATAGAGGATATGGCGTAGGTCCGACGCAGAAGTATAAATCAGCCTTAACACGCGTGAAGAAGATGCAGAAACAAGCGATATCATATGTAATCATATGCATGTAAAATAACGTGATCATCAACATTAAACCGTATACAAACCAAAACTGCCTAATGTTACTGAATGAAATGAGGACCCAGGACGAGCTATAGGACTGTGTAAGCATTAGGGGTGTTAATGGACTCAATCTACTTCATCTGTGTTTGATCATCACTCTGAATCTGATCTGGATGTAGTCTTTTACAAAAATATTTTTTTTCTCAGCTTTTTGCTTAAAATGTAACTTTTTATGAAAATTACCCGTTTTCAAGTGTTGATTAAAAAATAAGGCATTGAGCTAGAATAAAACTCTTGTTTTTTGTTCAAAAGCAGAGGCTCTGTTCTTTCTTTTGACATATTGCATGTTCAGATATTCATACAAAAACATATTCTGGGGGAAAACCACAAAAATGCTGGCGCTGGCTGCCAACTTTTTTTTGGTAGAGAAAAAAAGTTAAATTAGCTTTAGTATGTTAGTCAGCACAACAAGATTATTAAAACATAATGATTTAAAATGTACTTTAAAATAAATCCTTTCATTTGACAAAATTATTACAAAGAGCAGAAGTGACCTTTCTAGGTGTATATGACTTACTTCTTTCATTGATAATATCCTGGCTCTTCCCAGCATTATAATGGCATTGAATAGTTCCCGAGTGCATCCATCCATCATAAAAGTGATCCATATAACTTTAATGGGTTAATAAATGCCATCTGAAGTGAAGCCATGGGTTTTTGTAAGAAAAATATCCATATTTAAAAACTAATAAACAATAAATCACTGAGTTCCGGCAAAAGGGGGACCTCTGACCTGGCGTATCATGTAGGACGTAGCTTCTCTTCTCTTACTGTATATCGAAATCCTCCAACAATTTTATTTAAAACATTTTAGACTTCTATTTTGTGGCCAGCGTTTTGCTCTATTCCCTGTCCTTACGCATTCGTCAATTCTCACCTAAGCTTACGCTACACCTACGTCATACGTCGGGTCAGAGGTCACCCTTCCGGAAGCCAGTGATCATTTTTTTATGTTTTTAAATATGGATATTTTTCTTACAAAAACCCATCACTTCACTTCAGATGCCATTTATTAATCCGTTAAAGTTATATGGATCACTTTTATGATGGCTGATTGAGATTTTTGGAGCTTCAAAAACTCACTATTCAAAAGACACTATTCAATACCATTTCAAAGCTGGGAAAAGCCAAGACTTGAGTTTGTCTGAAAGAAGAAAGTCATATACACATAGGATGATGGCTTGAGGGTGAGTAAATTATGGGATAATTACATTTTTTGGGTGAACTATTCCTTTAAATGGCCTTTTTATAGCCTGGATGCCAGACGAACTTAGCCCCGCCCACAAAATTTTTTGCACGGGCAGTTCGGTCTGGACTTGATCCATAGAGAAGTAATTATGCCTGAACAGAAACTGTTCGGACCAATGAAATTGTCACGGCGGGCTTTAGACGATGATGGACAGATGATAAACAGTAACGTAATCATCCACGTCATCAAAGGCGTTTGGGTTAAATTTGTTCTAATCCTAAACGGAGAACTTGTTCGTATATGCATTCACCTTTGCTATTTCTCTCAGAAATGATGATCGTGTTGGTAAGTACTCTGTGTATCCTTAAATTCTTTACAACACTGGCAAAGATCGTTTACACTCATCTTCTTCTTCTAACGTGACTTATTCCAGCTTGCGTGCGGACAGGGTTGCCAAGTTTTTACAGCAAAACTCGCCCAATTGCTACTCAAAACTAGCCAAAAACAAGCCCAATAGCTTTCCGGGTGGGGGGGGTTCTCCGGGAAAAATGGCATTTGGGGGGTAAAATGTGTTATTTTGGCACGGCTGCTAAATTTCGCATTCCTGGGTCTGTATATCACATAATTGGGGTCGCTTCAACCCGCAGACTTGGCAACACAGTGCAGTTGAGTTCTGTTGACATTTGACAACTAACGTTATGCGTCGCTCCGTTGCTCTGATTGGTTGTAGGTCTATCCAATTGAGGTCTTTCCTGGTTCGGTTTAAACACGCCCCATAATCACAGCCCAACGGAGCAGTATCAGACTCAGATTCTGACTAGAATTGAGTATGACGACGTCAGGCTAGCCTTTTTATTCAGTAACACAAAATTATCTGCAAGTAAAGTTTTTTAAAAATATATATATACTTTTAACCCCTTGCCTGTCTCTTTTGTCTAATGTCTGGTGAGGAGAAAAACTCAATTCATGCTATAATGTCCTCAATCGACGATCGTTTTACACCTTTGAGTGTGAGACTTTAATCCTCATTATTGTTTTATCGTTATTCTTTTGTCTGAATTCAGCGATTAGCAATAGCTTTTATGATAGCACAAATGGCCCATTAAGCCATTAAGCACTCTCAGTAATCCACATATTATCTGAAGTCTTTCTAAAAAAAAAAACTAAAACACATCCTTGGAACTTTATGTGAATTATTGTAACAAAATAGACAAAGCTCCTGGTCCAACAGGTGCATTAGAGCTACAGTTAGCATCAAGCTACATAACACAATATAAAGATTAAAATTACACTTTCACTCAAAATGTCACTTTAGACCACCATCGAGTGTTTGTATTAGCTTCCTGTCCCGATATAATGGAGATTTCATTCATATGGTAATGTTAAACATATTATATTTAGCATTTTATATGGAGCTCATCGCTACACCTGCTAGCAGTTATAATGTAAACGTCCATATTGATATAAATCAATCACATGAAAAATCACACAAAAACCTTAAACCATAGTTATCGTTTGTTTATAAGCTTCTTAGTTCACACGTAGAAATCTAGAATTGGTTTGTTCTTCACAGAGACAGAATGAAGAAGTGTAAACACAGAGGAGGGTCATGCAGAGGGCTGGATTGAGCACGTAAAATGATTGACAGCAGTAGAGAACGAATGAGCGCATCAAATCAGGAAGAGGAGAGACAGAGAGAGCTGTGTACATGTTTCAGCTGAATGGAGATCGGATAATTCAGTGAGGAATGAATAGAAATGGTATTCTGTATGGTGAAATATTTAGCAAACATGTGATAATATATCAATATTTCTCCAAATATGTGCACTTTTGAACTAAGATCTGAACTCAAATCTGTTCTTTGCGAGCTGTGTGAACACAATTGCACCGCAGCAGACGAGAGAGAATTCATTTGCGTGTGATATTCCTTTCAAAATATTGTTCATTACAGATCGATTATTTTGCACTCCTGACATAAATTAAGAAATTAATGTCACTGCAACCAATTTTTATCATAAACAGTGGTCAATTATCGAAGCTGGAGCCTTTAATCTGTCTAATGATACCGAGATTGTCCAGATGAAGTTAGAGTGTGATGTTTTATTGAGCAGTGAATGTTGAACGACAGTAATCTGGGGCCGTCTGCGATCTTTGACTGCAAAGGGGTTAATATTTCAAGTACACTACAAGTGAAACTTCAATACATTCAATACAATTAAGCACGCTTCTTCAATTAAAACTAAAATATTTAAATCACACACGGACTAAATGCAGCAAAACTTGTAATTTCATGGGGTCTTAATTTGTTTCTTTTTCCTAAAACATTAAAGATCCCACCAAAACAAAGTATTGATGATTTTAGTTCAATCAAATGCTCTCTAAAACGAGAATGCCCCTTCCCCGGGACCACCTGTGACAGCAACTATTTTAAAAAAAGTGGGCCCTTTGATATGTCCCGCCTAAACTTATTGTTTAGAAAGTTTCATTACATTGGTCATAGTTTGTGTACATTAAACCATGAAGTCTTTAAAGCAGCAATTACATCAGTGTGTGTCTGAATAACTGTCTTAGAGGAACACAAATGCACACCTCTTAGACCAATGAACTGTTTGTGTGAAAGAGAAAGTGATTAGAGAGAGAGAGAGAGAGAGAGAGAGAGAGAGAGAGAGAGAGAGAGAGAGAGAGAGAGAGAGAGACACGTGGGAGAGAGCAGAAGAAATACAGACAGTGAAAAACAGAGAACATCTTAAGAGAATGACCTAGAGAACCCTGTGAAAAGCGTCATTTTTTTCAACCGTTTCTTCTCAAAACTCAGCTATTACCGCTTGCCACTTTGATCCCATTTACACAGTCCGGGACAGAACAGAAAGAGGCTGATATGAGAAAACAAGAGCTCGAAATGGGAGTTTGTCTCTTGCAAATGGCAAATGAATTGAGAACATGAATCTGACGTCAGCCAAAGAAACTTTCCAGAGATTCAAGTTTTATTTGACAGAAACAAAATGAACATCTGAGATGATTTCGGGGGGTGGCGGGTGATGTCATGAGGGGACCACCAGCATTTAAAGCCCAGATGACACACATGACAGGTTCAGAATGGACATTCCCAAGTGTGTTTGTGTGTGTGTGAACTGAGAAAAATGAGTACATTACACAACTAGCAATCACCACCAAACAAATAACTGGAAAAAAAAGCCCATCAGATATGCGTCTGCCAACAAACTTTCCCATCTGCGTAACAAATGGGTAAATATTCAGTCAAATAACAGCAAAAACAAAGTGCAGGGAAATGTAAGGCCATGAAGGGCAGAGCTTGCTACTTTGAAAGTGTAGCTTGCCAAGCTACTCATAATTTAAAGTAGTTAAACTACAGTTAAGGGATGAGAACTAAACATTCATAATAATCGTTCTAATTCTGTGAGAACATACCATAGCTATAACAATAATATCATTGGAATCATTTTCAGAATACTTTTTTTTCCCAGTTAATGAATGATAAAAACATTGACAGCCAATCAGAATCCACCAAACTTTAAAGAGCTTGAGCATTTAAAGCAGCAGAAGACATAACTGGAGTATGCGTGAATATTATAATAAATAGAACATTATCATCTGTTGGTGTGGATGATAATATAGCTATCATTATAATTATCGCTCTTGGTGTGATCGGGCCTTTAAAGGTGAAGTAAGCAATTTCTGAGAAACGCTGATGAAAGTGGATCGGACAGAGCACCAAAACACACTTGTAGCCAATCAGCAGTAAGGGGCGTATGCACTCACTAGAGGGGAGGTGCCTGTGTTGCAGAGCGTGTTCGTGAATTTGGGGGTGGAGCTATCAAGTTAGGAGTGTGATATTTTTGGGTAGGGGCGTGTTTGTTTAGGTGATTTCAAATATCAACAGCGTTTCTCAGAAATCACTTACTGCACCTTTAAGCTAACCTTTTTTTGAGCTGCAAAGACAATGCAATTGTCTATTTAAGCTATTTAACAATTTTTGTGTGTGCAGCGGCACTGTAGCATAAGCTTCTTTCCACCACAGAATAAAAAATAAAAGTGTGACGTTCTCTTACAGTTTATAGTTTAGAGATACACTTTTCCCTCAGCGAAAGAATGCATACGTTAAAAAAAAAGTTAACTGAAGAAAAATAAAACTTAAAACTAGCAGAAACCAACCCAACCCTTATCTATGTAGTTTTGAAATCTAGGAGCAAGTCTGCAACACACAACCACACACACACACACACAAACTTACACTGTTGCACATTTTTAGCATGCTGAGGTATATTTATAGCTCCAAATGCCCAAAGGAGAGCAGGAGGAAAGTAATAGGAAAGTTCTAGGCCCTCTCCTAAGACACACACACACACCTCTCGCTCACTCACTCTTATACTTGCGTAAACACATAAATCTCTCACACACATTCACACAGAGCTGTACTGTAGGCAATACAGGGTCAATACTGTGACCAAAGTGTGTGACAGAGGAGTTAAACGTTAACAACACACACACAGATGCACACACAGGGAAGGCTTTATGACATTGGCCCCAGCTTAACAAACTACATTTGAGTGCGGCGCCAGTGGAAAGGAGGGGAGGGGAGAAAGAAGAGAGAGAGCGATGAAGAATGAAAGAGTCTGATGGCCGTCTCTGTCCCAGCCTGTCCACTTAAGACTTAGTCTCTCTGGCAGACGAAATTGTTTGTTTCCAAAACAAGCTCTTTGACTTTTTCCAAATTAACTTCGTCAATGTTGCTGCCAGATTTAATTCGATTGAGAAAATGGTGCGAGATGAGAGTTGTTCTCCAGTTGAATGACAAAACTATAACGACTGGGGCCTACATTAATGCGGGGATGTCCTATTAGCAGCATGTTATGAGTTGATACGGGTTTATTGAAAAGCTGATACCAATATCTATAGTAGAGTTGTTCCGATCCCGATACTAGTATCGGAAATATCACCGATACCACAAAAAATTCTGGCATCGGTATCGGCGAGTACTTGAACCCATGTACCGATCCGATACCATTTTTTTAAACAAGACCTAGTTATGACCGCGAGCTTTGCCTAACCACTGCGCGGTTCTTCTTCGGTGCTCTGAATGCATTGCAAACACAGGAAGTTGCGCTGTTTTGCCACAACCACTGTTTAGAGCAGCGAAGAAGAAATGAAAACGCGTTATAGCAGAAGGCTATGTCCACTGTTTACTGGCTGTTTAGCAGTATTTCGTCTCTGTGTGGATGGCGGGCGCCCGCACTCGCTGTCTTTGTAATCTCTGCCGTGTCACTATCAAGCGGCAACCTCGCCCAGTTTCTCTACGTCCATATTCACAGTCTATGGTCACTATATGAGGACACAAACGCATAAACTGTCACTTCATGAGAATTTACCGTTTCATTTGGGAAAACGGTCATATAAGGAACACAGACACTGAAATATTTTCATGGCAACCCGTCAAAATAAAAGTTTGGTTTAAAACATTTTAAATTGACAGAATATATTAGGCTCCTGCTGTACAGTAGATTTAGCTACGTCTCTATGTAATAATAATACGTCTCTACTAATAATAATAATAATGCCTAGATGGTTGCTGATTTTTCACTTGTTTTGTTGTAGAGATTATTTTCTGATTCTGATATATATATATATATATATATATAGAACCCGTTTGAAAGCAGAATTTATCAGCAGGTACCGTATATACCCAGTACTCAGTACTACAGGGACGTTTGTTTTTAGTACAGACTGGTACTGGTAGTAACGGTACATTTGACAACCCTGATAGCTATACAGCTTACAGTATATATAGCGTTGTTATATAGTATTATATGTAACATAAAATACAAAAGTAAATGGTCAAAATAACAGTCATTTTATGACAAGCATCATAAGCAGTTTTGTATGATTTCTGATCAGGCACTGAATCTTTTTTTTTTAAATAACATGCACCAATGAATCAGTAAAACCATAGGCCAGTTGCATAAACATAGCCACTATGACTAGACTGACCAACTAGCAGTTAATTATGCTGGTACACATTTTGGGCTGTCCCAGATGAAAGATGACCAATCATGGCGATTTCTGTGGTCGTGGCTCCTAAACGGTGGTTGTACAGTTAGAGCGATTCAAAGACGGCCGTTGTCACGGTCTTGCGACCAAAAAGAGCCTGCAATCATTTTCTGACCGTGGCAGAAATTTAGCATGATCATCTCACAGTGTGTTTGCTGCTACGACCAACATATACTAGCTCAAACATATACTCTAACAGTCTGTAGCAGGCATTAGAGGTATTCAGTCTTACTTTTCGGATTTGAATTAGACCAATCTACCTAACTTTTAACTTTTAAAAGTTATGTCCAGTCTTGAAGAAAAAAAGTTTTACGACTAACTTGTAAAACTAGTCTAAGCAGTTTATGCAATCGGCCACAGGTATTATGTGCATATTAGGCAGTCCCTCCAGAAAAACGCGATTATGCGATCGCTGAATTAAATGCATAATCAGCCAAAGTCTGCATATTTATGCGGGGGCCGCATTTTTTAAAATACGCCGCATAAATTGTCGATTTCTGGCCGCAAAATATGCGGGTTTGCATGATTTCATAATCCCTGCATTTTTGTTGCTAAAAAAAGTCACATATATCTTAGCAGAAAGTTGAAAAATGTTGCGTTTACTTCACACAAGAGCAGCCATTTCCCCCTATATGGGAACGTTATGAAGTGACGTAATTATGCGACGTGAACATCATCGAAAAGCTGCAAACCCTGCCAGTGTTAGAGGCTACGCAGATATACGCTGAATTCGTAAATCGCCCCCTATACCCTCAAATAGGGCATTATTTGAAGGGACAGCCATTTGTAGTGGTGTCTGAAACCATAGTGGACGTTATCGAGTGCACTCATTCAATCCCACATTGCACCACAATAATGAGTGTTCAACCAATGTACACACAGCGGCTCGTTTTCATTCACTCCTTCAAGTGAACTGTATTAGTGGACTGACGTAGGGAGTAGTGATTGAGGTTTTAGGGGGCGATTTCGGATTCAGCCCCTGTTTTCATTTTCACAGGGGACTGTTGTAGTTTCATTCAGGAGTTGATGCAACTTTACAGTTGTAAGATTGCACTTTTTTGTTACCAGTGGGTTAAATCATACTAGTTTCAAAAACCTTAAGGTTGTAAGTATATTAGTAGTATGCACAATTTTACGTTACAGTAAGAGATTGCACTTTGTGCATTGGAAGCACTTATTTTAACAGATGTCTGTTTTATATAGCCTAGTCTGTAAAACAGGAAGCACACATTTAAAAATATATATATTTTATTATTTTTTACAGAAGTTGTAGCATATTCCTTTTGTAAAGCTACAGAACTTGTTTGATTCATAAATGTTTTGTAAATTTGAGCCAAGTGTTTATTAAGGTCTGAAATTAAACAAGATAAGAACTTAAATATTCCCAGCACTTTCTGTGATGTAGTATTTGCTTATCACAGGAAGTAATAAGAAATTACTCTTTACATTAAGGTAGTACCCTAATGAGAAAAGGGTGTTGGGGGAATCACTTTTTTTCTCTCTTTCATCTAACTGCAGTAATAAAATTGCATAAATATCCTGCATAATCCATCGCATTTTTTAAGAAAACGTGCCGCATAATCAAGGATTTTTGCCCGCAACAATCACTAAAAAAAGCCGCATTTTTCTGGAAGGACTGATTAGGGCTGCACAATATATCGAAATTATTGAAATATCGCAAATGTACATATCGGGATATGCATATCGCAAGGGTACACACTATTTGAATGATTTTAATATGCTACTTCAACATTGTGAAAAGTGTACGTTTTAGGTCGACGCATATAGCAGAGAATAGACTGGGCACACGACTGATACTTATGTGACTTGCTTGACGTTAAAAATAGTTATTAAACGCAATAACTTGCGTAAAACAACTCCTTGTAGTCTCGTGCTGTCTGTTGTCTGACACACACACCGAAACGTGCGCACAAGCCGTTCTTTTTTCAGTGTCTTGTTACACACTCAAATACACAAACTGTCAAATACACAAACAGTTGTGTCAAAACGGCTGTCCTGATGACTATTCATGTAAACACAATCGGTTATGCTTTAAGTGAACGATATCAGTTGGGGAAAGAAATAGATTTTACATACTTAAAGCAATATTGTATCGCATATCGAATATCGCATTATTTAACAAGGATTTTGCATATCACATTTTTTTTCAATATCACACCCCTAGTTCACTACATATGGTCAAAATTGATTTCATGTCGACTTTAATGAAGGAAAATGAGATAATATATATAGAGTGTTTCTTGTTTTAGGCAATATGTAAAATTCAGAACAAAAATTCACTGCAAAAAAACAAAGCATTAACAAGGCTGTTTTTCCCGGCAAACCCCTGTGACTAACTTCTGGCAACTGTTTTCAGCAAACTGTTTTGATTCCCACAAATTAACAGCATGTTTTGTGCAAATAAACAGATTTTGCCAGAGCTGTTACTCACACACTTCATATAATCAATGCAAATCCCAGACAAAGGCTCACATACGTTGTCAACTGGCTCCTATTTGGCATGGAGTTCAAAGGGTCAGCGGCACTGACTGTACTTAATCCCACTTCATCACCTGATGCCAAGACCTTTGCTCACGCCACTGAGCACTATAAAGGAAAGTTAAACATGCTCAAGCTGACTGCCATGCTGAAAGCTCTAATCATTCACCTGCTACCGGCATTTAAAAACCCATAAGCGCGTCCAGGTCACAACTGAGCATTCACTGACGCCAATCAGGTCCTTCCGCTACTGTGTGCTCAGGCCAAGCCCAGAAACAGCGATCTGAGCTTCAATTACAACAAATATGACGATTCTTATTTCTGACCTATTGTGTCACATCAGATTGCTTCAGTCCATGATTTTGAGTCAAGAATTTGGGTGGGGAAATGTATTGTTAAAGGCACAGTTCATTAAAAAGCACAATAGCTGAAGCAAATGCACACCTTTATGGGGTGCAAGTTAAAGAAAATAACTTTGTAAAATGAAGAAAATATTCGAAAAGTGGAAATAAAGTGTTTAACGTGTGTTTAATAATAAAGTGTTTATCGGTACTTCAGCGCTGGAAAGATTAATGTGTATTTAAATTGGGTCCTTTATGTAGTAGAAATGTGAAACTATTTTAGAAGTTGGTGCCTTCTAGACAGAGAAAAAACAGAAAATGTATTTTTGACTCCTGTTGATGAAAGACAACAACTCCCAGAATGCATTTGCTTCGCTGCCCTACGAGGCCACTCCCAAGTCACGCCTACCGGTTACATCACTTGCCCACCGCGGCACCACCCTACCGTCGTTTAGATTTTTAAAGTAATAAAATCATTTAGTTCAGTTAGATAACAGACACTAATTAAAAACTGAACGTGTCTGCTCAATACAGCATAAGCCGAAAAAGAGTCGCAGCACAAACGCAGCAGGAGTCAGGTTTCGTTCATCACGAGAGCAAGGAGCTGACAGACCAGATGATCGCGGAAGATTTGGTTTTGGAAGAGAAATGTAAAAGTGCCTATTTAAGTGAATTTGTCATTGTACCGTTTTGTTGTGTTTTTCATTAAGAATAATATGCTAATGAACCCACAATTCAAGCAACCCGCCCCGGAATCGGCGCTAATTCAAAACTAAACTAAAATGAGCACGGCTGCCTGGCATTGTCATTCATTCACAGACGCACAGTCATTCACGTGCGTGTTTTTCAGTTCATGCCTATGGAAGCTTAACTTTCATAGGAATTCATTGAGAACACTTGCGTTGCTCTGACTGCTCCGTTACGAATGCCCAAGCGGCCGTGCTCATTCTACATTCTGTGAGTGAGGTCCCACCCCTGTGGGCGGGTTGAAAACATGCAGAACTAGCTCCTACTACTGGCTGTAGTCTTTAGCCTCTGGCCAAAAAAGCCTCAGATGAAGGCTTTTTTCCAGACATAAAATACATAAATCTCTCGCCTCAGGAGGATATGAGGGGGGGAGGGGGGCACGATCATTCGAATATACTACGGGGTTTCTACTGATACAAAGCTTAAAGGTCCCGTTCTTCGTGATCCCATTGTTCAAACTTTAGTTAGTGTGTAATGTTGCTGTTAGAGCATAAATAATACCTGTAAAATTATAAAGCTCAAAGTTCAATGTCAAGCGAGATATTTTATTTAACAGAAGTTCCTTTTCAAAGCCTACAGCGAACGGCCGGTTTTGACTACATCCTGGTACTTCCTTCATAAATGACGTCAGTAGAACAGTAGAACAGACTAACCTCCGCCCAAAAGAATACGCGGAAAAAGGGGGCGTGGTCTTCTTGTTGTCCCACGTGGAGAAGAGGACGTGTCGCGTGGAGAAAATGAATTGTTGCGTTTGAGTGTGTTTGTCGCCATGTCGTCGAGACGCTGTTATTTTCATCCCGGAGTCAAATCACCTTTGTTTGGCTTTCCCAGGGACGCTGTAGAGATCATTAAGCGCATTTATCTCCCGTTAAGAGGCGTGACCTTTCCACGTGCGCCAAGCTGCTGTCGAATCACAACACAGGAACCGTGCCACGTTCGCTAAGCTGCGGTCAAATCACAACACGGGAACCGCTGGCACAATCAGAACTCGTTACGTATTTCTGAAGGAGGGACTTCATAGAACAAGGAACTCATCAGCCGTTTTTAGGACAGTGAAAACAGAGGTGTACAGATAAGTAAATTGTGTGAAAAATACAGTTTTTTTTTACACGCGAAACATGAACACGTTATATTGCACACTGTAAACACAATCAAAGCTTCAAAAAAAACACGAAGAACGGGACCTTTAATGCTAATCGGTGAAGTAACCCTTTAAGTATTTTTATTATTTCCAACATTTCAGCAGACAAAGGCTGCTCGTCTGCCAAAACGTTGGAAATAATACAAATATTTAAGTGAGTGTGCAATTATATTCTTTCATTACAAAGGCACCGTTCACCCAGAAATGATTGTCATCATTTTCTCACCCTCATGTCTTAATCTGTAAAACTTTCCTTCTTCCATGGAACACATATGCTGTTATTTACTGAACTTGTTAACCACTGCGACTGACTCAACTAGTTGACCTTTCAATAACGCAATATTAGTTTGAGATTAGTATTTATTTTTTGGAAACATTGAAACTTTGTTAGATATTTTGGGTAGGGATGTGAAAAAAACATTCTCCCTGTCATTTTTCCTTATATTTTCTTTATAATCCCACTAAGGCAAAATTACAAAAATAATAATAAATAAATAACAATAAAAATAAATAAATTAAATTAAATAATTTTGTGAATGAATCATTCAAACAATTCCGGTGAACTATTTCATACTGATTCGACTCAAAAGATGAATCGATTGAAAAATATGCCATAGCTACAGGAAGGGACAAACACACAGCTGATGAAATTTGGCCTGTTTTTTTTCACTTAGCAATCTTGCGGCTTCAGAAGACTTGAAATACAATGCGCAAATAGACTTCTGTGATACTTATATGGTGCTTTTGTGTCCTTTTGAAGCCTTTAATCATAATTGAATGGAAAAAAAGCGACTAACATTTTTTAAAATAGTTCTCCTTTTGTTTTCTCTTGGAATCTTACAAATGAAAAGAAATAATTTGAACAGCATGAGGTAGGGTAAATGACGACTATCACTTGGGAAAAACAAAACAACCAACTTCCACGAATCTCTCAGAATTAAGCATGTCATACACTACCATAGAAAATATCGCCCCACACCCAAATTACGACCGATGACTCAGCGTTCGACAGTATAGCTACTCATCCGAATGAGAGAGAGAGACAGAGAGGCATAATTGTTAGAAGACGGGATCGTGTCTTGTTTGAACATGAAACTTGCCGGGCCGAAACCCAATTTCCCACGCGTCAGCTGAAACCACCTGAGTCAAACATGCTTTCATCCCGAGTCTGACTAATACGGCCACTCTCTCTCACACAAACGGTGACTAACACACTTTCTCACTTTCCTTAATTTCTTCCCTTCCTCTGCAGTGGGGACTACTTCACACAGTCGGAACACTTCCCCCCTCCCCCCGTCGCTGTCTATTTCTGTCTCGGTATGTGTTCCGCTCATTTCCTAATGAAGTGTGTGAAGAGGGAGCCATTAAACACGTTTTAAACCATGTTCAAACCCATTATTCATGCTGCCTTTAGGATCGCATTTGACATTTGACTGAGCATCAATTATGTTTGACAGCTCTATAAATGATACATAAAAGACTTGTTGGTGGGGCTTGCTGAGGCAAGCATTACAATTGCTCATACTTAGGGTTTGAGGTTCATTCAAATTTTGAACTCTAAGTAATATAAACTTCAGCACATGACTCATTTGTGCAACAGACATGAATTACACCTCACATCGTACGCTTGTTGAGAAGAGGTGATTGGACAGTTTTGTAAATCATTTCACATTGATTTGACACAAAGAATGATCCATTCAAGGATATATAGGATATAGACACTAATCTAATGAACATGGCAGGAACAGCAAGGAATGAACAAACAAAATTTGGCTTGTTTCCTATACAAGAATTGAAATATAATGCACAAATAGACTTCCTTGATACGTTAATGGTGGTCTTGTGCTCTTTTTGAAGCCATTAATTATAACCGAGTGGAAAATTGTAACAATTTTCAAAGTTTCTAAGTGATGGTAATGTTCAATTTTTGACAAAGTGACAAAGAAATGGGTTTGGCATATCTAGGAACCAAAATTTCAGTCATCATTTACTCACCCTCTTGTTGATCCAAACTTGTATGAATTTCTTTCTTTTGCTGAACACAAAAGAAGATATTTTGAAGAATGTCGGACCCCATTGACTATTTTTTTTTCTCCATGTCAATGGGGCCCATCAACTGTTTGGTTACCCATATTCTTCAAAATATCTTCTTTTGTGTTCAGCAGAAAAAAGACATTCAAATAGGTTTGGAACAACTGAGTATATGATGACAGAATTTTCATTTTTGGGTGAACTATCCCCTTTAAGGGTGGGTGCAAGGTTAAGGTTAAGGCCTTTTCACACCGGGACGATTATCAACAATATTTATTTTAGATATTTTCAGTAGGGATGTGCAAAAACTTTTTTTTCTTCACTTTTTCCCTCTAACCCTTCTAAGACAAAGGCAAAAGTAATAAAATATCAAATATTAAAAGTAAAAAAAAATGCTTAAATCTGGATACACTAGTCAGTCTTACCAATTGACTATTTGACAATCCATAATTTAGTTTAAATTGTTTGTAATTCTATATAAGGAATGAGCTGAGGAATCAACAGAACAGATTTGCATGACACCATTCATCCATTCCAGAAAGCGTGTGTTATCGGAGGCGGGACTAAGCCTTGCTTGGCCTGTCAGGCACAAAACGGGGGCAGTTTACTGGATTGAGTGCATTTTCAGCAGAATCACTGGATTAACACGCCATCATTATCTGCAGGTAGGATGTGTTATCCCATGAAGACAGATCAGATGTGAAAATTACAAGAATTATTATATTTATATCATTGCATAATTTATTTCAGTTTCACATACTTAAAAAAAAAAAGTATTTACTTTGCATTGGCTATTTTGTTTCCGTTAAAGGTGCACTATGTAACTTCCATCCGCTAGAGGTCGCCTGTACAAAACAAAGGCATAGTTTGATGACCCCACGTTTGAGCGCAGAATCTTGGGACATGTGGTCTTCACCTCACAGCCGGTGGAAAAGAATCGGAATAGGACTTCATGTTCATGGATGCGATTATTAACGTTACTGTAGTATGAAGCAGAGCAGGACCGAGTGTTGTGGGAGCTGAGCAAGACCGCTGGAGCGATTGTTAATAAGATGAACGCAACGCGTCTCGCGAGCAGCGGGACTTTTATTATGCCACAGTCGCCATTTCCGCTTTTCCAGTCATGAGTTTGAGGTAACGCAGCTCTGTTTATCATATTAGATACGTCTGAGTGTGTTGAAAATGATGTTATGACGTTACTCTGTGCGTTCTCTCGGTGGCTGCTATGACACTTGTTGCACACTGCAGTCAGAGTGAAGCGTTTCTGCAGAATAAAACAAAACCGGAAACCGACGGTAACGCAGATATGATGCCATCGACAGGCGACTCCCTCACACGTCCCGGTTCCTTGGTTAAAATAGCAACTTTCTCACGATTTACATATAGTTGGAAACATTTGGGATATTGTAGGTACTCAACAGAACAAAATATATAACACTGGCCTAGTGGTTTTTGGATATTTTACTGAAAAAAAGTTACATAGTGCACCTTTAAAGACAGTGTTTTTAAATAAACCGCTTTCTTTTTAGTATAAGCAACCACCTAGCAACCTATCAGAACGCATTAGAAACCACAGGAAACAACCTATAGCAACACCCTAGCATTGAGGTGGAAAGTTTTGCATGTAGAAGTGTAGTACCTTTTGCAATGGGTGATGGGAAATCTGGCTGCTTCGGTAAAGTGGTATTAAGAGGTCAGTAGGTCATGGAAATCTCTTTCCAGCTGAATCATGTTTGAACGTAACCGATCTAGTAAACTGATCTTGTGCACGTAGGCTTTCAAATTAATGTTGCATACACAGGAGATGAATAAATATGGAAAATAAATGGAGCTGAATACTCCCAGTCTGGCCTTTAGTAAAATAAAATAAAAATGGGTTAGATTGTTAAATCCTGTTTTCATCCCTTGTCAGAGTGTCTATATCTAATAATTCTCTCTGTCCAGCTGTGAGTCTTCCCTCTTCAGTCAGTCTATTGTTCTTCCGCTGCAACAGGCCGTTTGTTTTTCTGTTGCCCGTTGTCGTGGGAGTGAGTGCAGTGCAGTCTCGAGTAGAACAAAAGGTTACGACAGTGCAACTGTCATTTGTGCAAGGCAGCAACAACAGGGACCATGACGAGGCTGCAGGTGACTGTGTAAGGTGATAGCATGTGTGACTTTATCAGAGAACCAGGCCGGACCCTTTACTCCTATCCTCCAGGACAAGCTGAGTGCAGTTTGGGAGCGCTGAGACTTTAAGACGCCAACTGCAGGCTGCATGCGTCAAGAACTTGCTCATTCACACTGATCTAATTTTCTTCTGAATATTTTACTGTCTGAAGCCTCACTGATGCGTCACAGAAAGCCATCCGAAAAATCTAATCTGCATGATTTTTGTCAAAGTGACTGATTACACAGATGTTGTTGTTTTTTTTGACCAATGAATCCCATGACTTTTACAATCCTCCGTGGTCACGATATATGTAAAAAGTCACTCTCAAAAATGTTGCATGACTGGTCTACTTGTGTATATACATCTGCCTTTACATGCACATGAACTTTAATGACATCCCATTCTTAATCCGTAGGGTTTAATATTGAATTAGTCCACCCTTTGCAGCTATAAGAGCTTTAACTCTTCTGGGAAGGCTTTCCACAAGGTTTAGGAGTGTGTTTATGGGAATTTATGACCATTCTTCTAGAAGCATATTTGTGAGGTCAGGCACTGATGTTGGACGAGAAGGCCTGGCTCACAGTCTCTGCTCTAATTCATCCCGAAGGTGTTCAATCGGGTTGAGGTCAGGACTGTGCAGGCCAGTCAAGTTCCTCCACACCAAACTCGCTCATCAATGTCTTTAGGGATCTTGCTTTGTGCACTGGTGCGCAGTCACGTTGGAAAGGGAAGGGGCCATCCCCAAACTGTTCCCACAAGTTGGGAGCATGAAATTGTCCATAATGTATTGGTATGCTGAAGCATTAAGAGTTCCTTTCACTGGAACTAAGGGGTCAAGCACAACCCCTGAAAAACAACCCCCACACCATAATCCCCCCTCCACCAAACTTTACACTTGGCACAATGCAATCAGGCAAGTACCATTCTCCTGGCAACCGCCAAACTCAGACTCATCCATTGGATTGTCAGACAGAGAAGCATGATTCGTCACTCCAGAGAACACGTCTCCACTGCATCCGACGCTTTGCATTGCACTTGGTGATGTAAGGCTGCTCGGCCATGGAAACCCATGCACTGTCCCCGCTCTGTGACTTCTTACGTGGCCTACCAAGTCGTGGCTGAGTTGCTGTTGTTCCCAATTGCTTCCACTTTGTTATAATACCACTAACAGTTGATTGTGGAATATTTAGTAGTGAGGAAATTTCACAAATGGACTTATCAACAGTACCACGCTTGAATTCACTGAGCTCCTGAGAGCGACCCATTCTTTCACAAATGTTTGTAGAAGCGTCTGCATGTCAAGGTGCTTGATTTGTGGCCATGGGAGTGATTGGAACACCTGAATTCAATGATTTGGAGGGGTGTCTCAACACTTTTGGCAATATAGTGTATACGTGTATATATGATATGTGATATTCGACTATGTCATTATTTGACCACAGTCATGCAAAATATGCGAGTGACTTTTTGGGAGTTATTTAGTGATAAACATTGTAACATTTTGACATGAAGCATGAATAAATTATAAATTGGCATTGTTGGGCACTAAGTATTTTAAATGTTACATTAAACATATTTAATGTACTTAACATCAATCAATAAATCTGTCACTATGTAATATAATCGTCATCTGCCACGTTCTTTCTGCCTGTTCAAAATGACTTTCGATTAATTATCCACCTAATGTGCATCCATGATTGCACATTAGAAGAAGGGAATAGCTCTAATCTAGAGCCATCATGGGAAGAAAAGATAGTCACAATCTTTAGAGTCACATTTCTGAGATGCACATTAAGTGTTCACACTTAGTTTGGTTTGTTTAGTTTGTTTGGTCCGGACAAAAAAAACATTCAGTCATGGTCGACTTGGCGTTCACATTGGCATTTTTAACACTGAACCTAAAGATACCGAACCTAAAGTCATAGGGATACGTTCACAACATGATGGTCGGCTTGTATGACGTATATATCTTGTGACGGAACTTACCGAACATCCAAAACAATGCTGTGGGCTGGGTTTAATGAGCTTGTTGTATGTGCGTAGCCTACATATGATGGTATTTTGACCAGCTGAGAACTCAAGAAGAGCAAACAGTGGCAGGAATCCCTCCATCACACACACACAAAGGAAGATCTGCGGTTCTGATGCCTGTACCAGACTGTGATGGGCAACATCACGACTATGAGCATTCTGTCCATTTTAGGGTCTCATCTTCCTGTTTTAGGTTTGTTTACATGTCTTTGGTCCATGTTGTGTTCATATTTCATCCACTTGTTTGGTGCGCACCAAGGTATGGATGGAAGCGTTCACACTTATTCAAATGAACAGCACTCACAGAGCAATTGCGGAGCTAAACCGAATCAAACTTCCAAGCAATAAAGCTTATGACATGTTTCAAACATGCCATAAGCTTCCTTCGGATTCCAAAATGTATGGTTAAACTTTATTTTTAATAAATATCCAGCTCAGGTGGGGAAGACATTACATTTGTTTGCTTCATTTCACCGGATTAGTTTGTAGACAAGAGACTGGATTTGCAGAGAGGATGAGATTAAAAAAAAAACAATACTGAGGCTTCTGGATCTGACAGGAATGATGCAACACAATTATGTGAGTAAAAAATGTTTTTTATATGTGATAGTATTGCATTGTTACTTTGATATCTACTGATTATGTGTATGTGTCTAACTAAACATAGCTTCCACGCTGTCACAGGCTTTGTATTTGAGGTGTTGTTGGTTCATTGTCATTCGTGATCAAACTCGAACATGTATGGGCCAAAATCTTATTATCTTAAATAGTGAAATACACGCACGCAGTTCGCAGTTATATCCATCGATTGGGACGGCCAAGTAATAAAAAAATAACATTCCAATTATTTGTGGATGAATGAGAGACAAATCATTGTGTTTGTTTGATAAAGACATTCTGCGAGCCCTGTGGGAGAATCATTCCGGTTGCCGTTGCTCCACATTGGAAGTTTTCAAAACAATTCCTCACGTGTAATGACTGGGGAGTCGAAGCTCATTATAATATGCAGAACTGTTATCCAATCATAGCAGTGGGCGTTTACGTCTAAGTCTTCAATGCGGCACGCCCATAAAAACTGAGCGTTTCAAGAGCTAGGCTCAAAACCAGGGTAGAAAATAGCCTATTACTTATTCATTATGAATGTAAAAACCACACAAATGTCATAAGTTGACCTCAGACAACAGTATTATTTTGTTTAATGCCAGTTCATGACCCCTTTAAACCTAATATTCCTGCTGTGTGTGTTTTAATGTTAATCAAACAACAAAAGAAAAAAAAATTGTTGGCCTGTTCAATGTTAAATGGATTTATTCCATGTTCAATAGAAATTATTTGATGATGCAGCAACAAACTAGCTGGTATAACTTTTGTAACGCTCCACGGCTTTTTTGAATTGAAAACATTGTCAACAGTCAACACTAATCTATTTTAATGACAAAAGCTCAAAAAAGAGAGGCCAATAGTTGTTTGCTAAAATCTGTATCAGCCAAAAAAATCTTGTCGGTGCATCCCTAATTGCAATATTTTCCCAAAATGTAATTTCCATGGAAATACTACGCAGTCTGTAAACAGGACGTTCGCACAGGCCAGAGATGGGACACTCTAAAGACGAAAGCAAAGAGATGAGATGCACCAGGAGAGAAAATACTGTACCAGGCACAGCAAGCTCACTGTTCACGATGCTCGAAATATAGGAAAAAAATATATATAAATATTGAATTGGGGGTGGGGGTTTAAGTGAATGTATATCTGAAGAAAACTGACTGTCTTCAGAAAACTTTCGATAGCATTTTCTTTTCCTCTCACCTCCATATAATGCCTGTTTTGTGTACAGCGGTAATTCACAAGCACCACCTTCTGTCAGAGAGTGAATATGCATTTTCATTCAGTCCGTCTGAGTTCTAAAGTCAGACCAAATCTAAAGTCAGACCATTGAGTTTTTGTTTTAATTCCTCAAAAACAACTGCTCATACTAAGTGTATAGCGTCTTTGTTTGGATCGTGAATAAAATGCAGTGGTTGCCTCTAATTAGAGCTGTTCCGATTCCGATACTGGTATCGGAAATATCACCGATACCACAAAAAATTCTGGCATCGGTATCGGCGAGTACTTGAACCCATGTACCGATCCGATACCATTTTCTTAAACAAGACCTAGTTATGACCGCGAGCTTTGCCTAACCACTGCGCGGTTCTTCTTCGGTGCTCCGAATGCATTGCAAACACAGGAAGTTGTGCTGTTTTGCCACAAGGAACCACTGTTTAGAGCAGCGAAGAAGAAATGAAAACGCGTTATAGCAGAAGGCTATGTCCACTGTTTACTGGCTGTTTAGCAGTATTTCGTCTCTGTGTGGATGGCGGGCGCCCGCGCTCGCTGTCTTTGTAATCTCTGCCGTCTGTCACTATCAAGCGGCAACCTCCCCCAGTTTCTCTACGTCCATATTCACAGTCTATGGTCACTATATGAGGACACGAACGCATAAACTGTCACTTCATGAGAATTTACCGTTTCATTTGGTCATATAAGGAACACAGACACTGAAATATTTTCATGGGTTTATATTATAGGAGTATATTATATTCCTACATTTATTTGTTGCACTGTTTTTATACAGTTATATTGTACAACTAAAATACCTTTTTCAGTTTGCAGTGTTAGATTTGTGGCTGCATTTGAAGTTATTTTTCGCTTAAGAAAAATAAATAATATTACTGTCAAATGCATGTCAGATAATAAAAATTCTGTAATAAATACAGTAGTTCACCATGTATTTGTTCATGTTTTATTAAAGGGTTAGTTCACCCAAAAATGAAAATTCTGTCATTAATTCCTCACCCTCATGTCGTTCGACACCCGTAAGACATTCGTTCATCTTCGGAACACAAATGAAGATATTTTTGTTGAAAGCTGATGCTGAGAAAGGCTTCAGACAGGCCTCCATTGACATTCAGTACATTTATACTCACAAGACCCATAAAAGGCACTAAAAACGTTGTTACAAAGTCCATCTCACTACAGTGACTCTATAATAATTTTACGAAGCGACGATAATAGTTTTTGTGCGAAAAAAATAAATCTAAATAACGACTTTATTATACAAGTTCTTGTCTTCCTTGTTGGCCTCTGCCGTGAACTCACGAAGCACCACGACGCATGCGCGAGAATATGACGTAGCGCCGGCGTTCGGGAATCCATGAAATGCCCATTTTGAGCACTACGGTGAGACCTAAAGCACGATCAATGTAGAATTCAACAGCTTAGATACGGCGCGTCTTCCTCTGCTTGTAAACAAATCTTCTCCTCGCTTCTGGGTCATGTGTCCGAATGAGTCATATTCTCGCACATGCGTCGTGGTGCTTCGTGAGTTCACGTCCGAGGCATACACGGAAGACAAGAACAAGTTGGATAAAGTCGTTTTTAAAAAAAATTTATTTGGTGCACAAAAACTATTGTCGTCGCTTCGTAAAATTATTGTAGAGACACTGTAGTGAGATGGACTTTGTAACGACTTTTTTAGTGCCTTTTATGGGTCTTGTGAGCGTAAATGTACTGAATGTCAATGGAGGCCTTTCTCAGCCATCAGCTTTCAACAAAAATATCTTCATTTGTGTTCCAAAGATGAACGAATGTCTTACGGGTGTCGAACGACATGAGGGTGAGTAATTAATGACATAATTTTCATTTTTGGGTGAACTAACCCTTTAAGGGATAAGTCTGAAGCACACCATAAAATAATTCTAGCAATTCATACTGGGCTAGTAGTATATACAGCTGTATATACAGATACACACCCAGGTGTCGGATCAGTACTCGGTATCGGCCGATACCCTGAGCCCAGGTATCGGAATCGGTATCGGGAAGGGAACATCTCTACCTCTAATTTCAAATGGCTACAGGTATTTTTTGTTTAAGGCTAGTTCGTCTGTTATAGAGCAACAAATCTGCTCAAAGAAAAAAAAAAAAAAAAAAAATCGGCAATCCATATCTGAATCAGCCAATTTGCTTCGGAATTAGAATCGGCCATGAAAAATCATGATCGGTGCATCACTAATCACAACCATGAACAAACATGGCGTCCCACATTGAAATATCAATACTTTTCGGCAACATGGTCCACTCAGTCACAGTAAAGTAATAGGAAGTAAGATACTACACAGGAAAGAAAACCACTCCAGAAAACGATACTTGCAATGTATTGACCAAGCAGTCACATTAGCATTCGCATACTTGTGTAGAGAGTGTTTCTGGCCTTAGAGGAGAATTGTATTATCTCCCAAGTGTGTACTGAACATCCGAGACTCCCTGCTGAACAACTTTGATAAATAACATAATCAACAACAACTCACGACAAATTATAATCACTCTCAAACTCCTTTTCCAACGTCAGGTGATTACTTTTCTCAAAAGCCAATTTGGTAATTATCTGTAATTACCGAAAGCGTCTCTTCCAGTTTCTCAGAATCAGCTGGAAACGTACACCTCATGCCAGGATATTTGCAAATGTAAACTAATCATAATCATGTTGTAATAAACATGATTGGCATTTTCAAAACACAAAAAACTTTCGAGAAATACATCTGAATAAGTGCTCTCTTTGGTGCACTGTAGGTGACTTGTGCAGTGCATTGTGGGACTTGCACAGGTGAAAGCCAAAAAAAAAAAAAATGCACCCAGTTGGGGGTTTAGGAGGGTTGCTGTGGCAACTACTCATGACATGGGTCTCAGCAAATGAAAGCAGCGTGAGAGAAGAGTGAAGAATTCGAGGCCTAAAGCGGGCTGGATGATGACACAACAACAAACAGAGCGACCGAGAATGGACGCAGTCAGGGGGAAATTATCTTGCAGCCGGTCTTGTTTGAAAACACTGCCCGTGCCCCTGCGCCAAGAAACAATGCCACAACAAAGTGAAAGAATACTGTTTATTTAAGAGGAAGGGAGGACAGACTGCAGCGCTCTGAAGAAGGGAAACAAGGAAGGAGGAGTGGAGCAATCAAAGGCAAAGGAGCCAATATAAACACCCTCACTACAGATAGAGCCTGAGACGCTGTTAAAGGAATAGTTTCCTCAAAAATAAAAACTCTGTCGTTATTTGCCCACCCTCATGTCATCCTAAAACTGTATGATGTGCTTTTTTTCCATGGAACACAAAAGGATAAAGGATTATGCCCTTTTGCAATGTCTTGGTTTTGTTTTTGGGCTTTACTAGAATACGTTTTCATGCTTGAATGTTAAAAAAAACACATTATTTGTCACATATTGTTGCAGCTCGTATCTTCCCAGTCTGTCAGTAACACTGTTTAGTTCCGGTCTCTTTGAAGCCCCCATTTCCGAAAACCGCAATTGCTCTGATTGGTCAACTGGACCACTGTGTTGTGATTGGTCAACTGCTTTGAGCGTGCTTTGGAGTGAATAATCGCTAAAAGATCACAATTTTGATTTAAACACCCACATAATCTCATTCCTAAATGACAACGATTCGGCCATGTCTATTAAACCTTCGACAAAATCACAGCAGATCATTTAAAACTGTTTTGGCGCTGCCGCGGACCCCAACGAGGCCGGTTTCACACTGCACGCGTTAGCAGCACGTATTTTTCGGCACCCATGCTAACATATTAGAGCATTCACACTGCACGCAGAGGTGGCTCACGCTGAATTAAAGCCACAGTGCATTGTTCTGGGGCCTGTACCATGATGGTAGTTTAACAAACTCAGGGTTACAGGATTAGTTTAGAGTTGGCAAAACCAAACCAATCTATTCAGGCTTTGTTGGTCCCATGATGCTGATCATCAGCTTTCTGTGTCAACTCAGGCTTTGATCCGGAGTTTAGGAGTTTAGTGACATCAGTAGTGAACAGCCAATCACACTGTGGATCAGTAAAACTGAGATTCACTTCTCACGAGAGAAGCAGCGAGATTAATTTCTCATTTATGCAGAATATTACATGATTGAAAAATATTAGGAATTTAAACAAATTTACACAGCAAGAAGAAAAAAAGCTGTCTATACAAGAGTACAACTTAAAGAAAATATTCACTACGTCAATGCAAGTAGAAGTTATGAAGTTAGTTTAGTTGATTTATAGAGAATTGAGTAATGTAGTCATTTTTATAGCTTTATTTATTGATTTTAAAGCTTATTTGTATGACCTTTGTATAGGCTATTTATATTAATTTCAACTAAGTGCCTATTAATGATTGATTAACTAAAATGTGTAATGTGTGATTATGGGTATAATAATTACATAAATGATATCTAAATAATTCAAAATTATTATTATTATAAATAAGCATTGTTAAAAGCCAGACACTTTAGTCTTTAATAGCCATTTGCTATGTAGTGACCTTTAATTTGGAGTAGAAACAGGGGGAGTGACTTTATTGCATCAGAGGTGTCACTTTGCTCACAGCTGATTGGTCCAATTTCAGTTTGATCTCTTATCCAGAACATAACCAGCCCTGGAGCAGGTTAGCCGTGGAGCGTAAGTTACTATGGAGATGAACACTGCTAAAAGCCAAACCGCTTTAATGGTACCTAAAACCCAGGATTAGCACAAACTAAGCTTAAACATATCTGGCTAGCCAGCTAAACCGGCTTCATGGTATAGGCCCCAGATCAAAATTGACCTGATTAACATGAAATATATCAAATGTCACCATGAAATCATGTAGTGAAGTGTTCCGTGTGTTTCACAATCACCGCATGACATCCAGCGCTGTGAAAAAAAAAATATATATATACACGAAAACACAACACTGCCAGATTTTTTTGCCCAAACTTCAAAGGCCCGTTTAAATGATTAAACCTAGAGGCTTATCTTAACTTTAAGGGTTACTTTTATCATGTAAACTACCTATATATATAGATATATAAACATATCTATGCCTATATACAGAATGTTGGAATGTGGACAGAGGGGAACACGGTTGCATTCGCAGCAGATATGCTGCCCATCATAAATCAAAGCACGAGACAGACAGGGGTCGGGGGAGAACACCGGCAAAGGTGACACAAAGGACCGGGAAAGGTGACACAATGGACGATATTCGTCTGTATTTGCAATACACTCCTGCTCTCCATACGTACTGCTTCTGCGCTGCCACCGCACGCAGTGTGAGAGCTGTTAGGCTATCTAGGTATGAAACATCTTCACAAACAGTCTTTTTAACCACACAGTGTCATTATTTCCATGTTACAAATATTCAAATTATCAAAAAAGTACTGGGATAAAAGGTTATAGTTCAGATATAAACACTGATGTCTACGGAAGCCATCAAAAAAAAGCAAATCAATTTTTGAAAGTAACTTGGTGCTTCAGATTACAATTGCATCAATTACATCGTTACACCAGTAGGTGGAGACTGCTGTGAGTCATTGAATCATTCATTCGATTTGTTTTAAATAATTCATTCAAATGAATTAAACATTTTAAATAGACTGCAGCAAATTCATATTTTGTCAGAACCTCTAGTAAATTACATGTTATTTTTAAATAAAATAACTGTTCAGAATAGTGAGAGAATCGTGATCTGTATTTGCAATTTATCCAGAACCGTGCAGCTCTACCCCTTACCATAACCGCATAACCGAGTTTCAACACACTACTAATTCAATTCAACCAGGCCTCGCCCCCCTTTTTTTTGGCATATGCCAAATAAGGAATATTGCAACGTGTACATTCCTGGAAGGAAACTCAAGACTACAATCAGGCATTTCAGGGAGTTCAGAAACAGTGCACACTGATATAGAGAATAACTTTTTTAAAGTGGATTGTGCTTTGTAACTTTTTCATCTTTTTCATGATCGGATAGCAACATTACAAAGTAAAGAAAGTAGGAAAAAAATAACAATAAAAAAAGGCACATTAGGTCCTCTTTAAGCAACACGTTTTCATCCAACAACTATTCATAAAGATTCAACAATAATGGCAAGAAGTCATTGGTTATTGCGTGTCTCATGACATCATTGATCTCCAAGCTGACATGACACATCAAACCGTACTATATTACTTGGGATGTAGTGCACAAGTCATATGCACCCGTTTTATAAAGTACAGTACAGTTATACTATACAGTTGTTACTATAAACTGTTTTTGTATAAAGAGCTGCATGAAGATAAAAATAAAAAAAAAATCGGCTTTTCTGAAAATAGCATGGGTTTGAAACAAGAATTCATATTTTTGTGTAATTTTGTCATTATTATATAAGTTTTTTTCTGGAAAAAAATGGTAAACTTGCTTGTCTACAGTACTTTATTGAAAACAACTGAATGAAAAGGCTTACAAATTCAACATCCCTATAGTCTGCAAGCAAGTTTTAGAAATTAGGAATATATATTCTATAGAAAGTCACATGGCTTTTTCATGACCTTTAAGTGTTTATTGAGGGTATGCATTGACGTCTTTTTCCCGTCAGAACACACCCCCTGAGCCGGGAATGAGTGGCAGAAAGAGCTGCTGCATGACTGGGTTTAATAGGGGAAACGCGTGTAAAACAAATGGTTATTAGTCTAAATGACATGCAGCCAGGAATCGTGTTTTCCTGACATTTATATGAACCTGATTTCGATACATAAATATTTATCATTGTCAGTCATCACAGAGTGCATCCCGCATGCGGATATGGGCCCATGTATATTGAAGCGTGTATGTGGCCGCTTGTCAAGAATGGAAAATAAAAGTTTTATTCAAGTTCTGAACATATTTTAGACCTATTCATTTTATATATATATATATATATATATATATATATATATATATATATATATATATATATATATATATATATATATATATATATATATATATATATATATATATATATATATATATATATATATATATATATATATATATATATAAAATCGCCTAGACCAGGGGTTTTCAAACTGGGTGTCCGGGGACCCCCAGGGGTCCTCTAGAAGGTTCTAAGGCAGGGGTCGGGAACCTTTTTTGACCAAAGAGCCATTTTTTCATTTTTGGTTAATGCATTTTTCCAAAAGAGCCACAGTAAAAAATAATATTAAATTATTATTAAAAAACATGCTTTTTTTCCCCAATAAAATTTGAACAATAGTAATTATTAGGTCCATAACTAAAAACAAACACATATGCAGCAAACAATAAATAAGTTGCAATATGGAATTAATTGTGCAGGGCTTTGTGAGGTTGAGTTATAAATCCTCTTAGTGTTTGTGAATGCACACAGTGCTTACATCTACTGTGTTTACGTGAATACTCGGCTTGGCATTTTGATATATTTCTGTAGCCTATTAATTTGATGTGCAGCCGAGGACAAAGCTGTGCTTGTCCGTGTTGCACTCAGAGCATGTGCACAGCATCCTGTCAGTAACTTATCACGCTTTCGCGACTTATCACGCTTTTATAATTTATTTCCTTTTATAATTTATATATGAAATCTGCGTGGATTATCATAAATACACATTTATTTATCACAAGGGTCTCTACGGCAAAAGCGAAAGTACCTGCGAGTGAAATGTTTCGAAATGTCTCTTTTCACAGCAGACCACCAGTTTCAATAAAAGGATATATTAACGTTTATATAGCCTACTTTTACATTTTCGCTGCTGTTCTAAAAATGGTTTTCGGTTACCTTTAACAAGCCACAGCTGCTTGAATCCCAGAGCAGAAGCTGTTACCACAGAAACGTAAGTGGGTATTGATTGCTGTCGCGACTCGTGACACTCGCGAACAGCACTGAACACGCGCGGCCGGTACAACTTGAATATTAACTATTATCATACGTTTCATTAGCGGTAGGCTGTACAACAAGGGAATTGTAATTGGCTGCTTTTTTCTGCAGAGAGCGGATCTCTGTTGATGTGTCTCATTTTTTTTCTATCGATCATTTGTTGGTAAAGGGTGAGAGACCTGAGCCACATTATTTTTGTCAAAGAGCCAGGTGTGGCTCGCGAGCCATAGGTTCCCGACCACTGTTCTAAGGGGTCCCCAGAAAAATTCAGAGAATGAAAAAACAAAGCAAAAATAGATAAAGTGTACCAAACATGTCTTGCCGTGTTTGCTTTGTATCTTTCTAGTGAGTTTTTCTCACTATAGTCCCCTTTATCTTGCTCACTGGGGTTGTAAGCTGCATACATACATGTATTGTGCAAGTAGCTTATTCAAATCATTTTTAATTGAACATGTTCTTCTTCAGGTTTATACAGCCAACATTAAGTATAGCTAATTTAAGTTTGGAAACAATATGTTGTATTTATAACGTCACACTTACTATTTATCTAATGGATTAAATGTGTTTTCATATATAAAAATATATAGATGGATTTTTAGGAAGGGGGTCCCCAGGGCTCAACATTAAGCCTGTTCACATGCTTGTCCTTCGGGACAAGTAAATCTTTCATTCACTTGAGTAAAAAATTAGCTTTCAACCTTTTATTAAAATAAGCTGTTGCTTTTTTCTTTTCTTTTTTTGTAAATATACCGTGTTCAATCAGCTTTGACATATTTAAATATGCATATTTGTGATATTTTTACCTTTTTATAAAGGCCATTTTTCCATAATCGTATTAAATATAGGCTATGCTTCAGCTTTCATTTTATATTTTTCAATTTGATCTATAAATTAAATTAGAATAAGACACTATAGGCTGTTACCAATCAAATTAAATTATTTACACTGACAAATTACAACTGCATTACATAATGTTATGAGATTATTTTAAATGTTTTTGAATATACAAATAAGCAATGTTGGAAAGATGAAACTAAACCACCAGTAGGTGGCAGCTTAATGAGTGAGTCATTGAGTCGATTAATTCTAACGATTCATTCAAGAATTAGGCGGTCGTTTACGAATAGGTCATCGAATCTTTGATTCAACCGATTCATTCAAAACGCTGAATCATTCAGTAACACGCTGTTGCTGTGAGATGCGTTACGTTTCTGTCGTGATCTTTGTTTTGAACTATTTTCGCTTCTGAAATGGAACAAAAACAGTCCATATGGCATCTAAAACTTAATGTGACTTAATGTTGATTAATTGTTTATGGAACTGGAGTATGCGTGATTTTCAGTCGTGGTGGTATTCAGGAAAACAACACTCTTGTTTGTGTGATGTTGCTTAACTGTATCAAATGTTATAAATATAAAAACTACACCATTTTAACCGTGTATGTTATCTGAGTTTCTTTGTATGAGCGGCGCTCATTTGTTTTCGATTTTCTCCTCGAGAGGCTGCGCGAGCCTCAACAGCGCCACCTTGTTAACGTCAGTTCGTTTTATATTATTATCCACTATCGATCTCCACTTACACTAACTGAATGCAGAATCATTATAATTTTTTTTATTTTGACGTTTTAATCAGGACACTTGTCCGTCGGGCAAGTACAATTATTTTTCACTTGCCCCTTCAAAAAATCCACTTGTCCCGGACAAGTGGACAAGCGTTAAAGGTCCCGTTCTTCGTGTTTTTTGAAGCTTTGATTGTGTTTACAGTGTGCAATATAACATGTGTTCATGTTTCGTGTGTAAAAAAACACAGTATTTTTAACACAATTTACTTATCTGTATACCGCTGTTTTCACGGTCCTAAAAACGGGCTGACGAGTTCCTTGTTCTATGAAGTCCCTCCTTCAGAAATACGTAACGAGTTCTGATTGTCGCAGCGGTTCCCGTGTTGGGATTTGACCGCAGCTTAGCGAACGTGTCACGGTTCCTGTGTTGTGATTCGACAGCAGCTTAGCGCATGTGGAAAGGTCACGCCTCTTAACGGGAGATGTATGCGCTCAATGATCTCTACAGCGTCCCTGGGAAAGCCAAACAAAGGTGATTTGACTCCGGGATGAAAATAACAGCGTCTCGACGACATGGCGTCAAACACACTCAAACGCAACAATTCCTTTTCTCCATGCGACACGTCCTCTTCTCCACGTGGGACAGCAACAAGACCACGCCCCCTTTTTGCACGTATTCTTGTGGGTGGAGGTTAGTCTGTTCTACTGACGTAATTAATGAAGGAAGTACCGGGATGTAGTCCAAGCCAGCCGTTCGCTGTAGGCTTTGAAAGGGAACTTCTGTTAAATAAAATATCTCGCTTGGCATTGAACTTTGAGCTTTATAATTTTACAGGTATTATTTATGCTCTAACAGCAACATTACACACTAACTAAAGTTTGAACAGTGGGATCACGAAGAACGGGACCTTTAATGTCGAGCCCTGGGGTCCCTCATAAAAGGTTAATCATATTTGGGGGTCCTTGGCATCATAAAGTTTGAAAACCCCTGGCCTAGTCAGCACACAAAGAGCGCTCCCTTTATAATCACTAAAAGCTGTCACTCATTCAATTAAAATGATCTCACAAAGTTCTGTTATATTAATCAGTGAAGCTGACTACACAATGAATCTCTTATTTACATAATGCCTACACTTAGAGAGGATTAGCGCTAGTGCACAACTCAGAACTTGACAAAAACTCCAGCGGTGAGTGGATTCTAGCGTAAACACCTGTAATTGGCCATTGCATTGTAGAAATCAACAAACATGTCTGTGATTGGCTACATTACTAGGGCCCTATGATTTCCGCGATCACGGAATCGCGGAATTGGCAAATTAACGCGGAATCTATTGTTAACGTGGAATTTCCTGGAATTGTACATATTTGGAATGAAATGCGGTTTTGTGTGGGAGAATAACGTATGTCTGGGGAAAATACAGACCGGGGGAAGCAAATCTGGGCGACACAACCCCTCCCGTCATTTCAGCTCCCCCTTCAAAACAATGAAAGTATGGCGAAGCGGCTCTCCACGGCTCTGCTTTCATCGGCGAAAAAGTTAAGAAACTCAACGCTAAGCCCTCAGTGCCCTCGCGGGGAGTGCTTGCTGTATTTTGCCTTGTTTTTAATGCACTTTAATGTACTGTATTGAAAATAATGTCTTAAATGAACTTGAGAGGAAATGAGATGCGCGGGATAGCGCGTCTGATCCGCGTCATGTTCAGCAGAGGTAGATCTTAAAGTGACAGTAGCACTGACAATATCTGTCATTAATGTTCAAAGAACAACGGGAACAGAGAAGATTGTAGCTTTAATGATGATTCATCTATATTTCACTTATTATTTATGCCGTTAAGAAAGGTGTTGATAACTTTATTCAATTTCTGTGTAGATGTCTGACAGGGAAGGACACAGGTAAATATAACATTTATTATAATGGGTTTATGTAAAGATTGTTTTAAGTTCAATTAAATTAAGTTATTTTTTAAAGCCTGATAAATGATGAAATTGGCAGCTTTCAGTTATACTGTAATATAAGCTGTGATTCAAATATTAAATAATGTTATGTCATTATTGTATAGGGTAAATTTAGTATAGGGTGTGAAAATTGTACAGCTGTGGTATTTGTATAGGTTTAGCTCAATTTAGGTTTCGCTGTATATTTGTATTTTAGCTCAAAAATGGGTTGAATACATGCGGTTCTGTGTAATTAAATAGCATTCTGTGGACAACTTATCTTATATAGAGAGGAATTAGATATAGTATGCTATTACTTCATCATACATTTACATGAGCAGACAGATAGCATTTAAGTCATTGCTTATAGTAACTCATCAGGAGCAAAGTCTGGCCATAGTAAATTCCCCCATGCAGCTTTGATGTCTAAAAGCTAACATTACAGTAACTTTTATTTAACAGAGTAGAAATGGAAGAAGAGGATATGTCTGTCACGTTCTTCTTGGTTTCTTGACTGGCTGTTGACATAAGTGTAGCTCTAGATGTGAGTGCAAAGATTTAGCAAAAGCAAGTTACAAATACCCTGGGGACTAAGCCCACCCTGTCTTCCAATCCTAGTGACGTCCCTGATTCTCAATATATTTGCAATGCCTTTGCTGATAATATAAAATGAAGGAACATTGCAAATATCACAATGACTTCAAAGCAATTGAATACATTGAGTAGTATCAGACTCATATTCTGACTAGAATCTGAGTATGACGACATCAGGCTAAAAATATTAACAAGTTTTAGCAAAAGAAAAAAATCCATAATATATAACAATGTTGTTTTAGTACCTATAAATTAAAATGTTATATAATTAGTCCTGTGTTCCATCAGTGAAAAACAAGAAAGCATGCCTTGATTATTTTAAAGAGTGTCATTCTTTTTCACTAATGCAATCAAATGGAATTGCAAAAAATGACTATATGACGTTTTTAGGTGTACTGAACACTCTCCCTTGTCTGCCATTGGACAGACAAACAGATCCTGCCCCAAACTCACACCACTGGTTGAGCCAGTGTTGCTGTGTCAGCCTGGTTTTTTCTTACCCAGATCTATCTGCAAAAATGTCTACAAAGGGTATGAGGTAAACATGCATTTGTGTGTATACAGAATGATCACATCATGGAACAGAGTTTCTTGGAGCACATACCATGTGACCCTGAAGAGAACAGAAAAACAGAGAGTGAGAGAGAGCGAGAGAGAAAGGGCGGGCGGGCAGCAGTGCATACAGCATAAACAGATTGTCATGGCCACATAACAGCAGTGTGTGTGTATGCGAGCGCAGTGACTGAGGCCGCAGTCCCTCGGTGAGCTCTGCAGTCTCTTTCTCTGTTTCATTCTTTCTCTGTAAAGACAGGGAAGAGCTCGGCTCACTTTGCATGGGGGGGTCAAGGGTTGTATCTTTTCCAACACACTCTGGGCCATCAGCCAACTAGAGCAAGGAAAAAGAGCAAATTGCAGCCGCAGCACAAACAGAAAGAAGATGGTCAGAGTGAGACAGAGAGACAGAGACATGGAGATGTACCTTCTCCATTCTGTAGATCTAGTGTTCAGCAGGAAAGTGAGACATGCAAGTGTAAACTAGATTTGTTATACTTTCTGAAGAAAATGTGAGTGGTGTTTGCCAGTGCAAAGGTTGCTGCCGCAATGCCATGATGTTCCGGGGGGTCAAAAGAACCCACCGCCAAGTTACTTCGATTTTCTGGTCTCAACACTAATCGGTGAATAACAAGTAATAGTATCAAAGTTCTTTTTAGAGCTGCACAATTATAGATTCATTGAGAATGTCGGGGGGTTTTTTCTTTTGCAGATAGAGATCACGATTCCCCCACGGTTCTGAACAGACAATTAAACAAAACATGTAATTTAGGTTCTGATTAAAGTTTTTTTTTGTTAAATCTGTTTGAATGATTCAATGACTCATTAAACTCTTTTATACCATTTTTAACAAAAGTTTAACCTTAATCTAAAAATATATATAATGTGATGTAACCACCAAATAAAACAAACATATTTTCCTTTGTGTGTGTGTTTCCCTAACACATGTACACTATATTGCCAAAAGTATTGGGACACCCCTCCAAATCATTGAATTCAGGTGTTCAAATCGCTTCCATGGCCACAGGTGTATAAAATCAAGCACCAAGGCATGCAGATACTTCTACAAACAGTTGTGAAAGAATGGGTCGTTCTCAGGAGCTCAGTGTAATCAAGCGTGGTACCGTGATAGGTTGCAACCTGTGCAATAAGTCCATAAGTCACACTTCTCTGTCTGGCAACCTGATGGACGAGTCTGGGTTAGGCGGTTGCCAGGAGAATGGTACTTGCCTGACTGCATCGTGTCAAGTGTAAAGTTTGGTGGATGGGGGATTATGGTGTGAGGTTGTTTTTCAGGGGTTGGGCTTGGCCCCTTAGTTTCAGTGAAAGGAACTCTCAATGCTTCAGCATACCAAGACATTTTGGACAATTTCATGCTCGCAACTTTGTGGGAACAGTTTGGGGATGGCCCCTTCCTGTTCTAACAGTGCACAAAGCAAGGTCCATAAACAATCATCATTACAGAGGAAAGAATACAGTAAATGTTCTCTTATGAGAGAAATTGCACTTCATCATTGGCGCATAAAGCTAAATATTTAACCTTTAAATTAAGCCAGTGTATACACAGTCTGCCATCCAGCCAAATTGCAGCGCTGGAGGAACAAACTCAACAGGAATCTTGTACACACACACACACACACACACACACAGAATAATTTCCATTCCACCTTAAATGTAGGGCAAAGTTCTAGCTCGATTCAGTTTGTACTAAGAGAAACATAGGCTTGTTGTGCTGGAGTAGCGTGGAGTCTCACAGCTGGCTGCTGTTGTTTTCGGTGCGCTGAAAGCTTCTCGATATCACATTATTCTTTCATAGCTCGCCTTAGCACCGTGGCTTGTAACTCATCTGGAAGCTCTCAGATCACCTGACCAGATAAGAAACACTTTGTTCCAAACGCTGGATCTTATTGTCCTTCCAACGCACTACAAACAGCCTTTAATAGACCCAAAACACAGATCTACACTTGATGACACATTTCACCTTCCTCTACGTAGCCTTGCCTGGCTTGTGATAAGATGTCATTTCCTCGCAAAACCATAACCAAACTCTTGTTGTTTTTGCAACGAGGTGATACTATAATGGTGCATTCTGGGATTATATAACATAACATAGACCCGTGGTGGTTCTTGCGTGTTACGGCACACTTGCACCACACAGGAATGATCTATCATAGGAATGATCAGTTGATGTGTGTGAAAACACACACACGCACACACACACTACAGTCTTTTGTGAATATGCATTCCCTGGACGCCTGTTTGCCTGAGAGGATGCACTACTTTTTTTTCCAAACAACATGAAAGCAGATGGTAGCATAGGGACGAACGCTGTCCCTTAGCAAAGGTGATCTAAAGTGTGGCATCACACGATCTCAGGTGAGAGGCCATATGTTAGGCAGTAAAAAGTTGCACAGGCCAGCGTCAAGAGGTCCATTTCAGCTATACAGCAGAGGAAATTAAGTGGCATTAGAATAGGGCATGGGTTAGTAACCTTACACCGCGTCTAAACCAGATGCGTGCGGATATTGCAACGTCAAAATTTGATCGCTAGAGGTTCTGACCAAATGTTGCTGCAGTCTGTTGAAAATATTTAATTAACTTGAATAAATTATATATATATATATATATATATATATATATATATATATATATATATATATATATATATATATATATATATATATATATATATATATATATATATATATATATATATATATATATATATATATATATATATTAGGGGTGTAACGGTACACAAAACTGACGGTTCGGTACGTACCTCGGTTTTGAAGTCCCGGTTCGGTATGGATTCGGTACAGCAGTTTTCCAAAATTGCTTTTTATTAATTTTTATTCAACAGTGGTTTAATGAAAAAAATTGTGTCTGTCCTTAAATGAATTAAATTATAACTAAAAGTTTCTTAAAGATAATGCTGTAAACTATATTGGGAGCCCTTACATATAGCTATTAAAGATTAACAACAGAGCCCAAACTATTAGCCTAAATTCAGTTGCTATTTATTTTTAGATATAATAATCAACACTCATAAGCTTCACATAAGGCAGTTTTTGCATTAACTTCTAAATTTAATTATTTTTATTCGTTGTTGAAATATAATCATTTAGTGGCTGTAATTTTCATGACAGGTTTATTTAAACATACATTAAATAAGACAAGACAGGCTTAGTAGTATATAATGAATATAACGGCTAATATAGTGCATGAATTCAGTGAAAGAGTTGATTTCTCTAGTGAGCTACAGCTGTGGACACTGAAGGACTTCTGAGTAAACGTGATTCTGCATGACATTGCTTACAAGCAGTTTTATTGTCTTTCCGCTGTTGAAACACAGATGGAGCGATTACACGACATATGATACATTTCAGTAAGTTGTAATGTATCCTCAACATACCTTAAGATGTATTAATTTATGTTTATTCTTTAGGAAGAGATGATCGCATTGACTCGCGCGCCGCCGCTTTAAGTTGAACTGATAGGCTACGCGTCTATCAGTCACGTCACCCCTAGTAAACACAGATGGAGCGATTACACGACATATGATACATTTCAGTAAGTTGTAATGTATCCTCAACCTACTTTAAGATGTATTAATTTATGTTTATTCTTTAGGAAGAGATGCTCGCATTGACTTGCGTGCCGCGCGCTGCCGCTTTAAGTTGAATTGCGTCTATCAGTCACATCACATTAAAGAGCATTAAAACGGCATTTATCGTTTGAATTTCGTGATAAAATGGACTGATTACTTAATATGTTCGTGTGGGAACTCGGATTGAAGTGTGTTCCGCGCTTACAACAAGCCGACTGTTAAAGATTACATTCATACCCGTTCGTTACACGCGTGCACCGTACCGGAAGCCCTGTACCGAAACGGTTCAATACGAATACGTGTACCGTTACACCCCTAATATATATATATATATATATATATATATATATATATATATATATAAAGGTTTGATTGGATTACGATTTACGATACCGGTGCCAAACCGATACTTTTAAAACGGTACCGGTGCCTAAATGGTGCCTGAAAAAAAAAAAAAAAAACAGCCACAAAACAATGGTGGATGACATTAAAGAATGGAATTTTATTTTTTTTAAAAATTACAAAAAATTATTTAAATTGAACAATTTATTAAAAGTTTAAAGTATACTTAAATATATATATATATAAATAAATAAATACAAAACACAATTTACTTAACAAATTCACAGTAAAACCTAAGCCACCTAACCCAACTACAATAGCCTAATTTAACACTAAATAACAGTTACACTACAGTACTAATAACGGCAAAGTAGTCAGTTTTCTTGGTATGCTACAAACCAGCTTCAAGGTTCAGCTTTATTTTGAAGCGCTAAATGTGATTGTACTCGTCAAAGGTTTGATAGAAACAGATGAATCATTATTATGTAGGAATGAGAACGCGTGGGTGGTGTTTGAATCGAGATTGCAATCTTTTAACGATTACTCATACAGCTCTATTCAGCGCTGAGTAACTTTAAAAAAACTAAATACCACTTCATGTCATAAAGGTTCATCATGTATGCATGCTTAAATGAACAGTTCACAAATTTAAATTCTGTCATTGTTTACTCACCCTCATGTCCAAAATCCAAATGGACAATTCTTGTTTTTTTTGGAATGTTGCAGTATTTGTTAAAAAATACCACTATCAAAGTAATAGCAAACCATAACGACCCAATGATCCAATCAATTCCTGATGGACAAAATCAAGTCCCGCCCTACATTTTTTCTTGTTTGAGAAGCTGTTTCACTTGTATGTCACAATACAGACGAAAAGACGATCACAACTTCCATTTCATGGCGATTTTCATCTACAAAACACAAATAACGTTTTTTAGACCTGAGAGATTCATATGGAAGCTGGTTTCCACCACAGAATAGAAAAATAAAAAAGGTAATTGCAAATTTGATCTGACTTAATCTGACTTTTTTCTCGCAATTGGGTGACAAACTCGCAACTGTATGTTATAAAGTCAGAATTCTGTGATATAAAGTTGCAATTGCGAGATATAAAGTCAAAAATGCGCGAAATAAAGTCAGAGTTGCGTGATACAGTCACAATTGCGAGCTATAAAATCAGAATTGCATGATATAAACTCGCAATTGCATGTTAAAGTCAGAAATGCGAGATATAAAGTCAGAATTACGACATATAAACTAGCAATTCTGACTTTTTCCTCGCAATTGTAACTTTATAATCACACAATTCTGACTTTATAACTCTAGAGAAAAAAAGTCAGAATTCCGAGATAAAAAGTTGTAATTATCTTTTAAATGTCTTTATTTTGTGGCGGAAATAAGCTTCCACTGAAATGCAAGCAAAATTTGCTTGTAAAAGAAATCAATATGAATTGGGCAGTTTAATCCATCGATCCACCTGTAAACACTGATCAACGCATATACTCAGAGCTCAACCGTGCTTGCTTGACGCGCTGCATTAATATCAAGCAGGAGCTTCTGCCAACAGGTTGGTTTGGCTGTGGGCTGAATGAACGTTTAAGCGGTAAATTACTAAAACTCACCTATCAAAACTAGCCTTTCAGTAAATCAGTTTAGGCGAATGTCAAAATTTATATTTACAACCAGAGCTGTGCCTTGAGTAGCTGCTTATATGTTATCTTCCTAAGGAGTGAAGACATGAAGAGCAGAAAAGTAGTCACCAAAAAAAAAAAAAAAATTTCTATCAATTTCAAATGTGTATATATACATTATAAATATAAATTGTATACAATATACACACACACAATCAAACCAAAAATGATTCAGACACCAGATATATTTTTTTTTACTAGTGGGTGCAGGACACTATAGTTCATTTATGTAAGTGAGGATAGCAAAATAAAGTAAACTGTGACATATTATAAGCAAAATTCTTCATACAGTGGACTACCAGTAAAATGTATAAAAATTTGGGACCAAAATTATTCAGACACTTTGACCTGACCATGTTTTGCTGAAGTGTTTTTTCTTTAATTGCTATTAAGACCTTTTACACCACAGACTGAACAAAATGAAGCATTGTTTGGTAATTGGTTGACCTAAATTGGTATTATCTAATTGTGTACATAAATTTTACAGCTGACAGCTGATTGTAATCCATTACATACCTTTATATCAAAGTTATCTGACATTATCAAGATTCATTTACAGTTTAACTGACTGTTTTGTCATATTTTATTACCATTTTCTAAACTATGGCGAATAAACTGTGATAATGTGAGAAATTGTTGAAGGTGTCTAAATACATTTTGGTCTGACATTTTTTAAATAAAATATATAATAAAATAAAAGGTATTTTATAATTTATGCAACGATTTTTCGGGGTCCAATATAACTTTTGTAATTAAATTGTTCACTGTTTTACAAAAATACTGACCTTTCTGACATGGTCTCTCATATGAGTGTATCCATGGCTACCAGACATTTACAACCGTGTCATATTGCTGGTGAGATTTATAATCAGTCTCCCCTCTCTTTGCCCCTGTCTAGCTATAGTGCTCAGTTCAAATCCAGCTCATGTCATTCACTGATCTCACTTCCTGCCTCCATTTCCCCATTCATCTCTCACTCTCTCTATAAACATTTTTTCCAAAAGAATCTCAAGAATCCAAGCGCATTATCAGATAAATGTAACTCCTGGCTAAAATGCAACGTCACAATGTAGTTCTTTAAAGCAGTTGTTTATCCTCTGCTGTTTCCACAGAAGAAGTCAATTGTAGGTTTGAACTCAGGTCAACTCAGGTCACTCTAACCACACTCAGTTCCACAGTAAACTCACAATTGTCCAGGAAGAAAGATTTGCAAACACACACTGCACCACTGCTTAAACGCTTCTAAATTTACACACATAAGAGTAGTTCGATTTATCAGACCATGTTTTTAGTTAAAATAATTTATCCTATCCAGCTGAATATGCAGAGACAACTATAAGTGTGATGTTTCTAGGTCAATTCTTCTGAAAAAGTGTAAACACTGTGACTCTGTGGCGCTATTAAAACATTGGTCTGTTTATTTAAGAATCCCAACCAGTCCGACACGGAAACATCGACTAACTGCAGCAGCGGTGTGGGTTTGGGTGAACTATCTGCTTGTTCGACCAATGACAGATGAAGGGAGTGTTCAAGAAACCTGTTTGCAGAGAGTGTTGAATGGCTGTACAGGAGAAAATCCTAATATGGAGATGGTTTGGGCGTGTATTATGCTAATTAACTAACTCTGGGCACAAACTCCCTCGTTAAAACAATCCAGATTTGACAACTTATGGTAAGAACAAATTTGTTTGCATTCACACTTGTTGTGAATTCACCAGAAATATTGCACGAGGAACCTTAAATGCTTACATATAGGTCAATGACATTTAAGAGAGTTCACAGTAAAGAAAAAAAAAATGAAGTACTCTTGTATTCATGTTGAGTACATTTTTAACAAAAGTTTACATTTAATAATACTAAAAATGTTGTGGTGTAACCACCGATTAATATAACAAACATACAAATTACCTATTTGACTTCACATCTTAATATGGAAGCTTGTTTTTCGCCACTGAATAAAAAAAAAAAAGACGTAATTCGGACTTTTTTTCTCACAATTGTGTGATAGAAAATTTGCGGTAACATTTTAGTTTAGGGTCCAATTCTTACTATTAACTACTTGTTTATTAGCATGCATATTAATAGGATATTGGCTGTTTATTAGTACTAATAAAGCACATATTAATGCCTTATTCTGCACGACCATTTTCTCCATCCCTTAATCCACCCAATACCTAAACTTAACAACTACCTTACTAATTATTAATAAGCAGTTATTAGGAATTTATTGAGGCAGAAGTCGTATTTAATAGTGACAATCTAAAGTGTGACCAATAAAGTTGAAATTAGGTGCTATAAGTCAGAATTGCGTGATATAAAATTTGCTATTGTGTGTTATAAATGCAGAATTGCGAGATATAAAATTCTTAAGCAGATAAACATCAAATTTTCATTTTTGGGTGAACTATCCCTTTAACAAGACTCTAGACTGCGACCAAAATGTTCACAAATGCGTTAATTTTTTAATAATGTGCGAGTTAGAATTTTACACGGTCACATTGGCGCATATAATGTTGATTGTTTTGGAAGCTTCTGAGAATATAGTCCCCAGTGTGTAAACGTTTATAATATGGCTGTGTCTCATGTAACCTTGTTATTTGTACCCGCTGTGACTATACACATCACAACATGTAAATAGGAAAATGTTGGTGTTATTTTGTCACTTATTGATCAGCAGGCTAGCTGGAGCCATATACCTCCAGTCTTTGTGCTAAGCTAGGCTAACGGTGGGTGCGTCAGACAGAGTTATGGGATGTACGGAGAGGAGAATGGTATGTATGGACTTATCTAACTCTGGAGGATAGAGTGAATAAGCTTAAGTCCCAAAAAAGTGGCGTGTTCCTTTAAGTGCATCACGTGGTCAACTGCTAAATTTAAATGTGCTTTCACACGCTGGCTGACGCTGAGCCAGAAAAGGACGCGCTTAGTACTTGTCATATGCAACAACTATTCAGTGTTTTCAACCACATAAGGTTTATTTTAGGTTTCAGGCATTTAAATATACATAACAAGTACTAGCAAAACAAAAAAATAGTCCTGCACGTGCTCCTTCCTATAATGGCAGTGGATAGCGACCAGGCTAAAACATTACAAAAAGGATACAAAAGTATCACGCACTGATACAGGGAGACGTGTGCCATATATGGAAAGTGTTTTGGAGGCACACTATAAGGTTTTGCGAGAAAGAAACCGTATTATTCAGTCAAAACACTGAGCTCGGCCGTTATTCTGAGCGCACTCATGTGAGAGTTCGAGCCGTTAGCAGGCGCCGGCGCTCATGCTTACTATAACTCGCAATGTTGTCATGGTACCCAGGATAAGCCAACGCTATCTCACGACCAATTCGTATGTATTTGTACGATTTGGCTAATTCGTACGAATTTGTACCACCTCACTCGTACGAATTTGTACGTTTTGTCTAATCCCCAGTGACGGTTAAGTTTAGGGGCGGGGTTTGAGGTAGGTCATTCGTACAAATTCGTACGAATTTGGCAACTCGTCAAATACGTACGATTTAGCAAAAATCGTATGAATTCGTACGACTGAGGTCGTACAGATTCGTACGAATTAGCCACCTCGTAAAATATGTACGAATTGCCATGAGATCGGGTTGGATAAGCACACACGGACAATTTTGAGAAATCAGGCTCAATAGAAACAAACGTGACTCTCGTCTTTTCTATAAGGTATATGACAAGAAATAATACAATAATACTAATAATAAAACCTCCTGAAGTGAATATCGTGTACCGGTTGTCATGACAACATTGCGATGGGCTGCCGAGTCAGTGCTGACGGCTCACACGCATTCTCACAGGAGCGCGCTCAGAGTAACGGCCGAGCTCAGTATTTTGACTGAATAATACGGCTTCTTTCTCGCAAAACCTTATAGTGTGCCTCCAGAACACTTTCCACATATGGCGCGCATCTCCCTGTATCATTGCGTGATACTTTTGTATATTTTTTGTAATGTTTTAGCCTGGTCGCTATCCACTGCCATTATAGGAAGGAGCGCGTGCAGGACTATTTTTCATTTTCTGCTTTTGAGGTCCGAAAAGGATAGAAGGACAATAGGGCATTAGAACAACAGCAGGGTGAGTAAAAGATGACTTTATTTTCATTTCAGGGTGAACTATCCCTTTAAAATATATAACACCCATAGTTTTGTTATATATAACATCAATTTAGTAATGTTTTCTTTTAAGTTTATGCTTCTTGGAAACAATGTTCAGATTAAAAATATTTAGCAAATATAAAACTTTTAGTCACTGTCAATCTTTACATCAATGGAAAACCAGCATATACAAATTAAGAGTCCTTATGATTAATATATAAAAAAGTAAGTCGACCAAATTATAAGTCAGTGCGACCAATTGAGAAAATGAGTTGATCCAGTGCGACCAGTGGGAAGAATGAGTCTAGAGCCCTGCATAATAATGCACTATTATGCCTGTACGGTACTGTCCCTCCAGCCTGATGATGCAAAGGTTACAGGGTGAAGAGTCAGACATGGGTAAGCGAAATTTCCAAACACAAAACCATTATATTCACCATTCACAACTGAAGCACCGTCACCTCAAGTTGAGAATAACGCCACATCACCCTCATCTCTGTGATGTCATGACTGGAACCTTAACACATTATAGATTATCTAGATCACGTTAAAGGAAGATCCCTTGTGCGATTCTCTCTAAAACACTCGCTGATGCCTACGAGGTGTTGATCCAATGTGGGGCAGAGCACACTGTGAGCCTTGGGCCTCAAAGACAATTCAGATCAAGTTGCAAACTCTGTGAGCTTCTAAAAATAGCGTGGTAGGATATCACGCTCACAGCACTAGCTAATGGCCTGTGTGGCCAGTGGGCTAAAGAGCAGCCAAACACTGCCAGAATACACTTCACACATTCTCTCTCTCCGCTCACACCGCTGACTACTACTGACGGTCTGTCGGTTCTTATGATGGATGAAAATTTGGGAAAAGACGTGTTTCATTTAAACAGACCGCTGTGCCAAGACCATCAGGAGAAATTGCAACATTATCAGCTCTGTCTGATCTGGGGTCAGCTCATAGTATCACTATCTCTCCCTCTATCACACACAGCACTAACTTAATCAGCTTGCGTCACCGAGGCCCTGGAGATCTGACAGGAAAAGAGAATTAGGGGAGCATGTGAAGTGTTTCAATGGGATGTAGACTCAAATATAAAGAAAGAGATGTATTAAATATCACCCTATTTGATATCGTAGCGTATGTTCCTAAATTATTGGCGCACATTATTTTTAAAAAATTTAAAAAAAAATCACAATTTTGCGCTGCCTCTTTCATGTGACGTCATCAAGCCCCCACTTTCACAATCCAATCAATTCCCAATAGACGTAATCAAATTAAGCCTAAAAAATTTTGATTTTAAAATGAATGTTTCAACGCAAAAATCAACTCATGCTGTTCCAATCCTGTACTCCTTCCGTGGAACACAGATGATGATATTCAGCAGAAAATCCAAACCACATATTTTCCATGTGGTCTTGATGTGCCTTATTAATGTACCCAAGATTCAGACACAAAGCACATATAGCAGGGGTGTCCAGACTTGGTCCTAGAGAGTTTAGCTCCAACTTGCCTCAACACACCTGGCTGGAAGTCTCTAGCATGCCAAGTAAATGCCTACTACGGACTGCGCAATTTCAGCAATCCTATAAGATCATTACAAATCACACTGTATGACATGGATCTAATAAACTTGGGTATGACATGTATGTAGACTGTACGATGATGACGCACACTTATTGAATCGCAGTCTACGATGCAAGTTAGTAAAGAAGAATAAAACATCATTAGCATGGGCTAGGGGTAAACAAGATGAATACACATTTGGCAATTGTGGTTTTTAATGTGCGCAGAAAAAAAGAAGATGGACACGGTCATGACTTGGGAAAAAGGGCCAACTTGGCATGCCAAATTTGCAAATGGAGCTTGAGGTAAGTAGTTTTAAGTTTTAAAGCAGCACTAGGTAGGTTTTGCTCTAGAGGTCCCCCTACAGTTGGGAAACAGTATTGTCCTATGACTGTCGTAAACTCTGTCATCCTACATCAGGGGATGCATCGCACGTGCATTTGTTGACATGACAACTATGATAGCCCTGAACACTGCAGGAGGAGTTCACATGCAGGTGTTCTGCTTGCGTCGCGTGTGAAATGTCTTCATCCCAGGTACAGTGGCATATGTTTCAGCATGACATATGACTATAATTTCATGGGTTTTATTTTTTTTTTTCAAACGCCAAATGATTGCAATGCTCACGTTTACAAGCCAGCGTCATTATAGTAGTCTAGTCTATTGGTTACCGTTTTACAGAATCTATATGACACTTCAATTCAATGTTTGAGTGGTAGGTAATAACCATATATCGTCAATATAATATGTTGACCTCCTTCAGCTCACGCCAACGAGCAAACGCTGGCCCAATGTTGATCCTCGTCCTGCCTTTAATACGATCACTTTCTCGTTTCCTCTTTTTGCATTCCTCCGACAAAACCTTTGCTTTCTTCTTTTTCTGTGCTGCCTCGGCCATGACTATAACATCCGGCAAACAAAGGATAGTTGGGCTCGCACGTCCGAATTTAAGGAAGTGGGGGTGATGGTGGAAGTGACGCATATGCCGTAAAGCAGTCGAATTTTGTAGTTCTTTTTTTTCTCGGGTTACTACCCGAAACCCGAAGTTTAAAAGTACGATTAAAAACGATACAGACCCCGTCAGGCTATGGCAGACGTGTCATTCAACCTATTGTAAGTCGATGTATCATCACAAGAGTCTTGAAAATATATTATGAAGGTTGAAAAGTTACCTAGTCCTGCTTTAACGCCCATTTCATGTTGTATTCTTAATGGCTAGTAAATAAGAAGTAAACGAAGGTCATAGCAGCAAACACACTGTGAGATGATCATGCCAAGTTTCTGACACTGTCGGAACATTATCGCAGGCCGTGACAACGGCCGTCTTTGAACCTCTCTCACTGTACTGTTTAGGAGCCACAACCACAGAAATCGCCACGATTGGTCATCTTCCGTCTGGGACAGCCCAAAATCATACAATGTGTACCAGGCATAACACCTTGATTGGCTGGTTCAGGTGTGTTTTATTGGGGTTGGAGCTCTGCGTGACAGTGGCTTTCCAGGAGCAGGATTGGATACCCCTGACAGCTTCCCAAGAGTTGGACTACTTTTAAAGGTGTCATGTTTGGAGCTCAACTGGCCCTATCCATTTTCTGAAAAATAATTGAATTCCAAACGTTGACCATTTTTGGTAGAATTATTTCTTTAAGAACAACAAAAGTAGTGCTGGACAATAAAAAACGATAACTGTATGTATCGCGATAGACACGTAATCGATATCAATAAAAAATGCGTTCAATATTTTTTTTTCTTCTTCGGAAGAAACCAGAGGTTGCGAAGCAAGTTTGGTTGCATGAACAAAGGCACTCGCTCTCTGGTAACCAAGCAACGTAGGGAGTGACAGGCTAACAGCCAATCATGTAACTGTATCAGGTTTGGTTGCGCCATATAGTTCTCTCGTGTTGGATTCGTTCTTTAGTAAACAGAACCGGCGTGTAGTGATAAGTGGAAAATGAGTGCCGCAGCGAGCGAGGAAATTGTTGATAAAACAGGAAAACAACTCAGCTCACCAGTATGGCAGTTTTTTGGATTTTATAAGTCTGACCGTAGTCGGACCAATGTCTTCTGCAAGACTGTCGTCCCCACCAAGACTGGTAATACCACAAACTTGTTTTACCACCTTAAGCATTGTTTATACTTTCATCTGGCTCTGCAGCGCGAGCCTTCGCTGACAGCGCATGCGCCTCTTTCGTTTGGGGACGTGTTTATACTCGACGCGCTCGCCGTTGTGCTATTCTTGACTTCGTCCCCTAAACCCTCAATCACTATTCCCTACTTTAGTCCACTGATACAGTTCACTTGAAGGAGTGAATGAAAACAAGTGAGCGAATTCCGACAGCCGCTGTGTGTACATGTTGTGTATTACATTGGCTGTACACTCGTTATTGCGGTGCAAAGTGGGATAGAATGAGTGCACTCAATAACGTCCACTATCGTTTTGGACACCCCTACAAATGGCTGTACCTTCAAATAGCTCCCTATTTAAGGGTATAAACTACATGGAGAGGTACTCTGCATCAGTGCCTTATGACAAAGCACCTAAACGGTAACAGTTACAAAGAAATAACAGAGGTACTGCACCTTAATGTTAAGAGATAATTGTTAAGTGTTCATTGTGATTTTAGACTTAGTGTTTATATTTTAATTATTTGAATGTTTTCCATGGCTGTGTTGACATTTCTGCCTTTATAACTGAAGGGATTATAATCAGAGGAAGGTTAAGTTTAAAATAAAAATGTTTAAATGTAAAATATTTTTCTCCTGGTCCTTATTTTAAATAGGTCATAAAACATATCAATAATTATCGATATCGACCGATATGAAACACTTATTTCGTGATACAGTTTTCAGCCATATCGCCCAGCCCTACGCCAAAGCCCAAAAAAGCTTGTCTTTTGGTCAGAGCGAATATGACTTCATCTCTGAAAGTACATCAGGCTGTTGTAAGGTCACCGAGCAAATGAATCATGACATTTTCTACAGGAATATATGATAATATACTGAGGTGAACTATTTAGTGACCCCAAAAAGCATTTTTTCCCCACTCTATTAGACACAAAATATCAAATTAAAAGGAATAGTTCACCCAAAAATGAAAATTATCCCATAATATCAAGCCATCCTAGGTGTATATGACTTTCAGACGAACAGAGTTATATCAAATTATATTCTGGCTCTTCCCAGCTTTGTGATGGCATTGAATAGTGTGAATAGTTTTTGAAGCTCCAAAAAGCGCATCCTGCCATCATCAAAAGTGATCCATACTACTCCAGTGGGTTAATAAATGCCAAATATCCATATTTATAACTTTATAAACTATAATCACTGGCTTCCGGCTTCACGAGCGAGTTGAGTTCTGGCAGAAGGGTGACCTCTGACCCGTCATATGATCTAGGATGTGTGACATAGGCGTAGCGTAAGCGCACAGGAGGTGAAACACAAAAGCGAGTGATAAAAAAAAAAAAAATGCACCCACTGTGGCAACAGGCCGAGGGCCATGAGAACGGGGTGAGGCCGGTGGCGTGATTGATAATGAGCCGCACCGGTCTTGAGTTTCTCATGGAGGAGCTTTGGAAGCTTAAAAAGTGGAGCGACGAATGTGAAGGACGAGAGAGGCCAGGACTATTTATGTTTTGTTTGTGTTATGCGTTGCCCGTGAAGGGATGCGCTTTTACTTTCGTTTTGTGTTTATTTTATAATTAAAATGTGTGTGAAACATTCACTAGTTCCCGTCTCCTTTATCCCTGATCCTTTAACTTTGCGAGCGTGTGAGTGTGAGCGTGCGAGTGTGTGTGTGCGAGGCTGCATGCACATGCATACGAGTGTGTGAGCATTGTTGTAACCCAAGTGCACTACTTGACAGTTTCATGCGCTTTTAGTATTTATTAGTGTTTGTTAGTTCTAAATGCTCCTGTCGTCTACTGTGTTCAGACTTAAGTTGTGTCTGCTAAATTCAGGAAGTGTACTTTCTTGGAGCAGATCAAATAAAAAAAGGAGTATATATCTTCTTGTGCTTGTATTCATTGACAAAAATGTAGCCATGTGCAGTAATATTGAAAATTGAGGATGCAATGCATCGTGATATCGAATCATGGACATGATAATCCTAATAGAATTGAATCATGAGACCAGTGACCCCTTAAGTTCACACAGGTGTCCAAGCAGAGTAACCACAGGTGTAGTTCATCACAGTATGATTTTTTTTTTTCTTCATGAAACATCCCGATCACTCTTTTCAATATAATGAATATGATTTAAAACTGGGCCTGTCAAGAGCCAACATGACAAAAAAAAGCAGCATAGAAGTACCATAAAAGTGGTCGATATTATATGACTTCTGAAACCATATAACAGATAAATTATCATTTAAGTCATTATTGCCCCGGCTCTCTTTGGCAGTTGGCACATTCACAAAAGTTCATGAATTAATTATTCCTTTCAGTGATTCTGCTGATCCAGTTCACCAAACCAGTTTGAACGATTTGTTCAAGAATCTCACTAATGTGGTTCTTGCTTTCAGCTCAATGACTCAATGATCCAGTCGCAGCGGTTAACAGCTCGGAGTCAAATTTCAGTCCGTTCCTCACACAAAGCTGTCGTATTGCTTCGAACTTATCAAGTCATACGAATCACTTTTATGATACTTTTTTACTTGAGAGCTTCAATCCCCATTCATTGTATCTGAACGGAAAGGAGTGACAGTACATTCCTCAAAAATGCTCCTTTTGTGTTCCACAGAAGAAAGAAAGTCATAGAGGTTTAAAACAACATGGCCTGGTTTCACAGACAGGGCTTAGATTAAGACAGGATTAGGCCTTAGTTCATCTGGTGTGCATCTTGAGACAAAAGAATGGCACTGACATATTTAAAGATACGTCAGTGCAAGTTGCTTTCAGGTAAAACAGCTCAAACATGCAATTTAGTCTGAGACTAGGCTTAAAGGGTTAGTTCACCCAAAAATGAAAATTCTGTCATTAATTACTCACCCTCATGTCGTTCGACACCCGTAAGACATTCGTTCATCTTCGGAACACAAATTAAGATATTTTTGTTGAAAGCTGATGCTGAGAAAGGCTTCAGACAGGCCTCCATAGGGATTCTGTACATTTGCACTCACAAGACCCAAAAAAAGGCACTAAAAACGACGTTACAAAGTCCATCTCACTACAGTGACTCTACAATAATGTTATGAAGCGACGACAATAGTTTTTGAGCGAAAAAACTACTTTATTCCACAAGTTCTGTCTTCCTCTGTCGTGAACTCACGAAGCACCACGACGCATGCGCGAGAATATGACGCAGCGCCGGCGTTCGGGAATCCATGAAATACACACTTTAGTCCCATTTTGAGCTCTGCGCCGAGACCTAAAGCACGATCAATGTAGAATTCAACAGCTCAGATACGGCGCGTCTTCCTCTGCTCGTTGTAAACAAATCTCCTCGCTTCTGGGTCACGTGTCCGAACGCCGGTTCTGCGTCATATTCTCGCGCATGCGTCGTGGTGCTTCGTGAGTTCACGGCCGAGGCCTACACAGAAGACAAGAACTTGTGGAATAAAGTCGTTATTTTGAATTTTTTTTTTCGCTCAAAAACTATTGTCGTCGTTTCCTAACATTATTGTAGTCACTGTAGTGAGATGGACTTTGTAACAACGTTTTTAGTGCCTTTTTTTGGGTCTTGAGAGTGTAAATGTACAGAATCCCTATGGAGGCCTGTCTGAAGCCTTTCTCAGCATCAGCTTTCAACAAAAATATCTTCATTTGTGTTCCGAAGATGAACGAATGTCTTACGGGTGTCGAACGACATGAGGGTGAGTAATTAATGACAGAATTTTCATTTTTGGGTGAACTAACCCTTTAAGCCTAGTCTGTGAAACCAGGGGCATGAGGTTTAGTCTCCACTAATGATTGAACATGTCCCAAAAAAATTCCCAAGCAGAGTGTATTTTATCATTTAAAACATGCCAGACATATTTTGTGTAATGTTTTGCTTACAAACTGTGCTTGTGCTATCTTTGTTTAGAGTAAGCGTCTCTTGGTTTGATATTTTGATTTGGGTTATGTGACGCAAGGACATTCACACATTTAAGTGGGACCACTGTGTGTGTGTGTGTGTGCACAACACTCATTTGCACAATATTCAAAGAGAAACTAATGTTCTGCATGCATGCCCTGACAGTTCACTTTGGTAAAACAATCTCACGTCTGATGCTGACGGCTATTACAACCGCTTTCCCATTGACTTCATGAATGTGATGGTGAGCAGCGGCCACATTCACCGTCACATTCTTCAAGTGCCTGCCTCTTTCTGCCAATCAGTCGCGACATTGTAACTGCCTAGCTCGTTTTCCTCAACACAGTCCTTCAAACGACAGTCAAAACGCCCTAACTCACTCTTAAACAGCAGCTACAAGTCCTTCCTGGCTTTTCGTGTCTTTTTACGGTCACATGGAGACGGGCCCAACGTTACACAGAGCCTATCGTCAGCTCATTAGCATCCATTGCATTGAAGAGAGGCAGTTAGCAGGCGAGGCTAACTCCAGGATCCCCTACAGCTGCTGCTGTGACTACGAGTTCAGCACACCGGAGCGCTACACTACAGACGCGCCGTGATACATGCAGCCGACTGACAGTTTGGCGTTTAGTACGCGCCGCGCTGTCACGGCATTTAACGCCGAGCTTGTGTGGGTGCGTGCGCGCGGAGCTTTCCTACCCCATTCCGCTGTGTGTCTGCGAGCGGAGGCCGATGTCAAGAGTGACGGCCAGCCGACATCACCCGAAGTGTCCGCCGCCACTGCGCAAGATCCTCCCCGGCTGTGTTAAGCGACCAATGCGATGCCCCGAAGTAAAGCCGCTGGTTAAATATCAGATGCTTCAAAATGTTGTTTCGGTTCGGCTCCGAGCGGAAGACGAGTCCTGGGGAAGACGGCAGATCATGACTCCGCTGTTGGAGACGCTGTCTGCATATTCCAGCTAGTAGTGTAGAGGTAGCAGAAGGCGCTCAGACAGACAGTCGCTCTCGCGCTCATTACTCAACTCACTGTACACACATATGAGTGACACACTCACTCACTCTCTCTCTCTCTCTCTCGCTCACTCACTCACCCAGAACTGTTCAATGAGATCCTTTGCTATTAGATAATAATAATAATACACCACCTCCAATAAGAATACTCAAATAATACTAAATATTCTTCATAATATCATAGCTTATTAGATATTATTCTAGCATGTATGTTTATGTTTAAAATGTAGAATACACTTTTGCACAAGCAAAATCACAAGAAAATAATAATAAATGATGAATTCAAAACATAAACAATACTATGCTATGTAGCCTATATAAGTATAGTATTTTTTGGAACGTTTTGTTCAGTATTTATTATTATTTTCTTGTGATTTTGCATGTGCAATCATGTATTCTACATTTTAAACATAAAAATACATTTTAGAATGATATCTATATATTTTTTTTTGTTTTGTTCTGAATTTATGTAATTTATTATTTAGTGTTTATGATTTATTATTACACGCATACATTTATAAATAATATTTATTAATAGAATATATTAATAAAAAATACTATGCTATATATATATATATAGATATATATTATGTGTGTGTGTGTGTATATATATATATATATATATATATAGTGTGTGTGTGTGTGTGTGTGTGTGTGTGTGTGTGTGTGTGTGTGTGTGTGTGTGTGTGAGGAAAATAAGTATTTGAACACCCTGCTATTTTGCAAGTTCTCCCACTTAGAAATCAAGGAGGGGTCTGAAATTGTCATCCCACTGTGAGAGACATAATCTAAAAATAAAATCTAAAAAATCCAGAAATCACAATGTATGATTTTTTAACTATTTATTTGTATGATACAGCTGCAAATAAGTATTTGAACACCTGAGAAAATCAATGTTAATATTTGGTACAGTAGCCTTTGTTTGCAATTACAGAGGTCAAACGTTTCCTGTAGTTTTTCACCAGGTTTGCACACACTGCAGGAGGGATTTTGGCCCACTCCTCCACACAGATCTTCTCTAGATCAGTCAGGTTTCTGGCCTGTCACTGAGAAACACAGAGTTTGAGCTCCCTCCAAAGATTCTCTATTGGGTTTAGGTCTGGAGACTGGCTAGGCCAAACCAGAACCTTGATATGCTTCTTACAGAGCCACTCCTTGGTTATCCTGGCTGTGTGCTTCGGGTCATTGTCATGTTGGAAGACCCATCCTCGACCCATCTTCAATGCTCTAACTGAGGGAAGGAGGTTGTTCCCCAAAATCTCGCAATACATGGCCCCGGTCATCCTCTCCTTAATACAGTGCAGTCGCCCTGTCCCATGTGCAGAAAAACACCCCCAAAGCATGATGCTACCACCCCCATGCTTCACAGTAGGGATGGTGTTCTTGGGATGGTACTCATCATTCTTCTTCCTCCAAACACGTTTAGTGGAATTATGACCAAAAAGTTCTATTTTGGTCTCATCTGACCACATGACTTTCTCCCATGACTCCTCTGGATCATCCAAATGGTCATTGGCAAACTTAAGACAGTCCTTGACATGTGCTGGTTTAAGCAGGGGAACCTTCGTGATATATATACAGTGAGGAAAATAAGTATTTGAACACCCTGCTATTTTGCAAGTTTTCCCACTTAGAAATCATGGAGGGGTCTGAAATTGTCATCGTAGGTGCATGTCCACTGTGAGAGACATAATCTAAAAAGAAAGATCCAGAAATCACAATACATGATTTTTTAACTATTTATTTGTATGATACAGCTGCAAATAAGTATTTGAACACCTGTCTATCAGCTAGAATTCTGACCCTCAAAGACCTGTTAGTCTGCCTTTAAAATGTCCACCTCCATTCCATTTATTATCCTAAATTAGATGCACCTGTTTGAGGTTGTTAGCTGCATAAAGACACCTGTCCACCCCATACAATCAGTTAGAATCCAACTACTAACATGGCCAAGACCAAAGAGCTGTCCATAGACACTAGAGACAAAATTGTACACCTCCACAAGGCTGGAAAGGTCTACGGGGAAATTGCCAAGCAGCTTGGTGAAAAAAGGTCCACTGTTGGAGAAATCATTAGAAAATGGAAGAAACTAAACATGACTGTCAATCTCCCTCGGACTGGGGCTCCATGCAAGATCTCACCTCATGGGGTCTCAATGATCCTAAGAAAGGTGAGAAATCAGCCCAGAACTACACGGGAGGAGCTGGTCAATGACCTGAAAAGAGCTGGGACCACCGTTTCCAAGGTTACTGTTGGTAATACACTAAGACGTCATGGTTTGAAATCATGCATGGCACGGAAGGTTCCCCTGCTTAAACCAGCACATGTCCAGGCCCATCTTAAGTTTGCCAATGACCATTTGGATGATCCAGAGGAGTCATGGGAGAAAGTCATGTGGTCAGATGAGACCAAAAGATAACTTTTTGGTCATAATTCCACTAAATGCGTTTGGAGGAAGAAGAATGATGAGTACCATCCCAAGAACACCATCCCTACTGTGAAGCATGGGGGTGGTAGCATCATGCTTTGGGGGTGTTTTTCTGCACATGGGACAGGGCGACTGCACTGTATTAAGGAGAGGATGACCGGGGCCATGTATTGCAAGATTTTGGGGAACAACCTCCTTCCCTCAGTTAGAGCATTGAAGATGGGTCGAGGCTGGGTCTTCCAACATGACAATGACCCGAAGCACACAGCCAGGATAACCAAGGAGTGGCTCTGTAAGAAGCATATCAAGGTTCTGGTTTGGCCTAGCCAGTCTCCAGACCTAAACCCAATAGAGAATCTTTGGAGGGAGCTCCAACTCCGTGTTTCTCAGTGACAGGCCAGAAACCTGACTGATCTAGAGAAGATCTGTGTGGAGGAGTGGGCCAAAATCCCTCCTGCAGTGTGTGCAAACCTGGTGAAAAACTACAGGAAACGTTTGACCTCTGTAATTGCAAACAAAGGCCACTGTACCAAATATTAACATTGATTTTCTCAGGTGTTCAAATACTTATTTGCAGCTGAATCATACAAATAAATAGTTAAAAAATCATACATTGTGATTTCTGGATTTATTTTTTTTATTTTTTTGTCTCTCACAGTGGACATGCTCCTACGATGACAATTTCAGACCCCTCCGTGATTTCTAAGTGGGAGAACTTGCAAAATAGCAGGGTGTTCAAATACTTATTTTCCTCATATATATCACGATATATATACATGTGTGTGTGTGTGTGTGTGTGTGTGTGTTTTGTTCTGTACTATTTTATTTATTACTTATTATCACACACACACACACACACACACACACACACACACACACACACACACACACACACACACACACACACACACACACACACATATATATATATATATATATATATATATATATATATATGAGCATTTATTCATTAAAGAATTATCAAATTAAAAGGGAAAAATATTTAGGGTGTATATGCCCTGGTAAACTAATCATTACTGTATTATTGTTATATGATCCCGCTATGTTCATATTTTTTTCTTCCACTACAACAAACATTCCAAATATCCATGTCTTTTTAAGCTTGATAAAATATGGCCTTACTATAATTGACTTTTATTAAACGAATATCAAGAATAACAAAGGAACCACTCATTACTGATCAGAGTGTGTTGTCCTAAAACTTTGATGAACACAGTTCTGAGACATCAGACACATAACCTGATCTGACAACAGAGGTATCAGATGTATCAAACCTCTTAGATCACTCCTTACCTGGCGTATGCCAAGATCAGTACTCTTTCCCTGGGAGGCATGATACCCTCTGATACATTTGGACCCTCAGCGCTGGTTGTTCAGTCATCATTTCACAGGTGAGCACTCCCTCTGGTGGTGTAGGAAACTGTTAAAAGTCCAAAAAGTCCCTTTTGTGAAGTCCTGATGCATTTAGTATTTTACTACTAGGTTGTCAAAGCAGGCAAACCTTCTAAAACAGAACTATGATTATGTAAATCGTATGTGTCCCAAAGTGAATTAACCATAGTTTCATATCCGACAGACTTGCACAAAATGCACCAAAAGTTGCACCACAGAGAAATAAACCCCTCTCTAAACTGAAGCACAAGCTAATCTAATTGCGTGCATACAAATAGCTCCTTTATGAGCTGGTTGTGTTTATATGTTTTACCCCAAGGAAGTATGCGTTATAATATCATATGATGAAACCTAGAGAAATTCAGGATTCTAATTATGCTGTTAAATTTGTGTAGTAAACCTCATGCCAAATGGACAGAATGGTGCACAGTTGAGAAGTAAAAAAAAAAATAGGATGGCATATTTTGCTCTGGCAAAAGTGTATTCCTGAAAAGAACTGGGCTCTTTCTCTTTGTCTTCCAGATCTGGTGTTGTGTTACACTCTCAAGTGCCAAGCCTGGAGGAGAAAGTGGGAAAGAGAGAGAGAGATGAATGAAATGTACCAAGAAGACAGTAAGCATCTTTGTAGAGATACAGAACTGAGCATTGGATTTAACCCTTGTGTTCTGTTTGGCATCCGATAGACCTGAAGTCCATTATTCGAAACTACACTTAAAGGAATAGTTCACAGAAAAATGTATAGCAATTTACTCACACTCATTTCCTTTCAAACTTGTATGACGTTTCTTGAGAAGAAAGCAAAAGAAACAATTTTTTGTCCATGCAGTGAAAGTCAAAGGGGGGATTCCATACAGGTTTGGAATGACATAAGGGTGAGTAAAATTTTAATTTTTGATTGTAAATGATCCCTTTAACATTGAAGTTTTAAGATGACACGATAGTTGTGTCCCAAATTTCACTATACACTATGCAATTATGTCATCAACCGTCTAGTGTATGAAATTTAGAAGGTTGTTAAACCGAGGTCCTGACTCTCTGTGGTCATTAAAAATTCCATGATGTCCTTCGATAAAGAGTAGGGGTGTAACCCTAGCCTGGCTCTGCCCTCCTACGTACTTCCGCTCAATTTTCATTTTCCTTCAGTACTCCGTCTGGGATATTCTCTGGTTTTCTCCGGTCATATTTTAACCAGTCCAATCGGCGAACAGAGGGAGAGGCTGAGATTGATGACGTTGATGTTGTGCGCTTGTTTGAGATGACATACGTCACGACCAAACGTTAGCAATTCGTTATGGCAGATCCCGAGTGGCTCTGGGCAGATTGAATAGTTTTAAACTTCAACAGAGTACCCCCCTTCAAGGAAGTTAACGCTTATCAACAGAGGTGGACAGTAACTAAGTACATTTACTTGAGTACTGTACTTAAGTACACTTTTTGAGTATCTGTACTTTACTGGAGTATTATTTTTTAGGGATACTTTTACTTTAATTTCACTACATTTGAAAGACAAATATCGTACTTTTTACTCCATTACATTTCTAGCGAGGTCCTCAAAGTTGAAAGTCATTTCTGTAGCAGCTTTAAAAGTCAGTGGATGATTTTTTTCTTCTTTAAAAGTTTTTTTGTTGTTGTTTTTTTGCAGACAGCCTATCAGTAATCACTCTTGTATAGGGTCATGTGAAGTTTCCCAACATTTTTTGAACCCTGATCAGTTTATAGCAAAATGTAAGAAGACGGTTCCTTGGCACCGTGTATGCACCCATGGCTATACTTAAAAAGTATGTTTCAGTTTTCTCAAAAGATTAAAGATTAGTTTAGTTGGCATACACTTTGATGCCTGTCTCATAAAATTTTCAAAAATGTAAATGTCTGAGAGAAAGAGAAGAGTAAACAGTTGGGAGAATATCGTATGCGTATCAGAGTATAGGGTCCATGCATTCAGCCTTAAAGTGACAGCAGCTTTGTAAAGAGCTTTATAACTTTTATACAAGAAATTGAAACTTCCAATACTTCTATAAAAGTTACAACACTCTATACAAATGTAAAGAAATGAGTTTAAGGCAGTCGTATGCTAGCATGTCGGATGGAGCATCACTGACTGGCTTAAACCACCATGATGGCATAGAGTGCATTTATACAACAATGCAACAATAATAAAATAATGCATTGACATAAAAAAAGGAAATTTACTTTTGATACTTAAGTACTTTTAAAAACAAATACTTCTGTACTTTTACTTAAGTAAAAATCTGTTTTTAGAACTTTCACTTGTAACGGAGTAATATTTGACCTGTAGTACTTTTACTTTTACTCAAGTAAAAGAGTTCTGTACTTTGTCCACCTCTGCTTATCAATGGAGAGAGGCCAGACTCTCTGTACAAATGAAATGTACAAGAGTCTAGTAGAACCAGGCTAGTGCAACCCTGGCATCCTGGCAAAATTTGCCCATTGGCCCCTGTCCATCATGGCCCCCTAATCATCGTTTTATATATATATATATATACATACACACTCACCTAAAGGATTATTAGGAACACCTGTTCAATTTCTCATTAATGCAATTATCTAATCAACCAATCACATGGCAGTTGCTTCAAAGCATTTAGGGGTGTGGTCCTGGTCAAGACAATCTCCTGAACTCCAAACTGAATGTCAGAATGGGAAAGAAAGGTGATTTAAGCAATTTTGAGCGTGGCATGGTTGTTGGTGCCAGACAGGCCAGTCTGAGTATTTCACAATCTGCTCAGTTACTGGGATTTTCACACACAACCATTTCTAGGGTTTACAAAGAATGATGTGAAAAGGGAAAAACATCCAGTATGCGGCAGTCCTGTGGGGGAAAATGCCTTGTTGATGCTAGAGGTCAGAGGAGAATGGGCCGACTGATTCAAGCTGATAGAAGAGCAACTTTGACTGAAATAACCACTCGTTACAACCGAGGTATGCAGCAAAGCATTTGTGAAGTCACAACACGCACAACCTTGAGGCGGATGGGCTACAACAGCAGAAGACCCCACCGGGTACCACTCATTTCCACTACAAAAAGGAAGAAGAGGCTACAATTTGCACAAGCTCACCAAAATTGGACAGTTGAAGAATGGAAAAATTTTGCCTGGTCTGATGAGTCTCGATTTCTGTTGAGACATTCAGATGGTAGAGTCAGAATTTGGCGTAAACAGAATGAGAACATGGATCCATCATGCCTTGTTACCACTGTGCAGGCTGGTGGTGGTGGTGTAATGGTGTGGGGGATGTTTTCTTGGCACACTTTAGGCCCCTTAGTGCCAATTGGGCATCGTTTAAATGCCACGGCCTACCTGAGCATTGTTTCTGACCATGTCCATCCCTTTATGACCACCATGTACCCATCCTCCGATGGCTACTTCCAGCAGGATAATGCACCATGTCACAAAGCTCGAATCATTTCAAATTGGTTTCTTGAACATGACAATGAGTTCACTGTACTAAAATGGCCCCCATAGTCACCAGATCTCAACCCAATAGAGCATCTTTGGGATGTGGTGGAACGGGAGCTTCATGCCCTGGATGTGCATCCCACAAATCTCCATCAACTGCAAGATGCTATCCTATCAATATGGGCCAACATTTCTAAAGAATGCTTTCAGCACCTTGTTGAATTAATGCCACGTAGAATTAAGGCAGTTCTGAAGGCGAAAGGGGGTCAAACACAGTATTAGTATCGCGTTCCTAATAATCCTTTAGGTGAGTGTGTGTATATATATATATATATATATATATATATATATATATATATATATATATATATATATACACACACACATACATACAGGTGCTGGTCATATAATTAGAATATCATCAAAAAGTTTATTTATTTCACTATTTCCATTTGAATATTGAAACTTGTATATTAAATTCATTCATTACACACAGACTGATATATTTCAAATGTGTATTTCTTTTCATTTTGATGATTATAACTGACAACTAAGGAAAATCCCAAATTCAGTATCTCAGAAAATTAGAATATTACTTAAGACCAATACAAAGAAAGGATTTTTAGAAATCTTGGCCAACTGAAAAGTATGAACATGAAAAGTATGAACATGAAAAGAATGAGCATGTATGCATGTATGAGCACTCAATACTTAGTTGGGGCTCCTTTTGCCTGAATTACTGCAGCAATGCGGCGTGGCATGGAGTCGGTCAGTCTATGGCACTGCTCAGGTGTTATGAGAGCCCAGGTTGCTCTGATAGTGGCCTTCATCTCTTCTGCATTGTTGGGTCTGGCATATCGCATCTTCCTCTTCACGATATCCCATAGATTTTCTATGGGGTTTAGGTCAGGCGAGTTTGCTGGCCAATTAAGAACAGGGATACCATGGTCCTTAAATCAGGTACTGGTTGCTTTGGCACTGTGTGCAGGTGCCAAATCTGTGTGCAGGTGCCATAAAATCTGCATCTCCATAAAGTTGGTCAGCAGCAGGAAGCATGAAGTGCTCTAAAACTTCCTGGTATACGGCTGCGTTGACCTTGGACCTCAGAAAACACAGTGGACCAACACCAGCAGATGACATGGCACCCCAAACCATCACTGATTGTGGAAACTTTACACTGGACCTCAAGCAACGTGGATTGTGTGCCTCTCCTCTCTTCCTCCAGACTCTGGGACCCTGATTTCCAAAGGAAATGCAAAATTTACTTTCATCAGAGAACATAACTTTGTACCACTCAGCAGCAGCCCAGTCCTTTTTGTCTTTAGCACAGGTGAGATGCTTCTGACGCTGTCTGTTGTTCAAGAGTGGCTTGACACAAGGAATGTGACATCTGAAACCCATGTCTTGCATACGTCTGTGTGCAGTGGTTCTTGAAGCACTGACTCCAGCTGCAGTCCACTCTTTGTGAATCTCCCCCACATTTTTGAATGGGTTTTATTAGCCTCTTTTGCAATGACCTTTTGTGTCTTGCCCTCCTTGTGCAAGGTGTCAATGGTCGTCTTTTTGACAACTGTCAAGTCAGCAGTCTTCCCCATGATTGTGTAGCCTACAGAACTAGACTGAGAGACAATTTAAAGCCTTTGCAGGTGTTTTGAGTTAATTAGCTGATTAGAGTGTGTCACCAGGTGCCTTCAATATTTAACCTTTTCACAATATTCTTATTTTTTCTGATTTTTGGGGGATTTTCCTTAGTTGTCAGTTATAATCATCAAAATTAAAAGAAATAAACATTTGAAATATATCAGTCAGTGTGTAATGAATGAATATAATATACAAGTTTCACTTTTTGAATGGAATTAGTGAAATAAATCAACTTTTTGATGATATTCTAATTATATAACCAGCACCTGTGTATATATATATATATCTCCTCTCCACCACTCAGCTGGTGTGTGGTGGGCGTTCTGGCGCAATATGGCTGCCGTCACATCACCCAGGTGGTGCTGCACATTGGTGGTGATTGAGGAGATTCCCCCCTTCTATGAAAAGTGCTTTGAGTGCCTAGAAAAGTGCTTTATAAATGTAACAAATTATTATTATTATTATTAATTATTATTCTGTCATCAGACTCCCGTTCCGCTACGTAAAGAAGTGTCCCAATTGTTTTTTTTCTTCTTTCAGTTAAAGGGTACCTATCATGCCTCTTTTCAAAGTCTTGATTTTGTTTTTGGGGTTAACTAGAATACGTTTTCATGCTTGAATATATATAAAAAATAAAATAAAAATTTAAACATTATTTTTCACATATTTGACATTGTTGCAGAACCTCTCTTCCCAGCCTGTCAGTAACGCTGGCCGCATCCGAAAACCTAGGCAGCTGACTTAAAGCACACTAAGGCACATCACAAAACATTTCGGACAGACTTTTGAGGCATGCATGAGTTTAATGATCTGCAAAACAAAGCAAGCTTTGGTGATAACTAAACAAATATTTAATTACTACAGTAGTAATTTCTCGCTAGAAATGACATCAGAAGTGGAAAACGTTGGTCATAAACGTACATTTACACACAAACTGACCAGCAACCGCAACTTTCAGAAGCCATCTTTCTTTTTCTGGCTCAACTGTCACAGAATGGAACACATAGGATTGTGGGATAACAAAGGCAGTGAAGGATACATCTATGCTGCCTTCAAAAATCGATCAGATGAAGGTCTCAAAAGGAGGCAAGAAGTGCCTTGATGCCTTCCTACCTGTAAATGTGTCCTCCGAAGGCAGCATTTTCCAGTTTTTGGACTCAGCCGCTCTGTTTGGTTCCGGCCTCTATGAAGCCCCTCCTTCCAAAAAATGCAATGTGCTCTGACTGGTCAGCTGGACCACTGTGTTGTGATTGATCAACCACTTCAAGCGCGTCTCAGAAAATGTCACAGCCCTTACCATAACCATAGAGGCTGCATCCTTCGAAGGACTTGAAGGTTGGGCCGAGCATAGTCTCAGCCTCAGACTTCGTGCCCACGGACCGTTGGCTGAACATCTGATGTATACAGTATGGCACATAAAATTTTAAACTCTTCAGGAATTTTGAAGTCGTCATATGATTGGTTGAATTATCCAGGTGTGTGTCACGTTTTTTAAACAGGGTTCATAAGCTGTGTAATAATAAATAGTAATAAATCATCTTAGTCAGAGTAAGCTGAAACCCAATAATTACGTTTAAACGTGTAAAGGCCATTACATAGTCCAAATGCGTCCTTCATTTCCCATGCAATGAAGGATACAACAGATGGATCCTTCGCGGCCTTGCCTACCCCAGAATTCATCAAGAACCAGTGATTTTTGAGAGAGAGAGAGAGAGAGAGAGAGAGAGAGAGAGAGAGAGAGAGAGAGAGAGAGAGAGAGAGAAAGAGAGAGAAATTGCTGAATTAAGCTTGGTACATACTCCGCAAGTACAAAGAAATTAGTTTGTTTTCTCGAGGTGGCAAGAACAAAGTTCATTCTGGCCAGTACATTCCATACTTATAGTTCTTGCTCCCACTTCCCAGTAGCCTGGGAAAACCCAGACAACTTCCGGCAAAATTAGATTTGCTCTGCAAGTAGTCTGGCAAAGAGCCCATTCTAATGCCTAGAAATCGAGGCACCAATCAGAAACGTTGGGGCGGGCTTTACACGATGACGACAGCGCAGCGACGTTGAAGCAGATTTGCCGCCTTTGGCACTGTGTGTTCGAATCAGCTATCGCGTCTGTTTTAAGCCATTTAAACTTTTCCTTTTCGTTAAAACCCAAGCAAAGAACAACACTTGAAGCCTTCATATCTAAAAAAGATGTTATCGCTGTCTTACCGACTGGATTCGGCAAAAGTCTGATACCAGCTTGGCCCTTTGGTGGCTAAACGAATGGGTCTTAGCAAGAGCCCTCTGGTAGTGTTAATGTTTCACAAAATATAGTTTTAAGTCCTTTTCAGACGAGAATGTAGTTGTTTAAAGCGTGTTATGTGGTTTATTTATAAAGAGAGCACCTTTTTGAAAATTTGATCTGCCGTTTTCTGAGTTGTGAGCTCAACACACAAATCACTGTGGCGAGGTTGGCGAACGAGAGACATGGGAGGAGCGAGCGAGACAGTGCGTGATTGAGAATGAGCGTCACCTGCGAGGCACACCTGTCTCGAGTCCTCCTCCGCCCCCTGGTGGCTGGTGGTGGCTCCTCCTGTTGAGGGCAGCCGGCAGCGAGTCGGCTCTCCCTGCTCCTCCCCAACATGGCGGACGGCAGCAGGCTCCGGCCCACAGCAAACGCCGGCGACTCCTCTGCTCCCCCTAGGACGGCAGCCACCCCACCTCGACCCAGTTGCAAGGTAGCGAGCTCTCCATCCCACCGGTCTGCACTCACTCCAGCACCACCGCCTCCGGCAGCCACTCGCGGTCTTCTCTCTTCCACGCTGCCCAAACTCCTCAGCACTGCGATCCCCCTCAGCAGCGAAAGCTCTCCGACAGCATGTCTCTCCTTCTTCCCGGGCTTTGACACCAATGTAATACTGTTTATGGTTATGGGAAGAATGTGAAAATTTAAAGACTTTAATAATAAATGAACAAAATGAAAGTAATAAAAAACATAAACTAAACAACGTAAAGTTCAGGGGCCTCATTTATAAATGTTGCGTACGCACAAAAGAAGGCGTACGCCGCTCTCTACGCAATAATTGGTATTTATAAAAAAGCAAACTTGACGGGAAAATGTGCGGTCCTTCACGCAAGCTCTGACCCAGGCGTATGCACAAAAACGGGTGAAATGAGAAATGGTGACACCGTCGGCAGATGGAAGAAACACGTGGAAGTGTGTGAAACTGTAGACCGTTGTGTAAAAGAAATGGCAATAGTGCCTCTCATAAAGACTTCACAAAGCAAGTCTTACAATTAACAGCCTACACGAACACCCGTTTGATCGATCTGCAGTGTAAAACAAACAAAATCAAACGAAAATTACAACAGAAATGCAAATTAACACATATTTGCAAAAAGAAAAGTGACATATGTTCTGCAATAATATTGGCATGTTATGCAATTCATCCTCATAAATAATATGGTAAACAGAACGAAATAATGTACAAAACTGATATTCTCGTCAGTGTCCCCTTCCGCCTCAGTCACCACTCCACTTAATAGGGATTCCCCAATAATTGCCGTCAGTCTCTCATCAAGAGGGGTCAGCTCCGGTGTCCCCTTTCCCCCACCCGTGGCAGACACTCTGGCGATGGAGCGCTAGACGCTTTTTTGCCTCGACTTTGATGTCTGACCATTTCTTTTTTATTTCGGCCGCGGTCCGAGGTTGTGAGTGTACAGCATTAACGGCGTCTGCAACCTTTTGCCACTCAAGTGCCTTTTTGCCATTAGTAATGCCCACACTGTGCCCTCCAAAAGTTTTCTCCTCTTTTCCACCTCACCAACAATAACTTCTACTTCACATTGAGTGAAGTTACGTTTTTTTCTATTTCCTCTCTGTGTTTGCCATGATTTCACAATCGATGAATATTAACTTGTGGTGTTTCACAGACTATTTATGGGCAACTATGGGCATGACATGAAGCCGCAAAAGCTGCGCTACATTTCAAATTGATTGTGATTTATTAAGGGAAAATTGCGTAGGATGTGCGTGCGCACGGTTTTATAAATCCGAATATTTCTGTGCGTACACACGTCCTATGTTTCATCCGTACGCCACTTCTGACGCAAATCCTACGCAAAGTTTTATAAATGAGGCCCCAGGTCTGGTCCTCTCTCGTCCTTCACTAGTGTCGCTCTTCCTTATATGCCTCCGGGCTCCCTCATGAAAGGACTCGAGAGAGAGAATGAGGACACGCTCATTCTCAATCACGCACCGGTCTCGCTCGCTCCTCCCACGTCTCTCACTCGCCAACCTCGCTAACCTCGCCACACTCACACTATACTATAAAGTGTTATAGAATAGTGCATAAGTACGCAAATTGGAATGCAACTAATGTGTTGCTTGGGTTAAACTGACTCTAAACAGAAACAGCGTTATTAGTAAGGAATAATGCAGAGTCAGTGGGTCATTATCGTAAAATAAACACCAACAGAGTGGTTTTGTATCAAGTGTTTATTTTGCAATAATGACAGCTGAATGGGCCTTATCCTGCTTATTACATGACCACACATCAAATGAAAACAGATATTGACATGAAATATTGATTTAATTTAAAAGAATTGTAATATGTGAGAGAATGAGACCACAGTGTGTTACCAGAGACATGAAACTAACAGAGCTATATAGGAAACAAAAAAGTTTGAACACAGAATGCGTGACTGGCCAATCAGAAGTTCTCCAAAGAGCCGTATAATAATATTAGATAAACATGGTCATATTTTTGAAAAGTGCATGGAGACATATTAAAAGATTTAGAGGGGAATGAGGTTCACTTCAAAATGACTTCACAAGGTCTCTGTATTTTTTTTTTTTTTTTTTTTGTAATCCTGTGCACATTAATTATGAGTAGTTTATATGCCCGTACCCAAATGAATGTGATGATTAATTTCATTCACACAGTTATTTAATTATATCGCCCATATAAACTTATCCTTGGTCTGCAGAGATCAGCAAATAAAAGCGTCAGAGACGAGGCAGTATTTTGAAGTAGAGACAAAGAGACGCCCAAATCATTTCCTCCCGGCACTGATCATTTAACACACAGAGAGCGTGATGTGTGTTAATACAGACGTTTGGGATGCATCTCCCTCCTGCCCATCTCGCTTCTTCACCGCTACCCTCAGCCGCTGCGTGCCACGGCAGCAACCGCATCAATTAGGCAAGGAAATGAGAGTTAGACGCAAGAACCAAACAGAATATATAGAGAACGAAAATGAGACAGAAGAGGAAGGTCAAGAGTAAAGAAGGAGAGCGAAACAGTGGGGAATGAAAGATCCTGAGGAGGAGAAAGGGGGAGAAAGAGTGCGAAAGCAGTGTTGTCATGGAAACTGGCAAGGATCTGAAGACCAAAACAAGAATGTAAATTGGTTTACCCTCCGCGAGTCTGATGGAATTGGATAACAAGAGGAGAGAAAGAGAGTGAAGGAATGATAAAAAAGGAAGAGTGATGTATGATTGAGGTGGAAAGGAAATAGCTAAGAATATCAAAGTCACGTATTAACCAGATCAACCTAAAATAATCGAACCTGTGCAACACACGCCACAAAAATATCAAATCTAGGAAATGCTTAAGAGAATAGCTGGTGCAACAGGAGAAATAGGAAGGAAAAGCTTCTAATTACTCAGCCAAATCAGTGACTTAAGTAATTACGAAGTGCTTTTAATTAGCCTTGGGAGGAACTAAGGTGTTAAAGAGAAGCTTGTGTGTATGTGTGTTTCTTTGTTGCCTTGTTTGTCTTTCACAAGTTTAATTTAGCTTGTTAGTGGTGGGGAGATCTCTGGAGACCTGGAGCTTCCCCCACATCAGTGTTTTATAGAAAAATGAAATAACTTCATCACAGACAGCCACTGGCGGTGAGAGAGAGAGAGAGAGAGAGCAGGTTGGACGAGTTCCCACAGAAAACTGAAGATATTAAGCATAGAGAATCTAATAGTAGTTACAGACTAATATTTCAGAGTCTACAATATGTGCATCACCAGCGTATTTTTTAGTATTACTCGAAATTGGCTCAAGCAACATTTGGAAGATGATATTTCATCACTTTGGTTATTCATTTTATGTTTCACTCAAATGGTATTATGTCAGGTATCAAGGCATTCTTCTTTGGGTAACACCAGGGCCTAAAACTAACTTTTTGCCACACATAACGGAATATGTTTACAAGGATACTTGCCGAGACAGGCATTTTTTTACATAATTTTGAGTGAAAGACAGCTTAACTTTAGCTTAGAAATCTAGACGCACCCTTGCGAGTTGGAGTTAAGCTTTTCTTTGAGAAAAGAACAAAGAACGGCGCTGAAGTCATTCTTAAAAAAGGAAGATGTGTTTGGAGTTTTGCCTTCCAACTTTTTTTGAAAGTTTAATCTATCAACTAGCTCCGCTTCACCTTCTTCGTTGCTCTGGTTGGTTGTAGCACTATCCTATTGCGTGCAGAGGGAATTTGAAAGACAACCGTTTATCCCGCCCCTCGGATTGAACCCTGCCAATGGTGTGTTCCCAGACCCAACATCTTGATGTGGGTCTGGCTTTTCAGGCTAGCTTAACTTTGTTTTAGATATTTCAAACTTCCCACACAGTGCGTGTGCTAAACGAATTCCCTTTCACGTGATCCAGCGCTAGAATATTTATATTGGAATGGCTGAAACTTTCGTGATGACGAAGCACTGACCCGTGAGTGTTTATTTACGTTCATGTTGTCACAACATTGCATTGTTAAGGTCCTTTCACACTGGACGCGATTTTGACGCGTGAATAATTTGTGCAATGGTTTTATTTTTTGATCCGCCTTTTTTTGTAATTAGTGCTACCCCAACGAACGCGAATGTGCTGTGGCGAAAAAACAATGTTTCGATGTCGATTTTTTTTTTACTCTCGCAGTGACAGAAAAGGCTTAAACCAATCCCATACAAGGAAACAAAGGTCACGAAATGTCCAGTTGATGTCATTAGCTATTTAATCAACATTAACCTTTGCCAGGTATCTCATTTCTCACAAGATTACAGCTGTAGTTGTATTTACAGGTGTACAGATGCAACTGTGTTTGCCCACTGTAGGCTACAGACAACGATAACATTAACCTTTTGAGTTAAAACTTGTTGATTTTTTTTCTAACCTAATTGTGTCCGTGACTATAGAATGTCTTTCCATCAGTATGACTGTGGCACTTAAATGTTTACATTGTGACTCAACTGGAAACACAGCTAATCCAGTGTGGTTGTTTATATCGTCAGATGCAGTGCTACTGTCTCTGGAGGAACTCCTCAAATTGTCCCACGGACATTTGAAAGTAAGTGCGGAACCGGCCATGATAAAGTTTTAGCTCCTGTACAAGATTAGGATATTCCCCTTCAGACTCTCTGTTCTTTAAGACTGGGTGCACCCAAAACCTTCTTTTCAGTCTTTTAAATTAAATGAATAGCTCGTCTTCACTGGATGAGGAAGTGTCCGTGTTTTCTCAGCTGTCGCCGCAAATGTTTTGGAATTTTGGAGCTCTGAAACGTCACAGACGTCGCAAACTCACGTTGCGGCTGATGTGAATGGTTTTGAAGCGAACTATTCACACACAAAATATTTGTTTTTCTGCTTCGCTTTTTCGTTACGTGTCCGGTGTGAAAGGGCCTTTAGAATTCCAAAAAATTGTACTGGCCAACTGGTGACTGACATAGTTTTGTATACTCACCAACGCCGATTTTTACTCACATTTGGCGCTTGGTGAGTGTTAATTTTAGGCCCTGGGTAACACTTTATTTCGATGGTCCACTTTAGACATTCTACTAACTATAAATGACTTTGCAATTACATGTCGACTAACTTTCATTAGAGTTTTAGTAGACTGTTTTCTTAATATCTAAGACATTATTTTGATGGTCCTCCAACAGACATTCTACTGACTATAAGTAACTTTGTAGCTTCATCAACTTACTCTACTAACCTGAGCCCTAAAACCTCTACTAAGAGTCTACTACTCTAAAGAGAGTTATCTAGCATATAGATACAAAGTTATTTAGTTAGTGTAGTGTCTAAAGTGTACCATGAAAATAAAGTATAACCCTTCTTGGTGAATCTACAGAGTCGTCAAAATATGGGAGCAAACATTGTTGTGCTTAAAAGCAAAGAGGTCAAGTGCCTGATTTGGATTTGCCATTTTACTTCCATAATTTGACATATTTCTGTGTGAAACAAGATATTCAGTGGGAAAATGTGCGGTTGGACTTGGTTGAAGAAAAGGGGTTGAAAGTAAGACAGGTCTGTGACATCCAAGGGGTCATGGTTAGGCTGCTTAACGTGGTCCAGCTACCCTATGGGCCAATCCCAATTCTATTTTATACCCCTTTGCCTACCCCTACCTCTTTTCTATTGCTCCTTGAAATAGAGTGGCAAGGGGTATGGGGGGAAATATCCCCCTAAGAAATGGGACACCAATACTACACTGTTACATGTCATCACACGTCGTTGTTAGCTCCTACATCAAAGAAGATGCGCCGATATTATCACAAACTTCCTAGATGCCGTCGTCAGATGTAGTCATCTCAGTTGCATGAGTTACATATATTTTTTGTATTCGTCTTTAGCAGTTCGCAGAAGACAAAGGAGATGATATCTATTGACTATTTTTCCTCTGTATTTGATCTTCAGCTTTGGGTTTCCTCAAGCGTCTCTGGTTGATACAGAACATACAAGACTGGTGGATCATGTTGCAATAAGCACGAAACTGTGAGCACTCTTTGTGTTCACGTATTCATGGACGTAACGACAAGAAAACCATGCGTTTATACCAGATGTGCGGTAAAAGATAAGCAAATTCCCTGCCACTGGACTTTTATTTCTGAATGGTATGCCCCTTGAATTTGGGCTTGCTTTCATCACTTCTGTTCGTGCACTGATTTGCTAAGCTGAACAGCCAATCAGATTGATCTCTCACCAACTGTCAAATTCAACATGCTCAATCGGCCAAAAGTCCACCAGTGTGGTTCAACTAGTGCCAATGGTGCAGAACGCACAGCAAAAAACTGAGCTGACAGACCCTCAACGATGGCCCGACATCAAAGTCTATAGATATAAAAAGACAGTTCACTCTTATTACTAATGAATGGAAAAGGGGAGAAAAGAGCGAATCACTGATTGACAAAGTCATTGCGTCACTGCAGCTGCCGTTAGAAACACCGGTTCATAGAAACCTGAGACTTGCGCTAAGGACTGCACATGCACATTGGCTGGTCTAACCTGAAAATACACTTTTTGAAATGCTCTTTGAGTATAAGAAACAACATTTGTGGGACAGTTCTTGTCAGATTTTGTTGTTGATTTGTAATGTTATTTTAAGATTTCAGGATTCCCCATTCAAATAGATAGGACTTGGTCTTGGATTCCCGAAGTAGCTGCAAATATGGCAGGCAAGTAAACAGACTTTGCTTTAAAAGGACTTTGCCAACGTAGGCAGCAGGTAAAAGTTTAATGATCTACAGCAAAATAAAGAAAGCTCTTGTGAGAACTAAACAAATATTGAATTACTAGTAAATTCTCACTAGAAATGACATCAGAAGTGAAAAAGTTTGGTCAAAAACTGACCAGCAACTGCAACTTTCAATGCCATCTTTCTTTTTCTAGCTCAACTGTCACCGAATGGAACGCACAGGATTGTGGGATATCAAAGGCAGCGAAGGATACATCTATTCGTCTTTCGAAAATCGATCAGATGAAAGTATCTCACGAGCTAACATTGGATTCCGAAGTGCCTTGATGCTGGCCTACCTTGGAAAGTGTCCTCTGAACCTTGCAACCTTGGTGTGTCACAGCCTTAAAACAATGGGCTGGGGCAGTGCTGCCACCTTGTGGACAACCTAATTAGTGCAACAACAAAAAAATCTAAGTACATGTGCGAGCTGTGTGTACGGAGTATGCATGGTAAGAAATATCTGGATGTGCATGTACAGTATGCTAATTATGAATGCATTTGAGTGGGAGAGAGAGCGCGAGAAAGAGAGTATGTGCTTTTCCATGATAATTAACAAATACATAATAAGCAGCGTTTCCACCGCAGGAACTTTCCCCAGGAACTAGGGACTTTTCAACCGCAGGAACCGGGGTCTAAATGAAGTTCCGGGTAAATATTTACCCCTCAAAACAGCCCTGCTCGGGAGGTAGTACTTTTTCAAAGTGCGGGAACTTTCGGGGGTGAGACTTGGGCGCTGAACATGCTGATTGGTTGAGTTCATGCAGCATTTTGATTGGTCGACTCGACACAGCATTTTATTTCAACCACTATTTTGAAAAGTCTGTTGCGGATGTGGTGCGTGCAGTAAGAGTTGATTGCTATTCAAATCAACAATGAGTTTAAAAAATACGGCCGATGGGCCGACGACGAGGTTCAGGCTTTTTTAAATCTATTTGCAAAGGACGAAATCCAGTGGGAGCTGTAAAGAAAAAAACGTCACCGGACTAATCTTCACGGTACTTTAGACCGCGATGGAAACGCAGACAGCAGCAGGTCTGGGGGGAAAAGAGTTCCTGGGAAAAAAGTTCCTGGGACAAATTGTTCTGGGTAATTTCGGTGGAAACGGGGCTATACATAGTAAAACGTAATTTTGTGGCAAAAAACATGTTGTTTTTATCCTATTACTATATTTGGTTCTTTGGTTGTTGTAGTCTGCAAGGACCTTTGAAATAACTGAAATGATTTGGTGAAATGATATGTAATGTGGTCAAGACCACATTAGACTACTTTAAGACTACTTTAAGCTTGGTACATACTCTTCAAGAACAAAGAAATTTGTTCGTTTTTCTCGAGGTGGCAAGAACAAGAACAAAGTTCGTTCTGGCCAGGACATTCCATACTTCACGAGAAAAGCAGGTGTTTTTTGACCAATCACACATTAGTTCTCGGACACCCACAAGAAAAAAAGTGTGTTGAGAACAAGCTGCGAGAACTCCCAAACCAGGGCTGCAAGAACAAAATGATGTAATTTTGTTCTCGCAGCCCTGGGAGCATTTTTGGATTGTTTTGCTGACGAAACACTGTAAAATATATTTCCAAGAAATGTCAGTAGACAAAAACTCCCGACAATATGAGCTGTGGAACATTATAAGTGACCTAGCGGCTTTAACAGCGGATGCCAATGAAAACACGTTAAGTCTGTCTACCCATCACAGTTTCATAACTGTCATGGCGCTGCTCTGAATAAGGTCCATAGGACCCAATGAAGACCTTGTATAGTTCCATTTGCGACACGATGCTTTAATCACGTCTGCCGCTTTGTCTTCGTTCTGTGGTTGTATCTTTGATGCAGTTTGCCCTCAAATAGCGAAGGACGTGTCACTGATGATAGAGTTCACTCAAGGCTGGAACACATCCAAGGCTAGGTACACTTCATACAAAGACTGGTGTTAATGGACATTTAGTCATAACACACTCGCTAAAGGCGAAGTGACTCTCTTCCCACAAATTCATTCTCCTCAATGACTGAAAGAACCTTCAGTACCTTCAATCTCTGATCTTTTTACATTTTCAAAGCAATACTTTACTCTTCCCACAGCTTACCACCCACCCTCTTTCTTTATGTCTCACACACACTCAAACATCACGCAGATGTATTTTAACACTCTGAGCTGCTGGAATCCCATCATTAGTTGACACGCTCACAGTCTTGCCTTGATAGGTCAGTTGCCTGGCAACTAATGGTTTCCGTGGTGACAACAATACCCCTGCCATTGTGTCTGTAAGTCATCTTAACCTGCTCCTCGCCATGAATGACCCTCATTTCTGAAATCACTCTGCATTAGCCCGCTACCGCTCGTATCCACTGCCATATAAAAGGCAAAACTGCATTTTCAAGCATCTGAGGTTCTCTCAGAGTCAGAATATACACCTAAACGAGATGCGCTATACGCGCAGGTGTGCAGAATGGCACTTGGGTGGTATGTGTTCTTCAGTCCTGACCAGCTCTTGTACAATTACCTGTTGATTGCCGTGTTAACGCTCATGCACTGTAGTGTTAATTGGGCTAATGTGAGGTTTTGCAGGGCTAATGAGGCACTAAATAATTCATGAATCTCCCAGCAGCCCCTGTTATCAGAGGTGGGAGATGTGTTGCTACCTGCATATGCATGCAAGTGTGTTCACTAAAATAACAACATGCTTTCTGAGCTTGCTAGTTTGTCAATTAATATTACATCAGGAATTGATTTGTTTAGGAACGGTCAAAAATGTTGCAGAATTGTTCATATTACAGTAAGAGACTGCAACAGCATATAGCCTACTAATTATTAATAATAATCAGGTAAACAATTCTTTCACCAGCTAATAGTGTTCATTGCACTAATCTTGTAAAGCAAGGTAGTATATTGCAACATGGTGCATTAATGGAAAACGTGATTTTGCGTGAAGTCCAACATGTTCCCGGGGTCCGTTCTTCTTACCTCGCTTAATACATCGGAGATGATTTAACAGATCCCACGTCTTTTAATCATGATAACTGATCTCTGGCTAATTTGGTTCTTCAAACGAATTTGTGGATTGGATTAAAATATCTGGATTAAGTTGTCTGAGATTACTGTGCGTTCTTGTGTTCCCTGAAGAGGGCAGATGTATTGATAACCACGATCAGCAATGCAGCGATTGGCTGGCGTCCAGACAGCAACGTAATGACATCATGTCTAATTAAAAAAGCCACCTGGCGAAAAAGTTGACAAATCACACACACACACACACACACACACACACACACACACACACACACACACACACACAAAACCCCACCAATTTCTGGACCTTTATAAGGAAACAGCCAAACGACCAAACCAACATAAAACTTATAATAGATAACTGTTTGTTTGTTTGTTTTTTTCAAAACTTTATTTTTTAATGATATTTAAATATACATGCAGTGAAGATAATGTAGGAGTTGCCTGGACCGGATTTGTGTGGCTATTAATGTTTAATATATATTTTTAATGAAAATAAAAAGAGGCAGAGTGGTGTTTTATGACATATTTCTCCTGGATCGCCTTGAACGCCCGTCTATTTCGCTTCAAACGCTCGATTTCTACGCGCGTCCAATTCGCAGCGGACGCGCGAATGAATTCAAAATGTTCACGTGGTAGACGCGATTTTGACGCTCTATTCACGTTTGGTGTGAACGCAGCATTACCACGCCTTAACTTAAATTACGTTATTAAAAATGTACTTGCACTTGTCTCCTCATCGTCATCCTTCTTCTTTTTCCGTTTTTCTGCACCCGATGGATAGATTCGTTTCATTTTTTAGGTCAAATTTCCAAGTTCAGGGAAGACAGACAACGATTTTACACGGTGACGGTTGGTTGACTGCGGCGACGCCGGCGAGTACAATCTGAAGTTAGGGGGCCCCCTAGTGTCAGCGGGGCTCTAAGCAGCCGCTTAGTTCGCTTATAGGGAGAGCCGGCTCTGCCCCTGGTTCAGTAATGAACTCTTGTAATAAAGTAGAAGTGGCTGGGACAGATTTTAAGTATCACCTCAAGATGCAATCTAATCCTGTTTACATGAAATAAGCTGCTCCCGAGCAGGTTTAAGCTTACGGACCTGTTGCTATGACAGCAAGTCCAGGATGAGCTTCGAAGAACCAAACAATCCAAATCATCAACAATCAAATCCAGCTGAGTTAGCGACGTAAGAAGAACGGACCCCTGGATCGACATCTTTGTTGATCGTGGAACAACATTCAAATCAACCAATCAGAATAGAGGGAAAAGTTTACAGTTACAATCAGGGTTAGGTGGTTCTACATCAGTGTTGTTCACCTATCATTTACCTCTGATTTTAGGGATAACTTATGAGTAGAATGTTGTTCCAGGATCAATAAAATATGTTGACCTAGACAAAATCACGCTGACGTGCATCAATACAGAGAATCAGAATCCGCATTTCCATTGCCCTTCAAATTGTGCAAATTGAAATTGCGAATTGAAAATACGCCCAATGGAAACTTTTACATTTTGCAAAAACTCCCATATATCGCAAAAAAAGTTTTTACCCTCGCATGAGGTGGTTTGTCAGGCAATTCGAAAAAAGGAATATTTCGCATTTACTGGTCATCTGGCTAACGTAAATGTCACATGATCATTCTTTAAAGATGACGCGGTATTTTTGGACAGAAGATGAGACAGAGTTCTTTATTAAACTCATAAAAGACAAAAGAATGTCGGGAATACTGTATTAAGACCTTGAAGCAGATATGAGGAAGAAACACCTAGAAACACCTCATACTTGACCGCTCCCACATATACTGTAAGGGGTTTTCCTAGCATTAATGCTTGGATAACACGTTGAAAGGTGCGGATTCTGAAATCCACTGCTGCTTCAATGCCTATCCTAATTAAATTTATAATCAAAGCTTTAAATCAATATTTATCCTCCTATTGTAATTATTATTTCCAGTTATGATATTACTTAAAGGTCCCGTTCTTCATGTTCTTTTGAAGCTTTGATTGTGTTTACAGTGTGCAATATAACATGTTCATGTTTCGCGTGTAAAAAAAAACAGTATTTTTAACACAATTTACTTATCTGTACACCGCTGTTTTCACTCTCCTAAAAACGGGCTGATGAGTTCCTTTATTCTATGAAGTCCCTCCTTCAGAAATACGTAACGAGTTCTGATTGTGCCAGCGGTTCCCGTGTTGCGATTAGACCGCAGCTTAGCGAACGTGGCACGGTTCCTGTGTTGTGATTCGACAGCAGCTTAGCGCACGTGGAAAGGTCACGCCTCTTAACGGAAGATAAATGTGCTTAATGATCTCTACAGCGTCCCTGGGAAAGCCAAACAAAGGTGATTTGACTCCGGGATGAAAATAACAGCGTCTCGACGACATGGCGTCAAACACACTCAAACGCAACACTTCCTTTTCTCCACGCGACCGTCCTCTTCTCCACGTGGGACAGCAACAAGACCACGCCCCCTTTTTTCGCGTATTCTTGTGGGCGGAGGTTAGTCTGTTCTACTGACGTAATTAATGAAGGAAGTACCAGGATGTAGTCCAAGCCGGCCGTTCGCTGTAGGCTTTGAAAGGGAACTTCTGTTAAATAAAATATCTCGCTTGGCATTGAACTTTGAGCTTTATAATTTTACAGGTATTATTTATGCTCTAACAGCAACATGACACACTAACTAAAGTTTGAACAATGGGATCATGAAGAACGGGACCTTTAAATCAATAGAACCACTGATTGTTTGTTTCTTCATATATGTTTTCTAAAGTTTGTATTTGATCTCTGAGGAGTGACTGAGGGTCTGTCCTAGGGATGTGTGATGTGTCGCTTAACACTTGATAGCAGAACATGTGTTGTGTGTTTGGATTTTGGAGGTATCACACACCCCTAACAACATGCCAGGAGTGCAGTAACAGTGCTTACTCACTTAGCCCGGCTTCCAGATATGAAATATGGATTTGTCTGTCATTTATATTATATTTTTTTATTCATTTTATATTTCCTTTATTGAAACACTAAAGAATTGTATGAATATTGCCTGTACTGTTGTCTGTACCTCTCACTGAGAGAAAGCACGTTATCAGTATGTTTTGGGGAACATTCTGGTTAGAGCTGGAGCTCAACCAACTCCAACCTTGGAGAAACTGTGTGTCTGTGTATGTGCGTAATATTCTGTGTTACAGATCAGTATTGGCGGTGGATTATGGGCATCCTAAGAGATGGGTGGACTTGTTGTTCTGGGCAAGCTGGCGCCTGCTCCAGACATAGAAGGTCACTTCGTGCCTAATTCCAGGGTGAAGTCGTCAACAAGTGATCTACGGACACGTGAACCTGATTAACTGACAATGTGTGGAAATTGACCATGACTGTTTATTTTCTCTGAGCCAATCAGAATCATCCAATGACATGGCTAAACCTTGAAAACAGTATAACTGTTGAGAAATTGTATGTACGATAGGTGGGTAGAGGGAGTGCGGCCTACGGACTCCTTGTGAGATTTGAAGCTGGCTTCTGCTGATGAAACTGCAAACTATTCTTCAGTAATTATTTATTTAATTAATTACACTCCTGACTCTTGGTCTTAATTTTTTCACTACTGGTCTTGGGTCCTAAACCCTAACAACATCTATGCCTCCTTCGATTAAAAATAATGGCTAATGAGGTGGTTGCTATATACATAAACCAACCAACATCCGTTGCCATTATTTTTGGAATGACTTATCGCGAGAGGAAAAAATTATGTTTTAGTCGCAAAACATAAGTAAATGGAAACGCCGTCATTTCACAAAAGTTTTTATCGACATTTAGAAAATATCGCTAAAGTTTTGCACAAATCTGTAATGGAAATAGTTATTACATAACTTTTAGTTATAACTATTCATCTATTCAAATCTGAACTGGTCTAACAGGGCCAACAGACAAAAATTAGCCCTGATATATACTGTAAAATCCAACAGTTGTTCTTACTAAGACTTTTTAGTTAACATTACTTAATGTCCAATAATTTGTTGAACTTACTTAAAACAATTTAGTAATCGGAACTATTTGCATGCTATGCATTTGTTACTCAGAAAACCCAAGTAAACTTTACTTAACTGGTTTGAGTAACATTTTGCCAAAGCAAAAAAAAAAAAAAAAAAACGCGAGCGGGCAAAAGGTTTTTGAGGTGGGGCAATTCTTAATAGACTTTTCACTCATTTCCTCCACTTCTGCAGTCACCGTTCTTCTTAGTTGTCATCTTAGTCATCTTGAATGTTATTGACAATACAACTAAATATTTTGGGAGAACGTCACATAAGTTGACTTCATAAATAAAGTGTTCTCTTTGGTTGGGCACTTGAAACTTCATTTATATTATTGTAATTCTCTTTCTATGCAGCGACGCAACAAGAAATCACAGTGATTTGATTTCAAAGAAAGGGAAGTAATAAATAATAATATTATATATATATATATATATATATATATATATATACATATATATATATATATATATATACATATATATATATACATATATATATATATACATATATATATATATATATATTTACATATATATATATATATATATATATATATATATATATATATATATATATATATATATATATATATATATATATATATATATATATATATATATATATATATATACAGGTCCTTCTCAATAAATTAGCATATTGTGATAAAGTTCATTATTTTCCATAATGTAATGATAAAAATTAAACTTTCATATATTTTAGATTCATTGCACACCAACTGAAATATTTCAGGTCTTTTATTGTTTTAATACTGATGATTTTGGCATACAGCTCATGAAAACCCAAAATTCCTATCTCAATAAATTAGCATATTTTATCCGACCAATAAAAGAAAAGTGTTTTTAATACAAAAAAAGTCAACCTTCAAATAATTATGTTCAGTTATGCACTCAATACTTGGTCGGGAATCCTTTTGCAGAAAGGACTGCTTCAATGCGGCGTGGCATGGAGGCAATCAGCCTGTGGCACTGCTGAGGTGTTATGGAGGCCCAGGATGCTTCGATAGCGGCCTTAAGCTCATCCAGAGTGTTGGGTCTTGCGTCTCTCAACTTTCTCTTCACAATATACCACAGATTCTCTATGGGGTTCAGGTCAGGAGAGTTGGCAGGCCAATTGAGCACAGTAATACCATGGTCAGTAAACCATTTACCAGTGGTTTTGGCACTGTGAGCAGGTGCCAGGTCGTGCTGAAAAATGAAATCATCTCCATAAAGCTTTTCAGCAGATGGAAGCATGAAGTGCTCCAAAATCTCCTGATAGCTAGCTGCATTGACCCTACCCTTGATAAAACACAGTGGACCAACACCAGCAGCTGACATGGCACCCCAGACCATCACTGACTGTGGGTACTTGACACTGGACTTCAGGCATTTTGGCATTTGCTTCTCCCCAGTCTTCCTCCAGACTCTGACACCTTGATTTCCGAATGACATGCAAAATTTTAGGAAAAAAGTACTTTGGTCCACTGAGCAACAGTCCACTGCTGCTTCTCTGTAGCCCAGGTCAGGCGCTTCTGCCGCTGTTTCTGGGTCAACAGTGGCTTGACCTGGGGAATGCGGCACCTGTAGCCCATTTCCTTCACACGCCTGTGCACGTTGGCTCTGGATGTTTCTACTCCAGACTCAGTCCACTGCTTCCGCAGGTCCCCCAAGGTCTGGAATCGGTCCTTCTCCACAATCTTCCTCAGGGTCCGGTCACCTCTTCTCGTTGTGCAGTGTTTTTTGCCACACTTTTTCCTTCCCACAGACTTCCCACTGAGGTGCCTTGATACAGCACTCTGGGAACAGCCTATTCGTTCAGAAATGTCTTTCTGTGTCTTACCCTCTTGCTTGAGGGTGTCAGTGATGGCCTTCTGGACAGCAGTCAGGTCGGCAGTCTTACCCATGATTGCGGTTTTGAGTAATGAACCAGGCTGGGAGTTTTTAAAAGCCTCAGGAATCTTTTGCAGGTGTAATTTTGATTCAGATGATTAGGTTAATAGCTCGTTTAGAGAACCTTTTCATGATATGCTAATTTATTGAGAGAATTTTGGGTTTTCATGAGCTGTATGCCAAAATCATCAGTATTAAAACAATAAAAGACCTGAAATATTTCAGTTGGTGTGCAATGAATCTAAAATATATGAAAGTTTAATTTTTATCATTACATTATGGAAAATAATGAACTTTATCACAATATGCTAATTTATTGAGAAGGACCTGTATATATATATATATATATATATATATATATATATATATATATATATATATATATATATATATATATATATATATATATATATATATATATATATATATATATATATATATATATATATATATATATATATATATATATATATATATATATATATATATAGTATAACCCCTATCTGGAGTGGAAGAAAATGGAGAGTCAGGTTTACTTTAAATATATTTGTCAGGTAACAAACAGTTAAACAGTACCCTTGCAGACAAATCTTCGTGGCCTAACTGGACTATATTTCATGTCACATAATGATCTTTTAACATTTTATTGCTAACACTTATGACATAAACTTTTAATTGGGTTGATCTATATTTGTGACAATATCTTACAATTGACCATGCTTGAGTCACACACAGACTTCAACATTCAGCATGCAAAACACAAAAATGGTATAACAAGGTTTTTTCTTTCATTTATTTATTTTTTTACTTAAAAAGATCATTACAAATGTATTTGCTGTCGTTATTGGGGTTATACTGACAAAAGACAGCAAATAAAATGGTAAAATACACTCTAAAAAAAAAGGTTCTATATGGCACCAAAAATGGTTCTTCGTCGTAATCATAGAGGAACCACTTTTGGTTCTATATAGCACCATATCTTAACATGTTCTGTATATGGTAGTGGTGCTATATAGCACCATAGTTAGCGGTGCTATATAGCACCTTAGTCAAAGAACCGGTGAAGAACCTCTGAAGAACCGCTGAAGAACCACTGAAGCACCAAAATTGGTGCTATATAGCACTAAAAAAGGTTCCCCTATGATTACGAGCCAAGAACCATTTTTGGTGCCATATAGAACCTTTTTTTTTTAGAGTGTAGTAAAACGAAGCAATTCATTTATTTGTGCCACAATGCATTCTGGGAGTACACTTCCTCAGATCATAGATAAGCAAGGGAGGCAAGTTTATTTGTATAGCACATTTCATGGCAATTCAAAGTGCTTTTACACAGAAATAGAATTAAAATATTTGTAAGAGAATAAAAAAAAAATGTATATATATATATATATATATATAAAACCCCTATCTGGAGTCATATGGACTATTTTAATTATGTCTTTCCTATACTTTAGGGCCTTGAAAGTGTTCATCACATTGTTGTCTACGGAGGGATCAGCGAGCTCTGTGATTTCATCAAAAATATCTTCATTTGTGTCTGAAGATGAACGAACGACATGAGGGTGAATAATTAGGGTTAGGGTTAGGCACATCATTTACATTTTGGGGTGAACTAACCCTTTAAATTGGTGTTCACTTTGCTCAGTGATTATTTTTTATCAGCTGATGTAATAATTATGATGTATTTGAATTTTATGTTTTTAACATTGTTCGAAACATTGTTTTAATTAGATGACTGAATTACTGTTCTCAGTGGGTTAAACAGACCAATGGTCATTGAAAAAACTGTTATATGAAAATGAAATACTGTTGCTACCTCTTGTGGTACATAACGTTTTATTTTTACTTGAAGTCAGCTTTATATAAAGGTGAAAAAATAAGCTACTGTGTTTTGCACTGTTGCATTGTCATTTTAAAGTGAATAAATGTTTTGTATTGAGATGCTGGTTTAGTGTTTCATGGTAATTTAAAAAAGTGTAGAAAATAATTACATTTATATAAAAAAAAGTAGCTTGGAAAAAAGTAACTTAATGTGTGGCTTACAAGGAGACATTTGTAAATATTACTTAGAATTTTATGTTGGATTAACTTAAAACTATAGTTTGTAAATTGATCAAACTGAGTTGCCATTACTTAAGAGTCCAAGTTGAAAACATGCAAAGTCTAATAGGATAAACACAAATAAAATGAGTTTAAAATACTCAAAAAGCTGACGCAAATAGTTGCCTCAGTTTTATTGAGTAAAACGGGCACAGTATTTTTTACAGTTTGCAAACTGAACTTGTTAGAATTTACAGTTTATTGAAGAGCACAGGTAAATGACATTTATTAGAATGGGTTTATGTGAAGATTGTTTTAAGGTCACTTAAATTAAAAGTTGTTATATTATTTAAAGCCTAATGGATTTTTAAAAATTATAGCTTTCTATTAAACTGTGATGCTGAATAGCTATAATGTCTATTAATTACAGATTAATTACAGAAAAAATTACATAAGCTCATCTTAATTAAAAGAATAGGCGTACATTTCTACTTGTAAAAATGATTGTCACACCACATTTAAATTAACTGTCCATATAGTATATGCTTCATCATAAGAATCAAACAATCATACAAGATTTTGCGCAATACTTTTTCTAAGAAAACAGGAATAAATGCATTAATAAACAGACACATACAAATATAGCCTACTAAATAAATCAAAATCTCAAAACATAAAACATTAATTGGGTTTTAGAGACCATGGGAAATCTAAATAAATAAATAAAAAATGGTCAGACTTTTCTACAAAACGTGGCCATGTTTACATGTAAAACCACTAGATGGTGCCAGAGTGTTTCCTAATTTTTTTTTTTTGGAACAAGAACGTTAACAAACAGTTTACTACAATTGGATGGACTATAGATACGGGTGCGGTCACATTAATTGAACACAGAGAAAAAAAGGTGTCAAAATTGCACCTTTAGGGGTAGGCCCACAACAGCTTGTAGTTCTCTTAAAAGGACATGTTGTAGGCCTACCTTTTTTTACTCATATAAGGTGCACATTAGTAGCCTACCGTGCCTTAAGTCGCTGTGCTTCTAGGGTACAAACATACTTGTCGCAGTGCGCCTCATCTGGAACGAGAGCACCTAACAATCTGGACTGCATTAGATTCTTTTGTCTCTCTTCCTCCTTTCTTCTTCCTTTCCTCCTTCCCTCTGTTTTTACATTGTGCTATTCATATTCCTTTCATTCAGCGCTGCTGCTACTCCCACAATGCACTGCTCCTGGGCTGCCTGGCAGATGTTTCACAGTTTGTGGCATCAGTGTGTAAGTTAGATCTCTCTCTCTCTCTCTCTCTCTCTCTCTCTCTCTCTCTGTGTGTGTGTGTGTGTGTGTGTGTGTGTTTCTAGATTTTAGGCATGAATGTGACTGTTTGAATGAAGCATTAATGATTTTCATTTGCGCACATTTAACATCTGCAAGTTTACAGACATGTTTTAATTATATCCATACCCCAGCTAACAAAGATATGTTCTAAGAATGTTTTGCGAATGTTCCCTTATAGTTGAAACGTCATTTGAAAGTTCTCTGAACGTTCAAAATGTCCATTTGTTTAAACGTTAAAAAAAAAAGGTTTTTTTCTTGGTTATACGAACATTAGGGATATTTTGCAGACATTATGGGGACGTTACTTTTAAATGATTTCTGAATATTCTGAAACATCAAGTAGTAACATTTAGAAACGTCCAACCCAATCTCACGGTAATTTGTTTGTATTTTACAAGGTGGCGAATTTGTACGAATTTGTACGACCACACTCGTACGTATTTGTACGTATTTTACAAGTTGCCCATAGACCTTTCACACAATAACTGGAAATACGTAATCGTTGCGGAAGCGGAGTTCCTGTCAAGCATCCCCACATCAGAAAAACATATCCGGGCAAGAGAAAATGGATCAGATGGATTTGATGGAAATGAACAATTAGGTCTATTTACATAAGATTGTGTAACTATAAAGAATCAGCGTTACATGACATGTCTTCCTTGACCAAGATGATATCTTGTTTGTCCGGACTTTGGCTACAGTTCAAAATAGTTTAAACATCACGCAGTGTGCACAATTATATATATTTTTTAACATACAACTTAATACTTAAAAAAAAAAAAAAATTAATTATAGATATATTTTTATTTTTTAAAGACAACATTTTTTAGAGGAGGCATAGCAATGAATATGAATAAATTATAAATATGAATAGGTATGAAACAAAATATAATAAAAAATAAATGTTGATTAACATCATGGTTATATATATATTTTTTAAATTCACAATATGTATGGAGGCATTTTGCAAAAGTGAATTTGCTTAATTTGATCATGTAAGAGTACACACACACACACACACACACACACACACACACACACACACACACACACACACACACACACACACACACACACACACACACACACACACACACACACACACACACACACACACACACAGATATACACTCACCTAAAGGATTATTAGGAACACCATACTAATACTGTGTTTGAACCCCTTTCACCTTCAGAATTGCGTTAATTCTATGTGGCATTGATTCAACAAGGTGCTGAAAGCATTCTTTAGAAATGTTGGCCCATATTGATAGGATAGCATCTTGCAGTTGATGGAGATTTGTGCGATGCACATCCAGGGAACGAAGCTCCCGTTCCACCACATCCCAAAGATGCTCTATTGGGTTGAGATCTGGTGACTGTGGGGGCCATTTTAGTACAGTGAACTCATTGTCATGTTCAAGAAACCAATTTGAAATGATTCAAGCTTTGTGACATGGTGCATTATCCTGCTGGAAGTAGCCATCAGAGGATGGGTACATGGTGGTCATAAAGGGATGGACATGGTCAGAAACAATGCTCAGGTAGGCCGTGGCATTTAAACGATGCCCAATTGGCACTAAGGGGCCTAAAGTGTGCCAAGAAAACATCCCCCACACCATTACACCACCACCACCAGCCTGCACAGTGGTAACAAGGCATGATGGATCCATGTTCTCATTCTGTTTACGCCAAATTCTGACTCTACCATCTGAATGTCTCAACAGAAATTGAGACTCATCAGACCAGGCAACATTTTTCCAGTCTTCAACTGTCCAATTTTGGTGAGCTTGTGCAAATTGTAGCCTCTTTTTCCTATTTGTAGTGGAGATAAGTGGTACCCGGTGGGGTCTTCTGCTGTTGTAGCCCATCCGCCTCAAGGTTGTGCGTGTTGTGGCTTCACAAATGCTTTGCTGCATACCTCGGTTGTAACGAGTGGTTATTTCAGTCAAAGTTGCTCTTCTATCAGCTTGAATCAGTCGGCCCATTCTCCTCTGACCTCTAGCATCAACAAGGCATTTTCGCCCACAGGACTGCCGCATACTGGATGTTTTTCCCTTTTCACACCATTCTTTGTAAACACTAGAAATGGTTGTGCGTGAAAATCCCAGTAACTGAGCAGATTGTGAAATACTCAGACCGGCCCGTCTGGCACCAACAACCATGCCATGCTCAAAATTGCTTAAATCACCTTTCTTTCCCATTCTGACATTCAGTTTGGAGTTCAGGAGATTGTCTTGACCAGGACCACACCCCTAAATGCATTGAAGCAACTGCCATGTGATTGGTTGATTAGATAATTGCATTAATGAGAAATTGAACAGGTGTTCCTAATAATCATTTAGGTGAGTGTATATATATATAGCCTACATTTTGAAAATAAAAAATATAAACAAGGCTCAAACATCCATTTAAGCATGCATGTTTATTTTAGTAGTTGAGTCAGTGAAACAACATACTACAACATAAAAACATTTAAATAGATATCAGTAAATAATGGTAATATAAATAATATAAGTTAAAGGGGTGATGAATTGAGAAATCAACTTTCCCTTGAGCTTTTGATATATAAAAGTCATGGTAATATAAGAATATCCTGTAAGTTTCAGAGCTGAAAACTTCCTTGTTAGTCAAAGAAAAGCTTTTATTGACACCAGGCCCAGCAAACAATCGATCTCAGAATATGTCGACCATTGACATCATAGAATGCAGAAACGCCGCCTCCACAGCAGAAGAAGAACGCCTGATTCTGTTGCCCCGCCCACCGACTCGTGCCACTAACATGACATAGGCCTACAGAGAGAGCTAAACCGCATTGAGTTTCTAAACATACCACATAAGCTTAATTTGGATTCCAATATTATGAATGCATGGATGAACTTTATTTTTAATGAATATCCAGCTCACGTGGGGAAGACATTGCGTTTGTTCCTTCATTTCTGATCACGGATTTGTTTGTAAACAAGAGACTGGATTTGCAGACAGGATGAGATTACATGAATGAATGAAGCACACTAATGTGAGTTAAACATGTTTTTTATATGTGATATTATTGCATTGTTACAGATCGTTTGATATAGATCTATTGATTGTGTACGTGTCTAACTTAACATACCTTAGCACGCGGTCAAAGGCTGGAGAATCCTTTATTTGTGGTTCTTAATGTGCATTGTTCACTCTCTTGACTTGATATTTGAAGGAAAAATAAAATAGCAGAAGTTTTGATCATGCAGTCTGCAACGTACTGTGTGTGTGTGTGTGTGTGTGTGTGTGTGTGTGTGTGTGTGTGTGTGTGTGTGTGTGTGTGTGTGTGTGTGTGTGTGTGTGTGTGTGTGTGTGTGTGTGATACACGGTTCATGCTTATATACACCGATCGGGCGGGCCAAGTAATAAAAAAATAACATTCATATTAATCGCAGGTGGATGAGAGAAAAAATCATTGTGTTTGTTTGATAAAGACGTTTTGAAAGCCCTGAGGGATGATTTATTCCGGTTGCCACTTTCAAAACAATCCCTCACTGTCTACTCACGGGGAGCAGAAGCTCATTAAATATGTAAATCTTATCCAATTCTAGCCGTGGGCGTTTACTTCCAAGTCTTCAATACGGCACGCCCATAAAATCTGAGCTTGCAGGAGAGAGCCTCAAAACCAGGGTAGAAAATAGCCTAGTACTTATTCATTTTGATGTTTTTGAATATAAAAACCACGCAAACATCATAAGTTGACCTCAGACAAAAAAACAAAAAAAAAGCAAGTTCGACACCTTTAAATATTAGTTAAAAAAATATTTGTTTTATATTTCCCCACAGAGGTGCGTCATATGTCACTTTGCGCTGAAAGGGATGTAGGACACGAGCAGGAAAGTTTGGTCCTTCATCCTGCCGGATAGCCTGAATCCATTTCCGTCGTACTTCACCATCAACAGGGAAGGGATGAAACGACAGATATGGCTGCTTTTGGGAATAACAAGATCAGCCCGGTATGCTACAAAAACTCTTGCTCATTGCTTGCGCCATTTGTTTACCTGTTGCCCTGACCGGTGAGGAAGAAGATTACCACAACGATTGTGTATTTCCAGTCACAAATACAGAAGTTGTGCGAAAGTTCTATTCCTATGAATTCTTACGAATGACCTACCCCTAACCCGCACCTAAACCTACCTGTCAGTAGGGTTTAGACAAATCGTACAAATTTGTCGTGAGATAGCGTTGAACTTTGAACGAATGTTCTATTAATATTACTGGAAGAATGTTTGTGTGTAACTTTGAGAGAACCTTTTCAGAACGTTCCGAGAATGTTCCCTGGGACGAATGCAGCTGGCCTCTCGCTCTGAAACTCGCTGCAGAAACTCATTACGAGGACCGGTATCATGGGGAGGGTCCACAACTACCCAAAGCTCAACCAATCCACAGCCAGACTCTATAGACACACTATTTAAGCTACAGGTCACAGATAGCATTAGCAGTCAACGTTGTGTGTGTGTGTGTGTGGACGAGACTTCAGCACTAGTTCTTGGTTCCTACCCCCTCCTCCCTTTTTACTTTCAGAACGCTGTCCCTGTAATTGATCCCAGATTGTCTGTTTGCGTTGCCAGAAGCGATTCATATCGTTTTTATCTTTCAGACAAGCCCTCTACCGTTTCCAGATGGAGAAGGCACAACAGGGTTCAAGTTTGTTTTTCAGAAAATGTAATGCTATAATGTCTTTGACTCCCACAAAAAAAAAAAAACTGTATAAAGCAGCAGGTCTGTAAATGAGTACCTCCAGCCTCGGACAGATGGGAAGAGTGAAAATGTCCTTTCTTCTTTGTGGCTGTGTTCTTGAGCAGCATTCCTGGGGATAATTTGTTTACTCGTCTGTTTGTTTGTGCACCAATGTTTGTTTGCTCTCCTAAGTGTTAAGAAAGCATATTATCCTTGTACATTTCAAACACTGTCATGGTTAGCGATGTGGTCTGGTTTTCATTGAGAGAGAGAGAGAGAAAACTTTGTGATGGTGGCTTTCCAGGACAATTCTGTTGGTGTTGGAGTGCGTTGTGTGTGTGTGTGTGTGTGTGATGAAATGTATGCAGCCTGAGAAGATGATGTGAAAATCTCACTCCTCGGTTACAATCAAATGTGCTAAAACCTATAGACATGTTCAATGGCAAGGCGGATATTCTGAATAAAACCGTTCCAAAGCTACAAATCCAATAAAGCATTATTAATCAACATTAACATCTATTAATGTAGTCTCGAATAGCCTTTTATCTTAAAAACTCACCACTGAAATAGAGTATAAATAATTTCAGAAATATTGAAAGTTTTGGCATGTTTTGCAGTAAATCACGTAAAAATGTTTCATCTAAAATCATGTTTGAACTAAAATTCTTTATAATTAAAAAGGTGAGTAAAGAGTTGATTTTTAAGATATATTTTCTGAAAACTAGTTTTATATCTATTTATTATGACGGCATCTTTTTATGCATTGTCATTACGTATGAATATGTTTGCACAAAAATGATTCTAAATTTCTAATATGGTTACATACTAGGGGTGAAACGGTTCTCGGTAGAAAAAATCGAACCGTACCGTTCTCCGCCCACGGTTCGGCAAGCACTTGCACGGCGGTTCATCTCAAATCTGATGACGCATCTATGGATCGTTTTATATAGATCTATTGATTGTGTACATGTCTAACTTAACATACCTTAGCACGTGGTCAAGGCTGGAGAATCCTTTATTTGTGGTTCTTGATGCGCATTGTTCACTCTCTTGACTTGATATTTGAAGGAAAAATACAATCGCGGAAGTTTTGATAATGCAGTCTGCAACGTACTGGTTACATATGGTTTGTAACTTGAAAATAATGTAGCCTATAAAACTGACAGTTCCGCTAATGTATGTTTCTGTCCATGGATACACGTGCTGGCTCCTCAGTGATACACAACAGCGATAATAAAAGAAAAACACGGGCAAAACGGTCTCTCTTTGTAAACTTTGTCCATGGTATGGGAGTGCTGCCATATGTTCGAATATGTCCAGTCCTTTTCACCATCATCACCTGGGTGTAGTGCGCGAGTGCAGGTGAGACCTGAACAGCACACGTTTCTATCTATGTTTAAACTAAACTCATGTAAAGGCCATAACATACTCCGCAAGTATGATGTCATTTTGGTAGCCTGACAAGCCAGACCCACATCAAGATGTTGGGTCTGGGAACTCACCATTGGCTGGGTTCAATCCGAGGGGTTGTCTTTCAAATTCCCTCTGCACGCAATAGGATAGCGCTACAACCAACCAGAGCAACGAAGAAGGTGAAGCGGAGCTAGTTGATAAATTAAACTTTTGCGGTATCCAGTCAGCAAAACTCAGAACACATCTTCCTTTCTACGTTCTTTGTTCTTTTCTCAAAGAAAAGCTTAACTCCTAAGCCTTCCAGAGACGCGGCCAAAGCCGATTCGAAAGACTGCTGTTCGCCAGCTTCTTTGTTTTCAAGTAGCACGCAGGAACTGTGTTTGGCACCTGCTTGTATGGAATGTCCTGGCGAGGAACGAACTTTGTTCTTGTTCTTGCCACCTCGAGAAAACGAACAAATATATTTATTCTTGCAGAGTATGTACCAAGTTAAGGCCTTGCCAATTTAAACATTCAAATGCCAAAAGAGGTGAATGAGAACTCGCGCGTGCTGTGAGAAGATGCTGTGTGTCTGTACTCATCCGAATTAAGTGCGCACACGTCAAATATTGAGTTCTCTTTCAAGTCTTGCGCTTGAACGGACAAACTCACACAAAAAGTTTGTCAATATGTCCATCTTGAGTATTCTAGCAGACATAGTCTGTATATGCCTTAAGTAAACTTTATAGAGTCGAGAAAGACGACGCATATCCATGCATTAGGTCTTAAAGGGGCAGTAGCCTTTACTGCTGTCTGTTTAATGTCAAACAACAAAAGACAAGGGCACTCACTGCTCTTGATTGAATCGCTTTTGTGAGTTTAAAAAAAGATTAATCTTTACAGTCAAATATGCAGTTATTTTACATTTGATCAATTTCTGTACCTGAAAACTACTGTTAGACCTACCTGAAAAAAACAACTGTTAATTTTATTTTTTTTACTTTGCTCGATTGTATTTATTTTTGCTGCTGCTTGTATTTAAATTATGTGTTCTTATTTTCTTTATTTTTATTTGACATTCGTCCTTTTTTCCCTGAACATAGTAAATACCAAACAGTATCGAAACCGTGAACCTATAAAGCCGTGATACAAACCGAACCGTGAGCAATCGGGAACGTTACACCTCTATTACATGCACAACAATCATACACACAGTGGCCTTAGAAACAAGTAGCATTCAAAAGTTTGGACCGACTCATTTTTTATGAAATTTTATTTTTAAGAATTTATACTTTTATTCAGCAAAGACACATTAAATTAATCAGTGACTTCCCGGCTTACACAAAAATATTGATGATTAACATTGATAATAATTCAAAGTGTTCCTTGAGCAGCAAATCAGCATATTAGAAGGATTTCTGAAGGATCATGTGACACTGAAGACTGGAATTCAGCTTTCCCATCACAGGAATAAAGTCATTTTAAAATGTGTTAAATTTCTTTGAATAAAATTTCACTATAGATTAATATTTTACTGTAATTTGATCAAATAAATACGGCTTAGGTAAGCATAAAAGTATACACTATTAAAAAACATATGACTCTAAAAATGTATTCATTATTTCTAATTATAGGCATAAGCTGTATAGGCATTTATGAATAAATGAGGCACAAAGTGACAGTTATTTTAAACATTATTTCACGCTTCTGTATACTTTCTCCATTTGCTTCCATTGTAAATTCAAATTCAAATTATTTTCTGCAATAATCGACAGTATGCCACAGATGTACACATGAAATATTCCTGTTGGTGTCTTTGGAAGAATGCACATTGCCTTGTCGCTGCAGTCCTGTGCCAGTTGTTCTCCGCATTGTCCTTGATGTCTCCTTATGGTGTCCTTCATCAGTTATCTTGCCAGGTGTTGAGAGGACAGCACCGGCCTGATCTCTTTGAAGGCTGTTCCGTCCAGCTATCCTTCAGATTTCTATGTGAAGCCTAATCTCCTCTCTTTATCCCAATGGCATTTATCCATGAGATCATCAGAAGCAACACTGGATTGTAAAGGCCAATTGCACATAATTGCTCACTGGCTCTGATACCGAAACAAGCAGCTCTGGGAGCAAAATAGAGCCACTGAGCTGAGGAGATACGAGATAGACATCAGAGAGTGTTCAGGAAGTCGTTTACAGAAAGATACCATATTTTCTGACCGAAGAAGGAATTGTAAAACTATTCCCATTTTGTGGATCACAAAGGGGTCAATGAGAATGTGAGAAAAGTGTGTGGAGTGCATTGAAGATTAAGTAAACTGGCCACGCTCGCAAAACGCTTAAAATCGCAAAACGGATTTGTGCTTCGCAAATTGAGCTTCTCGTTTTTCCTTGGACCCTGAGAAATATGACATCACACAAGTGCAGGAAATCCTATTTTGGAGCCTGTGAATGCTTCATATACGTTTGGGCCGGCAAGAGCCAAGAGCAGAGCGCCAAGATGTGAACCAAAGGGGGGGGGAAAGAAATTAATTTTCACAAGCTTCTCCTTCAGCTTCTTTTGGCAAGACACAGGAAAACAAAGAGGCCTGTTAAGGGCCACCTGCTCAGGGAGGATTGTGGGTAAGCACTTCCGCACACTGAACAGCTGAAGCGGAGCCGCTGAGGCAACGGCCCTGAGGGAGTCTTTTTCTCTGACTGGGGGTCGGTGAGATTAAGAGGAAGCAGGAAGCAGAAGATGAGGTCGTCTACTATAGAGCACCGAGCGGCGTCTTCTCTCTAATGGACAGTAGAGCGGTCTGCATGCAGTACATAAACGCTCCACGCTACATTAGAGGCCAAAGCCTTTCCACATGTTGTTTGCAGAAGGCCTCTCTGGTGCTTTTCCCCATCTGGCTCTTTCCAGGTCAGCTGGACCGCCCCTTCTCTTACACACACACCGATGTGCACAATCCATGACGTGAACCTGCGTTCCGCTTCACAACCGCTCCACCGAAACGCAAGCAAACGTCTCCGGGGTTTTGTGGTTTGCGCATATACGCACACAGGCCGGTCTCGCTGTGTCACGGGTCTCTCGCTCCCTCAGTGGCAGGTCGGCTGAGCTGTAAAACTCACTCTAGTGTGTCCGCCGCTTGGCAGAGCCACAAATACATCCACGGCACTTTGAGAAGCAGTTAAGCTCATCCATTCAAAGCCTGACACACTTTGTTGACAGGCCACAGGCCCCTCTCCATCATTAGGAGGCTGAGTGGGCCTATGAGAAGACATTATGGTATACCCTTGGTGTGACAGCCAAAGATATTATGCAATATACTCTAACTTTGAGCGTGGAGCCTGGGAAAATGTGGTTTGCATGTATAGTAAGAACAAAACACAAAGCTGTCAGCAGCTACGGTAATGACAGAATTAGGAATGAATAAGCAGGCCCTGTCCGCCACCCTCCCTGAAGCTAGTCTGGATAAATCTGATGCTGCTGGAATGTCAAATCAGGCATCAGGCTACTCTGTAATCCTTCTGTGGATACAAGTTATGAAAATTTGTGCTATTTTTTTCCACCTCCCATAGGCTGCCTTTGCTGGGCCGTCCACTTTTGCTGTCAGGCGTCCTCTATTTTCTCATCATGCCTGTATTTCTGTCATCTGTCCCTAACCTCAAACACTGGGCCAAGACGACCGATTCAGTGCAGAGCTGGCGACTGCAACTACACACTACGAAAGATAAGGTAAAACAATATGAAGAAGAGAGAAGAGGGAGATGACGAGAGATGAGACAGAAGGAGACAAAACAATAGAGAATAGATTTTAATAAAATTAAACAAGTGGAGAAAAGAAACAAAAAGAGGAGCGGAAACAAGACCAAATGAGGTAATGTAATATGAGAAAAGTTGAGAAGTAAGGAGAGAAGAGGGAGGCACGGTGAGGCTAGACAATATGAGAATCGAAGAGCCGAGATGAAGTGAGGACAATAAATTAGATGAGAAAAGACAATATGACAATAGAGGGGGAAAAGACGAAAGGAAACAAGGAGAGGAGGAGATGAGGCATGGTTAGATTCAGGATGAGATGAGACAAGAAGAGAATAGATTAAACAAAATGAGATGACAAGCAGAGAAGAAAAGACAAGACAAGAGGAGGCCATGCAAGATGATACAGAATGAGAAGAAATGAGACAAGACATGAGGAGATCAGATAAATTGAGAAGTGAGGAGAGGACAGGAAAACCAGATGAGATTGGACAATATGAGAATAAGAGGAGGAAAGATGAGACAAAAAGGAGAGAAGAGGAGAATAGGTGAGATGAGAAAAGAAGAGACAAGTTGGGAAAACATGAGATGAGACAAGAAAGATAAATAAGATAAGAAAAAAAAGAGGGAAAAAGATGAGAAGAGTAGACGGAGATGAGAGGAGACAAATTGAGAAGTGAGACGGAGACGCAATGAGACAATGTGATGTTGGATGAATGGAAAGAAGAGAATAGATGACATAAGAAAAGAAGAGGAGAGACAAGAGGAGAAAACATGAGATGTGAAGAGCAGGAAAAAAAGATGAAATGTTAAGATGTTAAGATGTTAAGAAGTGAGGGGAGGACATGGAGACCAGGTATGATTAGACAGTATGAGAATAAGAGGAGAAAAGATGAGACAAGAGGGGTGGAAAGAGACAAGATGAGATTAGACTGGGAGATCAATGAGATGAGAAAAAGGAGAGAAGAGTAGACAGGATTGGAGAATATTATAAAGGAGACAAGTTGAGAGGTGAGAGGGAGACAAGACAAGATGAGACAATGTGATGAAGAGAGAGAGAAGATGAATGGAAAGAAGAGAATGGATGAGAAGAGAAGAGACAAGAGGAGAAAACATGAGATAAGAAGAGCAGAAACAAGATGAGGAAGCAATGCCAATGAGTTGAGAAGTGAGGAGAGGACATGGAGAACAGGTGATATCAGATAATATGAGAATAAGAGGAGAAAAGACGAGACAAAAATGAGAGAAGCAGAGAATAGATAAAACAAAATGAGATGACAAGCAGAGAAGAAGAGACGAGAAGAAACACGACACGAGGAGGCCATGCAAGGTGATAGAGTATGAGAAGAGGAGATCAGATACATTGAGAAGTGAGGAGAGAACAGAGAGACCAAGTGAGATTAGACAATATAAGAATAAAGGCCTGTATACACCGGGACAATTATCACGCGCACTTATCGCCAGCGTTTTTCGACGCGTCTTTGTGTTCACACCCAAGCGATTTTCACTGGCGATGCGCCGAGTGAACGTGCAAATTCAGTGGCACTCCCGGTACACAAAGTGGTGCTGACCCACTTACGCTTCTGGCACTCGCTTGACACACAGAAGACGAAGAGAGACAAGCTGCAAGCTGCATTAGCAGCTCAACTTCCTCTTCGTCGTATCAATGTGTGCTCGGCAAAACCGTTTTGAGCTTGAGCGCCACCAAGTCATGTTTTACTGTAAATTCAGAAGCTCCAGGCACGTGAACAAAAGCGCCGATCTCATTGGTCAGCAAGTTTTTAACGCGACACGTCAAACCAACAAAAAAACGAACCCAGGGCTTTCTTTTAAAATGCAGATTTTGCACACTCACATTGACGGCCTTTGTTTAGTCACAAGGTGTTAAACGTTGGCGATAAATGCGCACGAAAATCGTCCCGTGTGAACAGGCCTTCAGATGAGACAAGAGAAGAGACAAGAGGGAAAAAAGAGACGATATAAGGTGAGATTAGGGGGAAAAAGAAGAGATGAGAGGTGAAAACATGAGATGAAGAAGAGGGAGGTGATATTAGGCAATATGAGAATTGAGACAAAGAGAATAAATGAGAGGAGAAGGGGCAATAAAAGAGTAAGTTCTGCCAGAAAGACTCGGGAGAATAAATACTGTGACAATTATCCATTTATTAACAACCCAGCAAGCAATAAAGTATTTTGGCATAGGCCCCGTCCGTAGCTCGCAATCTGAGGGTCCGGACTCTGCATATCCTGCCTGAAGACGAAGGCAGAGGCGCAGCCGACCCCCCCGTGAAGTATGGAAGGGACCATCCTGGTGGTGGTGGGGTGGATGTAGGGAAGGATTTGACTTGGAGGTGGTGGGGAGGATGGCGGTGAATTGGAGCGTCAGCATCTGCGAACTCAGACGAGCGTAAGTACCGATCTTTTATACCCAGTATTAGAATGTGATTGGATAGATCCATTTAAAGTGACATGACAATTAAGTCTTCCCGGCAGAACTTATGCTAAAGCTTCCATGGAAAGGAGAGAAGATGAGAAAACAAGGTACAAAAGGAGAAAGGACAAGATGAGGGGAGAGGAGAGGGAAAAGATTAGAAGTGATTAAACAAAAGGAGTTGAGACAAAAAAGACAGTCCAGACGAGATGATAGAAAATGCGGAAGCTTGGGGTACTGTAGGTATATCAGTGATGATGGATCGTAAAAACCTGACCTCTTCACGCTCTAACACAGTTATTATCTATACAAAAAAGTGTGCATATGTGTGAATGCACACTGCAATTCCAAAGGAAAGTACTGTGGGATACAAGAAAGAATGGGAAAACATACTAAAGCAGAGGAGCTCTGGGCTAGGGGAGGAAATGCCAGGTTACATATTGAAGAACACAGAAGGAGACTGTGCAGTGCAGCACATTATTAACTACACACAGAGCTCAGCCTGAGACATTAATGACACACAGAGTCTCTGCGCATACTCAACAATTACAGCACAAACACCATCTGATCCTGATATGGCATTCTTGAGTCAGTGTAAACACAGATCCTGATGCAATCATTTTCTGCAATCGTTTTAGCTGAGGCCAGACGTTGAAATCATTATACGGCCATGTGATCACTGAAAAGGAAATCAATGGCAGAGATTGTGCTATCTGTCTTGCTATCTGTCTTGCTATAAAAATATTACCATTTTTACCAAAGTAATACAACAGAATTTTGAGGTACCTTTAAGTAAATACCAATGGTAAATGAATATGGCAATCATACGTGTGAAATTTGCATACAAACCTTTTTTTTTTACGAACAAATCGTGATTCAGCAATAACTTTTGTTCTAAACTTTATTTTTAAATTTAAGAAAAAATTTAGGATCAACTGAAACCACTCGTATGCAAAAATCACATACTCACATTCGCCCCAATGGAAAGCATATTTACACTGTCTGAATTGTATCCTATCCCCTATATAGTGCACTATGTGCTATTCATCATGTAGAAAATAGTAAATGTGACCGATTTTAGCTTCAGAGTCTATTTATAATGTAGGGGGTGGGACGCTTCAGATTCTAGAGAGCATTTTCTAGAGAAGTGCAAAGTAATGTCATCAAAAGCCCCGTTTCCACCGAAATTACCCGGAACAATTTGTACCAGGAACTTTTTTTACCGGAACTTTTTTCCCCCAGACCTGCTGCTGTCTGCGTTTCCACTGCGGTCTAAAGTACCGAGTAGATTAGGCAAATTAGTCCGGTGATGTAGGACTGCGCGCGGCGCGACTGCTCCTCCCAGTCAGCGACGGACAGTAATAGTGCGCGATACATGTCTGCAACAATAACAAGTGGAGGAGATGCAAGCAGCGCTGCTTTTGCTGGTTATGTATCGGTTTACTAAAGAGGTTATTAACAAAACGGCGGGAAAGAGACGAGCACTGATACTAAAGCGTATTCTGAAAGCTCGTAAAGCTATATTTAAAATATGACAAAGTATGTTATCATCAGCTATTACGGACATTGACCGTGAGATGGCTGAGACGAACGCGCGCCATCGGACAGAAAGAGCAAGACTGATAGGCTGCGTGAGCTCAACCAATCAGCATGTTCAGCGCCCAAGTCCCACCCCCGAAAGTTCCTGAACTTTAAAAAAGTACCACCTCGCGAGCAGGGCCGCTCGGAGGGGGAAATATTTACCCGGAACTTCATTTAGACCCTGGTTCCTGCGGTCGAAACACACCGAGTACCACAGCAAAGTTCCTAGTTCCTGGGGAAAGTTCCTGCGGTGGAAACGCGGCTAAAATCACTGATCCATATGGGCGGAAGTAAGTGACTGTAAGTTTTTAATGCTCATATCTTCTAAATGCTAATTTTGTCATTGTTATGGAGCACACCATAACAGTAAGACTAACATATTCATTCTAAAAGCCAAAAAACTTTAATTTTGATTTCATGGAGACTAAGAATTATGAATCAGGTGGAAAGTTTTCATAAGAAGTTAAAATCTGTGTGCAATTATTAGTGAATGAGACCCACTGATTTTCTTTTTTAAAGTTAGCTACAAGCTGCTAACCAAAAGTAGCTAAAAGTTGTCAAATAAACAACACCAAACACATGATAAAATAGAAACACTGAGTAAAAAACAACAATTCAAGCATTTTACTAAACATTTTACTACAAAAAAAGCATGAATGAAAATGAATCAGTGAATTGTTTTTAACTGCCACGTTCAATTTGAACCATCTGATCAAACTGATTCACTCAAATGAATCAGACTTGAAATGGAGAAGCATTTATTTAATAAATTGATTATTTATTAGTGATTATTGCCTCAGTTTGGCTGCACAGCTGTGTGGACACACTCTGTGCTTTTTTGTAGTAAAATGCAAGAATTGTAGTTTTTTACTCTTTTACCACTATCTATCTATCTATCTATCTATCTATCTATCTATCTATCTATCTATCTATCTATCTATCTATCTATCTATCTATCTATCTATCTATCTATCTATCTATCTATCTATCTATCTATCTATCTATCTATCTATCTATCTATCTATCTATCTATCTATCTATCTTTCTATCTATCATCTCTATCTATAAAAAAATGGTTTTACCATTTGATACCATGAAACTTTGTGTACTAGGATTATTCCCCCCTCCCAAAAGGACAGCAGGTCCAACAGAACTGTGCTCCTCATAGCGATTCGGACCTCACTCTAAAGTGGTGCCAACCCCCCTGCCAGGCACAGCCGGATCTGTGTTGAAAGGGCACCACACCTGAAAGCTTTTACCCAGCAAATAGGCCTCAGATAAGACCCAGAGACTTGTAATGCCTTCCACTCCAATCTTTCCAATCCTATCTTCTCTCATTGCCATTCCCCCCTCTCGAAAAAAAAAAAAAAAACACCCCCAAAACATTTTGTTTTTCTACTGCTCACATTTTCCAGCCTCCCTTCTCTCTCTCTCTCTCTCCCTCGCTCTCGCTCTCTCTCTCTCTCTCTCTCTCTCTCTCTCTCTCTCTCTCTCTCTCTCTCTCTCTCTCTCTCTCTCTCTCTCTCTCTCTCTCTCTCTCTCTCTCTCTCTCTCTCTCTCTCTCTCTCTCCCTCCCAGGGCTGTAGGTCTGCCGGAGCAGATGTGTCTGGCCTCCGCAGTCTCAGACTGCTTTAATAAGGGATGTGTTTCACCGGTAAGGAATTTGGTCAGAGAGTCCGCCCCATCCGAAGCAGGCCCACTCATCCTACTCATCACAAATCAACACCGCTTTGGAATCTCTGCCTTTTATCTACCTTTCATCATTGTCGTCGTGTGATGCAGCATCTGCTGTAGTAAAATGGCAGGGGTTGCTTTTGTCTTTTTTTATGTGAACTTGCAGAATTGTGGCGTTCCTTGCCAAAGAACATTTTGTTCAATGCAATATGTGCAAATCAACCGACCTCAGCATATCTCAGTAAAAACTGATATAAACATGTCATGACTAAAATTTAAGGTCAAAAAGTTACTTAAACTCTTAAAAGTAAAAGTTCCAAAATTGGATATTCGTAACAATGCAATAGAAGAACCATTTTTGATTCCCCAAAGAACCTTTCAGTGAACAGTTTAAAAACCTAAATAACCTTTCTTTCCACTATATTTCACTTTTGTGGAATGGAAAGGTACCATGAATGTTAAAGGTTTTTTTATGGAACCATCAATGCCAATAAAGAACCTGTATTTTTAAGAGTGCACTTACATTTAGTCCAGACCTGTATGATTTTCTTCTGTGGAAGATATAGAAGATATTAAGCAGTATGTTCATATTTTCCTTTTACATATGAAAGCAAAAAGTCATTTAATTTTAATTGTAATTTTTAGAAAAGCAAAGTTTGTTAAAAAAGATACTTTGCAATATCCTGACAATGTGACTCACAGCTCTGCTTAACTCACTGACCCCAGAAGCCATGCTGGTTTCTTTTTCTTGATTCTTTCCGCCCCTTTTTTTGGAAGTGTATGTCAACCATAACTTTTCCAAAAATAGACAACTCTTCCTGAAGAAGTGCATCACCAAGACCCTGTTAAGTAGAGCGCTGGTGTAGCAACAGAAGGCCTTTAGCTCACAGCTTTGAAAACAGACCAGAAAAACATGTATACTATCTATCTATCAAGGGTTGCACAGACTAGTCGACCTTAATGCTCTTCCATAATGCTTTAAAGGAACACGCTCCAGAGTTAGATAAGTCCATACATACCATTATCATCTCCGTGTGTGCCATAACTCTGTCTGACGCACCCACCGCTAGCCTAGCTTAGCACAAAGACCAGAGGTAAACGGCTCCAGCTAGCCTACTGCTCAAAAAGTGACAAAATAATGCCAACATTTAGTGTACTAAAACAGACGGAAAATGAAAAGTTGCGATTTTCTAGACCGATATGGCTAGGAGCTATAGGGGAAAGTGGGGTGAGTTTTGTCAGTTTTTACTCAAAGTGACTTTAAAGTGAGGCCAAGACAGTAATGTCTTCAACTTAAGATTGTACATATATTTCAGGATGTGGTGCAACCCTGAGAACAATAACTTTGGATCTGAAATAAATAGTTCCCTTTCGTTCAGTCACTACGACGTAACGTTAGTGACTAACGAATGGGGGTTCCGCTTAGAAGCCTATCATCTTCGAGATCTTAGAAAATGCCCAATGGCGTGCCAATGCCATGGGCATGCGGAATTTGCATACGTAACTCCGCCTCACCGCGTGAGTATAAAAGGAAGTACATGGCAATATCGCATTACGTTTCTGCTTCGGAGCCAAGAGTACCTTCCTCTTCACTCCTCACAAGCCTTCTGAGACTCTGTCAGCTTCTTCGAGACGAGCAGCTTTCCAGTCGGAGTTGGTGTGACAGCGCGTTCCAGTGATCGCATACTTCCTGCCTGCTGATCTGTGCAGTGGTCTGCATCCAGCTGGTGTGTGTTCCCTGGGCGCTTCGGCATCGACTGCGAGGCTTCCTCTCACAAAAGAGCTTGCACGTGGCACGTCCTTTTCAGGATGTCTCGCCCGTGTACTTCTGGGTGCGGTCGGTTTCTCTTGCACTCTAATGGGCACGAGCGCTGTGTGACGTGTTTGGGCTTTCAGCACGCTCAGGCAGCGCTCGTGGATGATTCATGTTCCCACTGCGGGAACATGATCATCTCGGTGTTACAGTGAGCTTCGTGCTGATGCCGGAGCGAGAGTCCCCTCTGCCACACCCCAATCTGCGGTCTCCACGAGAGGTGGCACTTTGGCTGGTGGCCAGGGTGACCTGAGGGTGACGGTGTGGAATCAAGCTCTGACGCTCATGCCTTGGCCCACACCCCCTTCTCATGCACCGAACCCGCCGAGCGTTCAGGCGTGTACATCGGGGCCGGCTCCTGCTGTCCTGACTGTCGCGTTTGGCGCTGCAGAGGACGAAGAAATGTTCATCGCCGCATCACAAGGTGGGCTGGAGTCATCTGAGGATGATGATTCGGCTGTGCTGCCGCCTTCGGGTGTGCCAGCATTGCCCGAGTCAGACCCAGAGTTGACAGCCATGCTCTCCCGGGCAGCCGCGACGCTTGGGTTGGAGTGGAACCCTCCGCCCCGACCTGAGCGCTCGCGGTTGGACGATTGGTTTTTGGGGGCGGCGCGTTCGGACACCCGTCCGGCCACCCCTCCAAATCCTTTCTTACCGGAGGTGCATGAGGAGATTGTGCGGCCCTGGAAGAACCCGTTGTCTTCCCGCGACCATTCGGCGACCTCCTCCGCCTTCTCCACCCTCGATGGAGCCGCGGCTAAAGGGTACAATGGGGTCCCCCCAGTCGAACGCTCTGTTGCGATGCAACTGGGTCCGCAGAGTCCAACTGGGTCCGCAGAGTCCAGTGATCCAAAGCACCCCTCCAAAGCCTGTAGGTTTTCGTCATCCCTGGTGGCGAAGACCTATAGAGCTGCGGGGCAGGCCGCCGCTTCTTTGCACACCATGGTAACTCTTCAGGCCTACCAGGCCAAGTTGCTGTGTGACCTGCACGAGGGTGGAGCTGATCCAGGACTCAGAGATGAGTTGCGTGCCGCCACCGACCTTGCTCTCTGGGCGACGAAGGTGACCGCACGGTCCCTGGGTCAGGTGATGTCCACAGCTGTGCAGGAGAGACACCTATGGCTCACCCTGGCTGATATGGGTGATATGGGTGACGGCGAGCAAACACGTTTCCTCGATGCACCCATATCCCAGGATGGGCTATTCGGCGGCGCGGTTGAGAGCTTCGCCCAACAGTTCTCAGCCGCCCAGAAGCAGACTGAGGCCATAAAACACATACTGCCCCGGCGGTCAGCTGCTGCCTCTACCCAGCCGCCCGCGCAGTTGCCTCTGCCTGCTCGATGCCGAGGACGCCCTCCCGCGATTCCCTCAACCTCTGCACCACCCAAGCAGCAGCCTCCACCCGGGCTGCGAAGAGGTAACCACAGGAAAGCGTCCCAGTCCGCTCCAACCCCGCAGCCCGCGAAAAAACGCCAGGCCAAGCGGCGCTCCTGATGAGTGCCGGCATCCTGAACTACCTCGACGACTGGCTTATACTGGGCCACTCTCGAGTGCAGGTTGCGAACACAGAGATCTAGTGCTCCAACACTTAGCCCGTCTGGGCCTTCGGGTCAACTGGGAGAAGAGCAAACTCTGCCCAGGGCAGAGGATCTCTTTTCCTGGTATGGACATCGACTCGGTCGCCATGTTCGCGCAGCTTTCGAGCGAGTGCGCGCAGTTGCTGCTGACTTGCCTCCGTCAAATCGAGAGCAAGAGTGCGGTTCCACTGAAGTTATTTCAGAGGCTCCTGGGGCATATGGCATCTGCAGCCGCGGTAACGCCGCTCGGATTGCTTCATATGAGACCGCTTCAGCACTGGCTTCGCGACCGAGTCCCGAGATGGGCATGTCAGTCTGGCACGCTCCAGGTACAAGTGACTCGGGCCTGCCTGCAGACTCTCACCCCGTGGTCGAACCTCAGCTTTCTAGGGGCCAGTGTGCCCTTAGAACGAGTTTCCAGGCATGTTGTCGTATCAACGGATGCCTCTGCCATGGGCTGGGCTGCCATGTGCAATGGACAAGCAGCCGTGGGCTCCTGGACAGGACCCCAGCGCCTTCAGCATGTCAATTGCCTCAAGTTGCTGGCAGTACGGTTCGCCCTGCACTGCTTCCGAGCGTTACTGAAGGGTCAACATGTGCTAGTCAGGACAGACAACATGGCCGTTGTAGCATACATCAACCACCAGGGCGGTCTACGCTCCCGTCATATGTCTCAACTCGCCCGCCATCTCGTTTTATGGGGTCAGAAGCGCCTGAGGTCCCTTCGTGCTGTCCATATTCCGGGAGTACTGAACCGTGCAGCCGACGGGCTCTCACGGATTCAGCCGCTTCCGGGAGAATGGAGACTCCATCCCCAGACGGTCCAGCTGATTTGGGAACAGTTTGGCGACTCGCAGATAAATCTTTTTGCCTCCCACGACTCTTCCCATTGCAGCCTGTTTTATTCCCTGACCGAGGGCACGCTCGGCACAGATGCACTGGCGCACAGCTGGCCGTGGGGCCTGCGCAAATATGCGTTCCACCCAGTGAGCCTTCTCGCACAGCTCTTGTGCAAGATCAGGGAGGACAAGGAGCAGGTCCTTTTGGTCGCCCCGTACTGGCACAGCCGGACCTGGTTCCCCGAACTCTTACTCCTCAGAGACGGGGCACCCTTTGGCACCCGCGTCCCGATCTTTGGAACCTCCACGTGTGGCTCCTGGATGGGACACGGCAGGTTTGAGCACCCTACCACCTATGGTGGTGGCTACCATCACTTCCGCTAGGGCAGAGTCCACTCGGCATGCCTATGCGTTGAAGTGGAACCTCTTCGTCACCTGGTGTTCTTCTCGCCAAGAAGACCCCTGGAAATGCCCGATCGGGTCTGTGCTCTCGTTCCTCCAGGAAGGGTTGTAGCGACGGCTGTCTCCCTCCACCCTTAAAGTTTATGTGGCCGCAATATCTGCCTACCACGATCTCTTGGAGGACAAAAAGGTAAGTCAGCACGACCTGGTCATCAGGTTCCTGAGGGGAGCGAGGAGACTAAATCCTCCTCGCTCTCCCCTTGTGCCCTCTTGGGACCTCTCAGTAGTTTTAGATGCTCTGCAGAGGCCTCCCTTTGGGCCTTTGCAGTCGGACGATCTTAAATTCCTGTCAATGAATACAGCGATCCTGACTGCATTGGCCTCCATCAAGAGGGTAGGGGACCTGCAGGCGTTTTCGGTTGACGAAGTGTGCCTGGAGTTCGGGCCGGCTAACTCTCACGTGATCCTGAGACCCCGGCCTGGATATGTGCCCAAGGTTCCCACCACTCCGTTTCGAGACCAGGTGGTGAACCTGCAAGCGCTGCCCATGGAGGGGGCAGACCCAGCCTTGGCATTGCTCTGTCCAATACGTGCTCTCCGCGCTTACGTAGACAGGACACAATGTTTCAGGACCTCAGACCAGCTCTTTGTCTGTTATGGTGGAGAGCGGAAGGGAAGAGCTCTATCAAAACACAGGCTGTCTCACTGGATAGTGGACACCATTGTTTTGGCTTACCAGCAGCAAGGTCGACCATGTCCCCTTGGGGTTAGGGCCCACTCCACTCGGAGTGTGGCCTCCTCTTGGGCTCTAGCGCATGGCGCCTCGCTAGCAGACATCTGCAGAGCTGCAGGCTGGGCGACACCGTACACATTCGCCAGAATCTACAATCTCCGAGTGGAGCCAGTGTCCGACTATGTACTCGCCTCTACTAGTGGCCGGTAATCGACCAGGTTCAGGTGTCTTCGCTTGCTCGCCATTCCACTCCACGGACTGGATAAGTGCAATGTTTTCCTCAGGTGAGCTTCCCGAAAGCCCTGAGTCCCTCCAGCACTGTCGACGCCGACACCAGTAAGTCTGCCCTCTAGCGAGCCCAGACCCTCGTGTCCAGCCAGGTGCCCCGTGTGCATGGTTCCCCTCCGGCGACCCCCACACATGTATTTCCACCGTAAGCCTCCTCAGTGAGCAGGTGTCTTTCCCTTGGCAAGTCCCTGCCACCCTGGGGTTAAAACTCCACCTTCGGCTGGTACAGTTTTCCCTTATGCAGCCCTTAGCGGGTCATATGTGTACACTCTAAGTCCTCCCTACGGGTAGGCATCTTTGCATATCTCTACTGGAATATGCTTCCCAGTGTACCTTGGTATTCCTGTGATAAGTGGGAGTCCTTCGTCCGTACTAGTCTTACGACAGGGTACTCGCACTTATGCAGGGCACTGGAAGACAGCTGAGTGGCATGATTATATTGGGACCCCCATTCGTTAGTCACTAACGTTATGTCGTAGTGACTGAACGAAAGGAAATGTCTCGGTTACAGATGTAACCCTCGTTCCCTGAGGAGGGAACGGAGATGTAACGTCCCTTTGCCACATCCGCTGTGCTGCTGGAACGCGGAGTTCAGTCTTGGCTCCTCAGCAGGTAACGTAATGCGATATTGCCACGTACTTCCTTTTAAACTCACGCGGTGAGGTGGAGTTACGTATGCAAATTCTGCATGCCCATGGCATTGGCACGCCATTGGGCGTTTTCTAAGATCTTGAAGATGATAGGCTTCTAAGCAAAACCCCCATTCGTTAGTCACTAACGTTACGTCTCCGTTTCCTCCTCAGGGAACGAGGGTTACATCCGTAACCGAGACGTTTCAGAAATATAGCTTTTGGGAAAAAAGTGGTCTCGTGGCACAACTTGCCCCTGGTGAGATCGATCTATCTATCTATCTATCTATCTATCTATCTATCTATCTATCTATCTATCTATCTATCTATCTATCTATCTATCTATCTATCTATCTATCTATCTATCTATCTATCTATCTATCTATCTATCTATCTATCTATCTATCTATCTATCTATCTATCTATCTATCTATCTATCTATCTATCTATCTATCTATCGTTTCAGGCTTTTAAGCAAAGAATTCGTCTTGAGAAATGCTTTTTAGATATTTGAATGTATACTTCCTTATACGTTTAAGTTTGAACTGGGCGTTTTTTCCACCGCTAGGCCACGGTTTCAATGTTGTGAATACTCACACTTCCAGGAATGAGCGCAGAAGTAATTGTTACCAGGCAACCAAAGTAAATAGCGTGTGGAGATGTTTGTTCTTCTCACCGAACTTCTCTGAACTTATACATATTTGAACAGGTAACAGTCAGATGGGATTTCAGAAAGTCCTGTCCCTCAACCTGCTCAATAATGAAGAATGCAGTGTCACCTCCAGACACTCTATAGCCCTCTCTGCCTCAGAGAATGAAAGAAACCATGCGAGGCACACCAGGGTAGTGCAAAGCACTAATAAATTATTTAAAGTAACTGAGATGAAGTACTCTGTCAGTTACCTGAGTCCCAGTAGTCTCTTCATTGGAATGTTCTGGTTTAGATGGGACAGAAGAGAAACTGTCCAAATGCCTGTTAGCTGTAGGTCTGCTTTCAGCATTTCCTGAAGTTTGCTGCACCATGGGGATCACACGATTCTTTCCCCTGCTCTGTTGCTTCCTCTTGGTCTTTGTACACGGTAAGGAGCAGCGATGATTGAGGATAATGTTCTTGGTTTGTGTGTCAAGAACGCTTTTGAAACAAAGCAAGAGGAGAGAGTGTTTGTGTTTTAAGTAGAGAAATGCTTAACTGAGTTATGTTTATGCCTCTCAGTTATTAATGCAGTCATATTTTCTTGGGGTGAATGTTGTTTATGATGAAACCAAACTAAGCCAATTAGAACATCACAGGTTTTAGTTTGCATTTTTCACAGGTTTCAGTTTAGTGCATTTTTGTAATCCTAATTTGGGTAATGCACATTCAGACAAGCAATTTTTAAAAAGTTGCAAACCTGGTAAAATATTATTATTATTTATGGCACTTACATTTGTGATGGTGCTTAAGTAATCGTGTTGATTTTGTTTTGCTGAATAAAACACTTAAGCACACGCACACCATCCGAGGTGCAGGTCAAAGAAAACAAATCTGGGTAACACTTTAGAATACCGTTCCGTCATTAATGAATAACAACACCGGGACAAATGAGTTAATGCACTATTAACATTCTAGTAACTACTATTAATTAACAAGAATCTCTAATTAACAAATTAGTAACAGAGTTAAGTTGAATGTGGTAGTTTACAATTAGTTAATCAATAATTTCCACACCTCCCAGAGGACTACTAATAACTACTATACAGATTCATAATAAATGTAAATAATGCATAATATATGATCATTTCTAAAGTGAAGGTTATAGTAAACCATTATTACCATTAAAAACATTAAAAAATAATAATGTGTCAAATCCTTTGATCATTTAAAATATAACAGGCCTATACAACATTTTGTTCACGTGCTGTGCAATAATACATGCATACATGAGATCATGAGATCATCGTTTTCTGTTAAGAGTGGACATTATATTAAGGTTAATACAATAATTGCTATTATCCTGCTATCGGTATGTTTTTGTTTTTTTTGTTCACCAAAAACCTTGGAAATGCCAGGTAAGTGATGTTTACTTATATATTTGAGCAGGATTTATTTCCTGGTATAACTGTGTACTCAAAATGTGCCTTTGACTCTCACTTTATATTGTTAACTATATTCTAAATAAAACCTATTTTGTCCTCATATTCTTTTCTTATAGTTCCCTCTCACATACCTGACTCAAAGGCTCATTTATTATGCGGTTCTTTGTCTTCAGGTGTGAATCACAGCATTATTCTTGATCATTCATGCCTGTCGCCTATGGGCTTTGTAAACAAAACGTGTCTTACAAAATTTAAATCAATATATTGTTTTATGTGAATGTGTAGGCACAATGATTTTCACATCAATTTGAAGCAAAAACTCTAGGCAACAACATCCATTAGTCAAAAGTCTTGTGGAATATTTGCTGTGTTTTGTGGCCTTATTTCTAGAGCGGCATGATTCTGGATGAATTGAGAATCACGATTTATTGGTGTAAAATGGAAATCGCGATTCTCCCACGATTCTCAAGAGAGAAAAAAAAAGGTAATTGCTTTATTCTATTTAAAAGATACATTTGAACAAAATAAAAAATAATTTTGTTCAAATAATTTTCGTGCAGCTCTACTTATTTCAGTGACTTAAAATAAAAATAAAAATTTAAACCATGTATAAATGATATTCTCTCAAAAATACAAGCATGTACACTTTTGCCATTAATATGTTTATAAGCAACTGAAAAAAGCACAAATGTCAGAGCATGTCACAACTTCTAAAGGGCCCCAAAATGTTAATGCCTCAAGTATTACCAAGTCCTTTAGAAGGAATTACTAATTATTTGGATCAGTATTCTAAAGTGAAGATCATGGAAGATCAAGACCCCGCCCACACTCCCGCAGTATCTGTTAGTACAGAACAACTCATTATGTTGGTGTGAAATAAACAGTTATGGAAATGTAGAATTTAAAGTTGAAGCTCCAATCTCCTCCTGAATATTCAGAAAAAGTCTGTTAGTGCCTCAGTGACAACTTTGCTCAGAGAAGCTGTCAATCATGATGTCACACCCCTGTTTTTATAGCATCAAATAACTAACTAAAACCAAACTTATTTAATAAACGAACAAAAAAAACACCTAAAATGACAGAAACCATCTTTGAAAAAAAATGATTGGAAGTGTAATTTGATTGTTTAGTTTGTCCCACGTCCCATTACATTACACAGAGAGGGCGGTGTTTATGAGCTATACTGGGACCAACCACCCGGGGGAGATTGAAACATTTTGGCTTTAATTTTCAGTACTTGTGCGGCACACTTGGTTACAACCCATGAAAAAAAATACTGCAAAAAAATATAAAATGTGCGTACAAAATACGAGTGATTACAAAAATCTGGAAATTAAGAATACTTTGGCCTTAACTCTTTCCCCGCCATTGACAGAATTTTCCGGCTTGCTGTGTTTTCACTGTTATACGGTAGAGGGCGCTTTTAGGCATCTTCTAAAAGAGTACTGAATCTCCAGATCAAAAGACATGTGAAGAAGCAGAAACAAACGACAGCAGATGCATATGTAAAATAACACGATCATCAACATTAAACAGCATATAAATCAACTCTGCCTAATGTTACTGAATGAAATGTCGAGCCAGGACGAGATAGCCTATACAGGGAGTGCAGAATTATTAGGCAAGTTGTATTTTTGAGGATTAATTTTACAACATTAATAATTAAACAACAACCATGTTGTCAATGAACACAAAAAACTCATTAATATCAAAGCTGAATATTTTTGGAAGTGGTTTTTAGTTTTAGCTATTTTAGGGGGATATCTGTGTGTGCAGGTGACTATTACTGTGCATAATTATTAGGCAACTTAACAAAAAACTAATTTATACCCATTTCAATTATTTATTTTTACCAGTGAAACCAATATAACATCTCAACATTCACAAATATACATTTCTGACATTCAAAAACCAAACAAAAACAAATCAGTGACCAATATAGCCACCTTTCTTTGCAAGGACACTAAAAAGCCTGCCATCCATGGATTCTGTCAGTGTTTTGATCTGTTCACCATCAACATTGTGTGCAGCAGCAACCACAGCCTCCCAGACACTGTTCAGAGAGGTGTACTGTTTTCGCTCCTTGTAAATCGCACATTTGATGATGGACCACAGGTTCTCAATGGGGTTCAGATCAGGTGAACAAGGAGGCCATATCATTAGATTTTCTTCTTTTATACCCTTTCTTGCCAGCCACGCTGTGGAGTACTTGGACGCGTGTGATGGAGCATTGTCCTGCATGAAAATCATGTTTTTCTTGAAGGATGCAGACTTCTTCCTGTACCACTGTTTGAAGAAGGTGTCTTCCAGAAACTGGCAGTAGGACTGGGAGTTGAGCTTGACTCCATCCTCAACCCGAAAAGGCCCCACAAGCTCATCTTTGATGATACCAGCCCAAACCAGTACTCCACCTCCACCTTGCTGGCGTCTGAGTCGGACTGGAGCTCTCTGCCCTTTACCAATCCAACCACGGGCCCATCCATCTGGCCCATCAAGACTCACTCTCATTTCATCAGTCCATAAAACCTTAGAAAAATCAGTCTTGAGATATTTCTTGGCCCAGTCTTGACGTTTCAGCTTGTGTGTCTTGTTCAGTGGTGGTCGACTTTCTGCCTTTCTTACCATGGCCATGTCTCTGAGTATTGCACACCTTGTGCTGTTGGGCACTCCAGTGATGTTGCAGCTCTGAAATATGGCCAAACTGGTGGCAAGTGGCATCTTGGCAGCTGCACGCTTGACTTTTCTCAGTTCACGGGCAGTTATTTTGCGCCTTGGTTTTTCCACACGCTTCTTGCGACCCTGTTGACTATTTTGAATGAAACGCTTGATTGTTCGATGATCACGCTTCAGAAGCTTGGCTTTTTTAAGACTGCTGCATCCCTCTGCAATACATCTCACTATTTTTGACTTTTCTGAGCCTGTCAAGTCCTTCTTTTGACCCATTTTGCCAAAGGAAAGGAAGTTGCCTAATAATTATGCACACCTGATATAGGGTGTTGATGTCATTAGACCACACCCCTTCTCATTACAGAGATGCACATCACCTAATATGCTTAATTGGTAGTAGGCTCTCCAGCCTATACAGCTTGGAGTAAGACAACATGCATAACGAGGATGATGTGGTCAAAATACTCATTTGCCTAATAATTTTGCACTCCCTGTATTGTCACAGTTAAGTTCCGTTTGTTTTAGTTTTCATATCAGTTGTTTTCATTGGTCACGTCTTCCTTTGTTCTATTTTCCCGCCACAATCTGTCACCATGGACACTGATCACATTCATCACAGCTGTTCGTCATTTTAGGGTGCTTTCACATCTGTAGTTCGGTTCATTTGGTCCGAACCAAGGGTAAACAATTATACATTGTAGCATTTTTCAGCTTTTTTGGTTCCTTTTCACACCACACTGATTGCTTTGGTCCGAACCAGTTGAAACGAACCAAAATGCAGTCACATGACAACATCCACATCACTCATTGGCCATGGCATATTTCCTAAACTGCGACTGCGCGGGCTGGTTTTGTCCCTGGCCATAATCTATTGCATTGTTTGTACACCACAATATGCAAACAATACATTTCTATAATGAAGTGCGGATGCGGCTTGAAAACAACGTTCTAATGCACTGCAAACGCATCGCTCGTCACTTCAAGCGGAGATCGCGCTGTTCTTGTGAGTTTTCGAAAGTTGGGACCTAATATGGTCATCAGACCAAATTTCTATGAGGCTCCGCACCTCCTCACTACTCCAAGTTTGTCCGCGAGCTGCCATGCTAAAGTGCAAACTGTCAACAAACGCTTCCTCATCACATAATGCACAGCGCAGCGACTACGGCAGCTGGTTTAGTCCAAAAATGATCAGTACTTTTTGCAGTTGGGTCTGTTCGAGGTCGGATCACGTTCTCACCACAAACGAGTGCTCCAGAGTTCGTTTGAAAGCCCTTGTTTGGTCCGCTTTTGGTGCGCACCCGAGTGCGATTGCTGCTTTCACACCAGACCAAACAAACCACACCAAAGGGGAAAACGAACTGTAGTACGATTCAACCGAACTAAATGAGGCAGGTGTGAAAGCACCCTTACTTAATCATCTGTGGAGGCCTATTTAAGTTCCTGCTTGTTTTCTGTTCAGTGGTCTGGTATTTTCTGTGCTAAGTGCACACAGTTTCGCATGTTGGCTTATTCTTTATAAATAAAACTTGTATTTACCTTATCCTCGTCTTCATTTTCCTCAGACTCCAGCGTTACAAACATACATACATACATATACTGTGAAGCTTTGGGGGTGTTAATGGACTCGATCTACTCCATCTATGTTTTGATCATCATCCTGAATCTGATCTAGACAAAAGACCTCTCTTTGACAAAAACATGATTTTCTCAGCTTTTTGCTCAAAATGTTTTTTTATTTTTATAAAAAAAGCTAGAATAAGCCATTTATAAGAATGTCTTAACAGAGGGTCTGTTCTTTCTGTTGATATATTTCATGTTCAGATATTCATACAACAAAATATTCTGGGGGCCATGAAACTTTTGTGAAAATGATCAAAAATGCTGGTGTGGCTGGAAACTTTTTTCAAAAACGCTGGCGAGTGGCGAGAAAAGAGTTAATTTTTCCGCAGATTAAAGTGTCCGATAATGGGGATTTACCAAGATAAAACAAGTAGGCGGGTCATATAAATCTCAATTTGGCGAACACAATTAATTTGGCGATTTATAGATATTTTTTTTTACTCTTTATCTCATGTGAGTGTGCAAAAGTAGTAGGCAAAAAAACTTTATGTGTATATAAGGAAAGTAAGGAAAGTTATGTGTATATGATTTCTGGAATTTAACATACAACTTTACATTTAGACTGTGTTTGTGTGTGCTTAGGTCTAGATATCCCTGACCCTGATGAAATCGAGTACATAAGGCAACAGGTGGAGGCGACAGTAAACAGCACTGTGCACCTTTATTGTGGATCTGATGTGCCCACACTGTTCATCTGGGTCTTCACCAGGCCCGGCACCGAGAGGAATGAGCCTCTGGCCTACAACTACGGACAGGGGACCAAACTCCTGGCCTTAGCCAGCACCCTGGGAGAGATTTCCCTGCTCACCAACACAACCACTCTGGTCATTGAGGGGATCACAGAAGAGGCCGAGGGGGTCTACACCTGCCAGGCCCTATACGATATGGATGAACCGCCTAAAGTTACGTTTTACTACACCCAGCTACATCTGCAGGATGAGGAAGAGAGATCCAGGGGGTCAGGGTCCCCGCCCCCAGAAGGTGATTGGGGGCAGTTCAACTAACAAGAACAGTAGAATGTAACTAATCACAGTTTTTTTAGAGTGATTCAAAGTGGACAGTATACAGTATTTTGTGACAGCATGCTATATTTGTGTGAAGGTAATCACTGCATTTCACTTGGGCTTAGAGGCAACTCCCTAAAACGGACATATTCACATTTAAATGCATTAAATGAGTTTTAAATACAAATAAAATGCTGTTTGCTGTGCATTGCTGTGTTAATCTCTTGGAAAGAGCATTTTCTTGTGGTGCCCCCCTGAGCACTTGGTGCGTGATGCGCGTAATGTGAGCGGCTTCACTGAGGACACATATGTTCATTGGTACATCGAACAACAGAACATTTGCAATGTTGTTTGGCGCAGACATTATAATACTCTAGCTAGCTGATACAGCGAGTAAACAGAAATGGCGTTTCTGTGCTTCTCACTCAGGGGTGTGTCTATGCTAAAAGGGCAGATCATCATCAGTCATGGGCGGGGTTTCCCTACACTTACATAGAAGTAGGGGGAAATATGAAATATGGCATTATGAGAGATTGATGGGGATTAAGTATTGGGTAAAAAAAGTATTGGGTGGATTTTTACCATTATAGGCTGGTTGTATGCACACACTGTGGACACACATCTGTGTTCAAACACCTTATAAAATTGAATTTTGCATAATATGTCCCCTTTTGGGTGAACTAACCCTTTAAAACCCAAATCCAACTGACTTCACCACATACACAGCTGTCATTCCATCTGAGGTGCCAATAACGCAGTCATATCTGTCTGTGAATCTCTGTGAAGCTAAATATTTTGTTTGTAGGACACCACCAGGAAAATAACTATCCCTTAGTGTGGGAAATAAACAGCTTTTGGCCTTGAGTTATGGACCCATAAACCAGCATGTCTGGGCTTCCATGCTGCAATAGATTAGTCAGAAAACCAGAAGTACCGATATAAATATTGGTCACATAACTCAGTTATTTTTATGATGGGGAATTCAGCCTTGGCAATTGCTATGCTAAAGCAATGGGATTGCACTGCAATTGTAGCGCATCCAAAATTATATATCTACAAATTATAAACAAGTTTGTTCTTCAATATTTTTGCTACCTCTGATTTGACCATATTGATGGATGTGATTTTGCCATACTGTAGAAGATGGTCCTGAATCAACAAACATCCTAACTCTGTTGCAGAACCGCAACCCTAACCTTAACCCACAATCAAATGATAGGTTGATAAGCCTTAGATAGTTTGCCTAAAAATAATAGTTATAATATCATTCACTCATCGTCATGTCATTCCAAACTTTTTCAAAATATCCGGTTGGGTAAATTCAATACAGTGGCAGTACACTGTGATTTCACTTTGCCATTTAATAAAAACACCCAAGTTTGTCAGCGAAAAAGTACTAATGACTCACTGGTTAGAAGTTTTGGTGCCAAACAAGCTGATGGCAGCAAAAGAAGAATGAGTGCATTTCTGCCACCTCCTGGACTGGAGTGTGAAGCACTAACTAGCATTTAGAAAAGCAATGGTAACTGCCATAGTTTTACTGTTAAAGTCCTCATGAAATCAAAATCGATCTTATTTACTTTGTTAGCCCACATTACAGGTCTTAGGGTGAACAATTAATCCGCAAGTTAATACACATAAAAAAATTGTTTGCCGTGGTAATCTTTAATCAAAATCTGAAAAGTAACTTCCGGTTTTGAATGGCGTTCCCTTTCCGATGACGACTATGCGACGGCTTGGGTTTGAATATCCTTAACCACTCCAACCGTAGTCTGCTATGAGCGAGAGATGGAGAGGAGGAGCGCTGAAGTGAAACCCTGCCCTCTATTCAAGATTCCGTTTCGCTTGGAAATACGTCACAGCACTGAAATAAAATCATTTGCAACTTCCGGTTCACTGGGACTTTAAATTTGCTTAAATATATATATATATATATATATATATATATATATATATATATATATATATATATATATATATATATATATATATATATATATATATATATATATATATATTTAAGCAAATTTAAAGTCCCAGTGAACCGGAAGTTGCAAATGATTTTAAAACCCCGTTCATCTTCGGAAATCCGATGGCTCAGTGAGGCCTGCATAGCCAGCAATGACATTTCCTCTCTCAAGATCCATTAATGTACTAAAAACATATTGAAATCAGTCTATGTGAGTACAGTGGTTCAATATTAATATTATAAAGCGACGGGAATATTTTTGGTGCACCAAAAAAACAAAAAAATGACTTGTATAGTGATGGCCGATTTCAAAACACTGCTTCATGAAGATTCGGAGCGTTATGAATCAGTGTTGAATGATGATTCGGATCATGTGTCAAACCGCCAAACTGCTGAAATCACGTGACTTTGGTGCTCCGAACACTTTTATCCTTTGGCCTCACTGAGCCATCGGATTTCAACAAAAATACCATCATTTGTGTTCTGAAGATGAACGGAACATGTGGAACGACATGAGGGTGAGTAATAACCCCTCATTCCTCTAAGGACCTTATCACTTAGAGGAATGAATACTAACCCGACTTTTTAAAAACGAATGCTCGACTTCAGTGTTGTGATTCTTTCTGGCATATGACGTCATCACACCGGAAAGGTCACGCCTCATTCAAAACCCACCCCAAAAATGTGGAAATACCGACCCAGTGCCGAAAAACTCCATCTAATGTTTTCCTCCAACTTCAAAATCATCCAATATCGTTGTTTTACCTTTATTTTTGTAAAGGGCATCTGATATAGTCTTTGTACATTCGTTTTAACACTGGGTCGGTACTTCCATGTATGTCACGTCGTGACCTTTCCGACGTAATGACGTCACACGCCGTGAAGAATCACAACACCGAAGTCGAGCATTTGTGGTTAAAAAGTATATACATTTGAATTTTTTCTTGAAAAAGGATCGTTTCAGTAGATAAGACCCTATTCCTCAGCTGGGATCGTGCAGGGTCCTCTAAAGCCATTCGAAGCCCTTTAAAACTGATTTGGACCTTCAACCCATTGGTTGCCATTGAAATACATTATATGGAGAAATATCCTGGAATGATTTCCTAAAAGTTCATTCTTTTCGACTGAAGAAAGAAAGACATGAACATCTTGGATGACATGGGGGTGAGTAAATTATCAGCAAAAGTTTATTTAAAAGTGAACCAATCCTTTAAATTATCTTCTTTTCTTTTTCAATAATATCAAACTTGGCAAAATGACACTAAACAACAATACTGACAGACATGCTGCTCTTTCTCTCACCTCACAAAGTAAGAAAAAATAATAGAATTGACTTTCACACAGCGTCAGTTGGGACCGGAAAATGTTGTGAAGGTGGACTGAGGTAAAGGCTGGTCCTGTCAGCATGTATAAGTGATTTGTCGTCATTGGTCTAATAATGAGCAGGAGAACAGACACGGGGAACGCAGGTCTGACCTCAGAAAAGACAGAAAGCTTGTAAATTAACTTTACGGGACCTTTATCCCTTCCACATAACAGAAATCTAGTGATAGCCATACATAATTTAAGCCCCATATGAAATAACAACCCAATCATCAGCTGACCTGGTAAGTCGTGCATACATTTCCTGTTGGCCGTGGTTATCATGGTCAAGAAAATGGTAGTTTATTTGTACAACACTGATTATGGGGCTGACATTTGCCTAAAATAATAGAGGGCTGGGGCAGGGCCAGAGTCCCAGAGTCTTTATGCGGTTTTGTAACCTCTCATGGATAAACGGCTTGGAAGCTGAGTCAAATCAGGCCACTCTCAGAACAAGAGACAAGAAAAGAGAAAGAAACACAGCCTAATTCATGAGTGTTACATTCATTCAGGGTGTGCCAAAGTGACAGGCGAAGAATGGTGGGCGGAGGAGGGGGTTGGAGAGGGCGCTAACAGGTCCACTCAGAAACTGGGGGAGGAATTTTTGGGGTGAACAATGGGCACATTTGTTCCCATGGTGCCCTTAATAAGGGTTCTGAGTGCCGTGCAGGAGGCAAAAGGACAGGGTGGAGGCAGGGTAAGTAAAGAGCGACTTCAGACAGAAGCAGGTCTTTATCAGGAGCTCCTCAAACTTATCTTCATCTCATCAAATGACCCGAGACCTCTGTCAACATCCCTACTCTTCTTTCTCTCTCTCTCTGTCACAGTCACCCTATTCTTCCTCAGTGTCCTTTTCCCATCCATTGTTTCTGGACTCTTTCTAAGTAGAACAGGGATGGGCACCTTCAGTCCTGGAGGGCCACAGTGCAGGTGTGTTTTTTTTTAAGATGGAACAAAACTCTACAGGACAGCCTCCAGGACCAAAGTTGCCCATCCCTGCAGGAGAGTATCAGATGGTTGGCAGCAAAGTGGCTCAGTGGATGGTGTAGCCCCTCTGGTTCGAATCGCCCAATCCAAGCGGGACTTGAACTCGGGCCCGTCTGCATGGGAGCACGCGCTCCAACAAGGAGGCAAAAGACTGCAGTCTCTAGTGTCAGTCGCTAGAGCACCTCTTGAGATCAGCAGAGTGAGGTGTATACGCACAGCTCTTACTGGCCTATAACAGTTACACTAGCACTGTTGCCTCACAGCAAGACGGTCAGGAGATTTTCTCTCACAATCCAAAAACATGCAACATAGGTAAATTGCCAGTAGGTGTGAATGCATGTGTTTGAGTCCCAAGCCATGTAATATGGAGGGGTTGAGGAAAAACATGTGGTGCTTCTCAATACTCAAATTGATGGTAGCCCATTACCCGGAAACCGATCAAACTCATCCATCTTGAAGGGCATCTCAATTCTTTAATTGCACCACGAGGAGGTGAGAAACGAGGGGTGCGTCTCAATACTCAAATTGATGCTTCCTCGTTTCCTCGCTCCTACATCCTCAAGCCTGTGACCCGGAAACTGATCAAAGCCATCTTGAAGGATATCTCAATTCTCTAATTGCACCATGAGGAGGTGAGAAACGAGGGGTGCGTCTCAATACTCAAATTGATGCTTCCTCGTTTCCTCGCTCCTACATCCTCAAGCCTGTGACCCGGAAACTGATCAAAGCCATCTTGAAGGATATCTCAATTCTCTAATTGCACCACGAGGAGGCGAGGAATGAAGAGCAAGGAAGCTTCCTGAGGAGTCACAGATGTATCCTTCCCTCGCATCCTAAGGGGGTGGAGCTAAGATGCGCAGAAAGGAAACAAAGATGCGCAAATTCGAAGCACCCCCTGGTGACCTACCCTGGAAAAAATCGTCACCAATAAATTAATGGATAGTCTCTCATGTATAGATTAGCTCATGGTATCATCAGCTGGATATGACCGAAATGGTTAATGAATCAAATGGTTTTAGAATCACCAGTTCTGTGGCCACGTTTGCACATTTGGCAAACACTTTTATCCAAAGCGATTTACATTGCATTCAGTTCTTGAATTCCCTGGGAATTGAACCCATGACCTTGGTGTTGCTAGCATCCTCCTCTACTATTTGTGCTACAGGAATGACTTCATGGCTCAAGCTACATAGGACACCGCTCTAAAAGTTATCTTCACCCTATTAAAGCAAATTCACAGGTCCAGGAGGATAAGCTTCGATATCATTGTGTGATCCTCAGATCTCTGGGCCTACCTTTGCCTGTTGTTTAGATCCTGACTTTGGTTTTCCAGCTGAAGCCCAGTGGAGCAGAAGGGATATTTTAATGTCCAGACACTGTTAGCTCAGCCAGAATTCAAGAAACCACCTTGAAGTGGCCTGGATTGTGCGCTAAACGGTTTGCCACAATCTGGAAACAGCAAGACCTCTCGTCTTTCCTTCATCTACATTTTTCTTTCCAACCAAAAATGACAGATGGAAGCTTCATGGTGTCAGAGGATTTGTGGGGAATTACCAGCAGGCCTGAATGTCTGGTGGCAGTGTTGGCACTATAATGGAAGAGACTAAAAGCCGCCAGCTCTGTTAACCACTCTAATCAGCCTACTTCAACTTAGCTTAGGCTCAAACATACAAAAGTTCAACATCTCATTTATAGTTTGCTACCTAGCTGCCCCATCAGGCAATGACTTTGCAGGCAACATTTGCGCACAAAGGTACCTCATGAAACACAGACTTCTGAGGTAGGTTTAATGACGGTTAAATAACGTTTTAATGATCTATATCAAAATAAAGCGAGCTTTGGTAATAACTAAGCAAATATTAAATTACTATAATAGTAAATTCTCCCTAGAAATGACATCAAAAGTGGAAAATGTTGGTCAAAAATGTACATTTACACACAAATTGACCACCAACTGCAAATTTCAGACGCCATCTTTATTTTTAAGCACATCTGTCACAGAATGGAAAGCACAGGATTGTGGGATATCAAAGGCAGCAAAGGATACATCTATGCATCCTTCAAAAATCAAACAGATGAAGGTCAGGAGACAGGAAGTGAAGCTAACTTTGGATTCGGATTCCTACCTTGTAAGGCGTCCTCCAAAAGCAGCATTTTTCAGGTTTCGGACACAGCCATGCCTTAATTCACATACCATCATCCCCTTTTCTGCATTTTAGAGAATTTAGCTTATTTCCAAGTTACAATAGGAACATCAACAATTTATTAATAACATCAGAATTAGCAGTGAAATGCCAAAAATGATTTAAAACAGTTTCAACAGTACATTGAATGAGTGTGAGTTGTGGGTGCAATCGTTCTTTTCGTTCAATGTTGAGTACTCAGTGTAGGTGAGTGGAAAAGCAGTGTAAAAAACTTGGTTCAGGCTCTAACATTTAGAAGTATACTGTACACAAATATGTGAACACAACCGCTCGGTCAACACATTGTCTGGGTAAACATGATTGATGTGTATTCTTGTATTCTTCTGGCAGTAAGAAACCTCAGTACTCTAGGGTGTGATAAAGTAACATTCAAACGTCTGCATTAAAACGTAGGTACGTTTCTATAAACATTGACTTTTACTTGTTTAGCAAGATTCTCTCCAAACTGTTGCTCTGACAACAGCAAGAAACAAAACGGATCATTTGTGCTAATTCCTGCTATACTGCCCCATGTGGAAATAGTGAAAAAGCAACACATAATTGAAAATCCTGCATAATATAACTTTTGCATTAATACAAGTTAGTTGATGTGCTTTATATCAGCAAACCCGAGCTGATTTGTTTGCATTTTATTTTGTAATATGGGAAGAGTCTGATTTAATTAGCTGTAGATGGAGAGATTTATATGACAGAGAAATGTGTGGCTTGCACAGCAAAACAAATAAAATCTTCAAACTGCTGCACTGACATCTCCACTTATTAGAACACACACTAATGCCGATGATCTCACCACATTCTGAGTGTTTGCATTTTACTTTCTATGTGATTTTACAGGAAGGGTGTAGCCTCGAGTCACTATGTCCACATAAAGGGGATATATACTTCATTTTTATCATCATGGTTGTTCCCCGAGGGATCTTTAACATTAAAGAAATAAGTGTCTAGGTCCAACTTCCTCCTTATCACTTAACCTTGAGTGCACACCAAATAGCTGTCCTGGATATGCATGATGGTCATGTGTTTTACATCTAATTGATGCCAAAAAGTCAATGCAAAAAGTTCATTTGTTTCAGTGAATGGATGGAGGATGTTTGGGATCTGAATGTTACGCCATGTTTCATAGTAAATCAAGCTTGTGTATCTCGAAAAAGAAAAATGATGATGAAAACACACATCTTTTTAATCCAGCCACCCATCAGTGCCTGCCTGAAATCAGCTGTTAAAAGACCGCAAAACATGACAATGCACCATCCACCCCTTGGCAGTCTGCTCATGTAGACAGTCAACTCGAGTACAAACCACATCTAAGGAGACCGCAGTGAAGAGCTCCACTAAGCAACCAAACAAAAACACTCACGTGATGTTAACGCGGCCAGTGCCCTTCAACACATTCTGGGAGGGTCAAAGGTCATCCAAGCACTCTTGTGTTTGTTTATGGTTAACAAAGAGACGCGGATAGGAGGTGTGGCTGGGAGGCTTCGGGGATTGACTCCGGAAAACTTCAAAGAGCTGCTGCAATTGCTGGATACTTCAGTAGATATTTCTGATATCCCTCAGCCACCAACAGTTCAGGCTGCTTTATCGATTATAGTAAGAGCGATCAAATTTTTCTTTCTAGGTTCCAATTCGGGCTGCACGATTAATCGCAATCGCGCTTAAATCGATTTGCCGATTATTTTTAATGCATAGCTTGTCAGAGTAGCACGGATCTGTGATCAGTAGTTAACGCTGCTCCATCTGAAAGCACTGAAAAATCAGCACCCGCCAAACATCTTTCCAAACATGAGAAGCATTTATGACAACATTGAATATGTTTTTAGTCCAAACTCACTTCATAATGACAGTTGAGCATCCTTCTGTGAGACAGGCTTCTTACACAGAATAAGACACCCAACATATTTCACAGTATTCTCTACAGTGATAACGGATACGTCGATTAGCATTGGAGTATAAATATACTTTATCATGAAAATACCAAGCAGCAACCTCCTCCAGTTTCTCTTGAAGCCAATACAGAAGTGACTTAAACTGCAACTCGACATGTTTACAGCCTGGTACACATTGTGGTTTTGATATATCTAATTTTGCCCTTCATGACAACTGTGAGGGGGGTGCATTTTTTTATAACTCATTCGTTTACATTATATAAAGCCTTAAAATTTTGCATGATTAAGGGCGTGGTCACTTTGAGTGACAGGTGGATTGTCGTTTGTCTGCTGTCTGTTAGTCATCACGTCACCTCAGCTCTGCCCACGTCCCGCCTCTTTGCCCATTTTCTATTATCCGGGAGTGACGCGCTGCCAATATGGCAACAGCCAGCTCGACCCTTCTTTACCCTTCAAAACTGCTCTTCAGAAACCTATGGCGTCACGGACACTACGTCCATACTTTTTTACAGTCGATGGAAAATACCCGAGAAGGCTTGAACTTAGATAAACCATATATTGTCGGAGTCGTGTGTTTATTACCCTTACGAAAATGAACCATGGTTTTACTTAGTTATTTACTTGGTTATTAATAGTTAAACCATGGTAACTACAAATGAACCATGGCTTTGCTACTCTAACCATAGTTTAATCGTGGTATTTAACCATGTGGTTATATAAATGGTAATCAATTAGCCAAAAAACCATGGTTACTACACTTTTACTATAATAAAACCATGGGTAATCATGTTTAATCAAAGCGTTTCAATCTTCTGTTTATTCAGCTACAGCGATGCTCATAGGTATTTCCTGGAACGACCACTATCTACTTCCACAGGGCATATTCAGAGTTTCTGTGCGAGAGCGCCCTCTGGCTTTCAGATGAATACTACTGATCACAGAGCTGTGCTTCACTGACAAGCTATGTATAAAAAAACCCCGCTGCCTTTGCCACATCACGTTTGGTTTAATTTCGATTAATCGATCAGCCCTTGTTCCAATTGTGCATATCCATATGAGAGGCCATATGAATCTGTTAATATTTGTCCATGTTCGGTAGTTTGAGAGCCCTATAGCATTAAAACATTAGAGAAGGATATGGATAGACATAATACTTAATCTTCTCTTTATATTATAACAAAACTTTACACATACAATGGCTAAACTCCACACTGTGTGGAACAAACAAAAAAATATAAAGTCAAATAAACAACAAAAAATAAGTTTCTCATCAAAAAAAAAGCATAAATAATATAAAAGACAAACTTTTTTTCTTACAACAGATACATTCATATGAAATAATATTTTACTACTACAAAAAATAAATAAGTCATCTAAAGAGTTTTTGCTTTTACTTTTAAAAGTCCTCCCACAAATGGGATTGTTTCAGCCTTTGAGTTTTCCACCATCCTTGCATAAAAGTCTCTTCATTCTTTCTTTTCATTCTATTTATCTCCATCCTATCTCTTCACCAGCTCTGTAAGCAGTCAGTTTGGTGTCCACTTCAAGTCACACAATGTCTCTGACCGTTCCATCACTGGCCATTTCCTTTTTTTTTTTTGTCTCCCCCAATTTCTTTCGTGCTCTTTCATGTGTTTAGAGTGTATGCACGTTTGATAAGCGTTTTCTGCCTTAAATGTGTTCAGATCTCCTGCACTGTAGGCTGAATGAGATCTCCAGTCAAGCTTCCAGTAGAGATCCAGGCTGTTTTTTCCTTACAGTCCAGATCAGGCAGTACCAGCCGTTCCCAACACACCACAGGACCCTCAGAGTCTTCATGTTGCACGGGCTGAACTCCTGTTACACACACACACACACACACAAATAGATTTTTAAAAAATTATGCACCAGCTCCAGTATGCAGCAGTCTAGTCAGGTAAAATAATTTACAGTTTGCCAATGCAGTAATTTCCTGAACAGCAAGAGGAAACACAGACTTTCCTCATTCATAGGGAGTGCAGAGTGAATCAGAGAGCTCTTTATAACGCTGAAACTCTCTCACCTCTCTGCTGCTCGAGGGTGGACTTTGTTTCCACAGGCAGACAAGGGGAATTCTGGGAAAGGGGTGGAGTCTTGCCCTCCTCCGCCTCCACAGCTGAATTTCTCTCTTGGGAGCTGTTGAGCTGTGGGCTGTCACGTCCATGGCAGCGAGACAAAACGGGGTTGAGGGGCATCATTTCCAGCCCGTCAGGTTGGCGCGCTGCCACGCGGTGCATTAGGGGGAGAGTCCCGCCCGAGAAAGTGCCATTGGTTTTCGTGTAACACCTGTCCACAAAACACAAACGCAAGACATAAATGATGGCCACTGCACTGCAAAGTTTGAAAACAAAGCATTTTCCAGATATTCCCATGAAAACAAAGCTATAAAAGTGCCCTCTTGCCAATACTTCCATTTATGAAGCATTTCTACTCAAATCTTACATGGACATATTTTTGACCAAATATCACCTTGAAAGTAGTGCTTATGACTTAAAGGAGTAGTTCACTTTAAAATGAAAATTACTCCATGATTTACTCCCCTCAAGCCATCCTAGGTATATATAACTTTCTTCTTCTGATGAACACAATCTAAGTTATATGAATAAATATCCTGATGTTACCAAGCTTTATAATGGCAGTGAATGGGGCTCACGAGTTTCAAGCTCCAAAAAGTGCCTCCATCCATCATAAACATACTTCACACGTCTTAATAAAGGCCTTCTGAAGCGAATCCATCGAGTTTTGTAAGAAAAATATCCATATTTAAAACTTTATAAAGTAAAATATCTAGCTTCCGCAAGATCACCTTCTTTTTCTTACAGAAAAAGCGTAACTGGCACAACATGATTAGAACGCAGAGTAAGCGCGTGGAGCCTCGTGGAGTAAGTTTACGATGGATGAATGCACTTTTTTGAGCGTCAAACGCAATGGACCCTGTCACTGCCAACATAAAGCTTGGAAGCGTCAGGATATTTTTTGATATAACTCTGATTGTGTTCATCAGAAGAAGAAAGTCATATAAACCCAGGATGGCTTGAGGGTGAGTAAATCAGGGAGTAATTTTCATTTTAAAGTGAATTACTCCTTTAAGTCTTCTGAATCTTTTTAATATATATATATATATATAAATATATATATATATATATATATGAAAGTGTGTTATTTTAATATCAACGATATTAATATAGTTTTTATTAATAATTACACATTCATTTTTGTTTTTATATAGTCTATTTTCATTTAAAATTTTGATGACTTTAGTAATTTTGTGTTTTTTGTCTATATAGTTTTTATTACTTTTTATTTCAGTTTTAGTTTGAGTTATTTTAGTCCATCAAGTTAAAACTAAATGAAAATCATGTTTCCTTAAACTAGAAGAAATAAAATATGTTTTATTTTAATTAAATATAACAAAAAAATTTTTTTATTTTATTTTATTTTTTTATGGTTTTAACAGACTGGTGTCAAACCTGGTGTGACACATCATGATATTAAATATCATAAGTCATTAATTATTCTCATGTTATGACCAATAACCAATAAATGAACAATATTAAAATTCTATAATATTTTGTGTAAATAAATTGAAAAACAAAAACCCTAAAAACTAAAATCAATTGTTTAAAATGCTAAAGTGGAGTAAATTTTGGAATTTAGGCATTACAACATTATAATGCACAGTATGAAAAATCTATGTTCATTTTGAGATTTGCATTTAACGCATTTAAAAAAAAAAAAAAGATTAACAGTGTTATTAAAGTTGTATAAAGATTAAATGGATATTTCACTCTGAAATGAAAATAAAGCCATCTTGTACTCTGCAGTTGTACCAATGCCTTATGTCCTTCTATCTTTTTCGGACCTCAAAAGCAGATTTTTTTTAAATGTCCTGCACGCGCTCCTTCATATAATGGCAGTGGATGGCGATCAGCTAAAACTTTACAAAAAGGATACAGAAGTATCACGTAATGATACAGTGAGACATGCCATATATGGAAAGTGTTAGAAGGACATAGGGCATTGGAACAACAGCAGGGTGAGTAAAAGATGACTATTTTCATTTCAGGGTGAACTATCCTTTAAGTATTTGATGATGGCAAAGGTAAACAAGTAATTTACTTAATTTATGCATACCTACCTTTATTATATTTTAAAGTTTGACTGCTCTTGTCACAATATCTTTTGTTGTATGGAAAAGAGCAGCATGAGCATTCATCAACATTTCTCCTTTTATGTAAGAGATATGTAAATGACAGCATTTAAATTTTTCTATGAATTTCATCTTTACAGAACAGCTTGAGCCTGTGCACCAGCTGAAACAAGCATCTCTGCTATGTTCAAACTCTGATCGCATCCGAGATCACAGATTTATTTCCGCCAGTCTCTACGCTGCCTGACCAGACTCAACAGCCTGTGTCTCTGTGTGTTTGCGCATGCTGATAAGACAGAGAGGCTTCAACACACACATACTTCCACATAAACACACAAACAAACAATACCTGAGAGCATAAATACACATGCAGATAACTGAATGCTCACTCGAGAAGTAATCAGGGATATAAAGTGTACACAGATGCACACAGTTAGTTAGTGCGCCGATATCAGCTCCATTCAGAAGGATTTCCCTCTGCTCCCCCGCTGGCCGCGGCTAAATAAACAATCCTCTCATTAAGACTGTAGCAAGGGTGCGTTCAGTGTAAACTGTTACTGCCGGACACACTAGAGTACACAAACAAGCCTCGTCGAGAAGAGTTGCCATGCGTGTATGTGTGTGTGTTTAGCCCAGAACAGAATAAGCTCAGGTCAGGGGTGAAATGAGAACCAGATGGAGCAGATGATTGGTTTGCTGACTGGAGGCGTGCTGAGCAAAACATAATTCTGCCGGCATGTAAACACCAAACATTAACAAGCTACTGGGCTTGACTTTTCAAGTATTACATTTTCCTCTCTCTCACCTGTTGTTGTTGCAGAAGTTTTGACAGCTCATGCAGTCCGACGAGTCGTTCTGGGGCAGAGCCGTGTATATCCCCCCTCCCTGCCACAACAAACAACAAATATAACAAAAGCCATATTTCACTTCTCATTTATCAAACACTTCACTCAGGCCCGTCGCCAGGGGGGGGTTGACGGGGGGAAGGTTGCCCCCCCACACCCCCCACCCATGGACATCCCTGTGCACCCCGCCAGACTGAGGGAGACAGACTTGATACTAGCATGCAATTTTCTCACTCAAACCACTGCTGCCTGCTGCTGTTTCTTTTAGAGGGAAAAGCTGCTCATAACTGCTGGTCTAGGATCTGTTTTCTTCATAATAATAGCATATTAGCAAAATTAGCAAAAAAGAGTTGAGCAATATAGCCGCCGTGAGCAATATAGCCGATCACAGACATGTTTGCTGATCTCTTGAACGCAGTGGCCAATCACGGGTGTTTGAGTTAGAATCCCCTCACTCGAGTTTTTGTCCATTGCTGAGCTCTGCACGCTCGCAAATCCTCTCTAAAAAAATGTAAACATTATGTAAATAAGAGATTCATTGTGTAGTCAGCTTCACTGATTTATATTGTGAGATCGTGATGAATGAGTGACAGCTTTTTAGTGATTATAAAGGGAGCGTTCTTTGCTCGCTGCCTAGGCGATATATAATTAACATAATATATTATGAATTTGAATAAAACTTTTGTTTTCCATGCTTGACAAGCAGCCACGTACATGCTTCAATACATAGGCTCATCCGCATATAAATGCAGGATTCATTTCACTCTCGAAATTGCGATGACAGACATAGTGATAACCATAGCAAAGGATGAGACAAAAATACCCTCACTAATTTCTGAAATATTTACATTTATCCATTTGGCAGACGCTTTTATCCAATTTATATATATATATATATATATATATATATATATATATATATATATATATATATATATATATATATATATATATATATATATATATATATATATATATATATATGTGGTGGGCCGTAATCGGCGTTAACGTAAAAAAAATATCGCCGTTAATCTATTCTCAAAGTTGGGTTGGGAGCTGGGTCTATACTACGCAAGCTATGATGACTTTCACCTTGATATTTTAGCGCGGATGTACACCTAGTCGAATTTCACTGTAGGGGGCGAGAGAACGAGTCTTCGAACATGTGTGTCTGCCTACTAGTGTTGTCAAAAATATCCATATTTCGCTATGTATCGATACTGAAATATCTGAAATGATACATGTGGCGAGCAGCGAGGTCGAGGGACACTGAGGGCGGGACGAGGCGGCGCTCATCAGAGAGGATGAGCGCCAGCTGCGAGCCGCAGCGATCTCGGCCCTCGCGGAGGAGTGAGGGAGTATAAAGGAGGAGCGACGACAGTGAGGGACGAGAGAGGATCAGGCCTGGATTTTGTGTTGTGTTTAATTTACGTTTTGTTATGTGTTGCTGCAGTCGTCCGTGAGGGGCTACAGCTATTTATTTTCATTTTGTGTTTATTTGTGTTTGTATGTAGGCGGCAGTCGACCGTGAGGGGATGCCGCCGCCATTTTATTTTGTCTTTATTTTGATTAAACATTTTGAATGTCCGCCGGTTCCCGCCTCCTTCTTCCCGTATGAACGAGGTTTACTACAATACAGTACTCATTTTCTACAGTATCGATATCAGCTGCGCTCTCCTCTCCGACCGACAGCGAGTGACACGCACCCGCCTCCTCTCATTCAGTCCGTTTAATCCTCGGAACATTGCGAACGCGTGTTCTGCTGGACTTTTGTTAGTATTGGTGTGACCGGTCTGAATTTCGCGCGGGGTTGCACATAACGTTAATCCTACTAATTCCCGCAGATTTCACGCTCACATCTGAAGTGCACACACACATACCGTAATAAAGCTGCCTCTGACATACAAGTGAAAAAATGAGCTCCTTTTTCCATCTTATTAATAGTCAAATACACTCTGTCTCAAAAAAATGTCTCAATGGCTATCTTGGTGAGTTTTAACGTAAACACAGTCGTAACCAGCTCACAGGAACAGTGTTTGGATACGCGTGCGTCAGGTCTTAAAGGGACAGAAGTTATTTATTATTCAAACTACAAAAAGACAAACGATCACTTACGAACACACATCTGCCTTCCGCAGAATTCAAATGAGCCATTTTAATCTAGATTAATCTAGATTAATTCCAAAATTAATCTAGATTAATCTAGATTAAAAAAAATTATCTATGCCCACCACTAATATATTATTATATATATTTAAACTTTCAAAAGGAAGGAGAAAACACTTTCCAGCTTATGTGTCCAATCAAACATTTACTCACATTATGAAGGTGATGAGGGTGTGGGTGATCGTACTCCATGGTGTTGTGGGGCAGAGAGGCGTCATGTGCGTGGGGATGCCCAGGAGGGTAGAGGGCTCCTGATCCGTTCAGCAAAGCCAGGCCATTGGGCAATTTGTGGTGGAGGTGATGGCAGGCCTGGGGCATCATGGGAGCGGTGTGTCCACAGCCCGTGTGCATGCTTCCATTCACATGGCTGGAGCCAGTCAGTGTGGAATATTCCAGAACATGACCGTTCATCTCCGCAGACTGGTACAGGTAACTTGGAGGGTCGTATTCTATAGAGAATAGTTTTACGTTAGTACATTTTTAATGGTCGACGTGTGATGTGCTAAACTATTTGCAAATTCTTCTGTAATTATTATACACTACCATTCAAAAGAATAATTTTAAATAATTTTATATGATAAAATTGTAATCAGCAAAGATTAATTAATTAATCAAAAGTTAAACACATTTATACTATTGTACATGATTTCTATTTCAAATAAATACTGAACTTTCTATTTATCAAAGAAAAATTTTCCACAAAAATATAAAGTAGCACAACTGTTTGCAACATTGATAATGTTTCTTGTGTAGCAATTCAGTATATTAGAATGATTTCTGAAGGATCATGTGACACTGAAGACTGGAGTTATGATGCTGAAAATTTTAGCTTTGCCATCACAGGAATAAATGACAAATTTTACTTTTCATCAAATAAATGCAACCTTGATGAGCATAAGAGATTTCTTTCAAAAACTTTTTAAAAATGTTATCGATCCACCAACTTGTGAACAGTACATGGACAACCCTTTCAGAATGGACATTTTTCAGAAAATGTAGACACTATGCAGGAAATATACATAGAAATTACAGTCAATATTGCAAAAAAATTGCACAAATATGAAACATAACATAACGCTTTTGCCAAACACACATGAAAAACTGACTAGCAGAGAACTGGAGTGTGTGTGTGATGAAAGTTAGCAGGCCCATTTGTGGCCTATTTCAGGGGGAGGTGTGTCTGTGTTACTACTTATACACACCGCTGTGGCCAGCACTGTTTACACTGTTACTCAATCTCATTGAGAGAGGAAAAGAGAGGAAAAAAAGAGAAAAAGAAAGAAAACTTCAAAAGGGCCGGCAGTCGAGTAGAGGCAATGAAAACCAGGCCTGGATCAGGAGGTGGATTCTAACTCAATTTCATAAAGACATTATTGACACAGCATAACCTCTCTTAACCTTACCGAAATACTACATAAACTAAAACAACACAGTGCTGCTGGTCTCATTACTACATATCTAAATATAATAACAGTAGCTGCAAAAGAAATTCTTAAAAGAGTAACGTTCCACCATAAAAACATACATTGTGAGGAAACTAAATATTGTAATGATTTTTGAACGCAACAATTCAATGTTTTTTTTTTAGACGGTGGCCCCAAAAAGCACACAAAAACTAGGAAATAAACAGGAAGTGTGTCACTTACTATGGAGACTGTTCTGCTGACGGTTTCTCCACAAGCACATGACGATAAAGACCAGAAGTATGAGCACCATGACACCCAGAACACAGCCCACGATCAGGTAGAGCAGGCCGCCCGGCTGGATGGGTGTATCTGCAGGGTAAAACCCTGGAGGGGTTATGGGGCGCTGGCTGGGCACACCTGGAGGTTGACGGGCTGGAGGGAAAGAAAGAGAATAAAAAGTGAGTTTGAGGGGATGAAACATCTGGATGTCTTTCAAGAGAATATATCACAAGCTCTACATTTATTGGTTAGTGATTTAGGTTTTTTTTTACATTTACAGAAGGAAATGATGCTTGCCCAGGCAAAAGCCACAGTTATGATATTCAAATCCCAAAGAAAGTATACTACGTTTTTTTATACTCATGTGTTACGGTATGCGCACAGTACGAGTGATGTGAATTTCAGCAGCACCAGCACAGTATGTGTGTACTTCAACTTCTTTTTAAAATAACTAAGAAGAAATAATAAAATAATTAAAATAGGTTTATTACCCATGATTCTGCAGAGATATCTCCACCAATCAGAGAATCATGATTAGCGCTGCGTCCGAAATCACATACGCCAACAGAATACATAGATCTTCAATAAACAGTAGGCGAAATGTCCGCGGATGACCTACTACCTCCGGCGAGATTCTGAAGAGCGCATTCGAAGGACACTTAACTATACCATGAGGCAACGGGAGAGGATTTATGAATGGCAGTGAAGCGACAAAACTGACGCTGGTATGTCACGTGACCGTAATAACATGGCAGATGTAGAACTACCATTTCATTCATACTACCCATATTCATACGATACAGAGAGTCAGTTTCCCTACACTCTCAAACTACTTTACATATCATGCAGTAAACACAAAATATGCTGTTTCTATATACATAATTAAGACCCTTAAATCAATAGTTTAATATTTTTCCATAATTTTGAATTGTCGATCTTTCCCTCATTAGGGAAAGTATTCTACAGAGAATAGTTTTACGTTAGTACATTTTTAATGGGCAGTCGACGTGTGATGTGCTAAACTATTTGGAAATTCTTCTGTAATTATTATACACTACCATTCAAAAGAATAATTTTAAATAATTTAATATGATAAAATTGGAGAGGTGGTGGTCCAGTGGGTTAAACCACTGAACTGATATGCAGAAGGTTGCTGGTTCGATCCCAGCGGTCACCACCAGTGTGTCCTTGAGCAAGGCACTTTACTCCACGTTGCTCCAGGGGGATTGTCCCTGTATAAAGGGCACTGTAAGTCGCTTTGGATAAAAGCGTCTGCCAAATGCAGAAATGTAAATGCATTAAAGCCGTTAAGTGCCTGATGTTTTGTACCTTTGTCTTTTTGTTCATTTTTCGAATACTTTTTTGCTTCAAATCAAAGTTTGTAATGTTGTGATTCTCCTCGTAGCTGGTTGGTTTGGTTCATGGCTCGGAAAAAAAACCCTACGTGAAAAATGTATGAAAAAAACTGCACTGTGTGTTCTGGGTGGTTGCTAGGGCATTACTAACCTACTGTAGCGTTTCAAGTGATTTGCTATGCAGATTCTAAGGTGTTCTAAGGTGTTCTAGGTGGTGTTTTTTAGCACATTTATTATTGGATTTCTGTGGTGTTTTGAGTGTTTGCTAAATCACAAGAAAGCCCAGCCCAAGTCTCTATAATATTCTACTCTATGGATTCCTTTTCCTCCCAATTGCTGAGAACAGTGCATCTCTCCTCAATAAGCTGCACGATTTGAGGTACCATTCATGTATGTAGAACTAATGGGGTGTGATAAATGATGTACTGTTTAATACTAATGCTTTAATTCTTAGGATTAAGGGTTTGTTCAAATCTTTAACCCCAAGTATAATCAAAAATAAAGCACCACTAACAAGTGCTGGCATATAACAATGCTTCTGTTGTCAGTCTTAAAGTTTGTGGTAGCAGCAGGTCTGTTTACACTCCATGATTTTTATTTGCTCTGGCTGTGAATGACGCTCTGGTTTGATTTCAACAGTGTTGCATTAAGGGCAGTTATCAGTGAATGATTTCAAGTAGACGCAGCACAATGTCTCTCTTTGTCTAGCTACTAATAAAACGATAGCTTGCTTTCCTCTGTCATTACCGCAGGGGCTTTATGGGTTCCTGTCTACATGTTAAGTATAGCATTCCTGTGATGGTACTTCAGCCTCTCACCTTTGGTCTCGCAGATCATTACGTTACTATATTCGCTCTCGCCGCCGTCGTTAAAGCACTGCATCTTGATGTCGTAGGACGTCTCAGGTTGGAGTTGACCAATCATATGCCTGAATTTGAAGCCTGGGGGAGGAGGCGGGAAAAGGAAGACTATATTGAATGAGAAGGGCTTTTCTCAAAGCATGTGTTGTTCTCTCCAAACCACAATTCATTTGCTCAATCCCATTTTTCTCTCTTGCACACACACACAAACTCTCGCACTCTCATTCTCACAGTGTCCCAGAAGGATTCAGACAGTTGCTTTGCTGCAGACAGGCTCCTTATAAGGCAGCTTAACGTTTGTTCTGGCCTGGCTCCAGTATTCCCACTGAACACATTCAGGGCCCTGTGTACACACACACACACACACACACACACACACACACACACACACACACACACACACACACACACACACACACACACACACACACACACACACACACAGATCGTAGCAGCCGCTCGCCACAGTCTCTCACACACGTATGCTGAGAGCCAGCTCTTTAATTACAGTTTGCGCCACAATATTTTATTTGTGTAGCTCACTTCTCTTTTTAATACAGTGAAGGCATGCTGTACAGTAAACGACCAGCTGCTGTACTGCATAATGAAAGAGAAAAACACAAAACACACACTTACAGACTCACACAAGCATGAAAAAAGTATCACAGGCTGTTTAGTGCAGTTTTTTTCCCTGCACACACAAAATCCCAGTGTTTCCTGCACAGCTATTCAGTGGTGCTTGCAAAAACAACTGTGGCATGACAAAATAAATTATTTAGAAATTCTGCAGAAGTGAACGTGATGAGATAAAAAAAAAAGAGTACCTTAAACTATACACTAATTTAAATATCTTCTTGCGCATTGTCTTTGATGACAGTTCACAATACATACACTCACCTAAAGGATCATTAGGAACACCATACTAATACTGTGTTTGACCCCCTTTCGCCTTCAGAACTGCCTTAATTCTACGTGGCATTGATTCAACAAGGTGCTGAAAGCATTCTTTAGAAATGTTGGCCCATATTGATAGGATAGCATCTTGCAGTTGATGGAGATTTGTGGGATGCACATCCAGGGCACGAAGCTCCCGTTCCACCACATCCCAAAGATGCTCTATTGGGTTGAGATCTGGTGACTGTGGGGGCCATTTTAGTACAGTGAACTCATTGTCATGTTCAAGAAACCAATTTGAAATAATTCGAGCTTTGTGACATGGTGCATTATCCTGCTGGAAGTAGCCATCAGAGGATGGGTACATGGTGGTCATAAAGGGTCCATGGTCAGAAACAATGCTCAGGTAGGCCGTGGCATTTAAACGATGCCCAATTGGCAATAAGGGGCCTAAAGTGTGCCAAGAAAACATCCCCCACGCCATTACACCACCATCACCAGCCTGCACAGTGGTAACAAGGCATGATGGATCCATGTTCTCATTCTGTTTATGCCAAATTCTGACTTTACCTTCTGAATGTCTCTACAGAAATCGAGACTCATCAGACCAGGCAACATTTTTCCAGTCTTCAACTGTCCAATTTTGGTGAGCTCGTGCAAATTGTAGCCTCTTTTTCCTATTTGTAGTGGAGTTGAGTGGTACCCGGTGGGGTCTTCTGCTGTTGTAGCCCATCCGCCTCAAGGTTGTGCGTGTTGTGGCTTCACAAATGCTTTGCTGCATACCTCGGTTGTAACAAGTGGTTATTTCAGTCAAAATTGCTCTTCTATCAGCTTGAATCAGTCGGCCCATTCTCCTCTGACCTCTAGCATCAACAAGGCATTTTCGCCCATAGGACTGCCGCATACTGGATATTTTTCCCTTTTCATACCATTCTTTGTAAACCCTAGAAATGGTTGTGCGTGAAAATCCCAGTAACTGAGCAGATTGTGAAATACTCAGACCAGCCCGTCTGGCACCAACAACCATGCCACCCTCAAAATTGCTTAAATCACCTTTCTTTCCCATTCTGACATTCAGTTTGGAGTTCAGGAGATTGTCTTGACCAGGACCACACCCCTAAATGCATTGAAGCAACTGCCATGTGATTGGTTGATTAGATAATTGCATTAATGAAAAATTGAACAGGTGTTCCTAATAATCCTTTAGGTGAGTGTATAAATACAGCACAGCGAGTGGAGTCTGATTCAGAAACAAATGACTCTAGTGAACAGATTCTGATGAATCGGTCAAAAAGACTCACATGGTTTGAATCCGTGTACCAAATCTAATCAAAGCAGTTAAATCTTTTACAAAAAAAAATATTTCCTATGTATTTAGAGTTAACCACGTTGAAATTGACCCTGACATTTTAAAATAGAACATTTTATTGAATCTTTATACAATGTCCAAAGTAGAGTTTAGATTCTCTGCCTGAGCCCGCAGGCCGGGTCGGGCCAATATTTCCTGCCACTATCCTCGGGCCGGGCTGGGCTCTTGATCAAGCATTTGTGTTTTTGGGTGGGAAGAAAACTATGCCATAATCAGATAATAATAATTATATATATATATATATATATATATATATATATATATATATATAGCAAAGTAAAAATTAATACTACAACTTAAAAACAAATGTGTACAAAATAGCACAAGTTAGGATTAGTCTAAAAATGTGTGTTAAACTCACAGCACATGCAGTGATGAAGCACAGCATTCTGAACAGAACCACTCCGAGATGCCAGTCATGATTTCTTTTTGTTTTGAACTGTTATGTTTAAAAGTAGACATTTCAAGCTTTCTATACACATATTTCTCATGTCTGTGAGGCAAGTAGTTATGAGACATGTTCAAGAGCAATGCAAGTGATCGCTCCGGGGTCTCCATGTCACGATTATTGTCTGCTATAGCCTATTTGCTTCTTATTTATTAAATCCAGGCAATTGGCTGATGAAACATTGATTCAAATTAAGATACAATTTATACAAAACGAAATTCACTTTAAAGAAAGGCGTTCTACAAAACAAAACTTAATGAAGTGGTCAAAATCCTTCCTGACCCACTCGTATCTTTGCACTTTTCATAATCAATATAGCCTAGATTAAATATTAAAATAACATTATAATATTTAAACATAAATATGATTTGATGTGCTTGATTTGCTTGATTTTTTGGGCCAGATCTGCTCTAGTCTAAAGACTGTTAGAATATATCACATACACACTAACAATATAAAAGTGATACTTATCATTACTAAAAATCTGTAAAATATCACAGCAAAAAGTCAGGTGTACCATGATCTGAAGGTAAACGTATTTACAATTATACTGAAAGGCCTTATAGGCCTATAAACTATCCATCAGATGACAGAAGGCATGAAGTAGATTGTGTAGAAGATTGTGAGTTGTATTTTCGGTTTTGATCATGTTGAGAGCTGAGAACTTTCAGATTATGTAAGCAAAATGGGTTGTAAAAAGCATTTCATATTGACTTTAAGACCAGCAATCTGTAGGACACACTCCTGAGAAACTTCCCTAAAAGCTGAGACTTATGAGGTCATCTTATCTGCCCAGCGTGTTTTTGACAGCTTGTTGTTTGGATGGACGAGGAGGAGAGGTTTGAGGGGCCAATGTGAATAGAGAGAAAGGGGGTAAAAAGTAAAAATAGGAGGCGGAGGAGAGGCGACGGCAGTTAACATTCCTCTTAGAAACTCGAATCCCACTCTGAGCGGTCAGTGTTGGGTTTCAGTTCAGGCCCATTAGTGCGGCAGCCATTTATTAAAAACACATTTTACACTGACTCATTACTCTGAGTGCAGGACTCACTACACATCAATCAACAGATTACGCTTTTCTTGTCCCTCCGCCTCTGAGACAGAATATACATTACACACTCATACTACATGGCTCCCTGCAATGCTTCATTCTGATTGGTCTATCGTAGCACTTATCTGTCAAATGTGTGTGTAATGACTACAACACTGAATAACCGACCGTTGTCCCAGGCAACCGATTTCCTGTATAGTGTAACAGTCAGGTTCCAGAAGTAAAAACTCAGGGATTTGTAATGTAATGTTTAAAGTCAGACCTACTGTGAGTTCGCAGGTTGTTAATCGATGGTATAAGCTTTTTTTCAAGTAATCTGTCCACATTTTTTTCAACCTATTTTAAAATTAATCATGTTTAACAGTACAATTCATGGTGAAAACTACATTACCCATGATGCTGTATAGAAAATCCCACTAATCAGAGCATCATGGGGAGCAAATTAAGCCATAAGAGCTCTTTAGCTCCGCCCACTCCCATGAAACACTGCAAATTAAGTATTCAAGTTAACCTCCCAACGCTCACAAAATACTTAAATATTTGTGTATATATATATATATATGAATATTTTCAAAGAAACTTAAAATATATTGTTTATATTGATATAATCAACAACTTTAATTTTCATCATCGTCATTCGCAAGTAAATGACGCTCACTAAAGTAGCCGACCAAAGTACACAGTCTTGTACCTTTGTCTATTTGCTTCAAATAAAAGTTGGTAATGTTGTGATTCACCTCATAGCTAGACGGTTTGGTTTATGGCTTATAATACTTTAACAAATACTTTTTTTTTTAAAAATCCCATATGGGAAAAATTTATGGAAAAAAAATACTTCCAGAATGAATGCTGCTGAAAATGTGGGCAGGCACTAATGCACTCTACAGCTGTGTTTGTTTCATGTCCCTCATATCTTTTTTTGAAGAGTCTTTCTTCAACCCTAATGAAATTTAATGTCCATTTATTTATTTATTGTGCAAGTAGCCAAGTAATAAGAGAAACAACAAAGACAGACACCATGATCTCACCTTCCACCACATCTCTCTTATAATCACTGTCATTGTCGCTGTCGGTTGGCCGATAGTAGATGTAGAATCCCTGGATGGGGGTGTTGTTATTGCTGGAGGGAGTGTACTATAAAAAGAGAGTGAAAGAAAAAGCTAAATTATATAATTTTTTGTTTCCTCAATATACACTCGCTAACAATTATGGCATCAAAGATAAGAACCTAACAAAAGGTTCAAGACACAGACTAGAATCTAGACACATTCTGCTTTACTTGAAGAATATAATAAATATATATATATATATATATATATATATATATATATATATATATATATATATATATATATATATATATATATATATATATATATACACATTTCTTTTTCTTTTTTTTTTCTTTCTTTTTTTTTTTCCTTTTTTTTGGCTACTGTACCTTTAAGACTTCTAGATGTCAATGACATTTGTTATGATTTACTAACCTTTTAGCTAATCTTTTAAAGCTACAGTTAGTTTATCCAAAAATACAATTTCGTTTTTTATTTATTCACCCTCATGCCATTCGAAACGTGCATGACTATTTCTTTCAAAGAACTGAAAAGGAGATGTTTATCTGATTGTCCATGGTGCTCTCTTCCATACAATAAAAGTTAATTGGGAAGAACGCTACAAAAAAGCACCTTAAAAATATCAGAATGAAAACAAAAAACTATTTGTTTCTTAAAGGGTTAGTTCACCCAAAAAAGTCTTTATTTACTCACCCTCATGTCGTTCCAAACCTGCAAGACTTTCGTTCACGCATCAAAAAATTCATAAAGAGATTGTAAACTAATCCAATGAATTGAGCAGTTAAATCCAAATTTTCTAAAGAGACATAATTGCTTTATATGATGAACAGATTGAACTTAGGCTTTGATTCACATAAACATTGATCAGCACACATAAACAAAAGTTCAACCGAACCTGCTTGGTGAGTGAGAACAAACCTCATTGGTTCTTGTGAAGCTCAAATGTGCTGCGTAACACGAGAATGAACCTCATTGGTTCTTGTGAAGCTCAAATGTGCTGCGTAACACGAGAATGAACCTCATTGGTTCTTGTGAAGCTCAAACGTGCTGCGTAACACAAGAATGAACCTCATTGGTTCTTGCGAAGCTCAAATGTGCTGCGTAACACGAGAATGAACCTCATTGGTTCTTGCGAAGCTCAAATGTGCTGCGTAACACAAGAATGAACCTCATTGGTTCTTGCGAAACTCAAATGTGCTGCGTAACACGAGAATGAACCTCATTGGTTCTTGCGAAGCTCAAACATGCTGTGTAACACGAGAATGAACCTCATTGGTTCTTGCGAAGCTCAAATGTGCTGCATAACACGAGAATGAACCTCATTGGTTCTTGTGAAGCTCAAATGTGCTGCGTAACACGAGAATGAACCTCATTGGTTCTTGTGAAGCTCAAATGTGCTGCGTAACACGAGAATGAACCTCATTGGTTCTTGCGAAGCTCAAATGTGATGCGTAACACGAGAATGAACCTCATTGGTTCTTGCGAAGCTCAAATGTGATGCGTAACACGAGAATGAACCTCATTGGTTCTTGCGAAACTCAAATGTGCTGCGTAACACGAGAATGAACTTCATTGGTTCGTGTGAAGCTCAAATGTGATGCGTAACACGAGAATGAACCTCATTGGTTCTTGCAAAGCTCAAATGTGATGCGTAACACGAGAATGAACCTCATTGGTTCTTGCGAAGCTCAAATGTGATGCGTAACACGAGAATGAACCTCATTGGTTCTTGCGAAGCTCAAATGTGATGCGTAACACGAGAATGAACCTCATTGGTTCTTGCAAAGCTCAAACGTGATGCGTAACACGAGAATGAACCTCATTGGCTCTTGCAAACCTCAAACGTGATGCGTAACACGAGAATGAACCTCATTGGTTCTCTGCAAACCTCAAACGTGCTGCGTAACACAAGAATGAACCTCATTGGTTCTTACACTTCAAGCAAGCATGCTTGAGCAACTGATGTATGCATGATGAATGTTTATTTGTGAAAATTCAATCTGTTCATCATATAAAATGATAGTGTGTCTTCAGAAAATGTGGACTAAACCCCTCATATGGATTAGTTTTAGGATCTCTTTATGAACTTTTTGAATCATCAAAGTAGAAGTTGCATGGACTGTCAATGGACAGACAGAAATCTCTCAGATTTCATTAAAATATATTCATTATTTTGTGTTCTGAAGATGAACGGAAGTCTTACGGATATGGAATGACATAAGGGTGATGACAGAATTACATTTTTTGGTGAACTATGCCTTCAAGTTCAACTCTGGATTTAATCCAGGATCCAGATTTTCAGTAACTAATGACTTTATAATAAAATAATGAAAATATCGACCAGTTAATTCCTTGAAATGATTTCTTTTTTCTACAAAAGAAAGTGAAATGGAATAGGAATAATACAGATGAGTAAATGGCACAATGCTATTTACTCCTACTACTCCTTTAAGACACATCAAACCTTTTCTTTCTCATGCATGACTTCTAAAAATAGCTCATCTCAGTCACTCCGTTCCACTCGTTAGAGCTGGATAAGGCCTCCTAATCTGTACTGAACTTACTGAACACACACACACTTTTTCCAGCAAAACTGCACCAGGCTCTGCCAATTATAAGTCTGATTGGGCATTCTGGGGTGTTTTCTCGGGGGCTGATGGAAAAGCTACCACACAGCTCCAGGAAAAGTGCACGCACAAACACTCTGCTAACATGCTGAAAAACACTTCGGCACAACTGGCACAGCAGAGAAGAACAATCCGGGGGGCTTGTTATGTGGTTGGTTCTGGACAGTTTTTAAACTCTCATTTTCGAATTAAGCGTGAAATGTGAGTATAATTAAATTGGCCATTAGATATAAAAGGCATATGTCTAAAACATTAACACACACTAGTTTAAACCCCTGAGCTGCTAATGTGAGGTTCAGCGTTATTCCTTCAACAGGTCCGAAACAGAAACAACATTTGTTTGTACAAGTGGTGAGGCCCTTTCAAAGATTAATGTGCTAATGATACACATACAGAAGCATGGAATGATAGAAAAACTCATAGTTTACTCAGTAATGAGTTATTGAGTGCCTGACAGAAACTTTTCCAGTGCCTAGTGAGCTGCCTCGCTGTCTACTGCCTCTATAAGCAGCTGCCTTTATGTTCATAGCATATTTTGTTGCATACTGTTAGCAAAAGCCTTTGTGTCAACAGTGGACCTATGATGCGCTGCTTGAAAAGCTAGATGGGCAGCTCAGGTTTTGCGTCAGATTTAGATTATTTGGCAGTTACAGAATGTGATTGTACTGCATTCGTATGCGTTTACAAGTATACTCACAGTCCAGCGTAGCATTATCTGAGTATCACTGATGGCTTCAGTGGAAGAGATGTGAGGGCCAGTGACCGGACGGTTCGAGACGGGTGGATTCGACAGGGAGACCTGGTATGGCCTGGAGGTGGCGCTAGCAGGGCTTTCACCATAGTTATTCATGGCAATGACACGGAAACGGTATGTGGAACCTGTCATGGAAAGATTTATTAAGCCAAATAAGATTTTTAGATTTCTGTAGTATGGCCGTCATACATTTATGTCCCCAGTAAACCCCTTTTACTGTGCGTTCACACCGCCGCCGGCGAGAGCGTCAAAGTGGCCGGAAGTCATTCATATTCAATGGGAGCCCGGCGGAGAGCTCCGACAAGAGCGGCACGTCTTGGACTATTTGGGCGTCGAGGAGAGTTGAAATCAGGTCAACTTTATGGTAATGAGTTATGACGTGGTTCGGCGGCAACCAATGGGAATATAGAAGTGCTCCGCTTGAGAGGATTCCAGAGAACGCAGTGCTGTAAACTTTGGTTCCGACCACATTAGTTCCCCAGCAAAATAGAGGAGAGGTTGATCATTGCTGGTGCGGCGGGTTTGATTAGAAGACGCGCAACATTATTTATACACCACACAAATGGCTTTTAATTGGTTTATTTCGTTAGCAAACATGTAACTATAATTAAACTTTTTATAATTAAACTTTCACATTTAAATGATCTCATGAGGTTATATTATACAGTTATACCCTACCTGTGGTCAGTCTGCACAAACGTCGAGCAACATGATTGTTTGCTTTGCAGCCCCTTTAAATGCAGTTTTAAAAAAAGACCAAGCATTCGATCTACGTCAGAGCGGCAGCGCATCCACGAATCTTTCTACAGCGTCGATGGCAGGGCGGCCAGAGCGAAGTTTGACGCTCTCGCTGGCGGCGGTGTGAACGCACAGTTATACAGATTTGGATGTTATTCACAGGTTTTCCAATTTTCAAGTGCATGTCTATTTAAAGGAACATGCCAACGTTTTGGGACTTATTCACTGTATCCCCCAGAGTTAGATAAGTCTATACATACCATTCTCATCTCCGTGCGTGCCATAACTCTGTCTGACGCACCCACCACTAGCCTAGCTCAGCACAAAGACTGGAGGTAAACGGCTCCATCTAGCCTACTGCTCAATAAGTGATGTAGCCATTTACCTCCAGTCTTTGTGCTAAGCTAGGCTAGCGGTCAGACAGAGTTATGGCACGCACGGAGATGAGAATGGTATGTATGGACTTATCTAACTCTGGGGGATACGGTGAATAAGCTAACGTCCCAAAAAGTCAGCGTGTTCTTTTAATAGGATCTACACATAGACATAGTTTTGAACTAATTCTCAAATTCTCAACAAAAAAAAAAAAACTATAACTAGTATTATACAAATAAGCATTCAAATTTCATTTCCATGACTTTTTCATATTTATTAATACATTTTTTGATAACAATATAACAAATACAAATAACAATATTTAATTAACAATAAGGTTTCATTAGTTAACGTATTAACTAACAAACTAATCATGAGCAGTACATTTGTTACTGTATTTATTAATCTTTGTTAATATTAATAAAAATCCAGCTGTTCATGGTTTGTTCATGTTAGTTCACAGTGTATTAACTAATGTTAACAAGATTTTAATAATGTATTAGTAAATGTTAAAATTAACATTAGCAAAGATAAATAAATGCTTTATAAGTGCAGCTCATCATTAGTTAATGTTAAATAATGTAGTTAACTAATGAACCTTATTGTAAAGTGTTACCACAATTATTATTATAAACTATAAATATAATACATTTAAACAATATTAATTACACACTTTTTGCAGGTTCTTTTCAAGTTTTTACAAATGTTCACCTCACCTGGTTCCAGGTTACGCACTTCCACAGACAGTTTAAGTGGTGAGATATTATCGGCCGCGACGATCCAGTCACCACTGCGGCCTTGCTTCCTGTACTCCACTCGAAAGGCCGTGATTGGAGAGCCCCCATTGGCTCGTGGGATCCATGTGACATAGACAGAGCTTTCTGTCGCCATAGAGATAGTTGGGCGATCTGGGGCCTCGGGAACTTGGGGATGAAACCAACCAATCAGAAGTTTGGAAAACGCAATCTAAACAATAATTATTCTGTTTTCCAAAAATAAACAGCAGCTTTTATGTCAAGTGCAAAATGTAACCTCAAAATCCATCAGCGAAAAGACCACAAGAGCAGACAAAGATAAAATAAACCAACACACACAACAAGAGATCCACAGCATGCCAGAGTCAATTGAGTACTTACTGAATGGGCTCTAAGCCATAGACAGAGACGCAAGCAAAGGGAGAAAGAGAGCAAAATTTATGTGGCAAATAACAGTGAGCCCGAACTCATTAGGATCTAAACATGCATGCATGCGCACACAAATACACACACACACACACACACACACACACACACACACACACACACACACACACACACACACACACACACACACACACACACACACACACACACACACACAAAAAAAAAACTCTAATTAGATAAATACATCTCACACATCTGTGAATACCAGTGCATTTTAAAAGAATACTTCACCCAAAATGATTTTGTCATCATTTACTTGCCCTCATGTCGTATTTTGTAATGGAACACAAAAGAAAAGATTTTGAAGAAGCTTTATGCACTCTTATTATAGAGTGGAGCAGGGATGAAGTCAAAACCTGGAAGAGTAATTCACCACTGGTCCCCATGAGATTTTTCTATGGGGTTTTATAATAGAGTTTTTTTTTTATAAGTAACCTAAAGCCTGTGGTAAACATAACTGGACGAGAGATCGAGCGGTGCATTTATGCTTTTTTTTAATGCATTTTTTACATTTGGCAGACGCTTTTATCCAAAGCGACTTACATTGGATTCAAGGTACACATTTGACATTTTATTAGTTCTTCCCTGGGAATCGAACCCATGACCTCGGCGTTGCTAGCGCCATACTCTACTGTTTGAGCTACAGGAAAGCTCCGGGTGAATTAGTCTTCCGGGTTTTGATGTCCCTGTACCACTCTATTGTGACCATAAATCTATCGTGGCTTCAGAAGACTCAAAATAAACGACATAGGTGGTGTGGACTAAATTTGTAGTGATTTTTGGTCTTTTTGTAGCTTTTTTGGAGCCCTGGTCACGATAGGTTTACACTATATGGGAAAAAAGTAGCATGAACACTCTTCAAAATATCTTTTTTTTATGTTCTACAGAAGACATATGACAAGATTTACAGTTTTTTCTCAAGTACATCACTGATAATTAGGAAGCAGAAGTGGTGTAATGGTGTTTTGGGATGTCCTCTTACCTCTGTCATGTATGACCACTCCATAATAAGTGTTAGTGGTTTTATCTTCCAGCACTTTCTCTGGAAGAGACACAATTGGAGCCTTGGAGGGGTTCTTATTGGGGGAAGTTCTTTCTGAGAGGGAGGGAAATCAATAAAAATAAATTTGATTCTTAAATGTCGATCCAGCAAGATCACTAAGATTAATAATATAAAACCTTTCAAAGTTAAGATTTTTTGATGTTTTTGAAATAAGTCTCTTATGCTCACTAAGGGTACATTTATGGGCTCAGAAATACAGAAAACATTGACTGTGAAATTAAAACAACTGTTTTCTGCTTTAATATATTTTGTAATTTATTCCTGTAATGGCAAAGCTTGCATGCAACATGATCCAAAATCATTCCAATATGCTTATTTGATAAGCAAGACATCTATTATTAATAAATCATCAAAACAATTGTGCTGCTTAATATTTTTGTGGAAACCATGACACTTTTTCCTGGATTTTTTTTTTAAGTGAATAAATTAATTAATAAAAAAAATGTATACAAACAAAAATCTTTTGTAACATCTTTACTGTCACTTTTGATCAATTTATTCAATGTATTAATTTATTTTCATCGTTCTCGCTAAAACATATTTTGTCATAACATGAGATCTGTAGTTTAGTTTAAAGAGGAATTATTGGAATTAGCCTATGTTTAATCCTTGCTGTCATTAAAACAGCGTGTCACAGGAAAAATGATCAAAAGTAGCACATCCGCATCTAAATTCATATAATTTTTGTTTAAATTCTGAGTAATGACTATGTAATTTCAGTGCAAATCGCCATTAATGAAACTGGAACATTAATGTAAATGTGTATATCAAAATGAAAACAGAGTTTTAAATTGTTCTTACTTCATTACTTTTCTCACTCTAGTAAAGGAGTTTGTAAGCATGGGTCAGAGTTTGCGTGCAGGTGCAGGTCAAGTTTGTTTTTATAAATCACAACTTATGCGTCGGAAGTGGTGTATTCTTGAAGAAGCTTCTTTCAGGGTCTGTTTTGTGCTTACGAAACGGTTATAAATGAGGCCCCTGGACTCAGAGGTGCCGAATTATGTGTGAAAATTATTCTTCATGCTCCCTCCCAACCATTCTTTCACAATTTGAGCCTGATGAATCTTGACATTGTCATCCTGGAATATGGCCATGATGTGTCTTCCTACATGTTTGTTTAACAAATGAAAAGCTACACACTCCATCAATTAGGGCTAGAAGAACTGTTGCCAAACATGTATAACATGCTATAAATGTAATAATCACTGCAATAATGATCCAATCATAGCATTTGCCTATTTAAATCCGAACAGTGACTCTTTTTTTGGCCGGGCAGTATGAACATATTTTGGTGAAAATACTAAAGTGCCTAAGACTTTTGCACAGAACTGTATATTATCTTCATAAAACAGCATTAGAAAAGTGAAAATGAACTCCAGTTAGGCGGAATGCAGTCTGTGTTCTCACCCTTTCCGGTGCGGAAGGTCAGCATGGCGGGCTGACCCTCCCCTGCAGCGCTGCGGGCCACCATCAGAACTTCATACAGGCTGGACGGCTCTAGCTCAGACAGGGGCAGAGACTTCTCACTGCCAGGTACCCGCACAGTGTGCCAGTTCCCCACCACATTCCCCATGTCGTCCACCTACAGGGGCATACAGCACATACGCAATCAGGTAACAGCCTACCGTATGTAGAGATCTAATGCTCACGGCCGTTGTGTTTCAACCCTCATATTCTGTGTTTGACTTTGCACATACTGCACATAAAGTTCAACAAAGAACAGTAACTTCTTTCTTGTTCTCCTACTATCATGACAAAAGATCAACCCACTCAACTATTCCTGAGAGCACACGCTATGTCACTTTTTCCTGAGCCAATGTGACAAGCGCTGCCAATGCAATCTTGAAAAGAACCAGAGCAGTTTTATTAGTCAAGGGAGCTTATTATTGAAGAAAACAGGCTTTTAAAGAGGAAATGACCAACTTCTTACAAAAACGCTCTTGGCTGGCAGAGACTGCTGAATTGTGTTAGCACTGACTTTGCAGTAAATGGCACAGGGCGTTGTTATGAGTATGTGCTCATTCTCAAATCTAATAGCTATAAATCTGACCTTATAACTAACGCCAAGGGAAAAGAAGAGGGTGGAGCGAGATTCAGTCATTCTTGACAGGGTAATAATAGTCTACATTTTGTGCCCCACTTAAGAAGCACATCAGCAAAAGATTAATAACGGAAAATATACAAGCATACTTTATGATTTCTTACCTTGCGGTATTTTACGAAGTAGGCATTGATAGGGATGCCCCAGTCCCGACCTGCTCGCCACTCTAGATCATACATGTTGGGTTTGTGCGTTTGGGGTGGGCTGATTATGATTGGTGCTTCTGGCGCAGGTTTGTCGTTGATTCTCTCAGGGGGCTGTCCTATAGTTTCTCCAAGCCCCTCCTCACGCATGGAGAGGAACAGTTCATCACCCTCATCACTCTGGATAGGGTGGACAGAAGGTTGTGTCTCCATTGGAACTCCAGACATGGGACTAGACTGGGGTTCTGTAGAGGGAATAAAAGTGTTTCAATTTTGGTCATAAATCTTTTATTTTTCCAAAACCAGGCCTACTTTTAGTTAATTTTACCGGTTACACTTTATTTACAGGTGACATTGTTGTCATTGTGACAGTGTAATTACACAAGTAATATTGATTAACTACTTACTACTTCTAGGTTTAAGGTTAGTTGCTTGTACTTAAGTATAATTTCTAGGTTTAAGGTTAGTTGCTTGTACTTAAGTATAATTTCATGTTATTACTATAGTAAGTACATTAAGTACTTTAAGTAAGTACTTTAAAATAAAGTGTTACCAGTTTACCTTTCAAGTATTAGTACAGCCCTGTACTGTATGTAGAATTGTTAAACACATGCTTAGTACTTTGCAATATGCAAGGCTTTATATTTTACATTTTCAACTTAAATTTTTCCTCTTGGCATTAAAATAAAAAGCAGAGAACCTGCAAAGGAATGTTTAATAACATTCTATTATTAATTTAGTTACTTTTATTAAACCCCACCAGAATGGTCCACTTGGTAATCCATGCTACTTAGAAGCAACATTAGTTCTGACACTGGCTTGGCAGTCGATCATCTGAACAGAATTTTTGTGAACTTGGATTTAGTGAAAGATGACAAGCTCGCACATATGTGGATTTATTTTATGTGTGAGTAGCTGTGCACTGTGTGTGTGTTGTATACTTAAAATTTTCAAGTCACCGCAAAGTAAGAGTCAGATAGCAACTGAATAATCCCAGCTAAACAGCTGAAAAGCAGTTGCAGGAGAGGTGAGGTTTGTTTCTGGTTCTTGGGGACTCATTCTCAGTTGTTGGGTGTGTGGCACTGGTTTACCTTACAAAACAAACAGCCCCAGAGTCAGTAACACTAGAGCTCAAACTGGGCCTGCCGCCAGCCACCACACATTCCACCCATCGGCCATTAAAATACCAGAGCGAATACACCAGCTCAACATACCCACCTTCATATCATGTCCTGTTTGAGCCATAGGGCAAGCCCTGGATTCTTTAAGGGTAAGCCACTGTCTTACACCTGGCATTTGAAAAGAATGAACAGAACTAGACTTTTATATTTCTCAAGAAATATTTCTTGAGAGATACTAGCAATGTTTGAGGTTGCCAGGCTGTTGCTAAAGCAGGGATTGGCAACTCAGTCCTTGAGGGCCACTGTCCTGCAAAGTTTTGCTCTAACCCTGATAAACCCCTCTAGTAATCCTGAAGCTAAAGTTGGAGCTAGTTGGAGCTAAACCATGCAGTACAGTGGCCCTCCAGGACTGAGTTTGCCCACCCCTGCGCTAGGGTGATCTGCATGGTTGTTACTGGGACATTGTATAGCTGCTTACTGACACGAGTCACCCCGCTCACCTCCAAGTCTCTATGGTTTTCTGGTCTGACTCCGGTTCTTCCTTCAAAGAAAGTCTATGGGCCTGTCCTAATACCCACAATTGCTGCTGAGGCCACTTGAAAAAGTGCATGCATGCAATAGGAAGCAAGTGCGCAGGACTGTCCACGGACAGACAACGCAGGAGCTCAGTGCCTTTAATGCACACTAAATCCACAAAAGTTCTACACACGTGGTCTTCACAGCTACTTGAACACTTGGTCCTAATTACTACATGTATGTAAACAAGTGGTCAAGTGCAAAGATCGCAAGTGTGGGTATTGGGACTGGACCGCAGTCATTTTTTTACCATGGCCATTTGAGGTTTTATTCATTTCCATAGCACAAACAGTACTGGAGCCAAATCTTACGTTATACTTACTTAAGTTATGGGTTTGTTCAAATCCCTAATCGTAAGTATGAGCAAGAGTAATAATGAAGTGTGCCTTAGAAAATACCACTAATGAAAGCAAGATACAGTAAATATTGTTCCGATGCTTTGATCTTCTCTCTTTTTCTGTACAGTAGGTTTTTCTCCTTTGTGACTCACATGTGGATGATCCGCGTATAAACATTACAAGGAAGAGGCAGAGACAAAGAAAGCGAGTTTGAGAGGAACAGTCAGGCCTTAGACTGCACTCGCGCTGTACATCATCCCGACTCACCCACTGTCAGGAAGCCTTCTGCATGGACAGAGCTCATTGGAGGCCTTAAAATTTTTGAATATTAAATTCTCTACTAGTGTAACCGGTTCTACTCAATTCGAACCATGGTCTCTGTGGGCGCTCTAACAAGGAGGCTAAAGACCAAAGCCTCTAGTGCTTGTCGCTAGAGCACCTTTTGAGATCAGGGGACTGAGGTTTACACGCACAGCTCTTACTGGCCTACGACAGCCGGTACATTAGGAAAACAAACCAAAAATTTTGATGACTCATCTTGTTCACAGGAGCGTATACAAATTTCTGTCCAATCAATTGCTCTATAGAAAGATTATGCCCCTCCATCTGCCTTTGAATAGCAACATCAAGTAGCAAATCACAGTTCATGGTTGTGACAAACTAAAGCCTATAAAAAACAAGGAAATTAAACAGCTTCAAGAACAGGAAATTAAACTGCGCTCATCAAGACATTTTATGGGGTCTTAAAGAACACAAGTCCAATCAGCATCCTACGCAAAACAGCTGATCACGTCTAATGCTGTTTATTCCTTTTCCAGCAGCCTACGGATCACATATCTATCTCAAATCTTGCCGTTAAACATAAACAACTCTGCTTTTACACTGACCTGAATTTTATCAGTGCAAAATAAATCACCCTTGTAGCTGAGCCAGGAAAAAAGTGATACGAGCCAACATTTGGAAAAGACCTCCGTCATGTTTTATCTATTCTGAAGTCTGCATATCTCTAAGCTTATCAATCATGTTTGGAGACACAGAGCAAGGCTGAGGAATAGCCTCAAAGGAGGGCAGGGGAGGGCTGTGTGTGTGAGAGATGTGTATTAATAAATATAGGGCTAGTTGTGTGTGATGTTGACAGCTGGGTGGTCTGGTCCTCGTCATAACCTTGTGTAGTTACTCCTTACATTCCGCTGTCCAAGAGCTTATCCCCAACAGCACGCACAAAGCTCACTCTCACAGCCTTCTCATTGCCAGCCAAATACACCCACCCCAGCTCCCCCTTCTCCAACCAAACTCTAGCTAAACTCTCTGCCTTGCTGGAAGGATATACTGTCTCAGCTCACTGTATGGTAAACCTGTATCTTCTGCTAGTAAAATGTGCTTTTTATGTGTGTATATATAAATATATTAGGGCTGTCAATGTTAACGTGTTTATATATATAAATTAAACCCATCACAATGGTTCTAGGTAGTTGCCAAGGTTGTTAGGATGTTCTGGATGGTTGCTAACTTGCTATAGAGTGCATTGAAGCATCGTCTTACCTGATTGAACACTCAGTCTTCCCGCTGATTGTGCAGAGCTAATGCCATTGTCAAACAGGCACTGGTAGATTCCCTGATCTTGAACCATTATTGAAGATATATGAAGGGAGAGGCCAGAGATTTGAATGCGGGGTAAAGATGAGAGAGGGGCTGAGTTGTGGAGCCATGTGATGTTGGAGGTTGGACTACCACTGGCAGCACAGGTAAATTTCACAGAGGAGCCCACAGTCACAGCCTGATCTGACAAACCTCGCAGGACGCTTACTTGCGCTGTAAAGAGGAGAAGCGTGCTGGATTTATTATACACATAATGAAATAATACAACTACTCCACACTATATATAATATACACTATAAATAATACTAACTACTACTACTGGAATGTGGGATATTCCTTCATCCGATCATTCAGTTGTTCATTGCTCGGAAATTATGTATAAAGAAACCAAATGGCAATGCTACCATTTGTTGTGCAAACATTTACTAAACAGGTTTTATTATTGACCAATTATGCACAAGTTTCTAAGTTTTACATAATGTCTCATTTTATTGCATATTTCCCAAGTAGGAAATTGGAAATTCTGACTTTCCCCAGTTTAGGCCCTTCATGCAGTGAGCATTACCCAGTGGTTGAAAAAGCCATATAAAATGGTTGAGGAACTTGAGAGGAACCTGAACTACATGGACTAAGCTGCCCTAAACCTTGGTAACTTGACAAGATATTAATAATAGTTCCTTACCAAGCACATTCACAGTGTAGTTGACACTGACCACGGCTCCACGGTCAGTCAGAACAGAGCAGCAATAATGTCCTCCATCACTCAGTTGAATGTCATTCAACATCAGGTTGCTATGCAACAACATCCATTTGGAGCTCAATGAAAGCTCCATCCCATCTTTAATCCATTTGACTTTTGAAGAAAGACTTCCTGATACAACACACTCAAGGGTCAGAGACCCAGATTGGTCCACTGTAAGACTGCGAGGGGTGATGGGATAGACAATCCTTACAGGTGATGAGCCTTCTGAATCTACATGAAAGAAAGAGAAAACATCTCAGAATATTTTTGTTCCAGCAGCATAATATAGGAAAATCAGAAGTATTACTCTCAAATGTTTGTGATACCTAGAGAAAAAAATTATAGATTTTGCTCAACCAACCTTTGACTATGAGTTTAGTGCCATGAGCCTCTACTTGAGTCTCTCGGGTTAGAGGATTATAAGCACCACACTTATACATGCCCTGATGTTCAGAAGACACTGACACAATCTGAAGGTTCCCGGAGGGAAGGATTAAATACTCATCTGAAAAATAGACAAAAGAAACAAACTTTAGAATTGTTTGATTGTATCTACATGTGCTTCTGGAGGGTCATTTGAGTCTGTCTCGCCTGTACCTGTAGGCTGTTCCAGCCATTTCCCCCGTATCCGGAAGCGGGGCAGAGCAGGTGGATTGCTGCGAGGAAGTGGGCATTCGATAACAGCAGTGTCTCCCTTATTTACAGTAAATGATCTCCGATGGGTGTCCGCAAACTCCTCAATATCTGAATGAAGAAATTGAAAGAGTAGTCAATCACTTCACAGCAATGTGTAAAATAACTCTGGGGTTTATTTTGCAAGATGACCGGCTGATTGAACATTATCCTGCTTTTTAGATTGACTACCTATGAAGTAAACAAATAAATGAACATAAAATATTGATTTTGAGTTATATAAGAGGCATGAAACTAGCACAGACGGTCAATTATAAAGTTCAGCAATCATTATACAAAATATCTAACCAATTAATGTGGCAACTGTCCAATCAGAATCAAACATTTGTGAGAACTGTATAATAAACTGGTATATTCATTCGTAGCAGCAGCACTTCACACAAAGACCTTTTGTCAATGAGGTGTTTATATTGGATCGTGAGTGGCAGAGAACGTGTGCTTTCCACTGAATAATACAGCCTTATCTGCAACCCTGATCTGGCCCTGGGTCGACTGCAGAGGGGCTGCGTCCAATAGGTCGCCCTTCCCGGCATCAGCTCTCAGTACGACACAGGAAGATCCTGAACTCATTAAGGATACTGCTGAAGAGGTGTCTGGATAAATGCCAGACTGAAAAGAAAGACCCATTTCCTTCCCCTCCAACACTGATCCATGGTTGGCCATTCTAACAGTGTTAATGGCTCGAGAAACCCGCCTTCTGATACTTCCTGTCTTTCTTCACCAGCAACCTCTTTGAAGTTATTTATTTTAGGAGTGTTGCTCTTACAGCTGTGCTGAGAGTGTATTTGTCAGCATATTATGCGTGTGATTATATGCGCCTACCTGCAATGAGCACTCGTGCATGCCGGCTAATGATGGAGCCTGTCTCGGAGTGAGCCAAGCACTGATAGGAGCCTGTGAAAGCTGGTTGGAGGGATGACAGTGAGAGGGAGCCTGGAGTAAGTTCCACTCCAGACTGGTGGCTGGGGTCTAGTGGTCGACCCTGAAACAGCCAGCTGAGTCTGGCTGTAGCTGGACGCACTGTACAACGCAGATGGACTGCTCCGCCCTGCTTCTGAACCACAGAGAGAGGCTCCACACGAAAAGAGAGCGACAGAACAGCTGAAGAAGCGAGACAGAGAAAAAAAAGGAAGGAAATAGATCAATAGACCATAATCCATAAATATTCCTCCTTCCAGCCAGTTGAGAAGACTAGTTTGGACCACTGTACATGGTTTCAATTCCAATTGCTTGACATAAGTGTGTGCTAAAGTTTTTTTAGTGTGTTACTCACATGGGCAGTTGAGGAGGAGGGTATGGCACACACACAGCACAGCGGACAATAGTTTCAGGCCACCGTCCTCCATGACGCTGTTTCACCTCTGTGCACTAATCTGGGGCTTAACACACACCCCCTCCGAACACACTCCACACCTGAAACACATAAAAAAATTATAAAATGTTAAAAAACATTCATGGTCAATACAATGACTGAAAAGGTAAAACATGATTAATAATGACACCAAAGGCAGTTATTAGCCAAACATACAATGTGTAGACTTTTGCCACATTTTGTTTTGATTGTGGAGGAAAATGCATCATAAAGAGCTGTGAGAACTATTGCTAGCAGAAATAATAATAAAAAGTCCGGCCCCACTTTATATTAGGTGGCCTTAACTACTATGTACTTACATCAAAAAATAAGTACAATCTACTTACTGTGTTCAAATTGTATTGCAAAACACTCTTTGCTGATATTGAGGTGGGATACGGGTAGGGTTAGGGACAGGTGTGGTGGTATGGGTAAGTTTAAGGGTAGGGTTAGGTGTAAGGGAAGTGTCAACTGTGTAATTACAAATGTAACTACAGAAATTAATTACAGATGTAATTACATGCAGGTATTTTTTTTTTATGTAAATACAATGTAAAAACATGTATGTACACAATAAGTGCATTGTATCAAATGATTAATTAAAATGTTAGTACATAGTAGTTAAGGCCACCTAATATAAAGTGGGTCCACAAGTCCTAATGTGGGAAGAATGAAAGAAATAACCAATAAAACAATGTCCATATTAAATTATGGTTGTTCTAAGTAGTGGTTGATATGGTGTTGTGGGTGATTGCTAACAGGTCTTTACAATACTCTCCCAAGATATGGTTTAGGTCGCTCATTGCCTCATTCAATGCAAGTCTATGGGATTTTTTTTAGGTCACATTATCATTCACCAGATGAAATTAGCAAGTCTGGTCACTTAGAAAGGTCAGAGCACACTCTCCTCAAAAAGAAGCACAAATGAATGTAATATTCATGACCGTAGTACAAATGGTGAGGGATAAAGTATGCAGAAGTTTAATACTCAGGGTCAGGGGTTAGTTCAGATCGCTAAAGTTGGGGTGAACAAGCACCAATAACTATAGCCACCCTACTCTTCATACAGATATCGAGTTACACTGTTTTCATCTTTCTTCTGTAGCTGGCTGAGGGGTGCAGCTTGTAGGAATTACAACACCAAACATTTTACAGTTAATCTCAAACAATACTTTCAATAATCTTTACGACACATCCCCTTATACAAGCCTTGATCTCACACAGCCATCCCCCAATGAGAAATTTCTTTCTGCTGATCTATGACCCATTCCCAGAGTGCTTCTCCAGTGAAACAGAAATTCCTGAACCTCTATGCCCTCTCACCCATCCTCAACCTACAATCCTTCTTCTCCATTGCTCTCTTTTGCCCCCTTCACTTCTACCCATCTCTGATGGACTGCACTCGAGGGGTCTGCTTGTGGTCTACTCTTAATATCACTATCCTGTCACAGTGCACTGCTTTCTCACAGACGCACTGTAGCCTGAAGAGTCTACACATGGCGTTCACACATTCTCACACACAACCACAAACGCCCTAAAAGGAAGACAAGGGGAGCACCCAAATGGTGAGACACGGAAAGGAGTGAAAGGAGCGTAATTAGGAGCATTCTTCTTTGCTTTTGAACCCATCCCTCCCCTAGCGCCAGTCCTCTGTATCTGGGCTGCATTAATCCGGAGGGCCTTTGATCACAGGCTCCTGGTCAGGGAGTGTAGTTTGGGCCAGGGGCTGGCGGACAATGGCCACCCAGCTGTGATATTCACACTGTGGGTGCCATGGTGCTCTGTACTCGGCCCAACATCACCCCAAAGGACAGGCCACTCGACTGGGTCAAATTAAAGGGGTGATGTCTGGGTGGGACCACTAGAGCTGAACAGGTCTGTGACAGGACACACACGCTCAAATTTACTCACACTCAAGCATACTATTCCCTTTTCCTGTGCTTATTTCTCCAAAAAAAATTCATTAGCAGTGCTTGCTATGATAAGCATCATTATTAGCTACTATTTCTTAGCACATATCATATATTCTCACTTTTTTGAGAATAAGTGTCCAATTAATTGGACAATAAAAAGAGCAAAATAAAAAGAATCCCATAAACTTACACTGAAGTACAAGTTATATCTTGAGAGCAAACCGGGGAGTAAGCTCTTTTGTCAACCACTTTGCAACCACTCATAACACCCTACAATCCACATAACAATTCCCTAGCGACTTCATAGCACCCCAAACACCTCATAGCAATGTGCTAAAAACACAAGAACATATTAGCAACTACACTGCAATGCCTTGCCAACTACGCTCAACACATTAACATTGTGACACAGAAAGTGGATAAGACGTAAAAATCTAATTAATTGTTGCATTTTGAATTAATCTACCTTCCCAACATATATTTTAGCTACAATGTGAAGTAAAAACACTCCTTGCAAGCATCAAACATGCACATACATACATATCATCTCCCCCGCGGGACCACTCAGAGGAAGACGAAGTAGGAAACACAGGAAATAATAAACTCTCCCAGCCTCCTGCTCACGCCCCCTCTAAACCAGAGGTCAAGGGTCACCGGAGAGCAGAAAGTCAGCGGGTGTCAGCCAGTCATAGCCCCACCCCTTGGGGTCACCCCAAAAAACAGGGTGAGAAAAGGAGGGCAGTGTCTGCACTTGACAAACACAAAATAAACAACGACAGGTAAAAGGGACGCAATATAGACAGGCCTTAAATAAATCTACACACTTCTGAAATTTCTAGAAACTTTACAAAGGTTAGTCTAAATTAAGCAGATCTAAAGAGTAAATGTGCATGCAGTGGCTATGTGTGTGTGCATGGTTCGTCAGCACAAGGATTCTAAGTGTAGCATGTCTTTGTCCATGAGTTCCAACAAGCCCTCTGCAGTGCCCCTATGCCATCAGTGGAAACAATCTTCTCACTCACAGAATAATAATATATAATTACCACAATAACAACAGCCTTGAATGAAACACACAGAAAAAGATGGGCAACACTGCCACATGTGTATGAGTGTTTGCTTAGAAGGTGATGGTATGTACCCTTGGAGAGGTGGGTATAACCCTGGATTGAGATATCTGTTGTGAGGAGTAACGCTGTGCCTCTTGCTATCTCTGCAACAGATCTGGCATGACGAGGAAACACAAGCATCATTCCTGTGTTTTATCTCTTTGCCTTTCTTTTGACATCCGCCTGTATGTGTTAGGCTCAGGGCAGAGAGACACTTAGTAGGATATCTGCTGTCCTCCATCAGAGAGAGAGAGACAGGCAGCTACTACTAGATGCAGGCAAGAGAGACAGCAGGGAATTAGAGCAGTCTAGAGCCTTCAATAACAGAGACATAAGTATAGCGAAAGAGAGAGAGACAGAGAGTGCCGAGACATGTCTGATGGCAGAAAGGAAGGGAAGTCCCCTATACCTGCAGAAGATCTTCATCATACAGGCCACATCAAAAGAGAAGATTAAGGGCAAAGGGATAACATTGCAGAAGGAGGTAAGGGGCTAACAAACAGAGAGAATTATTATTAACCTGATAGCGCTATTTATGTAATATCAATTAACTACGGATGACTCGAGCAAAAACCAATTACTGAGTAAGCATTACTCTTTTTGTTTTATTGTATTTGTCCTATTGTTTGTAATTTGCTTCTTTTTAATTCTTATTTTTAATAACAGAAATTAGATAAAATAACTATCATAATATATATAGTTACCGTGAAATAAGAATTTTCATATTGCGCACTTCTACTCTTGGCCATCCATTCCTTGCTGATGTCCAGAGTTTTCATGCTGAAAAGAGACTAGCTAAGACTAGCATGAATGTTCATGTTGGTTGAAGCTGGTTGGCTATTGGTCAAGCTAGTGGGCAAGAGTATGCTGTTTTCCAACTAGCTCTAAGTTGTGAAGCTGGTTGACCAACAAAGTCTTTTCTTAAGCTAGTTATGAAGCCTGATGGGGACACTAGCCCTCCAGCATCTCATCCCATCCATCCCAAAACACAATATATGCTGGTCAGTAGGGTATATGATTTACAGGGATGGATCTCTGGCCTGTTTGCTACCCTAGAGTCTCCCAAAGTTGTGGAAGACCTCTCTTACATGCCTCTCCATTTGATTTTGCATTTACAAACTTGAGTCAGGACTTTCTCAAGCCAGACAAGAAGATTCACACACACTGAGTGCTTTTCTGAGAGGCTTCCAGAGAGCTTGATCCAACAGCAGTCCAACAAACCCACAGGCAGTTGATGATCATAAATCTATCCTTATCAGTTGTCAGAGCAAAAACTATTTTTCCTTTCTGTTTTTTCTCTGAAATTAGGGAGTAAGTCCAGGGTCATACCTGAGATCCTGCCAAAGTGCAGGGAAGGAAGACAGACTCATCTCCTCAGGATGTCTAAAAGCATCTGTCCTTAAAAATTAGGCTATATCTTCAACAGTTTTACCAAGACTATTCCATACATTATTTCATGTGTAGTAGAATACCTAAAAATAAATGTGTCTCTAATATCCTCGTATTTGCATGTGACACATAGCCTCTGTAATAACATTCTGCTGCATTCTGCTGTACTCTTGCAGCAAGTTGGATGTTGTGTAAGCAGAAAATGACACAGAATGACAGCAAGGAATATAAACATTCTGACAAGACCCTAGGTGTGTGTGTGTGGGGGGGGGGGGGGGGGGGGGGTGTAAAGGGGTGGGAAGTGGCACCTGCAGTCCTATAATAAAAAAAAAGGTGTGAGCGAGAATTGACTTTCTCTGCAGGCAGTGCTTTTAGTGTCCTCTGCCCAGATTCCTGTCATATTGAGTAAACATGGACAAAAGACCCCACAAGGCTTTAAAGAACAGGTCATGACTGGTACAAAACTGGAGGCCTGAATTTCACAGTTAGGAAACAAAGAAAGCTATCAGTTGAAGATTCACAAAATGAACACAAATGCTTGTCTTAAGAAACAAAAAAATAAGTGGTGTGGCTATTGTCATTAGGGACTTCAGGAAATAACCAAAAATAGAACATACAAAGCAGCAAAAACATGAGGGGCACCATAATGAGAAAGAGGCCGAAAGACAAAGAACAGAAGATAATGTGAAACCAGGAGAAGAGCACAAGAGTGAGTGAATATCTTTTCTGATAGTCTGATCTGACCCTATGTGGTGAGGTTGATACTCCTGCCATATCCTAAACCTGTCCACACTTGCCCCCCACAAACGCTGACAGAGGAGCTGTTCTCCACACATTCCACAGAAAGAGAAAGAGAGGTGAATGAGAAAAAATAAAGCAGTACAGAGGTTACAAAAATAAAATAAGAAAAATATGAAACAAAAAGAGGTGGGAGGGAATGGACTAAGCCCCTCAACAGTGAGAGAAAGACAACACAAAAGTGAGACAGGAAGAACAGGGAGACTGTGAGGAAGGGAGAGCCAGTGGAAAAAAAAGAGATTCATCGGGAGGTGAATACTTGCCAAACCTCAGCTCATTCCCCCAGATAATGCCTGACAGACAAACTCATACTGTGTGAACCTTGCTTGTAATCCTCCTAGTCAAACGACAGTACAATGTCTTGACTTGGTGCAATCAGAGAGACCTGGCAAGCAAGATAGATCAGGAGATGGAGAAGCACTGAGAGACTGGAAGTGGGGGTGGGAACCAAGACACAGTATGGATGGCCCGAGTGGGGCTATAACAGGCTACTATTGGTCCAAGTGGCAGGAATGAGGGCAGCTCCAGGCCATGCAGATGGGACTAATGAATGGAAATACTGGGCCTCTGAACTGAGCAGTGATTAAAGGGAGCAGACATTATTAAAAAGAAAGAGAGAGAGAGAGGAAGAGGAACAGGAGAGAGAATCAGAGACATCTGTAAGGTACTAAGCATTAAAATTGGAGCAATTGCTCTTTCTTTTACCGTGAACTGAGATGGGAATCAGACTATAGTCAGGCAGTGCCTATCAGTAAAAGGCTGCAGTGCCAAAGAAAAGGCAAACGGAGTTTAACTTTCAACTGCTCTCTTTGGCTTTGTTAAAGAGTGGGTCAGCATGTATGTGTGTAGAGAGCCATTACGTAAGGAGTTTGATGCTACTTCGCAGGCCTGGCCTCCCCAGCCATAAAACGCAGCTTTTATCTGTTGACAGGAAATCACATCAGAGTCTCCAAAGTGCGGACGACCTTGGGGTGAGATACTCGTGGGGTTACGGGGCACAGCCTGGGAGACCGCGGTGTGAGTAACAGAGAAAGGAAAGATGGGAGGAGAGAAGAGAGGAATGAGAACAGAGGCCCCAGGGATCAGACAGTCACCTCTAACAAAGCACTGTTTACCAAGAACACACATCTCCTTCCCTCCTCTCTCCTCCCGGGGGATTTTCAGAAGCAACAACCCTGTCTACCTCCGCCTCCTTCCCATGAGTGCCAGGCCTCAGACCAGGGAGACAGTGCTAATTCCTGCCTCGGGCTGCTTGGCCTTGGTCACAAATACTCCACACACAGATCACCCGGTGAGACAGGGTGGGAGGGAGACCCTTAGCCTCTGTACAGTACAGAAGAACCCTCTTAATTGGAGTTTGTTCTGTGGCGTCTTGTTTGCCTGGGAATAGAAGGAGGAGGTAGTGTGGAAAGGGAGGTAGTGAGAGAGGAGGGGTGCAGAGGTAAGGGGGGGGCATTTCCCAAGGTTTTCAACAACAGGGATTAGGCAGAGGACTGAAACTCAATAGGGTCGTCTCGGACACTGGAAATGGATCTCAGGGTATCCCGTCACACAAGGCCACAGCCAAAACTGTGGCAAAGCAACACACATAGCTAACAACACCCACAGAATTGTGGGAGCTACTGAATATCCTTCCAGCTGAGTTCACAGCTACTCAGAACCCTCGAGGGGGCATTTGCACACAGGAAAGGTAATTCTAATGGAGAGGTGGAATGTTAGTGACAGGAGAGACAGCGGTTCTGTCCTCCCAGAGGGTATGCTGAGAGACAAAGTTGATAGGCAGGCTGTGCCAAGAGTGTCTGATTCATCAGGCAAGCAGTGGAGGATGAGAGTGAGTATGTATGTGTGGAGGTTAGAGTCAGCAGAGCATTAGATGACTTCTCCAGTAGATGCCAAGCACTCAAATTCCAAAAGTATTAACTTGAGAAAAAGTAACATGTCAGAGCTGTGGCCTAGTTGTTTGCACATGTTCCAGGGATGTTGAGCTGTGGTTGCACATGTGGCAAATGCAGGTTTGGATTTGGACTGTACCACATTCTCTGTACATACTTTTTATGCAAATTTAAAGGCAGACTTTAATTTTCAATAGGACAACGACTGCAGAAATGTTGGACGCAGCTAGTGGTTTTCCATTTAATGTCTGCATATCTCTGCTCTCCTCGCTCGCTCTCTCTCTCTCTCTCTCTCTCTCTTTCTCTCTCTCTCTCTCTCTCTCTCTCTCTCACTCTGGTTTAGCATAGATTCAGTCCTCCCTCACCCTCCTGGATTCCATCACCTTCCCAACACCATAGCAACTAAGCTGGACATACAGCTACACAACAAGTCCTGCTCAGTATCCCGACGATAGGTCTTTGGCCTTGGACCAAAAGCGCTCACAAGGCAGGGACATATATTCCAAGCTGAAATTCAGAGCATGCACAAAACAAAAACAAGATGACAGCAGGACTTGAAATCATCACTGGAATATAATGAAGATCAGGAACGGCACTCTAACATTCATGCTGACCCAAGACTGTGAGAGATAAAATTCATAAGTAGACATATGTAGTGTAAACGCAATCTTTTTTTTAAAGGGTAAACATATCAAGATTCATTGTGAATATTTGATCAGGGTAAGGGCATACCAATGTGCCTTTTTGACCATTTGTTTTTCCAAATTGAAAAATGATCCTCATAGAACAAAAACAAATAAAATCTAAGAGGTTGTGAAGGCTGAATTATTCTTTCTGAGTGTGTTGAACCCCCCATAAAAAACATAAGTCCAGCTCTCTCCCTTGTATGTACAAGCTTGAGGGCTCTGAAATAAATATCCACTACAAACACTGCCTCTGACTGAATCTATTTAGGTTGTCTAAATGTTTATCTGTCTTGTCTTGTAGTCCTCTGCAAGCAAAGAGGTCATGTTTTCTAGCGCTTCCAAAAAAACAAAACAAATTGTGTGGTGCGAGTTCAACAAACGTGCTTGTCTGGATTGCTATCACTGGCTTCATGTCAGATTGTTAAACTCTCAGTCATGTTGGACTTCAGCCGTTATCTTAACCTGGAGGAGTGAGCAGACTCTGGACAGTGGCATCAGATGGTGCCAATACCAACATAAATTTTATAAAATGTCAAAATAACAATAATACAGCTTGAATTCCGTACATTTGCAAAACACCTTCGCACTACTGGGAGGAAAGTGGTGGCACATTGGTTTTAGCAGATTGGGAAAGCTTATAAAAGGCCTCATTCAGAGTACAAACGGATTAGGTTTTACGGACACAGACCAGGAAGCTTGTCTATCCCAGAATCATAAATATTATGCATCTCCCATCCTGTATCTTAATCTAATCTGGGCTGCTCTAAAGAGATGGGTCAGAGGAGTAACAATGCAGGGCCTTCTTTGGGCTAACCCTTTAATTAATTCTTGTTTCCTGCAGCAGTTGAAAAAGACTATAAATGACCGTTTAACTCCATTCCCCAGAGGGGCTGCCTCTTCCCGCATTGCGAAGCTCAAAATGGCACTTGCAACCACAGGAAACTACAGTAGTAGTAGTACCCACAGTGCCTTAGGCTCTGATCCACCAGTTATGCAGACCTTCCAAACAAACAGTCTGTTTGTCAGGAGCAAGGGGGAGCCAGCCATGGCTGCTTTTGCCTTAATATAGTCCTGCTGATCTGTTGCCTGACTTGGGCTGTAGAGAAAACCCATGTCAGATGTTGCTTATAGGCTGCAGTAGAAAGCTGAAATAGAAAGTTGCGGTGTAGCTGGGCTGGTACTAAACAAGTCGGGGGGAAAAAAAATCTAGAAAGAGTTTTGACTTCTCTCTGGGCTGGACTGAGAACAGGAGCTGGTGAAGAAGGGTCAGTTCAGGAAGCATCAGAGAAATTAATCTTAAAAACAGGAAGGTGCTGAGGATGCAGAAAACCCCTCCTACATCTGCACAAGGTCAGGTCTCTCCTGTGTTTTTGAAATGTGGGAACTATCATCGTGAGTGAAGTTTAGAAATTAATCTCAAACATTGCCACAGGTGAGGATTCTCAAATTGTTTCAAATATGGGTAAAGTCGATTAGTGCATTATTAAATAATGCAATGTCCTGAGAAATTAATTCTTCTCAATAAGCATAATATGCTTGTTTTGAATTTATAACTTTTTTCGAATAAGAAATACCTGTCAAACTAATCTGAAAAGACAAAACAGAGCTGTCTCCTTTTGTAAAGGTATAGCAACAACGCTTGGAAATGTCTCTAAAGAAAGTTGTTAAATCAATGTCAGATGTCACAGAAACTCAACAATCTGCTCAAATAAGATTAGATTACAGTGAAAATATAATCATTCTTTAATGAAAAACATGTTTAGTCATAGACCTACCACACACAATGAAACATAATTTGTTTAAATGACAACACCCATCACAGGAGTAAACTTCCTGTACAGTTGTGTTGTTAACTTACATAGAGGGGTCAAAGTACAAAAAGTGCTCTGAAAGTTAAACTATTGGAATAGACTGCACCCGTTCCTTGCTCTCGATAAAAGTCCTAATTATTTTAGTTCTGTCTTTGCAGTGACGCAAAGGTGTAATGACAAAGCTAAAGAGAAAAATATTCATAGGTGAGCAGAAAGTATAGCTTTTCTGTTGAGTATGCCAATTAATTATACATGAAATCTAGGGAGTAGATTTTCACTCCAAGGACATTAAAAACTCTGATGGGCAATGAATCACGAGAAACAAATTCTTATTGTTGCCTCAGACCAGTGGGAGACGACCTTGGCGTTTAATGAATTCCATTGTGTTAGGATCATCTTTTTAGAGCAAAACTTGCTCTAATCTGTTACAATCTGTTGAGCGAGAAGCAAAACCAGTGCAATATACCATTCACCCGATGTACATAACTGCTGGACGGTATCCATCACCACTACCAGGGCCTTAAATCACAGCAAAGCTTTAGCAGCCAGCCGTAATCCTTCTCCAGTTCCTACGGCACTCCAGAAAGGATGGCGGCTGTCAGCTAACCCGAACTAATGAGACCTGGACTTCAGGGATTAAAGGCAATTATTCCGGGTGGTGGACCAACTCAGTATCACTACAGTTATGGTATGTGCAATGTACCATCATGAATTCTTCCAATACTATGAAATATCCTTTATTCTGTTCGAAGTCAGACGTCACGGTCGCAATTAAAAATAACCTCAAATTTGTTTGGTGGTTCCTCTAATCAGAATGGGGCTAATTAAGTATGCAGTGTAACGGTATGCTTGCCACACCACATGACCACATCTGTCCTGTCTGCATGGAATGAGGGCCGCGAAATATATTGAATATCCACCATATACTACTCACAATGACGTTCATAAAATTAAGTAACACAGTGTATTTGGGTTACCAATGTTAAAATATATACAAATTAGAGCCCTATGTGAAACTAGGGTCGGGTATTGTTTGAATTTTAATGAATCTGATTCCAATTCCAATTCTGCTTAATCCAATCTCCAATCTCTTATTAGAACGAGAATACGAGGTCTCCAATCTCCTATTCTTAGAGATTCCTAATTTCAATTCCAATAAGGTCAAAAAAGGTATCAAAGTCTTATTGCAAAACATTTAATTGTAGCTGATAGCATGAACAAAAATCAACAGGCTACCATAGCAAAAACAACTAGCCTAACTAATATACATTTCAAGCAGTATTAAAGACAAGTAAACACTGAGTAATTTAAAAAGAACATATAAAAAACAATTAGCAATCACACAAATAAATACAACTAAACGAAGATAAAATTTTAATAAACAGTGTTTTAAGATTTTCAGGTATTCAGGTACAGAAACTGTAATCAAATGTAAAATAACACTGCACTTTATGAATAAAATATACAGTATACATTACAAATATAGTTACAAAAGTTATACAGCAGCAAGTGAATTTTCTTTTTGTCTTTTGTTGTTTGATTAACATTATTATAGAGACGGTAGCCGCAATATTAAGCTGCTGTCACTTTAAGAGACGCACGGATCCAATATACTGTTACACATACGTTTTAATCGACTGCGTTTATGAGGATATTTAACAGAGCACAGAAACAGCACAGAAAAAAGTGCACGGGTCTTGCACGTGAATGGGTGCCCCCGTTGTCATGACCTAATCTGTTCTTTCGTTTATAAATAGCTTTCCTGTAGCTTAAACAATAGAGTGTGGCGCTAGCAACGCCAAGGTCATGGGTTTCGATTCCCAGGGAAAGCAAGAACTGACTAAATGTAAAATGTGTACCTTGAATGCAATGTAAGTCGCTTTGGATAAAAGTGTCTGCCAAACTCATAAATGTAAATGTGAATGGTTTAAAGGGGGGGTGAAACAGTCATTTTCAGTCAATCTCATGTCAATCTTGAGTACCTATAGAGTAGTATTGCATCTTTCATATCTCCAAAAAGTCTTTAGTTTTATTATATTTATAAAAGAAAGATACGCTGTACCGAGTCTTTCCGAAAAAAGCAGAGCGGCTGGGGGCGTATTGTTTGGGCGGAGCTAAAGAATGACGAGCGCGCGCAGCTATTGCGTTGAGCTATGCATGGATACATAGAAAAACAATGGAATCGATAGCAAACAACACATAGACATTTGAAGCAGTTTTACTCATTTACATTACATTTACGCATTTGGCAGACACTTTTATCCAAAGCGACTTACAGTGCCCTTATTACAGGGACAATCCCCCTGGAGCAACATGGAGTAAAGTGCCTTGCTCAAGTACACACTGGTGGTGACCGCTGGGATTGAACCAGCAACCTTCTGCGTGTCAGTTCCATGGTTTAACCCACTGGACCACCATCTCACACACTCACCGCCTGCTATCAACACACGGCCGTGAACCTTAATCGCTGGGATTGCTCCATCTTTCAGACGAGCTACAAATCCGGAGTTGAACTGTACCTTGTTTATAAACCGGGGAAATTCAGGGAACAAACAAACACTTGCACAACTCCGTTGCTGCTCTGGAAAAACAAACTACATCGTCTGTCCCATTAACGCTGGGTTCTTTGGGAAGCTGGGCAGGGTTGTCTTGCCATGACAACCAAAAACACACATCTTTGGAGCCATTGTTGATTCCGTGAAGTCCTGTGACTGCAGCGCAGCCAGTTTGTTCTCTCGCTCTAGTCGCGCGCGCGCCCTTCCGGGAGAAGAGCCCGCACGGCCCGTACAAGGACATTCCGCCCCATCCGACGTCACATATAAAAAAACTTTCCGAAACTTATGAGAAACCAGAAGGAGTACTTTTGGCACAGAAATACTCCATCAAACGTCCAAATGTTTTTTTTCAACTTTGTCCATGTTTAGGATGGGAATCCAAGTCTTTAACAGTGTAAAAAGCTCAGTATGCATGAAACAGCATTTCACCTCCCCTTTAAAGTCACATTAAATCCCTTTTTCTGTGAGCGCCCTTTGTATGCGTGTAAAGTCATATTCAAATGCACACAAAGGAATCGAATTTCCAACCCCATGTAAAACTAAATAATTTCATCTCACCATCTATGACCAACAGCTAATCTCAGAATGGCACTGAGAGCAAAGTTCATGGCCCGAAGCTAAATAAACCTTCAGCCACACAACCCTACGAAATCCCTTTCATCCCTACCCGGGGTGGGGGTAAAAAAAAGCTGCCTAACATCTGCTGGGCAACCGAGGCAGGGGCAGAGGATGACTCTCTAAAAACAGCCTGAGTGCCCATACTGACTCTCCAACTTTCTCTCTTTCGTTCAAGTCTCCCACGCCAACACGCCCGGACTGCCCCTCAAAGCTACTCAAACACATTCATCACTAATTTTTAATGTGCATTTACATTCGATCCTGCCCACAGCCCAAACAAAATAGCATCTGATTCCTCAATCCACGTTTATGAAAACTCGCCCGCCTCTTCTTCCCCAGACTGATCTCTCACAACAACAGTCCTTACTACTGAGACAAGGTTTGTGCCTGCCCATGTATTGATCTAAAGTAGAGTTTCCAACCCATAAACTGCGACGAAATACGACAGACCACCACAATGACTGGAAAGGCCATCACTAGGTCCGAATCATTACACATGCTTACATTCAAATTGCCCACTTAGCATACCTTTTCAACAGCCCCATGTGTTTATCATTACTCAGAACTCTCTAAACGGCCAAACATTATTCTAGCGCTCTAAATAGAACTGCAGCGTTTAGCTCCAGTCTGCACTGGATAACCGATGCCCTTCTAATGATTTATAAATGCTCGTAATTAGCAAAGGAACACTGATGGGTCATGACTTTACAATCACAAAATGTCATCAAGTCATTAAATTAGGAAGCTAAGAAGGCTTTGATCACAAACGTTAAAAGAAACAAATTGGGGAAGCTAAAGACGAGTACTTCTTTATGCAAATGATCTAAAAAAGATAAATGCAAAGTTGTGCGAAAAGAGTGACCTTAGAAACGAGTAATCCTCCAACTAAAGAAAGATGAGTTGACAGGAAATGCTTTCTCATTTTGCAGAAGGACAAAACTCAGATTGAGCGTCTCTGAGCATGGTTTCTCTGAAGGTGCCCACCTGTGGCCCAAAGAGTCAATGAAAAATATTCAGGATGATACTTTCTGGAACATCAACTCTTCTAGATTCTAAGTGCAGCCCCTATGTAAGAAAAGTCCGTTTGAAACAGTGGAGGCATACGGGCATCGTTCTAGTACTAGGCAGAAAATGGAGATCTGGAGATCTGAGATGTGGGATCTTAATAAACACTATCAGTAAACGATCAAATGTGACAGAGGAAGAGGACCGGAAAACTTCCTTTTCATCCTTCTGTCTTTAAGCTGATAAAAAAAATGATGGTGAAACATAACCATGAAGGTATATTCTAAGATTTCCTAGTAATACTTGTACATACAGCGGCATTATCTTTTATAAATATATATTAACTCCGCAATTATTGTATCAGAACTGTGTTTTTCTGGCAACAAAACAATAAGGGTTATTCAAAAAGAGTGACAGCATTAAACTTTAACAGATAAAGAAAAAGTGTGTGTGTGTGTGGGGGGGGGGGGGGGGGGGGGGGTTCTAAAATGCATGGACTCAAATTAGATGTGTTCATTTACATTATGTGAACAAACTGATTCCCTAGAACGAATCAATCAATTTCGAATGCTTCATAATGTTTAATTATTATTTCAGCTCGCTCGGCTCTAAAGCTATGTGTGCAATTGATGATGTCACAATACAATGCTACTTGTTAAGTCTTTTTTACTGCAAAAGTCAAACAGCTGAGCCATGGTCAAGATACTGAAAAATTAAGTTATTACATTTCGACTAGCTCTGATAAAATGTGAAAACTACTTCCAAAAATGAAGTAAAAATTACATCCTGAACTGTACGGTCACAATGAAATTGAGAACAAACCAAAAATATGACCGAAACAACAAAACTGAAACGTTCTACCACAGCAATACATATAAAACACAACAACTCAAGCTGTATATATTTGCGGTTATGAACCCTAAACATTGTTTTATCTCTAACCAGAGCGACAGGAAACAATTTAGACAGCTCCAACTGTGCAAAGTGAGATTTTATTGTGTAGTGATTATGTTTATGATGAGATGATAAGCATATGTTTAACCCATCAGCACAGTTGTCTTTCTCGCCATACGTTATTCAGAGAAAATTGTCGAAAAAAAATGACAGCCAACAGGTGAAAGAGAACAAGCTGGATTGTACATGACCAAGCTTAACATTCCTGCCTGGACAAAAATAAAGACATGATAAAAGTTCACTCCGCTGTCCTCTCATCCCTTAATTCGCTACGCATTTCACATGTCCCATAAAATACCGCAGCGTAACTGCACAGCAATTTTCAGCCCAATGTATGGTTTGGTAAAAGGCTGTGAATGCAGCAAAAATTTCAATCGCGTTCTTACGTTCATTCATTCATTACACTTGCCTTTTCCTGGAAAGCGCTTTTTAAATCTTTTATTGTGTTGGTATCTTGAGACGATCTCTCTGTCTCTTTCTCTCCAGAGCAGAAAGCATGAGGGCTTTGTTACCCAGCAGTCATGTTGTCCTAACCTCTCTTGATCACACAAAAGCCACTCACATGCCACATGTAGGCATCCATTTACGCCTCTTTAGAAGCAGAAGATCAAAAGAGTCATTACGCCCACAGGAGGAACAATACAGAGATACAAACCTCTATCTGCTCTCGGAATCATAAACATCAGTATGCAAATAAACTATCTTTCTTTTTTTCTTCAAATAATCTACAAAAGCCTGTGCAGTTCAAATTAATATTCCAAAGATATGACAACCCAAGATATTAAACCAACTAATCATGGCATGCCTTGACATATTAGTAAGTTTGTCTCTTTAAAAAAACTAACCTGTTTTCATTTACAACAAATAAGCACATTTCAATCAGATGTGGTAGTTGAAAAACATTTCATCTGCAAATACAGCAATTGAACAATATTATGTAGGTTATGATATATTGAAAATGCAACTGTAAAATAACTGTGGATCCTCTATTCCTTTTTCTATTTTATTGTCTTTCGTTCTACTGCTATTTATTTTCCAGAAACAAAAAAACCCATGGGTTCTGTCTCACAGGTATCTCATTTCAAAGAGCAGAGTGTTTGGGGTCTGACTAATACATATTGTGGGGTTTGTTTTCATCAAGAAATGGCTCAAATCAAGCCGCAGAGGTGTAGAAATCACCTTCTTTCCGTGTTAGTAAAGACGTACAATTAGAAATACATTCATTACATAAGGTGGATGTCAACTTAGACACTTCAGAGGAATGCCAACAAAAAGCAGTGTTCCGTTAAGTGATTTACGCATTCAACATCCAAATCTTCCCTATAAAAGACACACAAGCTTATGGCCACACTGACAATACAAACAAAACACTAGTCACAGAGGAAAACAGTTCCAATAGTTTCATGTTTTCATATTTACATCTAGATAAATCTGAGCGCCCCCAAGGCCAACAAGAACATCATGTTGTGTTCATACGGTTACAGTAATGATTAAAGTCACTGTCAGGAAATAAATTAAAGTCAACTCAGGAAAACTGAAGTGGTTTCATTCATGGGATAGACAGTTTTTTTACGCTTGCCACTTTTACACAGGAACCGTTTGAACAGTCTGACTCTAGAAACTTTACACTCAGGTTTAAGCATTCCAACAAACAAACAAACAAAAAACGTTTAAATGTACACTCTGTAAACTTGTATTTACACTCCAAACTTGGTTAATACACTTTGTTTCAAATTCTTGAAACTTTATTTAGGAACTTTACACTTTCTTTCTTTTACATTTTTGTTTCTACATCCTTTACAATTACAATTTACCCTATACATTCAAATACTTTCACGTCTTTAAACTTAGTTTCTACACGGTCTACTCTTCTGTACATCCTGCAACACTCAAATAGTTTGTTTTAACTCTTGAAACTTGATTTCTACACTTTAAACTTTGTTTGTACACTCATTTTCGAAAGAGAGTTGTTTATGTATGCCAAAACAAAACTTGTTCACTTGGATAGGCTTTATAGGCTACCTATACATTACATTTTGACATGTACACATACAGTGAAGTCGAGCTTGGTGTAAAACTTTGTTTTCACATCTGCGCGTTCTGAGGGGAAAAGTATCCCCATGCATTCCAGAACAAAAATAATGTTTAGCACATTACACTTTCTCATCATCATCACCATCATCATCATCTATGGTGTTTGCTGTGCAGACAGCTGCGTCTCGTGCAGGGTAAATAAGTGAATACACATGAACTCTTCGCACTGTCTGTTACACACTTGAGCGGAAGAAGCTCTTCTGCATGTCCGTGGCGGTGTGTGAAGACTCTCCAAATTGTCTTACCTTTTACAGGAGGGCAAAAGCTGCTGGCAGCCGGACACACTAGCAGTGAAACACATTCTCTTTATGGCAGATCCGTACGGGGCCCTCCATTAGACGCGGGCGCAAAGTGCAAAACAACGGGGGGAAAAGAGTAACGATATGCCGCTTCGCTTGCTTTCTGTCCAGGACTTGCAGACGCGTGACCGCCGCCGAGTCAAAGTACGTACTCAAACCTTCAGGTCCCGGTGAAGTTCGTAGTAAGTGAACCCTACTCGTCTAACTGTTTCACTATGTCTTCTCTTTTCCCTGCACACGTTCACTCTCTCTCTCTACTACTACTGTCCTTTTCTACACACACGGAGAGAGAGAGGGGATCATATTGCTCAGCAGCTCGTCAGAGCTGGAATGTTCCAGCCCTACAGCAGCAGGGCAGAGCTTCAGTATGCAGGGGGTTGCCCTACTGCCTCAGTGTGTGTGTGTGTGTGTGTGTGTGTGTGTGTACACTTGATGAATATTAGCAACATGCCCATGCTCTGCACCCCTACTACCCCTATCATCCTCAAGCCTGCATTTAATATAGTGATATGTAGGCTATATGTTTAACTAAAATAATAAAACAATACTATTGGGTATTTCTTTAGGTTTATTACCCAAAAAATACACTTTTGTAAAGTACATACAAATACAACAAAAACAGTAATATTATTAAAAATTAAAAGTTTTCTATTTTAATAGGCTATATTTAATTTTTTATGTCAAAGCTGGATTTTCAGCATTACTCATAAGAATCATTGTAATATGCTGATTTTCTGCTCAAGAAACATTTCTTATTATCAATGTTGAATGAATGTGCTGCTTAACATTTTTGTGGAAATTTTTTCAAATTTTTCAGGATTCTTTGATGAATAGAAAGTCAATTGAACAGTATTTATAATAATTTTTTTTATTAAAATGCATATAAATAAATGTATTTATTAATGATAAATCTTTTGTAACATTATAAATGTCTTCACTTTCACTTTTGATCAGTTCATTGCATCCTTGATTAATAGAAGTATTAACACACTCTCTCTCTCTCTCTCTCTCTCTCTCTCTCTCTCTCTCTCTCTCTCTCTCTCTCTCTCTCTCTCTCTCTCTCTCTCTCTCTCTCTCTCTCTCTCTCTCTCTCTCTCTCTCTCTCTCTCTCTAATCTTACCGCAACGTTTTCAATGGTATCACTGTTTCCACAAAAATATATATTTATTTATTTGTCTGGGTTGTGCGCCCTATTGAATTGAACTGAGAATGTCTTTCAAATTCCAATTCTATCCCTGAATTTTATTTGCAGTATGAAACAGGAATTAGGATTGTGTAATAATAATTGTATTTAAAGAAGCAGAATTAAAATGATTAGAAAATGATGTGCCTGAAATGTGTCATTTTTAACTTGAATAGTGTGTTTGGCTTGCTTGACAAAGCCTTGAAACTTTAAAAAGCTTAAATAGTCTTGAAGAACAGAATAGTCCTTATACAGACAAGCACAAATGTCCAAATAAAAATAGAACATTGCTCGCAAGTATTTTAAAAATAGCTATTTATTTATTTTGTCATGCAACTAAATGTTTTACAATTTCACTGATCTTACATCTTATACAGCTGATTTAATTCATTCCTTTCATATCGTTTCCCATTGCTCTAAACCTGTGAAAGTTGAACTTTTACTGAGCATTATTCAGACAGATGTTGTTGCGATTGGCAGGTGGTGTCCCTGTTTGCATGCCTCTATAATCCTCAGCAATGCAGGAGTTTTCAGGAAGAATGTGATATATTTGTACAGAGCGCATTCCTCAGTCATTCACCAACAAGGACAGCTACAAAAAAGGACAGAGTCTTAAAAGACCATAACATGGATTAAGAACAGCATGCAACTATTGCATTTGCTTTTATAGCGCCTGTTAAAATGAGTGTGCTTGTGCCTTGTTTGAGTAGCTACATCCTGTGGATTATTTTCTGGGCTCAGGATCATTGGTTGGATGTAGCTTATGTTGTTTGGCTGGGACTATTTTGTGAGATGAGGGTGTGTGTGTGTGGGGAGAAGTTCAGGTGTGGGAGGAATGGCTGGCTAGTTTGTGTGTGTCTACATTATGGGGACAACATGTCCCCACAAAGATGCAATATATCCGAAATCCTTGTCCTTGTGGGGACATTTTTTGGTCCCCATGAGGAAAACAGCTTATAAATCATACTATGTGATGTTTTTTTTTAAATGTAAAAATACAGAAAATTTTCTGTGATGGGTAGGGTTAGTGTGAGGGGATAAAAGATACAGTTTGTACAGTATAAAAAGCATTATGTCTATGGAAAGTCCCCATAAATCATGAAAACACAACAGTGTGCATGTGTGTGAGCAGCCAGAATGTGCTGTGTGCCTGAGCTTATGCGAAAAACAGTCATCTGTTCTGTGCATGGGCATGTGTAAATAACGTAATCATCTTTGCACATGTAATCATTGGACTAGGCTAGTGATGGGACGGCCCACCCGGACCGGAGGACAGCAGGTGCTGCCTGCCTTCTGACAGCACTTTCTAGTGGAAGGTGTGATTCAATTCCTCCCAGGTCTGCTGAGAAACGTGCTGTTTGTGGTCTCGGCCGAGCTGAGCAGCCTATAGATTCTTGACACCAGAGAGAGAAAGAGAGAGAGAGAGCTGTTGGACTGTGAAGACTCTCTTATCTGACAACTGCTGCTTTTTATTCTGCTTGAGAGGATCTGGACATGCCAACATGCCCCCAGCTCCCCGCTTTTATCCCTTTTGATTTTTATTTGAAACAGATTTACTGCTGTTGTCAAGACATATTGTGAAATAATGATCAAATCTTTTGAACTTTTTAGTGGTGGTTGCATCACTATTATTATTGCTCATACCTAGTATATTGAATTATTAGTATTAATATTTGGTATGTAACTCACCCCACGCTGTGAGTTTTGAAGTGGGGAGGACCAGATCAATCCTCACATATATATTCTAAAACATTTTTATATATAATAATAGAGATTTTTTTATTTATTTAACCTGAATGTTAATGCATATTATAAATATGAACTGAAAAATGAGCTGCATTCAGAAGGAACTAGTTTTCTAGAGGCTCATATAAAGAAAATGTGGTAGAGTATAGTGCTTATCAGAGGTAGTGATAGAGAAAATAAGCATTATTATACTCCAGTAAATAATAACCAGGTTAAATATGACTTTATAGGTATTTGTAGTGTTTCATAGTGTTTGCTCCGTGGTCCAGTTCTGATGCTCACGTGCCCACTGTTGGCGCTTTCGGCGGTGGACACGGACAGGGGTCAGCATGGGCACCCTGACTGGTCTGCGGCTATGCAGCCCCATACGCAACAAACTGCCATGCACTGTGTATTCTGACACCTTTCTATCAGAACCAGCATTAACTTCTTGAGCAATTTGAGCTCCAGTAGCTCGTCTGTTTGATCAGACCACACGGGCCAGCCTTCGCCCCCCACGTGCATCAATGAACCTTGGCCGCCCATGACCCTGTCACCGGTTCACCACTGTTCCTGGACCACTTTTGATAGATACTGACCCAGTTTTCTAGCCATCACAATTTGTCCCTTGTCAAACTCGCTCAAATCCTTCCGCTTGCCCATTTCTCTTGCTTCTAACACATACATTTTGAGGACAAAATGTTCACTTGCTGCCTAATATATTCTTCCCACTAACAGGTGCTGTGAAGAAGAGATAATCAGTGTTATTCACTTCACCTGGTCATAATGTTATGCTTGATCTGGGTACACTACCAGTCAAAAGTTTGGATTAATTCAGATTTATTTTAAATGTTTTTAAAGAAGTCTCTTACACTCACCAAGACTGCATTTATTTATCCTAATGCCTGGTAACAATAAAAAGGGCATAACACGTTCAAATATTAATGGAAACTGAGCCATATCGAGGAATATAATATAATTATATGAATTATTACAGTTTTTCTCGATTGCTAAGACACATTTCTTGAAAGCTGCTCTCCTTTTCTCTAAACTGTGAACACAAAACCCAATTTTCAAGCTACATTCACAAAACCCCAGACTCTTCTTGCAAAACCAAACTTTCACCTCAAAACAGTTCAATCTGTGCTCAAAACTGAACTATGTCGTCAAATCGTGCCCCGAGTCAATCAAAATTAAAAACACTACTGAACAGTCACTAAACACTACGTAGAAAAATAGAAAACACAATGCTCAGGACATGAAGCTGGAGATATAGATGTTTATTTTTCACTGTAGGCTAAATGCATGTTGCAAAACAAAAAAAACCTGTGCATTTAGAAAACAGAAATCTTATGCGTTTGCCACTTGTGTACAGTAAGCCCATGTAAAAATAAAGTACAAAAATGTACATGGAATACTAGGCCTACAAACAGTTAGACCAACCCTCCATTACAATACTACAGTATATTGGTACAGTGATGTACTGAAACATATTTACTTACAGTATACTGTGGTACAGTATATTGTATGTCATACAGTAATTGCTGTTAACATTTACATATTGTACTATAATGTCAAAAAAAGGTAATTACCTGTTCTCTTCTCTAAGTCTTCGGATTATGGTGGGCACAGTGAATCTACTGATGTTTGGTTGTACCCTTTGTCCAGCTTCCCTCATGCTCATACCATGGACAAGAACATGGTCAATCACAGCAGCTCTGATTTCATCAGATATTACTGTTCTTTGTCTTCGCTGACCACCTCGACCTCCTCTCACACAAACTCTTCCTCTCAGATTTCTATCCATTGTAAGGCCTCACAAACCAGTGCTCTCTGAACTGCACTGTAAAATCCAACAGTTGTTCTTACTAAGACTTTTTTAGTAAACTTTACTTAATGTCCAATAATTTGTTGACCTTACTTAAAACAAGTAAGTAATCTGAACTATTTGCATGCTATGCCTTCGTTACTTAGAAAACTCAAGTAAACATTACTTGACTGGTTTGAGTACCATTTTGCCAAAGCAAAAAAACAAGCGGGTGGACAGGTGGACGGGCAAAGTGTTTTTGAGGCGGGGCAATTTTTTCTAGACTTATCACTTATTTCCTCCACTTCCTCTCACCATAACTGTGATTAGTGTTCCCTTTGGTTGGACACTTGGAACTTCATTCATATTATAGTAATTAACTTCCTATTAATGCAGCAATGCAACAAGAAATTGATTTCAAAACAAGGGAAGTAATATATATATATGTATATATATATATATATGTATATGTATATATGTATATGTATATGTATACAAAAAAAAAAAATATATATATATATATATATATATAATGTAATATTTGTCCATTAATGATATAGAACATAACTGTTTTTCATGTCAAATAATGACCTTTTAACATTTGTTTTGCTAATATTTATGGCATAACCTTTTAATTGATATAATTGATATGATATGAGTTGATATAATCCCTCTATGTTTGTCACAATATCATTTGACCATGCTTGAGTGTGTCACACACACACTTCAACATTCAGCATGCAAAACACAACAATGGTAACAAGGATTTTTTTTATTTTTTTTATTTTTTTTTTATTATTAATTCAACCTTTACTATTTTACTTGCTGTCATTATTGGGGTTATACTGACAAAAGACAAATAGTAAAATAAAGGCAAAAATAGTAAAACGAAGCATTTAATTTATTCATGCCACAATGCACTCTGGGAGTACACTTCCTCAGATCCCAGATAGAATTAAGTTGACAAAACTTAAACGGTTTAAGTAAGAACAACCTAATGCAATTAAAAAGATAAGTGAAGTAATTAAACAGCGGTATTACTTAAAATTAAAGTATTTAGTCTATTCAACTTAAAATAGTTATTAGAACGACTAATATCTTTAAATAAATTTAACTCAAGTTTATCAAGTAATCATTACTTAAATTTTTTAGGGCAACCACTTTCCTCAAATTTTTTAAGTAAACTCAACTTATCCGGTTTTAGAGTGTGGCCTACTGTACATGTTCCCTCACATCATTAGCCACAAGTGTGATCAATTTTGAATTGTTGTGTTCAAGTGGTGACATCTGTGCTTTAATTGTGTTTGACTTTTGTCACCTGTGCTCACCATTATGCATCACAATGAAAATGCGTTGGCAAGATGTGTCTAAACAGGTGAAAAGTGCTTATGGTTTTGCCAAAAGAGTGATTGATTCAATCAGTGGGTTCAGGCAACTGTGCATTTGGTTCAGACAATAGGGTTTAGTGTTTTAGCAATTGAGAAAAACTGTATTAGGAATAGCATATAATTTCGAGGTGGGCTCTTTTGAACCACTCAGAACACCTAGTGACCACATGGTAACAATTTGGGCGACAACAAGCATCTAGCTTTAATGTGTAATCTATCTACATTCTTAAAAATAAAGGTTCTCTATTGGCATCTATGGTTCAGTGAAGAACCTTTAACATCCACAAAAGTTTATTCATAGTGGGAAAAAAAACATTTGTTAGATTATTAAACTATTCTTCATACTTTTAGTTATTTTAATAACTGTTCACTAAAGGTTCTTTGAGGAACCAAAACTGCTCATTCTATGGCATTGCTGCGAAAACACCGACATGTAGCCATTATGTTTAAGAATGTAGCTTTAATTATCCTCACACATTGTGCTTCTGGATCTGATTTTAAAATGATTTCCAGCCCATATTATCAGCCTTTGCCCCAACAGTTCCATTCCTCTCACCTCTCTGTAGCTCAGCGCATTGAGCTTTTCGTCTTCTTGAATGGGATTTTGTCAAGGAAAAAAGCTCAGCGCAAGCCAAGAGCAGCATGCTGTCCGTGAGCCCTGCGCTGGCTCTAAAGGCCTCTGTATTGGGCTGCATGGATTCAACAGGTCCTGGAATGAAATCAAAGGTGTTAGCATGAACCAGACTCCTGGAGAGCAGATGTAGACCTTTCCACACATTGGTCATGTATGTTACATCTCTCTCTTCAGGTCGGAAATCTTTCCTCCTCTAGTTCATTACCTCTCTTTTGCCCTTCTTTTCTCTGGCTTTGTGTTTTGGGCTGGTGGGAGTGTGTGCGTGCACGTGAGAAAGAGAGAGCTACTGCTCAGAGGAGGGGGTGTTCGAGGGGAATAATTTGACACAGTCTCATGTGAAAGGCCAGAAAGCGGGCAGTCCACAGCGAGCAGGGGTCTTCATACAAAAGAGTTTGGAGGGGGTCAGGCACAGCAGTGAGAGACTTAGAGAGGCCGGAGCCATGCTGGGAAGTGAAGCCGGCTACAGAGATTCCCCTCTGGTCCTGCAATCTCTGTTTCTCATACCAACATGTCAGTTCAGAATGAGTAACCATTATGATGGCCATGTGTGCTTCTGAAAAGCCTTTATTTTATACATATCTATGAGTTCTGAACTAATCTTAGCGTTTGGTAATGTTTTGACTTTTTAGTGCCTTTAAAAACAAATGCTTTGGAACATAATTGAGTGTTGGCTCTGGAACCATTTAATCTGATCTATATCAGTTCAAATTATTTGTTAATTTATAGCACATGCCAATTGTCACTTGCATGCAAATTTAATAAACAAGTAAGATATTATATGTCACTTATATTTTCAATATACACTTTTATGTAGCCACTCACAACATGAGCTCTGCTCTTCAGCTCAATGACAACCACAACATTTTTTACCGAATTAAATAAGTCTTTCCCTTTACTAAAAACACATAAAATAACACTAAGGGCTCTATCATACACCCAGCGCAATGCGATGTCAAGCGTGGCGCAAGTGTTTTTGGCTAGTTTCAGCCCGACACGGTTATCATTTTCACGTCCAGCGCCATGTTGTTTAAATAGCAAATGCACTCGTGCCCATCTCTTCGCCCATGGGTGTGCTGGCCTGAAAACGAGGTGTGTTCTGGCACATTGTTGGCGCATTGCTATTTTGAGGCAATTGAAAACCTGTGGCAAGTGCAAAACGCGTGTACAATCTGCTTATTACTCACACAGGGACACGCAGCAGCACACAAACATTTTTAAATATGAAAAATAAAAAAGGATTCCTCTCTGGAAAAGCATTCAGGCTTTCTGCTCGCAAATTCCGCCATGTAAATAGCGAATCCACCATGGTGTGAACGCAACTGGCTTTTAAAGGGAATGGGAGATGAGACTCTGATTGGTTTATTGCACGTTATGCCCAAAACACACCCATGACTCATTAAGAGACTAGGTACAACCCCTTTGGACCATGCACCATGTCATGGACCATGTTTTGGACCGTGTTTTCCGTCGTTAAACTAGCAAAAGTGGATTCAGACACGCTCTAAGTGCACCTGCGCCATGTGCTTCAGACCATGTGCTCAGATCATTAAAATAGGGCCCTTCATTTCAACATATATTTTCCTTATCCAGTCCTATGCAAAGCATGCTGGGAACTAGAAATCCACCGGCTGATTTTAAAGTTACTATTTAAAAAATAAAAAATATTTAATGCAGAAATTTCAGGGAAATGTATAAAAAACTTGGATGTTAAGTTAAATTACATTAAACTGACGTAAAAAAAATTTTTGAATCTTGTATAACTTATAAAAATTGCTTGATTGCTTTGATTTTGTTACAGCAATGTAAAAACATATGTTGTCATAACCTAACGATCATTTAAACATGACAATTTCAACAGAACTCAAAATATTAAAAAAGTTTTAGTGTGTATGCAAATGAGATAACCCTTTTTAAGTCATATTTTACCCTAGTATCAACAGGAAAAAATGCCTTGAAATTGTAACCTATTTCATGAAAATTAGGCACATTTTCCCACAATGCTAATCACTCTATAATTGTCATTACAGTAATGCAAATAAAAACAATTAAGTATACTTAAAAATGTAAAATGTGTATACATTATGTTAGTATTTGTAGTACTGCAATAATAGTATGCTAATTAATTAATTAATGTATTTATTTGTTTGATTTTTATTTATTTTTAAATTTGAGATTCACACCTGCTTTTTTAGTGGAACAGTAAAACACCAACAGACCCAAAAATAAGATCCTTCAGATTCCACCTCCTAATGCCATGGACCTTAAAATTAGCCACTGTATCACAAACCTCACACCCCCTTCTGTCAGGTGCTCACGGTCCTGTTTATTGTTTGCTTTGTGTGAGTGTGTGTCCCGGGATAATCAGGATCTGATTGCTGTCAACAGAGTGTTTACGAGCTGCAAAGCAAGACAGGGTAGTGTTGACTTTTCCAGCGGGGGCCGTGATGCTCCACTGTCTCTCCTCCTCTCCCACTATCAAAAGGTCATTAGAGATAGCAGGAGTGCCATCAGGGCTTTGGGTTAGACTCAGGGGTCAGAGGTCAGAGTACACAGCTAAATCAAACCTGGGAGAATCCTCAACCTCACACAGGAATGTGTGGTAATATGTCAAAGGTTAGGTTATTAAATCCTGTCTGGAAGAACTCATCCTTACTGTACAGGTTTGGATTTCAATGTTTATGAATTTTGAACACAATAATATAAAGTTACTTTGAATATACATTGTTTAGAGTAGAATAGAATAAACTTTATTTATCTAAAATAAGGGAAAGTGCAACGTTGCATCAGCAGAAATGGGTAAATCAACATAAAATGCCATTCAATGCCATGTCCTTTTTGCTTTTTGTGAAACAGAATATTCATGATTTTATCCATGTTAAATTGATTAGATCATTAAAACTGCTCACTATATAACAGGTGGTCAGGGGAGAGGGTTTCAAAAATGATATCAGACAAGAAGGAAAATCAAATAGGCAAAGAAAATTGTTTACTTTTTGATAAAACACTACAAATGCATTCTTTGGGATAATGAATTGTGCTCAGTAAAAGTGTATTAAAGTACATTTCATTCTGGCTTTAAGGTTACTAAAATTACTTAATTAACAAAAACAAAAATACTACACTACAGTGTAAAATATACTAATATACTAATAAGCTCATAAAGAAGTTGATATCCCGCAATAAAAACATAATTTTATACTGTACTAGCATGGCCGTAGCCAGTTATGAGGTCAACGTGGTCCGGACCTCTGTATTTTTCCGAGGTTTATATAATAAATGTTGTGAAATAATTGACTAATAGAGTACTAACACATTGACCAATCAAATTAAAGTAGGTGGGCTTTGTGTTCACAGAAGCTGCATAGCGTGAATTCGCAGCACGAGTCGTGCAACAGTAAACAGTGCAAGATGTAAGTAGCTAAACTAAACATTTGTTTTTGACAGCTGTTTTAGGATAGCCTAGAAATGTAGACGCACCCTAGCAGCAGCAAATATAATTTACAATTTTTAATAATTTTACTAATTTTAATAATTTTAATAATTTACCAAACTCTAGTCAGGCCAATCACATCGTGTATAGAGTCGGTGGGCGGGCTTAACATAATGACGGCAGAGTTGCGGCGTTCCCGCGTGCTACTTGAAAACAAAGAAGCTGGCGAACAGCGGCCTTTTGAATCGGCTTTGACCGCGACTCTGGAAGACTTGGAGTTAAGCTTTTCTTTGAGAAAAGAACAAAGAACGGCACTGAAGTCATTCTTAAGAAAGGAAGATGTGTTCAGAGTTTTGCCGACCGGATACGGCAAAAGTTTAATATATCAACTAGCTCCGCTTCACCTTCTTCGTTGCTCTGGTTGGTTGTAGCGCTATCCTATTGCGTGCAGAGGGAATTTGAAAGACAACCGTTTATCCCGCCCCTCAGATTGAGCCCTGCCAATGGTGTGTTCCCAGACCCAACATCTTGATGAGGGTCTGGCTTGTCAGGCTAGTTATAGGATATAAATGTTAAACAACCGACAAAAATAATCAGGCAAACTAATAAAATGTTGTCTAATTTCGCCATTTTGAATTAAAAAAAGACATTAACGAAGCCGATTTAATCAGATTAGGCTTAAAGCTACACTGTGTTTATTCTTAGCTAAAAACACTTAGTTCTTTCAAAAATATATGTGCTCATTAATGTATATTTACTTCTTTCAAGTAATAAAGTATTCTCGTAAGTTTATAATATGCCATTGAAAATACATACGGGTAAGGGGTTCGAATGGGGGTCGCATGTTGCCCCTCCATCTTGAAAGTACATTAGCCAAAGAGGGACATACCCGTAAATTCAAGCTTCGCCTTTCGCGTTTTAACACTCGATGGCACCGTGTCGAATGTGAAGAGGGGGATTGCTTGAGACTGCTATATGAAAACCTGAAAGCCTTTTTGAAAGTCTGTTGCTGATGGAGGATCACTCTTACTCTCGAGGATATGTAACAGAGTCGCCAAGGAAGCGAAAAAGAGAATTAAGACGGCAACACAACAGGCAAATCAACACTAATGGACGAGGTCGAACTGGAAGCCATGTTAATCTTGGACTAAATCGGCCACCGTAGGCGTAGGAGTTAAAACGAAATCGGAATTGGGAGGAACAGAAACTAATATTTACTGGATGGTCATATACCTTTTCACCGCTAGATGGGGGAAAATATCACACAGTGTAGCTTTAAGATAACGAATGTGTACATTGCGAATGAATTGAATAAACTTATTTACCAAGCGTTCATAGCCTTCAGCGAATTAACTTGTCTAAGAAAATGCTTAATAAAATATAGGCTAAATATCATTCACTGACACAGACGAAAATGAAAAGACTCAAAGCTCAGCTTTAGGAGGGGAAGAGACAGGGCAAAAGAAGGAGACTGAGAGAAAAAGAAAGAGTGATGGAAATGAGAAGAGAGCAGGTACGACAAATAATTTACTGCCCACTAACATGGTTTTAAAATAACACGATCAGAATGCGTATCAATAGTACGAGTGTGCAATGTCGTGGAATGTATAGCGCCAAAATGAGTTTTGGCGTGCATATGGTACGCAGTTTTTCGCGTGCATATGATATGCGCTTTATGGCATGTGTATGACACGCTCTTGGATGGGGTGGATTTGTGCGTATAATACGCCATAAAGTGTGTATCATATGCCACGACATTGCACACTCGTATTATATGCATTTTCGTGTGATCGGGCTCTTTTAAAGCTATTTATTATTAATTTTTGTTTACATATTTTTCAAAATGTTCAAAATGTTCCCAGGGAAGCATGCCCCCCAACCCCCCTAACCAGCTCAAATTTGGGACCCCACTGATTTTAAAACTCTGCCTACAGCCTTGTGTACTAGTTTTGAACACAAATATGAAATGCTCCAAATAATTGTGGGTCTAAATCATCTTTAATCTTTGCAATTGTAATATATAATATAATAATGCTTAATTTTTGCACTTAGTTGTAAAAGTCACAGTAAATAATATGTAAAAAAAAAAAACTCCCTATACTGTTGTACAACACACGTAACCAATATCCCTGAGGAAGGCCATATATCTCTTAACTCAGACAGGTGTGTGTGTGTGTGTGTGTGTGTGTGTGTGTGTGTGTGTGTGTGTGTGTGTGTGTGTGTGTGTGTGTGTGTGTGTGTGTGTGTGTGTGTGTGTGTGTGTGTGTGTGTGTGTGTGTGTGTGTGTGAGAGAGAGATTTGAACACCACGAAGCCCCCCCACCCCACACCCCCACCCATCTGGTTTATGCATCACTGGCTGAGATTGTATTATCCATTCTGGCCTCTCAGGGAATTTCATCAGTATGTTACATCTCACTTATTCTCTCATCTCTCTGCACTCTGTTCTTTCTCACATGCATACTCACATACTTTCTTTCAGCCTCAAACATAAGTCATTCATTCACATACACACACTCAGAACCCCACTTCTTTCCCTGGATAATCCGCCTTATTTACTCCCCTTATCCTATCTTTATGTTTGGAACAACTACGCAACAATAGTTGCGTTTCAAACCTAGACAGCAATTTAAGGCTGTTGTAAGTTATGCTACATTGTAAGATACATTGTTTTGGCCAAATTCTAAGGCAGCGTCATCTACTCATCTTCAGGGATAAGGCAGTCCCAGAATGCACTGTGATAAACTTCTGATTTCTGTCAAGAATCTGAACATTATAGATAGGCAGCCACTTTTGCGCTTCAGAATAATTCTCCAAACAGGAGACTGGATTTATTTCAATAGTCTATGGCATTAGCCAGTTGCTAAGCTAAAGGCACAATCCTCTAATACCAATACATGTAATACAAATACATATTGGGTAAAATAATATTTTTTTTATTGCACTGACCTCTATTTTAGTTTTTAATAAAATATAAGCTTATAGTCAACATTTCTCTCATTTAGTCCAACCAACCCAATCACATTAGAAAGCGTAATTATTTTACGAGGTAGCGACTTTTTATGAATTTGTACGGAAACGTGCGATTTCTAGGAGTAAAGTAAGCATGAATGTCCATCCCTGAACCCAATCATCATTGGGGCGTAAGCAGATTGTACAAAAACGTATAAATGAGATTGTACAAATTCATATGAATTAGTCACCAAACTTGAAATAGTTACAGATTGCCATAAGAATGTGTTGGTCCACCATTTTGGATTTCTTTTTTTACTGAGCTTGTTGCATTTTGGGATTCTCTGTGAGGGACACATGTAATGCACATGTGAACTTTAACCACAGGCATATTCTTGTGTGATCAGGAAGTTTCCCAGAAGGCAATTGTGTGTATTTGAGGCAGCTTTAATTTTTTTTTTTTCTGTTTTTTCCTCTCTGGAGGACATTACACTGATATTGTAGACAGGTTATCATTAAAGATAAGCTGGAAAGGGATCACACAACAGGGCTCATCTGTGATGGAGTGAGTGAATGTGGAACAGGGGAAAAGGAGGGGAAGGAAGCAGGTAAAGAGAGTGATCAGTCACAGGGTGCAGTAATGTCTCCTTCAGTCCCTCAGTGTCAACCTTCTCCGCTGATTTATAGCGCCGGGCGGCTGAGAACATCACAACACACTCACTCGCACGGCTGCATGTGTGTGAGAACATGCGGAGATACACACATGGAAGTATGTGCTGTGGGGAGACAGGAAGGAGTATAAACACATACACCAGCTTGTCAACTGTTCTTAAACTGGGCCAAAACAATCTGGATCAGTGTTCAGGGCCCTTTGATTACAAATATGAATATTGGCAGTTTGTGTGTCAATCTGTTCCATTTATGGTATGATCCAGTCCAGCTTTATCACCCTCTGTTCTAGTTAATACACTCTAAAAAAGAAAGGTTCTATATGGCACCAAAATGGTTCTTGACTCGTAATCATAGGGGAACCTTTTTAAGTGTTATATAGCACCAATTTAGGTGCTTCAGCGGTTCTTCAGAGGTTCTTCACCGGTTCTTTGACTAAGGTGCTATATAGCACCACTAACTAAGGTGCTATATAGCACTTAAAAAGGTTCCCCTATGATTACGAGCCAAGACCATTTTTGGTGCCATATAGAACCTTTTTTTTTTTTTTAAGTGTAGAGTCAATAAAATGTAACTAAATGCACTCTATTTCTGATACATCATATAGTATTATCACAAAAGTTTCGTCACAGGTACACTCTAAAAAAAAAAGGTTCTATATGGCACCAAAAATGGTCTTGGCTCGTAATCATAGGGGAACCTTTTTAAGTGTTATATAGCACCAATTTTGGTGCTTCAGTGGTTCTTCAGCGGTTCTTCAGAGGTTCTTCACCAGTTCTTTGACTAAGGTGCTATATAGCACCGCTAACTATGGTGCTATATAGCACCGCTACCATATGCAGAACATGTTAAGATATGGTGCTATATAGCACCAAAAGTGGTTCCTCTATGATTACGACGAAAAACCATTTTTGGTGCCATATAGAACCTTTTTTTTTTTAGAGTGTAATTGATTTTTGGACATGGATATCATGTAATACATTCCTCCAAAATCCCAATTTAACTCCTGGATGTGACTTTATCTATTTAAAGCACTGTATAGCAAACTTCACCAATGGAAGTTATATCAGTAACCAGAAGTTCATCCCTCTAGAGAAGTAATGAACCAGCAAATTGTCAAACTAATTGTCCTTTTACAAAAAGACAAGCACATTTGCATTGTAACATGTATTACTGTACACGCTTTTCCTAGAGAAGTTGAAATTTGATTGTTATTTTCTGTGGTAATTGCAAGCATTTCATTAGTCCGTCAAGCTTGCATTGCATCTGTAACATTCCTTTTAATCATATAGGCCTACACTACTGTACTGTTTTTGAAAGAAATTAATACTTTCATATTGCTTCAAATAATTTCTGTTTTAAATAAATGCACTTCTTTTGAACTATCTATTCGTCAGAGAATTCTGAGGAAAAAAAATTATCAAAGCTTCTACAAAAATATTAAGCAGCACAATTGTTGTCAACATTTGATAATAATAATACATGTTTCTTGAGCACATAATCAGCAAAATAAAATGATTTCTGAAGGATCATGTGACACTGATAATTGTTCAAATAAATGCAGCCTTGGTGAGCATTAGAGACTTTCAAAAACATAAAAACAATAAAATAAATACTGACCCCAAACTTTTAGGTAGATTTCTGGGGACATTTTTAGACATTGTGTCCCCAAATTAGAGTTTGATTAGAAGCTCTTACACACACACACTCACACACACACACACACACACACACACACACACACACACACACACACACACACACACATACGGGTTTATGTGGTTTATGAGGACACTTCAGCCCAAACCAGTTGTTTGGTGTATTATGGGGACACCCCTTTCCACTTGCTCTACAGTGATGTGGAGGGTATCAAAAATTTTGTTCTGAGCCATACAACACATATTTCACTTCAGAATTTGTATACACACAACACAACTTATAATATAACAACCTGACTATATACTTAATTATGAGGACACCTTAATTAAGTGTCTAAGCCCCGCCTATGACAAAACCAAAATTATAAGGACAGTGGATACACACACACACAAATGACATTAATGTGTATTAGAGGGACAAACATGAATTAATGGGACATGGCAATACACAAACACAAACGTGAAGGCATTGTGCATTATAAGGACACACCTGATTTATGAGGACAAATGAACACAAACACATCCTCACCTGTGGCTCAGACTCCAACACTCAAGGACCGGCTATTTGTGTGGTCACATGACCATATGACATTTGAACAGACATGAGGACATATAACAGTACACACCTTCAGAGAATAAGAAGTTTATTAGTACTTGTTTACAACATTACAGCTGTTGCCCTGACAATATTACATAAATCACAAGATACACTAATGCATGGAGATGAAGAACTTGAAACCTTTCATAAACATAATTATTAACAAAAATTACTGAACATAAATTAATGGTACAGTTGACCCAATAATGAAAAATAATTGTCATACCGTAAAGTTTTTCTAAACCTTTATGAGTTTCTTTGTTCTGCTGAACCCAAAGGAAGATAGTTTGAAGAATGTTGGTGATCAGACGAGTTCCACAGCACAGAAAAAACACTTACATTCTTCAAAATATCTTCTGCTCTGTCAAAAAGATGAAAGAGAATCACAGGTTATGAGTAAATGAGGACAATTTAAATATCCCTTTAAAGCTTTCAACACAAGTTTAAGACATTCCATACATTATATCAAAACTAAATGACCAGCAGCAGCAAAACAAAACAAAACATGGGTAACACTTTATAATAACGTTCAGTTATAAGTTATTAGATAATGAACTAATCATTTACAAAACATGACATTCATACATGATTATTAAGTGATATGCTAACCATTTACAAATGTGCTGTTTATTATCGAACAATTGTAAATCATGAAATAAATCAAAACAGATCAATAGTAGATGTTTGAGTTATTAGTTGATGCACTATTTATCACTTATAAATTAATGGAGTATTTATGTCAAACTTCTTTTAGTGTCGTCTCAATAAACAATGGGTAATCTTGAACAAATGATGAACAGACCATTAGTCAATGATCAGTAATTTATCGATGCATCTTTAAGTTTTCAGCTGTTCTGTGTTCAAAAGCACACACACATGCAGGATGATTGAGAAGATGATTAGTTTTGAAGCTGATAATCATGTGTAAATGCCTGTGAAGCGGTTTGATCAGGTGCTGTAGAGCGGTTAAAGAGGAGACAGTGTTCTAACCCTCAGCGCTCAACACTTACACTAGTGTTCAACACCTGTGCAACTCATTTACAACACTTTCTGCATCCCCTAAAGTCTACACTACACTTATATATGAATACATGCTATAGCATACCACTAATCATTTATGAATGTATTAACCAATAACTTCTAAATGACTGATAACTGAATTAACAAAACATTCACAAAATGTTAGCATATTACTTAGTCATTTATGAATGTCATGTTTTGTAAATGATTAGATCATCATTATCTAATAACTTATAACTGAACATTATTATAAAGTGTTACCCAAACATTTTGCAACAATTTCCTCTTTAGTGCTAATCCCCGATTCCTGCCAAAGTCTGGTCTGTTTTGCGGAGTGTGAGAAGCTAAAGCAGGACTCCTGCTCCGCAGTTTACCCACTGAAATGTGCTCAGTTCTGCAGAGATTCTCCTGGAGATCATATCTGTGGTTTTCTTCTCACCTCGCCCCTTTCAGAAGATTCAACAATCACTACAAAAGAGGAAATAAGGAGCTTTAAAAAGAATCACATATTAAATTGCAATATTGGAAGAAAAATCCGATTAGATTATTTTCCAAACTCGTTCAGCCCCAATTTAAATGTTATCCAAGGTAATGTTCCTGTTCTTTTATGCATTATAGTATGTCAGGTGTGTGTGGCTTACACCTGGTTTATGAGGACACGTGTTTTATGAGGACATCATAAGATGTTCCTGATGTTTTACTTGACTGAAGAATCTCAGTGTGTGTGTGTGTGTGTGTGTGGCTTACACCTGGTTTATGAGGACATGTGTTTTATGAGGACATGTGTTTTATGAGGACATCATAAGATGTTCCTGATGTTTGACTTGACTGAAGAATCTCAGTGTGTGTGTGTGTGTGTGTGTGTGTGTGGCTTACACCTGGTTTATGAGGACATGTGTTTTATGAGGACACGTGTTTTATGAGGACATCATAAGAAGATGTTCCTGATGTTTGACTTGACTGAAGAATCTCAGTGTGTGTGTGTGTGGCTTACACCTGGTTTATGAGGACACGTTACAGGGATATGGAATAACACACTTTAACACAACTCATGGTTGACTCAAAGTGCTGTACAATACACGTGAAGTCAAACATAATAGAAAGACAATACAAACAATACAGTAGATAAGTTATACCTGGTTATAAGCTAACCCTAAAAAACTCTAACCCTAGTAAACGATATAGTAAACCTATAGTCTGGCGGCCCACCAGTTTCATAATGAACCAAACATATTTTTCTGGTGTTTTCAGCGTATCAGTTCACAGTAAGTGCAGTGAACTCCATCTCTGCATGTGCTGTGAGTTTAATGTGCATTTGGGAATGCAACGCCACCAGTTACGCTTTGTCATATGTACATCATTTCCAACACTTTTGTGGACTGATTATTACTGTATTTATTTCCCCAGCTCAAATATGAGTCTTCTATATCGGTAATGGCCACAGTGAGCTGAGAATTATGGGTTATCAGTATCAATTCTAATATTCCTTATCAGTGCACCAGTGTCCTTGTAATAACATGTGTCCTCATAAACCTGGTGTAAGACACACACACACACACACAACACTGAGATTCTTCAGTCAAGTCAAACATCAGGAACATCTTATGATGATGTCCTCATAAAACATGTGTAAGCCACACACACCTGACATACTGTGGTGCATAAAAAGACAGGAACATTACCTTGGATAACATAAACCGTTAAAATAATCTAACAAATGCTAAATAGGTTATGTAAAGTTTTCCGTACCGTGCATTTCCTTGGCCACTCAGAATCACTGTAATTATATGTGATCTCTTCATCAGGACAGATGCTCCTTACAGCAAATAAGCATAGGTGAAGTTTTTCCTATCCACACGGATCGTCTTCATCCAGCTGTTTGGGTTCATATGGTCAGAGATCATCCAAGGGAACCGCCATCTCGGCTGATTGACACTAAATAAATGACAATTCAACTTTCAATTAAGAATTCTTATTCCTGTTAGACACACAAAAAAGACAATATTAGAGCTGAAAATCTAATAACAAATATTCAAATATATTCTTTGTGATCACCAATTATTTAATAGTTTAATAGCTTTTGGTATTAAGATGTGTTTTGGTCGATCGGATCACAAGTGGATGATGCTAAATACAGGTGTAAATGGAGTCTAAAACATTTTGAGCTCGTCAACTTTCAACCACTTCCAGGAGTTGGAAAATGCATTCAACCGGATTGCTTTCGTAGTGTAAACGTCTGTGGTAGAATGTGTTCGAACAGTCACAAAAGACCGCCTGCTCTCCGCCGACTGACCTAATGTGGAAACTAGAGATGCTCCGATACCAGTATTGATATTCGTGTGTAGTGTTTGCGTCCAGACAAAGAAACACAGACAACAGAGCAAACACAGAGCACAATGTGAATATCAGAGAAAGATGAAGAAAATGTATCTAATAAACAGAATATTAAACAAATGAAATATCCATACTATAGCTGCTGTGCACGAAATTATCGCTGGAAATTATGGCCCATAATTATACAGACTTCTGTTGCATGCTCTTGACTGCTGACCACTCACCAGCACACATTTGGATTAAAAATACACTGTATATGCAAGTAAAAACTTTAACTATTACATGATTTTTGTATAATTAGTGGTTCTTTGTGTTATTACAGGAAGGCGGTACAGTTATCACAAAGTTTTCAAGAAGTTTTCAGTGGGCAAACATCCAAAGCACACGCCCAAAAAGCTGCCTCTTAGACACTGCGCAAATGTCTTTCATATCTTCTTGCACTTGAACAGACCAAATTATTCAAACAAAATTGTCAAAATAAAACCTAGTCGGTTATGTCTTAAGTGAACGTAAACAACCGAAAGAAAAACACGTGTGTAACAGCATATTGGATATGTGCAGCTCTTAAAGTGATAGCAGCCTAATAAACCTGCTGGTAATCTAATCAATGGTAATCTAACAACAAAAGACAGCTCTACATATTCACTATTAAATTAAAGATAAAATATGATTCAGCAGGCCCAGTGCTCTCTCCCATCTCATGGCCATAGTGTGGCAGAAATGTCACCAGAATGTGTGAAAAACAATCTATTTAATGAGTTCTTGAACCGCTGTGTCTCCGAGCAACACTGTTTTATTTCTCAAAGAATCAACGTATTTGAACGAATCAGATGAGTAAAATTATTTATTTAAGCTACCCATTCATAAATAAAGTTTGCAATTTGAACAAATCGGTTGAATGAAGGATTCAACTCACTCAATACAGCACCATGATGGCCATTTTAATTTCAGATTTAAAAAGTAGCCTATTATTTAATTAATTATTAGCTAGACTAATCAGGCTACATCTTCAAACGTGTAATTAGATTACTTTACCATTTACTCTCTTTCTAAAAACCATTCCATTACTTGTTATTACTAAGTAGCCAACTTTCTAAAGCCCATATCAACCTCGACCAGTTGAACAATATAAATATAGACATGATACTGCTCTTTTAATTCTACCAAATAAATAATATAAAACTGCATAAATTATTATTGAACTGACCAAAGTGTTTAAAGGGTGAAGGTTACATTACATTTTAACAAAAGATGTAAAATTTTGATCTGACATAAGAGGACACAGATATGGCATTTAATGCATTTAAAAATACTGTTCATCTCTGGCTTCATTGCTCAGTGTTATTTCAGGGTTTTGATCTTTCCTCGACTCTGGCAAGGCTAGGCATTAAGGGTGTGAACCTACACTGGTCTCACGGTTCAGTTACGATTATCATGCCATCGATTCGGTTCGGTTCAATATCACGATGCCTCACAATGCATTGACATTGCACTTTATCCTCATGTATATAATTGTGTCAGTCAGTTAAATGAACTGAACCTTTAATTTTACCTGCTCAAAGAAAACATGCTTCTTGAATGTATCAAACAAAACTCAAGTCTGGGCACAGAAGACAACAGGAGCGTTTAGAACAAATACACAAAACTAAAAGCCACTTCAGGAGGAGGTCTGGGCCGCATTACAGTGAAAGCTAAAGTATAAATGCATCTGGTTGTGGAAACAATTTACTCCTCCCAACAATGTTAAAAAATAAACGTGTGAGAGCGTGTTATGGGCTATATGTTATAGCCAGATATGACAGCGCTACTAAAGCACACATCGCAGCAGACGAGCAGCTGAGTATCTCTTTATCAAGCCAGTGCACACACTACCGCAAATAAAACCGAAAGCAAGTCGCAGGTGCTCAACAACATACAATCATATTCATTAAAAGTAAAGAAACCGAATGATCTCACCAGCGCTGTTGCCGCACTCGCTCATATTGCGGTCTTTGATTGTGAAATTAGCTGATGATTAATAAAATGCAGCTCATATCTGTTGATTTCAGTGACATTAACTACATTAAATCTGCATATTGTGCGGGAATTGGAGATCGGATTAATATCCGTTTTGCGGAGATACAGTTATGTGACCAAGTGTAAATGAAATAATTTTGATAAATCAGATAGATATCTGATCTGTAAAATCGCATGACCAGGTGTAAACAGGCCCTTTAAGAACTCTAACATTGATATAATTTGATCTATTTTGGCAGAGCTGAGTCCGCTTGGCACTGACAGGCGTTAACAGCTCACGATGAAAACGGCTGACGTGGTTTCTCAAGTTAGTGGTATTACCCCATGCACATTTGATTTGTGCGTGACATGATTTACACACAGCGCGTGTCTTCTCCAGGTCGTGCTTACCAGGTTGTTCATAAAAGCCGAAATGTGCCCAGATGTCTGCTTTTACAGTAGTTGGAGCATTTTTAACTACTCATACTTGCGTCTCGCCTCCATCTACCATTGTATGCTACCACAACAACACATGTACGTGACAAATGATGGCAGAAAAGCATCAGTACATTATAATCGGTTATGGTCTATTACTGAACCAATACCGAATCGTCCTCATCTGCATCACGATGCATCGAAGAAACGATTAATTCCGACACCCCTACTAGGCATGTTGCATATTAATTGCTCTAGGAACCTCAGAGTTTTTCATTTTTGTGTATTTTGTGCTACTCTATAATGATGTTGTAGTTGAGGTTATTTGTAGCGTATAGGGCCCAAACATAAACTCAAGCCCAGAGCCCCTAGTCCTACCCTGATTCTATTTATTTGTGCTACTGCTTGCATTTAGCCCTGCAAATATAGAGTTCCTTTCAAGTCCTGCCTCTTTTGTTATAAAATGTAGTTGTTATGGGGAAAAATAATGTTAAAAGTCTGGGCCCACCAGGAATTTCAATTGGCCCATCCTGCATCTCAAAGCTGGAGCCGGGCCTGTGATACAGCAATAGAATGAACAGTGGAAGTAACAGTAGCTCCTATAATACAGTTTAACAGGCATAATTAGGCATGAAAATAACTGAAGGATATCTATTTGCTAAGCCAACTCAATTTGATTAATATTCTCTACCCAATATTTTTTTTAATTAAAAGGGCAATGAAAATACAAGGTATTGGTACTATCGGTAAGTCGGTAAGTACTAAAAATGAAAGTATTGTATCGGATTCGTTCTGGAAAAAGTGGTATCGGTTCATCCCTAGCGTAAACATTATGGGAAGTGTGCAAGACAGACGTGATTTAAACTTTGTCAGCTAATTACCCAAGTTTGGTATGAAGAGGAAAAACGTAAAGTACAATGTTCTCTCTCAGCATTCCTGATTTCTAACACACATTCACCGTGTTCGGCTGGTCTCCGCTCGCATTCATATGTAAATTGTGCGAGTTGTCGTATAACATTATAACAGTATACACACTAATGTAATTAGTTATAAAGTCTTCGGGTTTAGTTGTCGTGTTTCATAGGAAGAGCGCTATTCTGACTACATTAGATTAGATTAAACTTTATTGTCATTACACAAGTACAGGTACAAGGCAACGAAATGCAGTTTAGATCTAACCAGAAGTGCAATAGCAGCAAGTGCAGGATATACAACGGTTGCATAAGTGCAGGACATGGATATGTACTGAATAAATATATAAATATGTTCAGTACATATCCATTATGCAACCGTTGTATATCCTGCACTTGCTGCTATTGCACTTCTGGTTAGATCTAAACTGCATTTCGTTGCCTTGTACCTGTACTTGTGTAATACCACATAACTTAGATAATAGATTTTGTGCAAATATAAGTTGCAATATCATGTTGATATTTTTTAAATATCTGCATTATCGTATAAAGGATGCGTTCTGTTGAGTTAATAACCTTCTAGCAAAGCGCTTCAGTTTATGGGTCATTCTCTTCAGCAGAGCTCAAACAAGTTATTTAAGTCATATTAAAGAGGTTTACCATCACTGTAATATTAAAATTGTTTCATTTAAAAATATATACAGTATATAAAGCATTGATGCATTATTATTAATAACTGGCACCTTTATTGTTCTCGCATTATTTTAATCAACAATATGGTTTGATTTAAATCATTTTCTTATTCTCCGTGCGGAGACTTATCCATGGCACAGCCATTTTGATTCTTTATATGTAGCCTAAGTCATGTTGGCCAATGACTTGTTTGCATTATTTAGGTATTAGGGCTGGGCGATAAAACGATAACTATATGTATCGCGATAGACACGTAATCGATATCAATAAAAAATGTGTTCGATAATTTTTTTTTCTTCGTTGGAAGAAACCAGAGGTTGCGAAGCAAGTTTGGTTGCATGAACAAAGGCACTCGCTCTCTGGTAACCTAGCAACGTAGGGAGTGACAGGCTAACAGCCAATCATGTAACAGTATCAGTTTGGTTGACCACCTCCGCTGACAGTGTGTTCGTTTGGGGACGTGTTTATACTCGACGCGCTCGCCGTTGAGCTATTCTTCAGCTGAATCCGAAATCGCCCCCTAAACCCTCAAATCACTATTCCCTACTTTAGTCCACTGATACAGTTCACTTGAAGGAGTGAATGAGAACGAGTGAGTGAATTCGGACAGTGTGTACATCGGCTGTACACTCGTTATTGCGGTGCATTGTGGGATAGAATGAGTGCACTCAATAACGTCCACTATGGTTTTGGAAACCACTACAGATGGCTGTCCCTTCAAATACTGCCCTATTTAAGGGTATAGGGGGCGATTTCAGAGTCAGCCTTTGAAACACATGCAGAGGTGATGTTAATCTGCATCACTGCCTTATGACAAAACATCTAAACGCTAACAGTTACAAATAAATAACGGAACCACTGCACCTTAATGTTAAGAGACAACTGTTAAGTGTTCATTGTGATTTTAGACTTGTTTATATTTTAATTATTTGAGTGTTTTCTATGGTTGTGTTGACATTTCTGCCTTTATAACTGAGGGGATTATAATCAGAGGAAGGTTACGTTTAAAATAAAAATATTTAAATGTATCATATTTTTCTCCTGGTCCTTATTTTAAACAGGTCATAATAAATATAAATAATTATCGATATCGACCGATATGAAACACTTATATCGTGATACAGTTTTCAGCCATATCGCCCAGCCCTATTAGGTTTTTTTTTGTTTTTGTCAGGCAGTGGGTTTTTTGGTAACACTTACAATATGGTCTCATTTGTTGATGCATTTACTAACATGAACCAATATAAAGCAATAACCTTTGTTAATGGTAGTTAATATATCATTTGTGTTCATGTTAGTTCACAGTGCATTGACTAATGTTAACAGATCCGAGGCTGGATATGAAAATGTTGAGATTAAGTGATAATAAGGAAATAATAAGGAAAAGTGATATAAAGAATTATCAGTATCGGGCAAAATGTTAATGTCGGTGCATCCCTACTGTAAACAGGGCCAGAATTATAAACTTGCATACACATCAAACACTTACCAGAGGAGTTTTCCATCATAACGAAACTCAAACATGAACACTTTCAGGGCATCATGAAGATATGTTCTTTGCCTCCACTCTCCTTCTTCTTTGCTTATGAGTCTCCAGCAGGAAATCTCCTTTCTTAAACTCAGCACAACTGAACAACAGAAGAAAAATCATCACTGTAAACAACATATGTACCTGGCACAGCTTTATTAAACAGATTAATTTCACTTAAACTTAGCTCTATCAGACCATTCTTTTTTCTGAAGAGAAGACTTTACGGCCTCCTCCAGTGGCTTGAGCTTTCTCATTTCAGCCATTATCTGATGTGTCTGCTGTCATAGAGAAAAACATCAATAATTATGAGCATTGCATTTAATTTGACATTCTTCAGCAAGATTGTTTTCATAATAAACATTAATACTTACAGTTCTATTGGTACAGAGTATATTTTATTACATTCAGGAGGAATAAAAGCATATTTTGATCTCTTTGTTTCTTAATAATATAATAATAATACCTTTAAACCAAGCTAACGTTAAACTGCAGTAATATTTAACAGTAGCATGTCAGGATACTGTATGCCCTTCACAGACTGTAACTTAGTCATGACAATGCATTGTTACGATGGCTAGACTGATTTATGTGCTCAAAATAAGTTATTTACAATTATATTGGAATCTAAAACAAGTTAAATCTGACAAGCATCTCTGAATCTCTCCTGACAGTGGGATCAGAATGACTAACGTTATGCTAGCGCCGTTAGCATCAGGCGCTAGCTGCTTTCTGACTGTAAACCGAGCAGAAAAGAGCTTATAAAACACACACAAACAAGCCAAACTTAGCCACAAGAGATTAAACTGCAGATTAACTTACCTTTCTTTTAATAGTTGCTGCAGACAGGTCCAAATCACAGATGTTTTCTCAGGTGCTGTTTCTATCCGGTCCAACGAGGAAATTAACTGATTATATAATATTATATGATATTTAAGGATTACATTTCATTCAAGGATCACTCTACGTTTATAAATATGTTTTACGATTGATCAATTGTAGACAATAATGTTTAAATAACGAGTAAATTGAATAAACCCACTTGTACACAGTGGACCTGACAAAATCTGACATTACGAGGACTTCAGGCGATCAGCCAATCAGAAGCTGCGATTCATACACGGAGCGAATATTCATGAGGGGCGCAGTACCGCGGACCCACGTCCAGGGGCGCTGTGGCGATACACAGCTGATACACAAAATCAGGTCATTGTGTATTATGGAGACTTCGGCTGAAATTCAGGATTTGAGCTCCCCCTATGTATAGAAACACTTCTACACTGTTAGTATTATGAGGACACCGGCCCTGTCCTCATAATTGAAAATGTCCTCATAATGTGGTGTGTATTCAGGTCAAATGTCCCCGTAAATCACATAGACAAACACACACACACACACACACACACACACACACACACACACACACACACACACACACACACACACACACACACACACACACACACACACACACACACACACACACACACACACGTTTTATGTTTTATGAGTACTTGCAAATGAGTGAAGTTTTAAGAAGAGTTTGTTAGCATCAGCAACTGTGGTAAAACTAATTTAAATGAAATTCTATGTGTGTTCCTCCGAAAAATATGTCAATATCCAGTAACACTTTAAAATACTGATACATCATTAATGAATAACTACACAGGAAAAAGTGAGTAATGCAGTATTAACGCTCTAGTAACTACTATTAATTAACAAGAAACTCTGATTAATAAATAAGTAAGTAACAGGGCTCAGTTGGATGTGGTAGTTTACTATTAGCTAATCAATAACTACTATTTTTTAATACCTCCCAGAGGACTACTAATAACTACTATATACAGGTTCATAATTAATGTGAATAATGCATAATGTATAATTCATTCTAAAGTAAAGATCATAGTAACCCACTAGTAATGACTCATGTATTATTAAATCCTTCAGAAGGAACTACTAATTATTTGGATCAGTATTTAAAAGTGAAAAACATGACAACTCTCTAGTAATGAATGAAGTCATTGTAAACTTTTGACGTTTTTGTAAGGTTTTGGATAGTAATGAGTCAAGTGTTACTACATCCTTCTATAGGAATGACTAGTTATTTGGATTCTAAAGTATTCTAAAGAAGATCATGGTAACCCACTAGTAATTACTTAAGTGTTACTATCCAAAACTTTACAAAAAACTCAAAAGCTTACAATTACTTAATCCATTACTAGAGAGTTATCGTGTTTTTCACTTTTATATACTGATCCAAATACTTAGTAATTCCTTCAGAAGGGTGAAGGAACACTTGAGTCATTACTAATGGGTTGCCATTACCTTCACTTTAGAATAAACTATACATTATACATTTTTCATGTTAATTATGAACATGTACACTCACCTAAAGGATTATTAGGAACACCTGTTCAATTTCTCATTAATGCAATTATCTAATCAACCAATCACATGGAAGTTGCATTTAGGGTTGTGGTCCTGGTCAAGACAATCTCCTGAACTCCAAACTAAATGTCAGAATGGGAAAGAAAGGTGATTTAAGCAATTTTGAGCATGGCATGGTTGTTGGTGTCAGACGGGCCGGTCTGAGTATTTCACAATCTGCTCAGTTACTGGGATTTTCACGCACAACCATTTCTAGGGTTTACAAAGAATGGTGTGAAAAGGGAAAAACATCCAGTATGCGGCAGTCCTGTGGGCAAAAATGCCTTGTTGATGCTAGAGGTCAGAGGAGAATGGGCCGACTGATTCAAGCTGATAGAAGAGCAACTTTGACTGAAATAACCACTCGTTACAACCGAGGTATGCAGCAAAGCATTTGTGAAGCCACAACACGCACAACCTTGAGGCGGATGGGCTACAACAGCAGAAGACCCCACCGGGACCACTCATCTCCACTACAAATAGGAAAAAGAGGCTACAATTTGCTTACGAGCTCACCAAAATTGGACAGTTGAAGACTGGAAAAATTTTGCCTGGTCTGATGAGTCTCGATTTCTGTTGAGACATTCAGATGGTAGAGTCAGAATTTGGCGTAAACAAAATGAGAACATGGATCCATCGTGCCTTGTTACCACTGTGCAGGCTGGTGGTGGTGGTGTAATGGTGTGGGGGATGTTTTCTTGGCACACTTTAGGCCCCTTAGTGCCAATTGGGCATCGTGTAAATGCCACGGCCTACCTGAGCATTGTTTCTGACCATGTCCATCCCTTTATGACCACCATGTACCCATCCTCTGATGGCTACTTCCAGCAGGATAATGCACCATGTCACAAAGCTCGAATCATTTCAAATTGGTTTCTTGAACATGACAATGAGTTCACTGTACTAAAATGGCCCCCACAGTCACCAGATCTCAACCCAATAGAGCATCTTTGGGATGTGGTGGAATGGGAGCTTCGTGCCCTGGATGTGCATCCCACAAATCTCCATCAACTGCAAGATGCTATCCTATCAATATGGGCCAACATTTCTAAAGAATGCTTTCAGCACCTTGTTGAATCAATGCCACGTAGAATTAAGGCAGTTCTGAAGGCGAAAGAGGGTCAAACACAGTATTAGTATGGTGTTCCTAATAATCCTTTAGGTGAGTGTATGTAGTATTAGTAGTCCATTGGGAGTTATGAAAAAAATTAGTTATTGATTAGCTAATAGTAAACTACCACATCCAACTGAGCCCTGTTACTTACTTATTTGTTAATCAGAGTTTCTTGTTAGTTAATAGTAGTTACTTGAGTGTTACTAATTTTTTCCTGTGTAGTTATTCAATAATGATGTATTCTAAAGTGTTACCCAAATCCTTGTCCTTGTGGGGACATTTTTGTCCCCATGAGGAAAACAGCTTATAAATCATACTGGGTGATGTCAGTAATCATTATAGAATTAATTATTTTTATACTGTACAACCTACCCATCACAGAAAACGTTCTGAATTTTTACATTTTCAAAAAAACATCACATAGTATGATTTATGAGCTGTTTTCCTCATTGGTACAACAAATGTCAAGGATTTTAGATATTGCATCTTTCTGGGGACTTGTTGTCCCCATAATGTAGGCTGTACCTGAACCACACACAGACAGACAGACAGACACACACACACACACTAGAATCTAATTTAAACTCTTATTCACACCGTTGCTGATGCTAACAAACTCTTCTTAAAACTTCATTCATTTGCAAAAAACAAGTAATTGGTTGGTTAGAGCGCAAATCACATAGGCAAACATGCACTCACACATTTGCTAATACTGTTTCAGACACTCCAGCTTCTAATTGAACCGCTAATCCCTCCAACTGAAGTACTGCCTTCTTTTCATCACATCCATCTGCTGATGACAGTCCACAACACCCCCACTACACATACCTGCTCTAACCTGAGGGTGCATTCGAAGAGCACACACAGAAAGAGAGAAGTAATTAGATGACATCAGTTACTAGCTGTCATGCAGCCGACGAATGGCAAACTAATAAAAGCAATAAAGGAGGCAGACACGGCTAAATACCATCGTGGTTGTGACTCTGAATGGGCTGAACATGAGTGGGATTACTGCTCACACACTCGGAGAGAGGGCTTATCGGCTCTCATTCACACCCGTCGGAGGCGGCTGGTTGTTGTCATGGTAACAGGAAGTGAGAGGCAAGCCTTCAAGATGGCCACCAGCTTGTGAATGAGTGCATTCCTCAGTGCAGGGGTGTCCCGTTGGGTTTGTGTGTGGTTGACGGGGAGGAGGTGATTTTAGTGAGTATTTACTCCAAAAGGGACACTATATAAATAGTAACTGCTGCTGTTTTAAGAACTTCCTGTCACTAGGTATTCCATAAAACAGTAGTTAAACAAACAATGGCTTTTCCATCGGGCCTCAACCGTGACGTAGCTCCGTGCAGGACTGGGGGAAGAGAGTTCAGTCCAGGGACTCATCTCTTGCACTGAAGTGTGTGTTTTCATCATCTGTCAATCAGCTGAGCTTCACTACATCGTTGAATAGCTTTAGTATTCATAGATTTTCAAAATACAAACTATATACCTCTCAAAAGTTTGGAAACATTACAATCTTTAAGATTTTTGAAAGAAGTCTCTTATGCTCACTAAGGCCGTTTTTATTTAATCAAAATTACAGTAAAAACTGTAATACTGTGAAATATTATTGCAATTTCAAATGATTGTTTTCTGTTTTAATAAATAAAAAATAAAAATAGATTTGTTCTGAATTTTCAGCATTATTATTCCAGTCTTCAGTCACATGATCCTTCAGAAATCATTCTCTTATGATGATTTGCTGCTCAAGAAACATTTCTGATTATTATTATCAATGTTAAAGATAATACTGCTTAACATTTTTGTAGAAACAATGACACCATTCAAAACTTTTGTGGTAAGATTTAAAAAGAGAGAGAAATGAATACTTTTTTTCATCAAAGATGCATTCAATTGATAAAAAGTTACAGAGCAATAAGTTTGTACACACAAAAAAATCTTGGGTTATTGGTTCTACCCAAATCCATTGGTGCATGTCTTTGGTCAAAGCCTTCATTTTATTTTCTCTAAATTCGTTATTGTGCTGTATATTGTTTAATTTTATGCAAAGCAACATACAGGGGCGCAATTTGAGTCACCTAAACGAGTGTCGCGTCATTTTATGATTTTATTCAAAAAGATGCAGACGATAACTACTTAGGATGTTAAAATATGTTCTCAGAACTGTACGCTGATTGTTTATAGACAGGTTATGGAGCCAGTCACAGCATATTTTGGCTATGCAGGGCGGCTGTCCGAAGTTGGAAGTTCCCCCGCTGAACATGATAAAAGCTCCGGCACGAGATCCAGCCAAGCGCCATTAATGGGACAACAGAAACTGGTCGATTACACTTGAATTACTTCTAAATGTTTCATTTTTACTATTTGTTAGACAAGCTTAAAAGTAGGCAATATGTATTAAAAACGATATAAAACATGCTATACTGTATATGATTGAAAATAAAGGAGTTATCATACAAACTAGTGGTTGTGTGAAGTATTTTCAAAAAAGTTTAGAGGATTTAAGATAATCCGTAAACATTAATTATTGTATGAGGTAAAAATATAAACAAGTATTATAGTGAAAACGATTCAATCCATTATGCTGGGTTAAATAAGTAAAATTAACCCAAAATGTGTTCTGTCCTATATTTACCCAGCCCTTGGGTTAAAAACATCTGTGTTTTGTAGTGTAATAAATTCTGTTCATTGAACTTTCTATTCATCAAAGAATTGAAGAATCACAATTTCCACAAAAATGTTAAGCGGCACAACTGTTTTCAACATTGATAATAATAATCAGAAATGTTTCTTGAGCAGCAAATCATCATATTAGAATGAAGTAATGATGGAGTAATGATCACAGGAATAAATTACATTTTAAAATATATTCAAACAGAAAACAGTTCTCTTAATGTGTATATAATATTTTGCAATATTACTGTTTTTACTGTATTCCTGATTAAATAAAAGCAGCCTTGTTGGGCATAAGAGACTTCTTTCAAAAACATAAAAAAAATATAATGTTTCCAAACACTTTATAGGTACTATAGTTTCTATAATCTGTGCAACGAAAGTAATAATACATATATAAAACTAAAGCATATAATCTGCAAATTAAAATTGACTTTGACATTTTTTAATAAAATCTTTTAAATGTTTTTATTATGTATATCGCTGCATGAAAATATATTCATAACAAACAGACATCTTCTCATGTATTGCACACATGCTTGCCAGGGAGTGAGACCAAATGTTTTCTTTGCCCATTAAATATGGTTCTTGCTCCGGTCTGTGCCGTTGGTAGCAGTATTCCCAGCTGCTGAGTGAATGTCATGCGTGTTTACTCAGTGTTATGCTGCAGGCCTGTTGCTCAGAGTTTTGGTTGGACAGGGATATGGCACGTTGGATGGGGTTGAGAAGCAATAACATATGCAAACATGCAAGCGTTGCAGTGACTGGGAATAAAGACATGAACGCATGCATATTGCAAGCACAAATAGAAAACTGTTACAGCACAGAATGTGAGTGAAAACAGCAACATAGCTTGTTTTTTCATCAATATAAATTGCATTTTTAGGCATGTTTTATTACATAGACTGTAAAAAGGAACATGGTACTTTGATTTATAGTACTGTATGATAACTCCTATACCATGGCATTTAAACATGTAAATATTTTAAACAATAACAAGGCATTTTCACCATTATACACAGTATCAAAAACAACATGGTATTACCATGGTACTCTTGTCCGGGTTTTAAGCGCAAGGAAGTGTAAGGCGAGAGGTCAGAACATGTTGGCGACGAAAGATTCCCTTCAACAGGATGTGAGACAGGAATCTTAGACAGATGTGAAACCGGAGACTCGGACTGATGTCTTCATAATAATCTCCATTTGCTCTCTCCCACTGTCTCTGTAATGGTCTCATCCGTGCTTTCTCTCTTTCTCTCAGCCTCACTCACCACCAGTGAGACCCTCTCAACCCGTGGACAATCGGTTCCAGCCTTCCAGGCCATTGTGCCTGTTTCAGCCCCATTCTCTGTGCCTGTTTCTAGGGCATAAATTGCGGCTCCCTGGGGGTGGATAGAGAGACAGCCGGCCATAGAAAAAAAAGAGATGAAACTGTCTGAAGAAGCTTCTGTTTCAAATTAGCTTTGCAGGACAGAAGGTCACCAAGAAAAACAACACAAAAAGCTCTTGATAGTCCTTGTATTTATATAATATCTCTGCATATGAGATAGTATCACTTGCCCATTGGCCGAGCGCAAGAACAGACTAAACATTGACCGGACTCTCTTGTCGTCCGCTGGAAACACAGACTTGAGTAGAGTGCTACTATGGTATCCTGATTGGGGCATTGAATGTAAGTTTACAGGCCTGTTAAAAGTAAATAAAGAGCGCTTTCCACTGAGGCACGTATTTCATGGCCTTCAGTACCTCAGTCTCGTTTTCTCTCTCTTGTGCCTTTGCTTTCATTCACAGTATTTCATAGCCCACCCAGCGTGAATATTGCTGTAACCCTGCTCCTCTCAAAAACAGTGCTGTCCTGACGTCTCTGTAAAACTACTACAGAGTCAGGTCAGGTAACCGGTTAAACACAACTTTGTTCGCCAACCGGCTGAAATGGAGGTACAACCGAAAGACCTCTTTCAGCTTGGCACAGTCTAATTGTGTTTTTGTAGAGAACATGAGGGTCTCAAGTTAATATCTTAGCTACATTTGCAACAGAATTAGCTAGCGGACAAGTCATTAGCATGTAGCTATTCCACTCATAATGCCTAATGCACTGCTTGTCAATATCTGCCAGTATTCTGGCTCTCAGCTACTTTTTTCCAGGATTTTATATTGGAGAAGTGGAAGCCCTATACTGATAAAAATGATTCTGTGGTGAAGTAAATACTACAGAAAAATGTTTTTCTGCAATTACTTCGCATTACTTTGAATATATAGATATGGTGTCTACACAATATGTATTCCATTATTTACTTTAAAAGTGTGGTTTAATTCAGTGTTATAGTGTTTGAGTAAAAAGTATTGCAAAGTAAACTTCAACTTCAACAAACTTGAGTTTGCCAAGTTACAGTTACTTATTTTCTTTGCTAATTTTACTTAACTTAGTACGTTTTTTCAGTGTACAAAAAACGAATTACGATGGCTTTAGCCAATAACTCCCTGAACAAAACATACTGTGGTCAGCGTTTATTGTTTTGAAACTGTAATTCATGAAACCAACTTGGTAGATTCATCTTTTTCTGCTAATTGTAATGCTGTTTTAACTTTCCCATTGGAAATTTTACCCCCGGCACAAATCGGGTGAAATAGAGACGAGGTAAGGCAGGAGACAGGACAGTCTCTTATCCTGGTGCAGGACAGATTGATGGTGCTGCTGGGAGCCGTCAGAGGAAGGGAGTTATTGAGATGATCCAGGGTGAGAGGCTAAGCATTCTGGGTGAAAAGGGTAACAGGCACCCACAAATCAGGGAATCATGGCCCCTTTTACATAGTCCTGTCTCATCCCTGTTTTCCCCTTCCTTTTTATGTGTCAAATCATTGCTGATTACAGAAACAGCACAAGTTTCAACCTCATTTTGCTTTTAGGTCTGATTATGAGTCTCACAAGTATCATGATTTGACTGCCACAGCCCCAGTGGCTTATGGGAAATGTGTGTCCTCTATACATGGAAGAGGCATCCAGACGTTCCTCGAGTGTAAAATCGATTCCAGTGGTGCAGTTTTGGTTTTGGGGGGCGTGACTGACCAAACAAGTTCTCCTTGGCAACCCTGCTGATCATTGTACAGCCACGAACCTAAGCCCTCTACCATAAAAACAACACTGCATTCACATGCCACATCCTCTAGCAATTACACCAGCTTACAGCCCCCATAAATAAGCATAAATGAACCTGATCACACACTTAACCTTTAGGGAACTGATGAGGAACATCTTTAGCACAGCTTTAGACATCCTCTTTTTTTCAGAGATATCTAATTCTCTTCCAGATGGTATCTGGTCTACCTCTGTATCCAATGTATGAGGTTTTTGAGATTCGAGAAGATATTCCCATTTATCTCAAGCCCTGTTTACACCTGGTATCAAGATGCGTTTTGGCCAATCGGGTCACAAGTGGACAAGGGAAACGCATTCCCATTACTTCTGTCTTGATTTCTTCATGGGGAGGGTCTGTGGGCAGGTAAATTAATGGGTTTTTTTCCCATATCTTTCAATCTAATGGACAAAATAAACTAATAATAATGAACGCCCAGAGGCGACACGGAGAGCATAAGCTTTCATTTCTGCTCTGATAGCCACAAGACGACACCTAATGCGGTGAATGCATGTTACATCAGGAGCTGATCTGACCAGAATTTTCATATGACTAGTCACTTCTCATATCAGTCACACATGCCTTTCCTGAATGAGCTGGTGGTTCTTTACAAAAATGTGCTCTAAATTGGACTAGACTTTGTTATGAAAGCCTACATTGTTTCTTCAGTCAGACAAATGGGGTTTTGAAGCATCAATATATAGATGTTTGACTAAAAAACATAAAAAGGGTTCTTCTATAGCTTCATAGGAACTTGGATTGGTTCTCCTATAGCCTAGAGTAAACTCTTTCTGGAACATTTATTTTTAAGAGTGTAGCTCTCTTGCGTTCCAGCTGCTAGAAATGAAAATAAATTGCTTTGCAGTTTTGGCCCACATCGTCATTGAAAAGTCCTGTTCCACACCTACAATGTGTCTCTCTCAAGAGTTACGGCACATAGTCCTAATCTCCTTTTTTCCATTAATTCACTTCCCCTGTATTAGAGCCAGCCTCTCTGGCCCCACTCCCACCACCTCTGACCTGTGCTCTAAACCGCTTGTCCTCTTGCCTCATTAAGAGGCGAGTGTTCACACCTCTCACCATGTTGGGCCCAGCTGTGAGTTACACCACATTTAGCAGTCACATAGCCTACATCGCCCTATAGTGCTTGGACTCAGGAAGGGGCAGTGCAGTCTTAGAGTGCCCTATAGCGCCCAGTTCTCTGATCTCAGCTTGGCGACCAATAAATCAGTCTGGAAAGGTTGCGAAGGGAAAGCCCTCATTAAATTAAGGTAATAAATGGAGAGAGAGAGATGTTTGGTGGCTAGTGTGGCGGCAACTAAAGAGTGGTTGCAGATATGCAGGTAAGACTGTACAGCCTATTAGCTGGTTGTAGAGGTAATGGTTTTAAGAAAGGCTTTATAACTGTGTATTGACAGCACATGTGTAAAAGTGTTGTGTGATTAAGTAATGCCATTTTTTTAGATCAAAGTCGTGTTTATGGAGTTGGTGTTTTGTGATTTTCCTCAGTACCGACATAACAATCGTCCTTTGTCCATTTAAAAAGTTGGTTGTTTCCCCTTTGGGCCAAAATGTTCTGTGGGACATAGTGATGGGCTGTTATCCAACCTTCAAAAAAGAGCTTGTTAATAAATCTGTATTGATATAGTGCATATTTTCCTGGAGGTCAAACGTAGTGCAATGGCCAAAACCTCAACTACCGTCACATAGACAGACCCAAAGTGTTTCCCTTGAAATTCAGGATCTTTTACCCACACACAATTAAACAAACAAGCTAATATTCATTGGCTGCATTGGGTTAGTCACAGCAGGAAAGCTAATACTGGACTGTGTGGTTTGGTTTGGCTGTGCTGGAGTGGATTAGCGACTAGTGGAAAGTGAAAAAGAACTCTTTTCATTCTTATCTCCGTCTGCTATCCAACCTCAGGGATCAGGGCAGCCCAGGCCTGGCCAAAAAGCCTACTTTCACCAGATTGAGTGTGAAAGAAGGTTGGAGAAAAGGGATGAAAGAAGAAGGGTATCATTTCTGTATCCTTCCTCCCCTCTTGAGCAATTCCACCCTCAGCCTAAAGATCTCACTTTCTACAGCTTCCACTTCCTGTCTTTCCAGCATGCTGGCTGGTGGCACCATGACTGGTGGCTGACTGATAATCTCAGTTGTGATGTAATCTAAGAGATTTACAGAGGATATTTAGTGTCTTTGGCCGTAGTACAGAGGAGAATACCGGAAACATTTCTCGAGAAATAAATGCCGATGGGATAAGAGATTTCTTCAAGGGGACTACAGTATTATGCCATTTTTCAAAGTCTTGATTTTAGTTTTTTGAGGCTACTAGAATAGGTTCTCATGCTCAGTGTTGGGGGTAACATTACAAATAACTAAAGTTACGTAATCAGATTACTTTTTTCAAGTAATTAGTAAAGTAAAGCATTACTTTTAAAGGGGTGATGAATTGAGAAATCAACTTTCCCTTGAGCTTTTGATATATAAAAGTCATGGTAATATAAGAACATCCTGTAAGTTTCAGAGCTGAAAACTTCCTTGTTAGTCAAAGAAAAGCTTTTATTGACACCAGGCCCAGCAAACAATCGATGTCAGAATGTGCCAACCTATCATATTAGAGTGTAGTGAAACACCGCCTCAACAGAAGAAGATCAAAACAACACCTGATTATGTTGCCCCGCCCACCGACTCGTGCCACTAACATGACATAGGCCTACAGAGAGAGCTGAACCGCATCAAATTTCTAAACATAACACATAAGCTTCATTCGGATTCCAATATTATGAATGCATGGATGAACTTTATTTTACACGTGGGGAATACATTGCTTTTGTTCCTTCATTTCTGATCACAGATTCATTTGTAAACAAGAGACTGATTTGCCATTTCATGACACCTTTAAATTTACATCAAAATATCTGAGTTACTTTTTCAAGTTGCTTTATTTTCCCATTTATTGACTGACAGCTCTCCGGTCTCCATGTTGAGAAAAATCGGGAGTAAGTGCAGAAATGCTGTGTGTAAACATGAGGGTTACTGTAGTTCTAGACTAAATGTGAGCATGCATTTATTCATCTCACTTGCACAAAAAAGATTCAGTATTCCTCAAAATGAATAAAATTTGTGAAATGCAAACTCAAAATACTACACAAATCTCCAATAATTACATATGTTAAATAAAACAAATACTTTTATGCATCTAATCTCACTTTACTGAGCAATGCTTTTCATTTGCAATCAAATTTTCATTTCAATTTTGGTGTGAAAAGGCCTTTACATTTCCTCAAAAATACAACTTTTTTGTTATAAAAAAAAAAGCCCCGCAAAAGTAACGTAACGTATTACTTTGCTTAAAAAGTAACACAATTAGTTACTTTTTAATGGGTGTAACGCACTATTGTAATGCTTCACTTTTCAAAGTAACTTTCCCCAACACTGCTCATGCTTGAATGTTCAAAAAACACTTTTTTGCACCTGTCTTCCCAGTAACGCTCTGTTTAGTTACGGTCTCTATGAAGCCCCTCCTTCTGAAAAACAAAATGTGCTCTGACTGGTCGGCTGGACTAGTGTGTTGTGATTGGTCAACTGCTTTGAGCATGTTTCAGAAATGTCACACCCCTTACCATAACCACAAGTTTCAACTCTACTTTACTAAAAGTTACAACTCTACTAACGCAACTCAACCAGACCTCACCCCTTATTTTTGTGTATGCATTGGGCGGGAATTGTTTAAATGAGGGATATTGTGACGTGTATGTTTCTGGGAGAAAACTCAAGGCCACATTTGAGGTATTGCGGGGAGTTACAGATAATAACTCAATTTGAAGTGGACTTTGTAAATTGCAGACCTTTTTCATCTTCAAACCCCTTTCAAGAATTTGGTTTGAAATTATTATTAAATAAAATGTTCACACAAAAATTTTAATTCTGATTTCATATGCCATTGTGTCATTCCAAACCCTTGTGACTTTCTTTCTGGCATCGAACACAAAAGCAGTTGTTTAAATGTGTTGTTGCGCAGTTATATGCAAAAGAGCATCTAGAACATTCTGCCAAGCCTCTCCTTTTGTGTTTCACAGAAGAAATAAAGTCTTTTAAGGGTTTCTTTTAATAAAGGTTTGGAACGACATGAGGGTGAGAAAATTATGAATGAATATTGATTATCGGGATGACCTAATCCTTTAAAGGGTTCGTTCAACCAAGAATCAGTGAACATAAACAGAAGCTCAACCGAACTTGAGGGTGAGTAAATTATGACTTTATTTAAAATTATGGCAATAATTAAATTATGACAGTATATTTTGCTAAAGTCTCTGTTTACTTATTTTTCTGCTCATTCTCATCTTGCTAAATCACCCACTAGACTTCCTGTGCGGGGCGTACCGGTCACTATAGGAGGAGTCAGCGACATGTTATCACGCATCCAAAACTGAAACACCTTATTGTCATCCAGTACTCATTTGAAGTGCTTGAGGAAATGGAAGGTAACAAAAACGTGTGGTATGCTTTCAGACTCACGCTTGTGGGAAATGTTTTTCCTTCTTGAAAATTTAATCAAAGGACAGGAAACGAAGAACGAAGAGGGAAGGAAAGAGAGGAGGAAAGTGAGAGGGAGTTGAGTGGAGATTGGATAAGAAGAGAAGGCTGTTATTCCTGTTCATGGCGTCCTGTAGCGGAATGGATGGGTGATATATAGGTGACAGGAATGGCAGTTGGTTTTCATTAGGTGCTCTGCCACATTCAACAACTTTTTCAACTCTCTCTCTCTCTCTCTCTCTCTCTCTCTCTCTCTCTCTCTCTCTCTCTCTCTCTCTCTCTCTCTCCCTTCTGGTTTTGTTTCAGTATTATGCTCAAATTGTGCAGGTGACAAAAGTGATCCTTACTATATAGTTGATGTCCTTTTGCAGTCGCTTTTTTTCTTTTTGGCTTTCCAACCTTCACACAGTCAAGCACACACACACACTCTCTCTCTCTCTCTCTGGAAAGGTACAAAATTGTTCCTGCCGGAGGGGTGCTTTTTTCCTCCTGTGTATTTTTTTAATATCCTCTTCAGACTTGAAGTCTCCTCCTTGCCTTTTTTTCTTTTAAATAAACCCTGTCATCTACCCTGTGGGGGCTACTCTGGAATTCAACTTCAATATAAGATCTGTACCTATACACGCTAATGTGCGCCAAGCCTATGTGTGTTAAAATGAATCTTAGGCCCAGGGGGGGATGTAGGGGCCTGGTGGCAGCAGGCAGGAATATGGGAACAGGGTGGGACTGGAGCTTTGTTTGTTGCCCTCTCCACATACCAATGCAAAATTGAACACCAATAAAATAAGGGCCAGATGTGCCTTCCTGGCTCGGACTTCAATTGCTGGCGACCCTGGGTGGAGCTCTGGTCATGTGCCATTAGGAGGTGGACGGGCTCTCTGGGGCTTGTTATCTCTAAAATGTGCCTGGCTGCATGGATGCCAGCTCCGGCCCGATAACCACATCCAGAGCATCTTTCTTCTTTTGCACTCTTTCTCCTTTTCATATCCTTATCGGCAAAGTTAGTCACGCCATGCCGTACCTACTCCAAAAAATGTCTTCAAAGCCGTTATGCGTGAGTGTTGCTGGTTGATTGTAAACGGTTAAGACGAGTCTTCGCTGCTCAATGCAATTACTGACCTCTGACCTGGGGCTTAAGAACTGACAAAATGACACTGTTCGTTACATTCATCAGGCCATACAGCTAAACTGGTGTGTTTTTTTTTAACCATCACAATATGGATAAATGTAAGACAGGACATAAAAGGAGTTGAGCAATAACATATAAAAGTATCCATGAAGGAAAATCTGGTTTAAAACACATATGCCAAGTTCTTAGAAACAAACTGATTTTGGTTTTAGAAATAAAATGGAAAAAGAAAGTCTTTAATTTAAGGCTCTAAAAATGTCAAATGGTGCAACCATCAAGTAAAAAGTAATTAATATTTTCCTTGCACCTTGAGTACAGTATAGAGTAAATAAGTATATACATCTTAATCATTATTTTTAAAAACATTTTAGGGCTTTTCACACTGTGCTTATCGTCATTCTAAACAGCGCTTTTAACCCCGGGTAAAGGAGCGTTTCACACTTGTAATTGTAATTTTTGCGGGGTTAGCTCCTCTTTTTACCCTAAGTTCACGAGTTCACACTTACATCAAATTAAATAGAGTAAATATTATGTGTGATGGAAATAGTCTAGAACTAGACTACATATATTAATTTGATGTCTTATGTGAGTTTAATTAAGTGAGGAGAAGGGGTGGTGGAGGGAAGCTAAGAAACAGTCAACGACAGGAAGGTAAATCGGCTGTCTATATACACCTCCTATCGTTGATTTTTTTAATGAGCTCCTCTTGTGTTCAATTAGGTTTAATTAACTGGGTCTGCTCCACTTAACAGTTTTAATTTTCTGAATGTGCTTCTCCCGAAATTTGTTTATAAAACATCAATTATGCAACCCATTTTGAGTTGTTGACTCCACATTGCGGTACCAAACTTGTACAGTGTGAAACCTTGGCAGCCGACTCGTTGCCTAGCTGCCTTATCAGACAATGACTTGTAAGGCAGAGTTTGTGCATGAAGGCACCTCACAAAACTAATTTCGGACAGACTTCTTAGGCAGTGTAACTGTGGAATGATCTACAGCAAAATAGAGACAGCTTTGGTGAGAACCAAACATATTTAACTACTACATTAGTAATTTCTCGTTAGAAATGACATCAGAAGTGGAAAATGTTGGTAAAAAACATACATTTACACACAAACTGACCAGCAAACGCAACTTTCGGACGCCATCTTTTTTTTCCAGCTCAACTGTCACAGAATGGAAAGCACAGGATTGTGGTATATCAAAGGCAGCGAAGGATACATCTATGCTGCCTTCAAAAATCGATCAGATGAAGGTATCTCAGGAGACAGGAAGTGAAGCCAACATTAGATTCGGATGTGCCTTGATGCCTTCCTACCTTGAAATGTGTCCTCTGAAGGCAGCATTTTCCAGGTTTCGGACGCAGCCCTGAGTTAGAATGTTACAACTCGATGATTAGCAACCGGCAACCAATCGCATGCCTTATATTCACATGCTTTGGGCAGTCATGCAAACACTGCGCAATGTATATAAACATACAGTGAGGAAAATAAGTATTTGAACACCCTGCTATTTTGCAAGTTCTCCCACTTAGAAATCATGGAGGGGTCTGAAATTGTCATCGTAGGTGCATATTCACTGTGAGAGACATAATCTAAAAAAAAATCCAGAAATCACAATGTATGATTTTTTAACTATTTATTTGTATGATACAGCTGCAAATAAGTATTTGAACACCTGAGAAAATCAATGTTAATATTTGGTACAGTAGCCTTTGTTTGTAATTACAGAGGTCAAACGTTTCCTGTAGTTTTTCACCAGGTTTGCACACACTGCAGGAGGGATTTTGGCCCACTCCTCCACACAGATCTTCTCTAGATCAGTCAGGTTTCTGGCCTGTCACTGAGAAACACAGAGTTTGAGCTCCCTCCAAAGATTCTCTATTGGGTTTAGGTCTGGAGACTGGCTAGGCCACGCCAGAGTCTTGATATGCTTCTTACAGAGCCACTCCTTGGTTATCCTGGCTGTGTGCTTCGGGTCATTGTCATGTTGGAAGACCCAGCCTCGACCCATCTTCAATGCTCTAACTGAGGGAAGGAGGTTGTTCCCCAAAATCTCGCAATACATGGCCCCGGTCATCCTCTCCTTAATACAGTGCAGTCGCCCTGTCCCATGTGCAGAAAAACACCCCCAAAGCATGATGCTACCACCCCCATGCTTCACAGTAGGGATGGTGGTTTTGGGATTGTACTCATCATTCTTCTTCCTCCAAACACGTTTAGTGGAATTATGACCAAAAAGTTCTATTTTGGTCTCATCTGACCACATGACTTTCTCCCATGACTCCTCTGGATCATCCAAATGGTCATTGGCAAACTTAAGACGGGCCTTGACATGTGCTGGTTTAAGCAGGGGAACCTTCCGTGCCATGCATGATTTCAAACCATGACGTCTTAGTGTATTATCAAAAGTAACCTTGGAAACGGTGGTCCCAGCTCTTTTCAGGTAATTGACCAGCTCCCCCCGTGTAGTTCTGGGCTGATGTCTCACCTTTCTTAGGATCATTGAGACCCCACGAGGTGAGATCTTGCATGGAGCCCCAGTCCGAGGGAGATTGACAGTCATGTTTAGCTTCTTCCATTTTCTAATGATTGCTCAACAGTGGACCTTTTTTCACCAAGCTGTTTGGCAATTTCCCCGTAGCCCTTTCCAGCCTTGTGGAGGTGTACAATTTTGTCTCTAGTGTCTTTGGACAGCTCTTTGGTCTTGGCCATGTTAGTAGTTGGATTCTTACTGATTGTATGGGGTGGACAGGTGTCTTTATGCAGCTAACGACCTCAAACAGGTGCATCTAATTTAGGATAATAAATGGAGTGGAGGTGGACATTTTAAAGGCAGACTAACAGGTCTTTGAGGGTTAGAATTCTAGCTGATAGACAGGTGTTCAAATACTTATATGCAGCTGTATCATACAAATAAGTAGTTAAAAAATCATATATTGTGGATCTGGATTTTAAAAAAAGTGACAATTGGAGTGAAGTAGAGACCATTTCATTCTTACCTTTTATAGTTCGAAAAGTTTGCTCAGAAAAAAAACTTGATATTACAGTCAGCAATGTGCAATTTGAGGACACGCAATGCTAGAGCCTTTATGTAAACAGGTCACATGCTGCGTTTGTCTAGTCAGTAACACTGACACCGCAAATATGCAAAAAAGGGTTTAACACAGGGTAGAGAAATGTGCAGTGTGAAACGACTTTATGAATACCATTAACTGTTATTAAGTATGGGCAGTGTGAAACGTGAATAAAGATAACCCGTTTGTTCCGTTTACCCGGGGTTTAGAATGACCAAGTGTTAACTGTTAAGTGCCTTTTTAACATATATTTTTCAAGGTTATGAATGATTAATTCATAAATATCATAACATTTTTTGGGAGTCACACCACATGACATTTTACAAGCTTGTCATAAAAAGGTCAAATTATCTGGTATATTAATGGACTTAACATGGCACGGTCAGGAGGGTCTGCAGGGGTTTTATTCATAAAGTTTACACAGTCAATTACTTAACACACTCATTGGCCTTAGTTTAATTAGGACATGTATGTATATTTTAAAAAACGTGCCTTAGAAAAAAACATTACTGAGACAAATCTTGAGACAAAACAATGGCACTGACATATTTTAAGAATGCTTTCAGTTAAAATAGCTCACACGTGCATTTGAGTCTGGGACTAGGGTTTAGCCTTGTCTGTGAAAATTGCATAGGGATTTGAGATGTTTATGTATAATATAGTGCTATGCTATCCCCTGGCTCACCTGTTATCCAGCAAACACGAGGAGTGACTGTGTCTGCCGAATATTGTTCATATTTTTCGGTAGAATTCTTTATTCGTTTTGAAGCCATTATCTGTGCCTTTCTAAATTGTACGTCTTGATTTTGCCGAGTTAGACGCATTCTTGGGTCGACATACTGTAATTTTGTTGATCCTGGAACAACATTCCTGTCTGAAAATGTAGTCCTAACCATATCCCCACTCCTAAACCTAACCATACCCATAAGTTACCTCTAAAATTTGAGGGAAATGAAAGGTGAATAACACTGATGTAGAAGCACCTGATTGTAAGCTTGAACTGTAAACTTGTCCCTCAAATCTGATCGATTGTACAAGGATCAACAAAGAGGAACATGTTGCATTTGGTGAAATCAGGTTCTGCCTTCGGCCACATCACTATTTTATTTCAACTTTTTTTAACAAGAGAAAGGACCAGTGATTGACCCAAGTAGTCAAACACAATATATGTGCTATGTATTTCACCATATATCACATATCTAGGCTGCCTGGTTCTGATTATTAAATGATTTGCCACCATGAGTGCATCCTACATCTGTTTTCTTTCTGACTAAGAAAACAACACAAATGCTATAAAATGATCCATAATTCTTACAAGGACGCTCATTTATAAAGCCCCACTGGCACTGCAAATGTTTCTATTCAGTCTATTTTTTGAGTCATTGCATGCGGCGTGGTGGGTGTGCCGCTAACATAAGCTACGTGTGGTTGGGTGGGTGGGATAGTACAGATGCCAGCAGGGAATGACCTCAGTGGCAAATGCTTGTTTGTGATAACTCAAGTGGCTCTCTTTTTGCCCCAACATTGCCAGTAGAAGAGTAGTGCATAGTGGGAATTCTTTAAAATAGTGACCGGCCGCGATTTGCTGATAAGGTATCTCCACTTACCCTGCCAACATGTTCCCCATTAGACCTGAGGCTTTAATCAGACCTACCAAAATTACACAGATTTCCCGAGCTTCTCTCTTCTGTAATTTTGTCCTTGCAAATTGCTCCGTGTCTGTTCTCGGACATCTGCTTAATGTTCCTGTCTCATGCGAGTGTGCTTTTTGTAACAGGGGAAAATGCACTTAATAATAGACAATGTAAACAACCTTGATTTACAAACAGCACAACACAGAGGCAGCAAATACATGTAGGGTAGTCAAATCTGTTTTGTTTTTCATTTAAAGTCTTAGACGATTCATTTTGTTTGTCCGAGTTGCATAAATAACCGTCCTGTGAGCTATTAGACATCCCTTGGACTTCATTAAAGGTCCCATTCTTCGTGATCCCACTGTTCAAACTTTAGTTAGTGTGTAATGTTGCTGTTAGAGCATAAATAATACCTGTAAAATTATAAAGCTCAAAGTTCAATGCCAAGCGAGATATTTTATTTAACAGAAGTTCCCTTTCAAAGCCTACAGCGAACGGCCGGTTTGGACTACATCCTGGTACTTCCGTCATTAATTACGTCAGTCAGTAGAACAGTAGAACAGACTAACCTCCGCCCACAAGAATACGTGAAAAAGGGGGCGTGGTCTTGTTGCTGTCCCACGTGAAGAAAAGGAAGTGGTGCGTTTGAGTGTGTTTGTCGCCATGTCGTCGAGACGCTGTTATTTTCATCCCGGAGTCAAATCACCTTTGTTTGGCTTTCCCAGGGACGCTGTAGAGATCATTAAGCGCATACATCTCCCGTTAAGAGGCGTGACCTTTCCATGCAAGTTACGTGCGCTAAGCTGCTGTCAAATCACAACACGGGAACCGTGCCATGTGCGCTAAGCTGCTGTCAAATCACAACACAGGAACCGCTGGCACAATCAGAACTCGTTACGTATTTCTGAAGGAGGGACTTCATAGAACAAGGAAGTCATCAGCCGTTTTTAGGACAGTGAAAACAGTAGTATACAGATAAGTGAATTGTGTTAAAAATACTGTGTTTTTTTACATGCGAAACATGAACACATGTTATATTGCACACTGTAAACACAATCAAAGCTTCAAAAAAAAAACACGAAGAACGGGACCTTTAAGACCTGGCATGTTGTCATCTGGAACCTTAAACTTTTTCAGCTCTGAAACTTACAGGATATTCTTATATCTATGAACTTTTGTATACCAAAGGCTCAAAGGAAAGTTGATTTCTCGATTCGTCACCCCTTTAAGTGTGAGGTGTTTTATTTTTGGATTATTTCAGATCTATAATTGCATTGTAATTACATGTTGATGATGCAGTTATGTTGATGCAATAGTAGAATCTATTGGGGTTTTTGTTGTTGTTGTAGTTAATGAGGAAAAACTGCTCATAACATGATAATTACGATTAAATATTTTAATCGATTAACCGGCCCAATATAAACAGAAAATATAATATGAGGCATGGTTCTGATTTAGAACCAATAGCAGATTTTATAGTAAAAGTGTCTGTCACGGCCTTCTGCGGTCGCAATTAAAAAAATACATTTAAATTCATTAAAAAAACTCCAATTAATATTTCATTTCCATTTTTCTTTATTTGGTAAGTAGCCATGTATTAATCTAAGCCCTGGATAATTTACAGTCAGCTGGTCATTATCCCAAAATAAACCCCTTCAAATAATGACTGACAGACTGTACATAATCCCTTACATATTGATAGCCAGCGCATGTGTGTTAAAATGTTGTGCCATGGTGCTCACATGGGAATTGTGAGTTTGAGTCCTTCTTGCGCCATTTCACAGTTCGATTCCCCTATGCTCTCTCTACTACACCTATTATTAAATATGGTAAAAGGCCTCTATAAAATGTTATTTGCATTTCTAATAAGCTCTCTGTCGACCTAAACTAAGGTCTTGGGTGTTGACTGTTATGACTGCTATAGGAGTGTGTTCCTCTGCTCATTAATTGTTGTATTATAGCCTAAAGTCAAGTTTGTTTGTTTTTACGTACATTTTACGTAAATGTAAAAATGTATGTACATTGAAAATGTATGAAATATCAGACTCAACTGCTAAGATCCAATGTTTTTGGTTTTGGGTTGTTTTCCAGAATGGCTGCAAGATGCGGGTATATGAAGAGTGTGAGATGGTGTTTGTGAGTCTGAGACTGTCCTGTGGAGTGTGTGAGTATGCATTAGTTCTTAAAGCAAGTGTGTATGTGACTGCCTGTGGGGTGAGTATGTAGAGTTGGAATCTTTCAAGCCCCCTGCTGCAGCCGGAACATCTGCCCGCTCTGCGGAACCAATCAGAGCGCAGAGCCCAAGGCCGTGACAAATCAGGCTGCTTGGTGATCTTTTCATGGAATCCTGGGGTGGAGCTGGAACAAAGGCCGCCATCTCCCCCCACTCCCCTCTTCTTCCCCCAGCCTCCCCACACCCTTCCGGCTTTGATATCTTAGACCCCCACATGGGGAAATCACCTCCCCCTCACTCCGTAATCCCACGGATCATGACAGAAAAATGACGGACTTAGAGTCCCCAGTCAGATGGCACATATGAAAGCTTGTCTGTTTCACTCATCCAAGACTCTCTGCAAGCCTTTGTGTTTTAGGAGGAATGCCTTATGAATGTACAGAGAGGGATGTGTTTTGTGCTTCCCTTATTCGTAGCCTGATGCTCAGCATAACTCACTTTACAGTAACTTGCATAACTCTGTCTTTTAGTAGTGTGAGAGTAGTTCAGTCAATTTTTTGCAGTAACAATCTACTTTTTTAAAACTTTCTTATGTGGTGTAACTTCCTCAATAATGTAATATCATTGAATTATCCATGTCTTAACGACACGGTGCACAATAAAAGGTATCTTATCCTAGCCTGGATGCCAGCCGAACTTAGCCCCGCCCACAACATTTGAGGTCGGGAAGTTCGGTCTGGACTTGATCTGCTATGGAGCAACTATGCTCGAACAAGAGCTGTTCGGACCAATCAAATTGTCAGGGCAGGCTTTATGCGATGATGGACAGATCATCATGCACGTCACCAAAGAGCGCTTGGGTTGACTTTGTTCAAATCCTAAATGTAAAACTTGTTTGTATTTGAATTCACCTTTACCATTTCTCTCAAAAATTATGATCGTGTTGGTAAGTACTCTGTGTATCTTTAAATTCTTCTTATACTCTTCTTCCAGCGTGTGTGCAGTTGAGTTCTGTTGACAACTATGCGTCGCTCTGTTGCTCCGATTGGTTGTAGGTCTATCCAATTGAGTACAAAGGCATTTTCTTAGCCGGTTCGGTTGAAACACGCCCCCGTAATCACAATCCAATGGAGCAGTATCAGACTCATATTCTGACTAGAATTGAGTATGACGACGTCAGGCTAATCTTGTCCATGTTAATTCGAGATTTTGTCCAAAACAGCCGCAACAATGATACACGATGAGTGACAGGAATCTATTTTTGGAATGGTTTCTATGTCTGCGACATCTCTGCTGGAAACAAGAACAAACTGATCTCGGGTACTGATTATGTGCGTTTGTATAATCTTAATATTGTTTAATTTTAGTTTAAATATCAGTGTGGCAATTTTCAGTGCAGCTAGCAATAGCGAGCTAGCTTTGAAAGCAAAAGATCCCACCCTCCCTTCAGAGCGTTTCCAAAGCCACACCTCCTTCAAAACACATGAATGAAAGCGTACAGCAGGGAGCCAACAAAAGTGTCACACAGTTTCTGTCAATCTCATGTCAATCTTGAGTACCTATAGAGTAGTATTGCATCCTTCATATCTCTGAAAAGTCTTTAGTTTTATCATATTTCAACTGTATACTTGATGTGCACTTACACTAGCCTGGTCTTACCAGACTCTCGTACGTTTCATTTGCACAGAGAGTCTGGCCACTCTCCATTGATAAGCGTTTACTTCCTTGAAGGCGGGTACTCTGTTGAAGTTTAAAACTATTGGATCTGCTCAGAGTCACTCTGATCTGCCATAACCAATCGCTAACGTTTGGTCGTGACGCATGTCACGCGCCGTTCGTCTTTGATTCTCACATGGAAGTCCGCAAATAACTGTGCTGCCACCTCAGTGATAAAACCTAAAACTAGTGCATTCGGATTGTGATTTAGTCACGGTGGAGGGGAGAGTTTTGTGATCGGGAACACGCTGCTCTCGTGGTCCGTAACATGATTGTATATGCTGTAAATAAAATGTCATATGCTTGGTATGATAAGAATAAATGCTGCCGTAAATAACGACCCAATTCAAATGTTTACGTGCTTTTCTTCTTTTTATTTTTTGAGCAGTGATGAAATGTATTGCTCTTGAAAACACTTGCCAGCATTTAAAGAAATACAAGTCTAGAAATGCATCCAAATTACAGCGCATGCAACCGCACAGCGCTTTGCAGTGGTCAAAAAGGTTATATTCTGGTCAAAGATATAGATAAGATATAAGATATATTCTTGAAAACTCAGAGATGTGGATTCGGAGAGCAATTCAATTACCACACAACCTTGGTGTTTGTCTAAAACAGTAGGTAATTCGGCTGGGGATTTTAGCGTGGGTGGTGGGAGACGGACGGCTTCAGCCAATTCCTTCACCTCTAACGGAGCGAGCTGGAAAATCACACTTTTCCCGAACCCCATGGGGAGGAGGGCCACAACATCATCAACATCATCATTTCCGCCGCCATTACTGAACTACAACTCAAACTAGCGCACGACATCAACGTCATCGTTGTCAGCCAACTCTGTTCGCTGATTGGACCGGTAAAAAATTGTTCAGAGAAAACCTCAGCATATACAGCAGTCTCAGACGTAGCACTGAAGGAAAATGAAAATTGAGCGGAAGTACTTAGGAGGGTGGAGCCAGGCTACACTTACACACCGATAGCCAACAACACAGACATTTCAAGCAGTTTTACTCACCGCCTGCGGTTCCAACGCATGACCATGAACCTTTATCATAGGGGCTGCTCCATCTTTCAGCATTAGACGATCTGCAAATCCGGAGTTGTTTATAAAACAATCATCGCCAAAATGCAGGGAACAAGCAAAAACAGTTGCGCAACTCCGTTGCTGCTCCGGAAAAACAAACTCCATCCCCTGTCCCATTAATGCTGGGTTCTTTGGGAAGCTGAACAAGGTTGTCTTGCCCTGACAACCAAAAACACACTTCTTTGGTGACATTGTTGATTTCGTGAAGTCCTGTGACCTGTGTTCCTATGCAGCGCAGCCGACGACTTCACTTAAGCAGAGCAAAGCGCGTTGATGGGCAAGCTTTTGCTCTCTCGCTCTGGTCGACGTGTACGCGCGCGCCCTTCCGGGAGAAGTGCCTGTACAAGGAAATTCCGCCCTTGTTTATGTCACATAGGCCTATACTCGAAAAAAACTTTCCGAAACTTGTGAGAAACCGGAAGGAGTATTTTTGGCACAGAAATCTCCATCAAACATCCAACTTATTTTTTTAAACTTTGGCCATGTTTAGCACCCCCCCCCCCCACCCCCCTTTAAACTACATCATGTTTAAAAGCACATACCATTACAATAATAATGAATATAAACACTTTAAAGAGTACTGACCTGTACCACCTGACTGCTGCAGATTAATTTTGCTGTTGATAGTGTTCCCATTGAAACTCGAGTCACGAACCGTTCCGATTATAACGTCACAGGTTTCCATCTCTTCCAAATTACAGTAGTTATGGCATGAATGCAGCATAAACTGGTTGTTTTGGTTCAGGTGTGCGGAGGTATGAAAATACGTATGCTAACAGGCAGGTAGGTCATCATATCATTGGACCGAATGTGTGTGTGTATATATACATATATATATATATATATATATATATATATATATATATATATATATATATATATATATATATATATATATATATATATATATATATATATATATATATATATATATATATATATATATGTATATACTGTACATATGAATACATTTAGACCACTTAACTTCGCTCAGGGAAGTTGTCAATCTCAGCTATCAATCATTACGTCACATCTCCGTTTTTATAGCATAAAATAACTAACTAAAACCAAACTTATTTTAAAAAACGAACACTTGAACTTACATCAGCGTGATAAAAACTACCTAAAATGACAGAAATCCTCTTTGGAAAAAAATAATTTGAAGTGTAATTTGATTGTTTAGTTTGTCTCGCGTCCCTTTAGAATACATGGAAGGGGTGTGGTTTATGACCTATACTGGGACCAATACCGATAATTATCGAGAAGTTTTGGCTTCACTTTTCAGGACGTGTGCGGCACACTTGGATAGTTCATGGTGAATCAATTCATAATGAATCAATTCATTTGAGAGCCCACATAGAAATCTCTGCAATTTGATTACATTTAATCAATTGACAGCTCTAGTAAAAATCTTTATATCACATTGTTTGTTGAGTAAGTAAACTATTTACTCTCTGTCTCAAATGTAAAAGTCAGATTCATTATTATAAATGTGTTCACTCAATGTGATAATTCATGTACATCAATCGATTCACTTTTTCTAGACCAGATAGTTCATGGAAATCAAGAGAGATTCAACATAATGAATCAAATCATTTGAGGCTCTGCATAGAAGTGCGATGCATTTTACACATTTTCTGGAGCAAAATATTTGTGAGCAAAAAATTACATTTTCTATATTTTAGCAATCTATACCTGGCTGTCATTCTATTTTGTGTTTGTTCATAAATACTGCTCTAGTTTTTTTTTTTTAAATAGATGGAATCGTTTAAAAGTTGTGTGTTTAAAAAGTTACAGCCTCTTTAGCTTCAGTGTAGTAAGCTACTTGTTGGTAGCTATTGGTAGCTTGTGGTGTTGTTGACTACTTTTTGTAGGGCGGTTTGAGTCAAATTTTTAAGTAATGGATAACTTGTCAAACTCCAGTTTCAAAGAAGCATCAACATTGGATTACAGATCCATACATCATCCCCTACAATACCATCATCTCGTCATCCTACCTGAGCAGAAGAGTGACGACGACTGAGGTTAACCACAACAGTCTTACCTCAGGAAAAGTGAATTTGATAGCTCAATAGTTAATAGATAAAGACACAGAGGGGATACACACAGCACAGACATGAAAGAGAGTCACATTTCATCCCAAATGTGAGAGAAAGAGAGAGAGAGATCCGATGAGAGACTTTATAATCTAACCATGCAAAAAAACTAAACTGAATGACAATAGTGCCCTTATAGAGGACATTGGTTGCACCACAGACAAATAAAAACAGACAGAAGGAAGAAGTGTCTCCAGAGTCGTGCGGGCAGACAGGCGACAGGCCGTAGACGCTCTCTCCTCAGGCCCGTCCACGCTACTGAGCTAATGACATGCTTCTCTAGCGACATCTGAGGAGCTGGCAGCCGGGCAAAGAGGGAGAAGTTGGACTAAAGAGGAGAAATCTTCAAGGTAATTATGAGATGGTGTAATGGAGGGTGGAGATTTGAGGCAGAGGACACAACTGAGAACATGGCACCATTCCCAGGAACACCCGTTGTGGGCTTCACGCTACTGTAACATGTCAAAGATCATATACTTCGAGATGTTTTGAACAAGTTTGTAGCCCATTTTTCCTTTCTTTCTTCCTTTATTACTAATTTTAACCTAAGCCCTATTCAGACGGTAATTGTTTCTCGTGGGGTATTTATTTTCACCATTGACAGGGGCTAGTCGGGGATTTTATTGCCGTCCGAATCCAGAATGTCAGTGTTTTTCTCCCACCACGCGCGTAATTACTGGCCAAATTACCTACTGTTTTTTGACAAACACCAAGGTTGTGTGGTAATTTAATTGCCGTCCAAATCCACATCTTTGAGTTTTCAAGAATACATCACTTCAAAATTCACTGTTTATATCCTTTTTGACCACTGCAGATCACCGTACGGTTGCACTTTGCTGTAATTTGGATGCATTTTAAATATGTAGACTTTTAATGCTGGCAAGTATTTACAAGAGCGATTTACAGTATTTAATCACTGCTCAAAAAAGAAAAAGAAGAAAATCACGTAAACATTTGAAATGGGCCTTTATTATGGCAGCAATATTATATGTTAAAATAAGTTATAACCAAGCAGCATTATGTTAACTTCATGTAAATAAGAGGCTGTATTAACTTATTTCCGCTCATTTCGAATAAAATTACATCCTTTATTTTGACATAAACAGATTTAAATAATTAAATAATAACTAGGACATAATTTTCCTATTATAAAATTAAATATGCATTTATTCTTATTATACCAAGCATATGACGTTTTATTTACAGCATATAATCATGTCATTGACCATGTGAGCAGTGCGTTCAGATGCGCACAATCACAAAACTCCTCCACCGTGAATAAATCACCATCCGAATGCACGAGTTTTATCACTGAGGTGGCATGCAAATGTATTTTTATGGACTTCCATGTGAGAAACAATTACCGTCGGACTAGGGCTCTGGTCTACAAAATGTAAAGTTAAAGTCCCTGTAAAGTCAAAACTAAACATGTGTTCTGAGTTCCTCACACCACAGATAAATGTCTTATTAACCACCCAGCCAAATTTGAATCATAAAAAAATCCGGGAAGTACATAAAATAGCTTATCTAAAACCTGAAAAAATGAGCAGCATTCTCTGCTCTCAAACGCTGGGGGTGTGTCCGCTGTCGGCGCCGAAACCACGCCCACTCGCGGGAAAGCGGCAGTAGCACACAAGACAACACTCACTGATCACGAGCGTCTATGATCACGACGCACCAGATGTCGGTGGGACGGGAGGATGACGGCCTGGGCGGGGGATAGTCGGTTCTGCAGCGGATTATCAGTGAATCCCAGTTGTCTCCGGTGAAAGTTTGTAAAACGATCCGGCCCCGGTAAAGTCACTGCAGAGGTAGGTGTCGGTGATGATCCTCAGCTCTCTCCATCAAGGGTGCTGTTCACAAAATTAATCCACCTCTTCATCGTTTTTGTTTTGTAAGCTGTTATGCAAGTTGTTGACTATAGTAACTAACAGTACTAACAGTAACTCGCGATCGAACTGATGCGAATGTGCTCTAGTTATGATCGTGTTAGGGGAGGAGTCAGGCTCGGTGCGTCATCGAGCCACCGTTTTAGCCCCGCCCAGAAAATCCTGAACACAGCAACGGTGAAAAACTGTTTAACGGTCTAACTTCTGAATTCAGTACTTCATAGTTCACAGTCTTTGTAATGTGTTTCAGCAATACATTTCTAACATTTATAATGTGTTTAGAAACAAATCTCAGAATTGCCTTTACAGGGACTTTAAGGGTTAAAGCTTAAGTTGTCCAGGCTCACTCAGTTCAGGAATAGTTATGACAAAATAAAGAGGGGAAAAAAACATATAAGGGAATCTAGGTAAAAATCCTTCAACTATGAGCTCACTGCGCATTTAGGTTATTTTAAGTTTTTATTTTTTATCTTTTTTTCTCTAAATTGTGTTTTTGGTGCTGTTGCATAGGTTGTAATTTTGACATTAAAGGTGCTATATAATTGTAAACAAAAAATGACATCCCAAAAACCAGGGGTGTGTAGACTTTTTATATACATTTGGAGCAAATATTGTTTTTAACATTATTAATAAGAAGAAATGTTTCTTACACACTGTTGAAATGTTTCGTGACGCTTTCTGAAGGATCATGTGACACTGAAGACTGGAGTAATGATGCTTTGCATCACAGGAATAAATTAAGTTTTAAAATATGTTAAATGGAAAAAAACGTATTTCAAATTGTAATAATATTTCACTATTTTACTGTATTACTGTATTTTTCACTAAATAAATGCAGCTTTACTGAGCAAAAAAAATCATAATTTTTCAAAATTTCTGACCAGTAATAAATATATAAATTCCATCTGAACTTGACAGTGATAGGGAAAGTAACCCACCATAAATATTAGTAATATATAATATATAGATAACATATATAAATATTTCTGCATTACATGTAAGTGGGTAGATAACATAATATTCAGTAAAAACAAAATTCTGCAGAAGGTACGACTCAATGTTTAATCTACTATAATTGTGCAATTGCCAAGTAATTTTTATTAAATTTAATTTAATTAACAAAATACAAATAGATTTTTGAAAGTTCCTGGATCTTATCTGCACACGCCTCCTCACTTTGAACGGACATGACTCCTACCAAAAGCCATGCTCACAAGGACATTTGCTCACAAACACACTTGAATTAGTTGTCGAACTTCATCATAACAGCATTTAAGGGGGCCGTTTTAAAACGGATGAGGTAATGTGTTGCTCTGACATAACATGAGTCTCCATTTTACAACAGCCTCATTCATACAAGCAGTGGATAAAACTGCTCTTTGTGTGCAAGTGCGGACACACGTACACGCCCATAAACTTCGTTTCTCTTACGTCGATACTAATCATGCTAAAGCCTGATGCTAGTCCGAAGGTTAGCGTGCTACAGACAGATTTAGCCAGTAAGGTAAAGCTATGCTAATGGCTATAATAGTTGTTCCCTGTGGGCTCAACATGGTGCTGATTTGATCTCTCTGATTAGCCTGTCAGTGTGGAAGCGAGACAAATACGTCCCTCGCAGCAGATGATGGCAGTGGAAAAACGGCCATCACCGAATGGCACGTTCGCCCTGCTGTCAGACCCAGTGCAGCCTGGGTAAACAGGTGCCTAATGGGACCCAATCTGAACTAGCATACTCATCATTAGCGCTCGGCTCCGCTCATTAGCCAATCTTCTGCTCCTTTCATCTGCTGTTCCTTGTCAGCTCCAATTTAGCTAATTGGAGTTTCTGGTGAAGAGGCACTGACCCTCCACCCTTTAACCCCACAGCCCCTCTGCAGACACCCTGCGCCGGCCCCACGCTGGCCCCGCCGCCAGGCCTCATCCAAAAATGACAGTTCACAGACAACTATTTCCCTCTCTCTCAGTCTCACTCTTTCATTTAAACATCTGCTATCTTACCAAGAATGAATGAGTAGCAGTCTTTCAAACATCGGTGTGCTGCTCGGAGACTAGACTACTGGTCAGTTAATGTTCCAATGAACCAGTGAAACTGGTCATTCTGCATGGTCATTCCTGTTGAAAACAGTCAACCAAGATATTCTTGCTGCTTAAAGACCCCGATGTGAGTTCTTTAAGTTCAATCCTTAGGGGTTACGAAAAAGGTTATGCAACGATATACATCCCGATGCTGCCCACAATGCTGAGAGACAATATGTAAATATGTGCTGTGCACTTTTCTCTAAATAACAAAATAAACACAACAAAAATGACAGCGGTAAGAAAGCATCTGATCATAGCAATGTGGATATGTTTGCAGTTGCTCTGCAATTTGGCACTCCAGTCATGTCACGTTTATGCATACAGTACTTTCTACAATAGATTTAAAGCAAGCAGTTTTACAGTATTAAACATGAACAAAAAACAAAAACAGTGTCGATTTCGATTAGAATTACAACTTCGATTTCTACTATAAAGCAGCTCTCCCGTGTGTTCGTGTTTTTAATTGTGTCTGACCTCATCCATGTCAAAGAAGGCGGAGCCCTAGAGCCACACCTACCTATTACATAACAGACCAATGGTAGTTTGAAGGTGTTTATCAGCCGGATAAACTTTTCTGAAAAGTTCTGTCTCGAACTCCCGAAATTAACTCCATATGAACTTCATATTGGCCTGAAATGACATCACGCCAATACATTCTTCGATTTCACTTAAATTATATTAAGGCCTTAAAGGGATAGTTCACCCAAAAATGAAAAGGTTGTCATCAATTACTTACCATCATGTCGTTCTAAACCTGTAAGACTTTCATTCATCTTCAAAAAACAGATTTTTAAATAAAACCCAAAAGATTTCTGTCCGTCCATTGACAGTCCACACAACTACCACTTTGACGCTTCAACTAGTTCAAAAAGAGATCATAAAGCTGATCCATATGAGCAGTTTAGTCCAAGTTTTCTGAAGAGACTGGATCGCTCTATATGATGAACAGATTGAATGTAGGCTTTTATTCACATATAAACATTGATCAGAGAACATACACAGAAGCTCAACTGAACCTGCTTGATGCGCAAGAACAAACCTCATTGGTTCTTCCAGAAGCTCAAACGTGCTGCGTAACACAAGAATGAACCTCATTGGTTTTCTTTCAGAAGCTCAAACGTGCTGCGTAACACACAAGAATGAATCTCATTGGTTCTTGCAGAAGCTCAAATGTGCTCGTAACACATGAGAATGAACCTCATTGGTTCCTGCTGAAGCTCAAACGTTCTGCGTAACACATGAGAATGAACCTCATTGGTTCCTGCTGAAGCTCAAACGTGCTGTGTAACACGAGAATGAACCTCATTGGTTCCTGCTGAAGCTCAAACGTGCTGCTTAACACCTGAGAATGAACCTCATTGGTTCCTGCTGAGGCTCATATGTGCTGCGTAACACATGAGAATGAACCTCATTGGTTCTTGCTGAAGCTCAAACGTGCTGCGTAACATGAGAATGAACCTCATTGGCTCTTGCTGAAGCTCAAACGTGCTGCGTAACATGAGAATGAACCTCATTGGTTCCTGCTGAAGCTCAAACGTGCTGCGTAACACCTGAGAATGAACCTCATTGGTTCTCGCACATCAAGCAAACATGCTTGAGCTTCCATTTACCACAACTGATGTGTGCGTTGATGAAAGTTTATATGTGAATAAAAGCCTAAATTCAATCTGTTCATTATATAAAGCGATCTTGTCTCTTCAATTTAGACTAAACCGTGCAATCATATCAATCATATGGATTAGTTTTACTATCTCTTTATGAACCTTCTGAAGCATCAAAAAGCTCTCAGATTTCATTAAAATATATTAATGTGATATATTAATGTGTGTTTGGAAGAGGAACGAAAGTCTTACGGGTTTGGAACGCCATGAGGCTCAGTAATTAATGACAGAATTTATTTTTTTGGGAGGGTGAACTATCCCTTTAAGTTAAGATGCCTAGTGGCATCACGATGCGTTGGTGTTACTGTGGTTCATATGACGGCCATATTCACATACCATAGTACTTTACAAATATAGTAGTATTACCATAGTACATGTTCAGATCATGGTATTAACCTTGCACATGTCCATGTTATGTTCATGGTACAATGTCCAGAACACCATGGCAATACAATGTTTCTTACTTCTTAGTTCTAAAGTTTTCAAAGCTTGTTTGTGTTCACAAATAATACCATGGTACTCTACTAACAATGTTTAAACTAGTGCTGTCAATCAAATACATTTTAACCAAATTATTTACATGGTGATTATTTAAGTATTGTATTTGCATATTTCACTATTTGCTGAGGAAAGCCCCCAAATACACATCATTTGTGGTGTACATGTAAATCATTAAATAGACAAAATGTTGCTTCAGAAGTCAGTGTATTGTTTGTTTTAGCTCATATTTGTATCAGTGGCCTATTGTACATTCTTAGCTGCATACCAAGGAGAATATAAAAAAAGTTGGACACAAGAAATTTAGTGTCGACTGATCCCCAAGAATGGATGAGGAGAAATGACGAGTATGGTGAGAGTTCGAGGAGAGAGAGAGATGTATTTCTGTACGGCATGGAAGGTGGAGAAACGGGGAAAGCAGAAAGGAAGAAGACATGAAGGAAGAAATAGACAGGGAGAGTGGGAGGGGCTTTGAGTCTTAAAAAGGAAAATGATGGACAGAGAGAGAGAAAGAGAGACTGGGCGGGAGAGAGAGAAGGCACAGTGGCTGGTGGGTAATTTATAGCACAGAAAGGCTTGCAGGGTGAAAAACATTATTTTAGCGGCCCCCACATCCTAATAGAAGCCAGATGTGCAGGGATTAACAAAGACCATTCCCCCGTCTCCCTCTCTTTCTCTCGTCTTTGTCCTTCTTTGTGTCTCTCTCTCCTCGTTTATCTCGTTTAGTCTCAAAGTTCTTGTTTCTCATTAGCTCTACATTTTAAGGCCATACAGAGTGAGTGTCGTCGTGAATTTGATCACTGGACTCGGGACGTCAAGGTCAGGTCTCGTTCACCCCAACTGAAAAGAATCTTTGTCTCGTCCTCTTCGTAATGATGCTCGCTGATGTCACCTTATTCCATTCCTTCGCTGACGACAACAGTTACTAAGGTACACTCTCTCACATGGCAACAAAATAATCTAGCACAACGCTGCACACTGGCCAAAACAAAGTCTTTTTATGGGCTGATGTCACTGCATTCATATTCTATTATACATTCTGAAACACTGTTAATATATGTGTAGTGTGCCGTAAACCAATAAACAGTCACTGAGTCCATAATCAACCCGGTTGTTTATGAATTTGTGGTGACATATTTACACACCCGCACAATTGCCTCTATTCAACACAAAACGGAGCAAAAAAAATCTTTGACTGACTTGTTTGTAGAGCAGAATTACTAATGTCAAATAACCTCCCTGCTGGGAAAACAGCTTAAACCAGCCTAATGGGTTATTCACACAAGATGTGTTTTTGGTGTTCCGTCTTCTGTAAACATCTCGTCGTTTTTCTACCGTCTTGTACAATGAGCGCCGCTTTAATATGGTATGTCAAGTTAGTTATTCTATTCCATTAGGCAGGGCTGTACGTTAACTTTTTTTGCACATGGCACTGGTGCTACAGAGGTTGAAAGTTTTGTAGCGCAGGCCAAACAATTGTAGCACATGTATAAAACGTCTGTTACCATGTCTGAAAAATGCAACAAAAATGCAATAAAATACAAAACAGTGTATTTAAAGGTCCCGTTCTTCGCGATCCCACTGTTCAAACTTTAGTTAGTGTGTAATGTTGCTGTTAGAGCATAAATAATACCTGTAAAATTATAAAGCTCAAAGTTCAATGCCAAGCGAGATATTTTATTTAACAGAAGTTCCCTTTCAAAGCCTACAGCGAACGGCCGGCTTGGACTACATCCTGGTACTTCCTTCATTATTTACGTCAGTAGAACAGACTAACCTCCGCCCACAAGAATACGCAAAAAAGAGGGCGTGGTCTTGTTGCTGTCCCACGTGGAGAAGAGGAAGTGTTGCGTGGAGAAGACGAGGAAGTGTTGCGGTTGAGTGTGTTTGTCGCCATGTCGTCGAGACGCTGTTATTTTCATCCCGTAGTCAAATCACCTTTGTTTGGCTTTCCCAGAGACGCTGTAGAGATCATTAAGCGCATATATCTCCCGTTAAGAGGCGTGACCTTTCCGTGCAAGTTACGTGCGCTAGCTGCTGTCGAATCACAACACAGGAACCGCGCCACGTGCGCTAAGCTGCGGCCAAATCACAACACGGGAACCGCTGGCACAATCAGAACTCGTTACGTATTTCTGAAGGAGGGACTTCATAGAACAAGGAACTCATCAGCCGTTTTTAGGACAGTGAATATAGCGGTGTACAGATAAGTAAATTGTGTGAAAAATACCCATGAGTCCCCATGAGACGAGAGAATTACGCATTTTATTTCTGGAAAAAAATCCTCCGATGACGCAAATATCATAATTTTGCATCATCTGCGGATTTTTTGGCCAGAGGCTAGAGACTACAGCCACTAGATGGAGCTGTTCCGCATGTTATCAACCCGCCCACAGCGGAGGGATCTCACTCACAGAATGTAAATAAGCACGGCCATTTGGATCGGGCATTCATAACAGAGCGATGCGGAGCAAAGTGAGTGTTTCAACTCCTGCTGTGTCTGTGTCGTGACTTTCGTTCGGCTCACTTACACTTTATTGAAAAGACACGTTCAGTTTTTAATTGTAGTGTTTATTCTCTAACTGAACAAAATTATTGTATTATTATGAAGATCAAAACGACGGTGGGGGCGGTGTAGGGAGAGGCCTCGTAGGGCAGCGAAGCAAGTGCATTCTGGGAGTTGTTGTCTTTCATCCACATGAGACAAAAAATACATTTTCTGTCTTTTCTCAGTCTAGAAGGCACCAAATTCAAAAATAATTTCACATTTCTACTACATAAATGACCCAGTTTAAATACACATTCATCTTCCCAGCGCTGAAGTACCCTTTTAAGAATAAATATAATAACAATTATTATTATATTTTACAGAAAACAAATCGTTAGAAAGGTCTAAGGTTTTATTATAAAATATGAAATTATGATAAATAAAACTGTGACTGTAATGTCTTAATTTTTGTCAGGAAACCTTATGCATTCAATGAGAGAGAGAAAAAAAGTACTGTACACTTTCTTCACAATGAATCACTTTACATAATATAGTAAAATAATATAATTTCTGCCTCATTCTGTGATGTGAAGCACATTTGATCTTATTTCTTGAAGTTATTTCAAACACTTGATTAAATGTTCTCTTTTGTTGGACAACAGGTTTGTAAACGCTTCTCATTACAAATTTGGAAAGATGTTTGGCACATCGTTTCGCAGCATTGGTCTGGTCTCACACTCAACTTGATTCTATCGAACCCTGGTGCATTTGCGTTCGATAGTCACAAACGTGCACGGCGCATGATAGAAAACATGGTAAATATATTGTGTATTTTATTAATGTGCTGCTATTATGCGCAGTGAACGACACTTACTGTACGTGCATTGCATGAAGTTGGCTTTCTGCTGCTTCCAAACTGACTCTTTAGAGGAAACAGTGGATTGCCATTCGCTGCCCTGATTCCACTCGCTATGCGCGAATACACTGTAGACTCACTTTCGCTCGTGACTAAGGTAAATCATCAACACTATCATCCCTTACATGTGTTTTATTGAACTAAATGCATCGCAATCGGCTAAAACACATGCACTGGTTACTTTTTTTAGCGGCACAGTTCGAGACGAGTGTCACCAAACTTAGACGACCTCCTCCAGGTAGTGTCGGGTTCGGTACCTCAGTGCGTCCCGAGCTCCGCATGACAGTTTCGAACTAAACTGCCAATGACTCACAGCGCTGGCAGAGATAGTGTACTGTGAACTGACCGATCCACCCTGAACAGTGCTGCGCTTCACCTGCACATATGTTTATTTATAAATTGAAGCGATTTCATAATCTCACTAAGCCAAATCGTGATTTTGGTTTAATTTCAGTCAATCTTGCAGCCCTAGATAACCTCACACAAGCACAAAACAAATTCTCACATCACACAAACGAGCTCTGTCTCACATGATAAACTGTAGCTATCGCACGCCCGTTACTGGGGTAAATGTATTCATCGCACAGACCGATTTTTATTGTAGCATGTGCGACATATATGTACAGCCCTGACATTAGGATACACTGTGTCTAGCTGTTACTGAACGCAAGAACATGTCCAATGTGAATGGCTCCTGCTGGTCTTATTGCAACAGACTTAGATCACACAGAACACGTTTTCAGGTTCGAAAATGCGAGGCGCACTGCACTGCCTTTTATTGGTCGACGTTTTTCAATTTAGAAAATAGCAGTGCGCTGCGTTTTTTTTTATGTTGCTAAGAAACCCTTGAATCCGCTGTCCTGTCAGTCTCATCAAGGTAACGGTCACCACAATGGAATGCCCGCCTCTCTATTGATTAGTTTGGACAATAGAAAACAAACGTGAAGACGTTGGGCGTTTTTCCACTCAGAGTTGATTTTTTTTTCAACTTCAGGCGCTCCTTCTAAAACTCGAGGCGCAGCAGGCAATTAAAATGCGAGACGCCCGGGGCGCATAAGCAGCACGCATAACACTCTCTGCCAACAGAAAACTATTCAAAAAAGCCGCCTCTCGCTGCAAAACTCGCTGTGATCGGGACCTTACTGTGCGATTTCAGCAATCTTGTCATTACAGATCATTACAAATCAAACTGTACGACATGTATGTAGACTGACAACTATTGAATCGTAGGCTACAACGTAAGACAGCAAAGAAGAATAAAATGTCATCAGTATGCACTAGTGGTATAGAGCAAGATTTATCGTACTTTGACAATTGTGGGCTGAAAAAAAGAGGAGGAAGCGAAAGAGGAGAATATGGCCATGGCTAGGGAAAAGAGGCCAACTTGGCATGCCAATCTTGCAAATGGAGCTTGAGGTAAGTAGTTCTAAGTTTTAGCGTCATGTCGCGTTGATCAATACATCATTTCATGTTGCTTTTTATTGGCTAGTCAGTAGGCGTAGGTCGTAGCAAACACACTGTGAGATGATCATGCTAAATTTCTGACACTTTGAACCTTTCTCACTGTACGACGTAGGACCACCGTTTAGGAGCCATGACCCCAGAAATCGCCACAATTGGTCATCTTTCGTCTGGGACAGCCCAAACTCGTACAATGTCTACCGACTGGTTTACCTGGTCTCCCAAGCCGAGCTGGTGTTCCGTTGGTTCAGATGCTCAGCTAGCTGATTTTACAATCTGACCAACTGCCCCAAAACCTTCTAAAACCAGAAAACTAGAGTAACCTTACCAGTGGAATACAATTCGGTGGCCAGAAAGACCAGCAAGCCACCTTGGTCTTTAAGCTATTTAAGGTGTTTATCCAACAGGCTTGTAGAGTAACCTTACGGGACTTAATTTCATAAATTATGACAATTTACACCAATAAACCTTAGTCAAGCGGAGCACATACAAATGATCTACCCAACCAGCAAAAGACAAGGCTTATAAATACATAGCTGACCTATGTTCCTCGACAGTTTTTCTGCATCCCTCCACCAGTCCGTCTCCTCACACTCGTCTGGTTACTATCCTAACCAGAGATATGGGAGAGTACTCTAGGTTCGGGCCCTCCACCGGAAAGCACGCCAAATACTAAAGGTTATATAAAATAAAGGTTCTAGATCACATGTCATTTTCGAAATTCATAACTTTCAAACCATTTTTTTTGTCTGCTGGGTGTTTTTGGAAAGATGTTTCCTCAGTTGAAGAAACGGTATGTTATTAAACAACAGTACAATCCATTGAACACACTACCCTGAGGTCTACTGGTGGACAAATCATGAAATCAAATGTCATACTTTAGGGCGGCAAACTCAGCATCTGCACAGTTTAGGCTACGATCACACAGTCAGTCCAACTCTGATTATTTGTGTATCCGATTGGAATCCGATCTAAAATTACTGACATCCACATTGTGGATCGCAACCTTTGAGATCTGATTTGTGTGTCCATGCCGCTCTTTAATATTCTGGGATATCTGCATTGGTTTCTATGGCAATGACGTTGAGTTGGTATATGCCAAAAACAACAACATCCACAACATGGAGGGGCTTGCAATACAGATGTTGTCTTATTTACAATATGACATTGTGCAGCCGCTGTGCGCTGGACTACTGCGTTATGACGAGGCAACTGTAGAAAGATAGGAGGCTGGTATGAGAGTCTTTATTCTGTGCTGTCGTCTCCGTCAGTTTCAAAACATGCCTCCATTATAGCCTATTGTTATTCTGCTCGAATGGCACTTTGCAACAACACAATCTTGTTTCTGCAGCGACTTTCAGCATGTTTATTATAACAACATCTGACGTTTTACGTGGTGTGAGAAAGTCACATAAACCATGCAAAATCCGATCATAGCAGTCAGACTGAAACGGTTTTCCAGAAATGCGATTTGAATAGGATTTCAAACCACATATGAATGTAGCTCGAAACAGATTTCATGTGATTTTTGGTCGTTCAGACTTGCTAAATCGGATCGATTTCAATCAGAAATGCACAATTTGAATGCTCGGATTTGGACAGTCTGAACGTAGCCTAAGTCCCAACCGTGCTCCAACATACCTGTAGTTATCAAATAATCCTGAAGGACTTGATGAGCTGGATCATGTGCATTTAATTAGGGATGAAGCTCAACTTTTCAGGACTGTAGGTGCGTTCACGCCATATCGTAATTACCGTAATGATTCTGAACTGTAGAAAAGCCTTCACATGCTTGTAGAACTTGTAATTACAACATGTAAACATGTCATTTTTGTAACTATTGCTGCCTTCACGCCATGTCGTAATTACAATAGTCTCGAGATGACAACATGAGAACACGTGACAACATGTTCACGTCCTTATGTGTTTCTATGGCACCACTATCAAAGGCAAAATTAATCTGCAGCGGTCAGGTGGTTCAGCATTCACGTGGTACAAGTAGGAGCTCTCAGACAATTCCCATCTTACAAGCTGCAATACGAGATCTACGAGGACATGAACACTTTTTACAAGTTGAAATCACATAAGTGCAGTCATTACGACATGGCGTGAACGCACCTTACGACTTGTTTTGTAGAGTAATATAATACAGGACACAGATTAATAAATTATGACAATTTACACCAATTTTGCGTGGATGAAATGAGGCTGTAAGGGATAGACCTGCAATCTTGACAAACCTCACAACTTTCAAAACTGTTAAGAGAGTTTTTGATTGTAGGGGGGCTAGTAAAGGAGGGCAGATGGGAACACACTGTACGTACTTCAATCCTGTCAAATATTTAATATGGCGCCAACTTGGTTACAGTAGCCTGCAGTCCATTGCTGAGTGAAACTGTTAGTGAGTCTGAAAGGGGTTTAGAGCGTGACATTGTGTGGTTTTGTGTGTTTATATACAGTATACACATAAGTGTGTGAGTGAGAAAGAAAGTGGTATTGGATATTCAGAGACTGTAAGATGAGCTCTCTGATCTCAGTTTGGCACTCCTGCTACCCAGCTGTCTCTCTGCCACTGCCGCCCACACCGCTCCACTCCAGACCCCTCTAATAACCCCCTAAAACACCTTACATCAAGTACTACACCAAAACAACCCTCATCTAAACCCATGTCCAACCCAAAAAACACTCTTTGTCTACAACCTACTCTCATCACCTGAGCTGCTTGGTTTCAGCACAGGTAAGAAATCTGAGGTCTTCACGTGGAGAGGAAACAATAGACAAACAGGACTACGCAAAAGACCCGTAATAACTGCAATTGTAAGATCTCTGTCCTTTTATCCTGATATGTCTCAAGTGTCCAGACCTTCTGGCACCTCATTGTCTTTATATGAAAGGATTACAGGAGGAATATATTCACTTTCTAATATCTTGCCAGGTTAGTCATAAGTGTGCCTCTTGAATCAAAATCAATGATGTATTTATATATTAAATAATTTTGTTTTCCGTATCACCAGTGGTCTTGCTCAATTCCATGCGGCCTAGGAAAAAATTTTGTCTGGTACATAACAACATTGTCTGTCCCTGAGTATCACATATAGTACAACAATTACAGTCGTTCTGTTGACTAGAAAGGAAAATATTAAAGGAACCATTTTCTAAATTATTCCAACAATATATTGTTCCACTCATAGGGCCCTATCATACACCCAGCGCAATGCGACGTCAGGTGTGACGCAAGTGTTTTTTGCTAGTTTCAGCCCGATGCAGTTATCATTTTCACGTCCAGCGCCACGTTGTTTAAAGGGTCATGAAACCCCTTGTTTCAGCAAAATAAATATATTCAGCTATAAAAGTGGGCGTGGTTAAGCTGCGGAGTGGAGAGGGATGAGGGGAGACTGACAACACAGTTATATGAGCCATTTGATCAGTTAATGGGCCGAAAAGAGCGGTTACACTCACAGTGTGGATGAATCGCGTTTTTTTTTCGAAGACTCAGGATCTACTGAAGAGAACTTATGCGACGCAGAAACTCTTACAAAGCAAAAACAAACACTTGATTAATGCATCTCTCACTTACTGAACGCGATCTCACAATTTGAAGCGCCTGTCAATCAACGCGTGCTGCTGTGTTAAGCGAGGCATCTTCTCATAGGATAAGGACAAGCAGACTCATGAATAATTAAGCGAGTCGTCTTCTCATAGGATAAGGAAATACAGACCCGTGAATAATTATGAGACACCGATGAGTCATCGCCGTACTATAGTACGAGAAAACATACAAAGATGAATTTAAATTTAAAGTTGAATATAGCGCAATTGTTTTCTCCTACAATCAAAACAAATGGATGGTAACATTGACTTCTATGATGCTCAACACTAATTAATTAAAATCTCAAAAATTTGGTTGAGGGTTTCATGACCCTTTAAATAGCAAAAGCACTCGCGCCCATCTGTTTGCTCAAGGGCGTGCTGGTCTGAAAACGAGGTGTGTTCAAGCACATTGTTGGCACGTTGCTATTTTGAGGCAACTGAAATCGACTGGGCCATTAACCAACAAAAACCTACTCTAAAGTCAATAGCGCAGTCAAGGGTTCTTCCACCAAATACAGTCCTAATTTAGTTTTACGTGACCCTTTTCCACCCTCTCGCTGACCCTTAGAGCTACAGTGACCAATTTTCATCCAAAAATGAAAATTCTGTCATCATTTATTCACCCCGTGTTGTTCCGAATATGACTTTTTCATCCATGAAACTCAAAGGGAGAGTTGTAGCATAAAATTGTCCATTCATTGAAAATAAATGGGGACTGGAGCTGTCACTTTCCAAAAGGACAGAAAAGTAATCCATATAACGGAGGCAGTACTGGAAATCTTCAAAGAATCTTTCAAATCGTCGTCACACTCGCATTGCAGCAAGTTTGACTTAAATAGCGTTAAACATCATTGATTCAAGTGTTTCATGGTGCAACAAGTTAAATATACACAAATGTGAATGATGTTTGAAAGCTACTGCGAAGGAGATGATTTTAAGTTAGAGAGTTATTATATGACTATTTATTAGAAATGTGTGCTGCTTTCATGGTGCCTCGCTTTATGCTTTCACTTAGTTTTTTTCACCCATATATTATTGAAAATGTCTCTGTTTTGTTTTGAAAGAAGAAAGAAGTCATACAGGTTTAAAATGTCATGAGGGCAAGTAAACTATGGCAGAAAATGAAAGGGTTAGTTCACCCAAGAATGAAAATTCTGTCATTAATTACTCTCTCTCATGTCTTACCAAACCCATAAGACCTTCGTTCATCTTCGGAACATGAATTAAGATATTTTGGTAACACTTTACAATACGGGTGCACTAATATGCATTAAAGGTCCCGTTCTTCGTGATCCCATTGTTCAAACTTTAGTTAGTGTGTAATGTTGCTGTTAGAGCATAAATAATACCTGTAAAATTATAAAGCTCAAAGTTCAATGCCAAGCGAGATATTTTATTTAACAGAAGTTCCCTTTCAAAGCCTACAGCGAACGGCCGGCTTGGACTACATCCTGGTACTTCCTTCATTGATTACGTCAGTAGGACAGTAGAACAGACTAACCTCCGCCCACAAGAATACGCGAAAAAGGGGGCGTGGTCTTGTTGCTGTCCCACGTGGAGAAGAGGACCGTCGCGTGGAGAAAAGGAAGTGCTGCGTTTCAGTGTGTTTGTTAATTAATCATTAGCTAACAATTTGCAAAGGTATCATTTATGTTATGACTTACTTGTTGAGGCACATGACTGTTAACTAATTCAAAAAGAATTCAAAACCCATAACCACAATGACATATTACTTAACAATTAGTTAATAGTCATGTTACTCAAAAAAGAAAGTCATAACATAATGATATCTTTGCAAATCATCAACTGGAATTTCAAGTACATAAGTTTGACCATTGTGGTAATTAACATGTATATTTACTAGTGGTGGGCCGTTATCGGTGTTAACGTGCTGCGTTAACGCAAGACTCTTATCGGGCGATAAAAAAAATATTGCCGTTAATCTATTCTCAAAGTTTGGTTGGGAGCTGGGTCTATACTACGCAAGCTATGATGACTTTCACCTTGATATTTTAGCGCAGATGTACACCTAGCCGAATTTCACTGTAGGGGGTGAGAGAACGAGTCTTCGAACATGTGTGTCTGCCTTCTAGTGGTAAAAATATCAATATTTCACTATGTATCGATACTGAAATATCTGAAACGATACAATACTCTTTTTCTACAGTATTTCTACAGACTTTTGTTAGTATTGGTGTGACCGGTCTGAATTTCGCGCGGGGTTGCCCATAACGTTAATTCTACTAATTCCTGCAGATTTCACGCTCGCATCTGAAGCACACACACACATATCGTAATAAAGCCGCCTCTGACATACAAGTGCAAAAATTAGCTCCTTTTTCCATCTTATTAATGGTCAAATACACTCTCAATGTCTCAATGGCCATCTTGGTGAGTTTTAACGTAAACACAGTCGTAACCAGCTCACAGGAACAGTGTTTGGATACGTGTGCGTCAGGTCTTAAAGGGACAGAAGTTATTTATTATTCAAACTACAAAAAGACAAACGATCACTTACGAGCACACATATTCTGAATGCCTTCGGCATAATTCAAATGAGCCATTTTAATCTAGATTAATCTAGATTAATTTTGGAATTAATCTAGATTAATCTAGATTAAAAAAATGAATCTATGCCCACCACTAATATTTACATTATTAGTTAATTTAATATGTTATTAGGGAATTAATACATGTCATATTTAATGAATAGCAATTCATATATTACTTAAACTATTAATAATATAGAATGTTCATTAGTTGCTGATGCAGTAATCATTAATAAACGGTTTAGTTCTTCATGAGTCATACATTAACTCATGATTATTTGTGCATTAGTTAAGCATGAATTAATGCATATTAGTGCACCCGTATTGTAAAGTGTTACCGATATTTTTGATGAAATCCGAGAGGTTTTTCTGAACCACACATACGCATTGCAACTTTCAAAGCACAGAAAGGTAGTTAAGAGATTGTTAAAATAGTCCATGTGACTACAGTGGTTCCACCTAAATGTTATGAAGCGACGACTTTGTGCTCAAAAACAAAACAAATATAACAAATGTATTCATTAATTTCTTCCTGTCTGTGTCAGTCTCCTACGCTGTGGACATAGTAAACACAGTGCAGCGCTTCTGAGTTTTACATCAGAACACTGGCTCACCATTGGCTGACGCTGCATGCGTGAGATGCTGACGCAGGAGCTGGCCATTCAGTGGCCAATAATGAGCCGGCGTTCTGACTTAGAACCTGGAAGCACTGCACTGTGATTACTATGTCAACAGCGTAGGAGACTGACACAGACAGGAAGAAATTATTGAATGAAGTAATTCTTTTTGTTTTGTTTTTGAGCATAAAAAGTGTGGACTATTTTAATGATACTTTACTACCTTTCTGGGCCTTGAAAGTTGCCTATGGATGGTTCAGAAACCTTTTTTCATAAAAAAATATCTTTGTGTTGTTCTAAAGATGAACGAAATTCTTACGGGTTTGGAACGACATGAGGGTGAGTAATTAATGACAGAATTTTCATTTTTGGGTGAACTAACCCTTTAATTTTGGGTGGAACTTCTTTCAAACGAGCTGTTTTTGTTACTGTAGCTTTGAGACTTTTTCTGATTGGCTAAGTCGTGTACATCACACTGTCGGTAGCAGGGCTGATGTCTGGAGAGGGAAGGTTCGTGGGGAGGGCATACAGTCTGATCGCAGGGGGCTAGTAAAGGAGGGCAGTTAGGGGGCAGATGGGAAGTGCCAGGGCCGCAGACGGACAGCCAGGCCTCTCTGCAGGCCCACGGAGCTGTATGGTTTGACAGCCCTCGGATAAACTGAGCCAAGTTAACCAACAGTACTCCATGTTGGACAGGGGCGAAGGGGAGAAGGCTTTCAGACATGACCGGGCAAAATTATAAGGCCAATCCGAATCAAACACTTTCCTGCCGCTTCCAATTCCAATGGTTTCTGCTTCAGCATTTTCCTGATTTTGAAGTCTGTGTAAGCTGGTCATTTTGTGTATCTGAATCTGTGCTCGTGCCACACCGGCAATGCTGCTATGTGGCGCCACCGGTCCTGGTCTGAGCCAAAAAGAGAGGGAGAGAATGACTTTTTGTGTGTGTCTGTGTGTTTGTTTTTGTGCCAGGGCAGAGTCTTGGCTTTGCCTTCGGGGAACATAATGGCATTCCAAAGAACTGGCACAATTTCAGTGCAAAGAGAGCAACAGGGGAAAATGCGCCTGGATTACTTTGACGCTCTGACAGTTGGTCTATTTGACTTTTAAACACATACACCAACACAATAGAGAGCCAGCCTCAAAGCGCTACTAGGAAAGTGTGCAAACCGTCATCAGTGTTGGGCCTCTTATGATTGTAGACACTATATCTGTGTTTGAACTAGCCTTTCTTCACCTCCATCAACAGACGGATCACTTTTACTGGTAAAAGTAGCAGCTGGGTAACACACTCCCCTTAGGCTAGAAAAACCAGAGACAGAGAGACAGAGAGATAGATAAAGGAGATGGATATCACTGCACATAAAGAGTCTTCAAAACTGAAGAGCTTTAGAAACTGAATACAGTTACAGTCAGACACTTATGTTCTAGTATGTGTGTCTGTACTCTTTGCATGAGGTCATAGGTTTATTGCTGCGCCTGTGTCAATGCCAATATACTTTAAAAGAGGTCATATCATGAGATATATTTTTCTTGATCTTTTGAAGAAAAAAAAAAGCTTGGTCTACTATGAAACTTGGAAGGTTCTTCTACAGTCCAAAAAGACTGAAACCGAGCCACAAGAACGGCTTGTTCTGAATTTACAGATGTTGGACAGATGAATGCTTATCAAAAAAGAGGAGGTTGGATAGATATGCCAACTAATATTCCTAAGAGTTACAAATGGGAATGTTTGCTCAATATTGTTCTGTTTCTGGCTGCCAGAAACAGCCCTGCAGATCCTCCTGAAGGGTCACAAATGTTATAAATTAATATTTGAAGGTCATTGAACATTTCAGTTTGATCTTAGCAGTTAGTGTGGCACATTTCAGGGCAGATTGTTTTGTGAATCTGTCGAAATGTAATGGAGATTTGCAAAGTGACAGTAAAAGAAAAAACGACTGGACTCGCCAGCAAACCTGCAAGCCCTGATTTTTTTTCTTAAAGATTTTATTTTTGTATTTTCTATCTTATTTTTAATTAACGTTTTAGTAACTGCCGGTAGCTTTAGTAACTTTTTTGACATTTTTATCATTTATATTTTTTTTATATACAGTATATGTCTATATAGTTTTTATGGTTAAGGCTTATTTTTTATTCTATATATATATATATATATATATATATATATATATATGGATAAATTAGTTCTGAATATATATATTTTTTTTTATATACAGTATATGTCTATATAGTTTTTATGGTTAAGGCTTATTTTTTATTCTATATATATATATATATATATATAGTAAGTTGTAAATAAATATATAAGTTGGTTAAGGTATTTATCTGACAAAATGATTAACCAAAAAGGAAAACTACAGCTACAGTTTTATTTTACTTTGCAAAAAAAGAAAGAAATCTTAGCAAAAAGCTCACAGGAAAAAAGCATTCATTGACTACAACATTATTAGTTATTAATATTTTTTGGTTTTTGCATCTGTTCATAATTTCTTTGTATGGGAGCCTGGCCAAAAATGATGTCCGCACAATTTAGTTACATTGCATTATCATAAAATAGTTGACTCCAAGCACAACTACACAAAATGCTTACAAAATCATTAACAGATTTGTAATAATATTTGAATAAAGTATGATTCTAGGCCGGACATCACTTTTGGAAACTACTGTATATTTCATTTATTTATTTTATTTATTTGTACAAGCATTTTTCTCTGTTTCATTGCACAAGGTTTTTTTTATTCTCCAGGTGCAGTGGGAGTCAAAGGTCGGCTCTTTATAAAGGGGAGGGCAGGGGTCAAGGCCTGTGCTCCATGGAATTTTGTGTGTCGCTACAGTGATCACAATAGCGAAGGTGGAATGACAGGTATCCCTCAAGGGCAGTAAACAGGAGATATACTTTAGCATTGGTGGGGTCCAGAGCAGAGGCCCATGCTGAGACCCCTCAGCATAACTCAAAACAGGAAGCACATAAGGAGAAGACAAGGACAGAGAATAATACAAACAGAGAAATGGGCTACAGGCTATTACACTCTGACAAAGAGAGATGGATTGAGTTTCAAACTGAAACATTTATCAAAATACCCATATGCACAAAGAGTGATGGACACAAGGTAATTCCAAAGCAGCAGAATGTTATGGGCAGTGGGATTTGATACACTGCTGAGATCAAAGGGAAGAAAAAGAGAGGAAATGGAAATAGAATAAAGAACTGTAAACAGGATTCCGAAGTGGAGTAGTGATTTCATAAGCTCTTCTCCAGGACCTAGTCGGCTGCCTAACTAGAAAACATCACAGTAAAGGCTTTTACAAAAGATGTATTGTTTTGGCCAAATTTTAAGGCATTACACCTAACATTACCCTTAAACTTACCCATACCACCACACCTGTTCCTAACTTTACCCGTATCCCACCTCAATATCAGCAAAAGTGTTTTGCAATACAGTATTAACACAATAAGTACATCGTTCTTATTTTTTTAATGTAACTACATAATTGTTAAGGCCACCTAGTATAAAGTGGGACCAATGTTTTTAGTTTTTGTGAAAATGATCAAAAATGCTGGTGCTGGCTGGCAACTTTTTTCAAAGCAGCTGATGGCGAAAGAGTTGAAGCACAGTTAGAGGTATATTTCAAGTATAAAAAATAATACTTAAATAAGAACATAGTAGTATACTTAAAATCATATATTTATACATACGGATATTTTTGCACTTTACATTTACTTAAATAAAATGTACAAGCATAATTGCAGTATAAAACTACTATTTTACTGAGAGTTACTAAAAATGTGCTACAAGTATTTAACTAGTAAACTTCCAGTATACTTAAAAGTTCAACTTATATAGTTGCAGTACAAATGAAAATAGTTGTATATTCAAAGTCTACTACTGTTACACTTTTATACACTAAAAAGTGTCCCAACAAGTCCTACAATTCTGCAATTAAACTGCAATTCATCGACAGGCTCCAGAAGGGAGCAGAATCTCATTGAGCCCCATGTTAAAATACCCAACTTTACAGCAGAATAAAACATGTTTACAGTCTGGTACATATTGTGGTTTTGGTCTATACGGCTAATTTTGCCCTTCATGACAACGGTGAGGGGGTGAAATATTTTATAACTCATTCGTTTACATTATATAAAGCTTTAAAGTCCTGCATAATTAAGGGCGTGCCCATTTATCTGCTGTCTGTTAGTCATCGCGTCCCGCCTTTTTGCCCATTTTCTGTTATCCGGGAGTGAATCCTATGGGTGACGTCACAGACACTACGTCCATATTTTTTTTACACTCGATGGTTTTAAAGTCCTCATGAAATCAAAATTGACCATATTTACTTTGTTAGCGCAAATTGCTAGTTTTGTGGTGAACAATCCATCCGTGCAAGTCAATCCGCATCAAAAAATTATTTGGCTTCGTAATCTTTAATCAAAATCTGAAAATGCTCCTCCCCTCTACATTGGTAGGCCATTTTTGATGACGTCTGTTTGACGGCTTGGGCTTCGACATGCCATCATTAAACACGCCCATTGAACTTGCGTTCAGATCTGCCTCCATTTCTGAATGAAACGCCTACGTTTCTATATCAAATCAGGTCACATGGGGGGGGGGGGGACAAATCACGCCCTCTGTTCTGCTCATTTAGTATTCCGTTTCTCTCGGAAATACGTCAAATCACTGAAATAAAGTCGGTTGCAACTTCCGGTTCACTGGGACTTTAAAGGCACACTTGCATACTGGCTAGCTGGCGTAAAAATAATGACAGTGTTGTGTTACGTCTGTCGTCATGAAATGACGTCTGACTGTCGCTACCAATCAAAATGCATGTTCATTTAAATGCAATGTGTGGACTTTTTATCACCATTTGTCATATTTCCATTTAGCAAAAATCATTTTTTATTCATTTTTATCCACCCCACCCCAAAACCTAAACCTACCCAGTGATTTATAGTGCATATACACTTACACATAATACACAATATACACTATACACATACGTTCCCTGGGATCGAACCCACAATTGCATGATCACATGATTACATGATGTTGTATTTTGCAATGCTCTATCAATTGGCTTTACGCACAGCTGCACTACTTCCTGAACATCAGCCAGCTCCTTTGTTTCCAGTCTGCTATTATTGGACAAACCGATTAATCCAGGTGTGCCTGACCTCTGTAGTCACAACAACAATAATCAGACACACCTGGATTAATCAGTTTGTCCAATAATGGCAGACAGGAAACAAAGGAGCTGGCTGAAGTTCAGGAAGTATTGCAGCTGTGCATAAAGCCAATTGAGCTACGCAAAACCCAAAATATGACGCAAATAAAAGGAAACAAAGCATTAAAATTAAAGTGTCCTGTTGTTGATAGGGGCACAACTTTAGTAAACGCTCCTATGGGTCGTATTTCAGCGAAGTGACAACCGACCTATATAGGCATATTGGTTGCAATAAATAGCCTACACTTTGCCATGCTAAATGTTTTAATTGAAATTCTAATTTTGTAATTTATTCTGATTCTTAATCACATTTTTAAAAATGTTTTTACTATTAATATTCTACCCAATTTTTTTGTTTATGTGTTTCATCATGTCATTAGCCTAGCAATATGCTAACACCAAACTCTGTCAATCTAGTCTCCCGTGTGCTTCACATAAGAATGCTATTGGAGTTACAGATTGTTAAATCAGTCAGTTCTGAGGTTCAATTTCAGTTAGGCACGTCCTGATTTGCCAAGTTAGAAGCATTCCTGGGTCAACATATTTTGTTGATCCTGGAACAGCATTCCTGTCTGAAATATAATCATAACCATATCCCTAACCCTAAACCTAACCCTTTAGGTTATCCCTAAAATCAGAAGGAAATAGGTGAATGACACTGATGTGGAAGCACCTAACCCTGATTGTAAGCTTAAACTTGTCCATTAAATCTGATCCAGGAACATGTAGCACTTGGTGAAATCAGGATCTTCGTCAGTTAGGATGCTGTATTAAAAGGCAGCTGTCTTAGGCTGTAGATATAAATAAAGCTCACTAGGTTTTGGAAACAAACTAGGAAATGAATGAGACAGACCATTGTGAAAAAGAAGTGCACTTAATTGTACTGAATGTGCTCATGTAGTGTACTTCAAATCTTAAAAGCATATATATATATATATATATATATATATATATATATATATATATATATATATATATATATATATATATATATATATATATATATATACATACACACATTTGAATGATACTTGTGGGTAATATCATTTTAATACAATAAAAGGCCCCTTAAGTGTACTTAAAGAGAGTACACTTAACGCACATTGTAATAATTAAAATGAAAATATTTTACTCTAAAGTACATTCAATCATTGTTTTGCCAATTTCAAAAACAAAAGAAGTATTTTGCATTTAATGTAAATTTAAACTATAATATATTTTCATTTAATTGTGAATATAAGTGTCTGAAAACATTAGTTCACGCTTAAGTATATTATTTCTGTAATAACTCTTTTTAAAAAGTATGCTAAAGAGTACTTCTTGTACACAAAGAAAACAAAACCTTAAATGTTGTAAAGAAGAGAACAAGATGCAAGAAACAAAGCCCAGTAATGAGGAAAGGAGAGGGGGAGGAGTTCGGTATTACACCTGGATATTGTTGTGGAACATTGAAGCACACAGACTGTTTCAATAAAAACTAATGTCGGCTCTACTAATAGCCCCTGCCGTCACTGTGGTGCAATGGAAAAATATCTCTAATATTTCTCACTGAAGTTGAAGAATTTTGAAGTGTGAAATCTAGGCCACTCTGGCCATAAACTATACTTTAACAGACTTGATAAATATGAAAGTTGTAAAAGAACCAATGAGGCAATGCTAACATTGGCCAGTTTAAATACTTTTATGTTAGCAGCATGGGTCAAACATGACTGTGTATGACTTATTTTGTACATGTATGACATCACACTGCAAGTGTAACTAGATTTGTAAGTGGTGGGTTTTTTCTTCTTCTCTCCATTAGGTACTATGTAGTGGACAAGGCATTATGCATGTTTTATTTCTTAATGACATTTTGGTCCCTTTATGGCTTCAGTGTAAGTCTACAGGATTTTTGAAGTTTAATATTTAAGGTTAGGGGTTTGTATGAGCAATAATTAGGACAATGCTTGCCTTAGAATATATCCTTAATAATTTCCCTGTTATTAACAATCTTTGTTTTCAAGTACGATGCTGATTAGAAAGCAAGAGAGAGAGAAGGGGCTTGTGAAAAAGGAGCCGGTGGCTCTCTCAGCGGGCTGTCAGGTGATCCAGCCGCAGGTAAGAGCTTCAGGTGTGTACAAAATAAAAACCCAGGCTCATTGAGGGGCTCTTTCATGCGGAGTGGGGGATGGAAGGGTCATATCACCCTCAGGGCAGGTCATGACTCCTGACTCATGACCCCGCTCTGAAAGAAGGGAATGCAGGAGACGAGGGAGGGACAAGTCCAAGCACGGCCTTCATGAAACCTAGAAGGCGTCATGGATAGAGCAAAAGAGACTTGACTCAACACTTGACAATAGTAGAGCAGTCTTTATAAAAGACTTTCAGTCAAATCCGTTCCATGTTCTACCATCTTACTAAACTGATGACCACACTGTCATCCATACAAACACACACATACTCATATTTTGTTGCTTTGTTGCCACTCCTCGCCTTTTTATCTTAATTAAAGAGTACAAATGACCTCTGACCTTCTCACATCTGTCTCATGAACATGTGTCTTCCAGATGTGCCGATGTCACTCAGGCCTAGTGAGCATGTCATTTTTCAACTGACCAATAAGTGGCAGCACAAACACAACCTCCCTTGCAAAATAATGAGCCACTGCCTTGCACACTCAACGGAGAGACTGTAGCTAAAAGGGTCAAAAAAGGTTAAATACAGGGTAAATGTTTTTCATTTGGTACAATCTTCTTTTTTCCTTTTTTTGCAAATACAATAGGAAAACATGAATTCAGATGTCCTTATAAGATATCCAACTTGGCCGAATGCTTGTCACACATGTGATGCTTAGAGCAGAAACACAGACAATCGGCTTCAGAAGATATGAATGATTAAAGATGAAATGATTAAATGTGCCTCATGAAACAGTTCATTTCCTGAATCTGTTATGGTTTATGTCAGGCAACCCTTACAAAAAAGTGTGCTATTAGTACACTTCTTTTAAACTAAAAACTAAGAAAGTATACTTTCAGTCTACTTTTTATGTACTTCTCAGAAATATACTTAAAGTCTCACTTAAAAGGATAGTTCACCCTGAAATGAAAATAAAGTCATCTTTTACTCACCCTGCTGTTGTTCCAGTGCCTTATGTCCTTCTATCTTTTTCGGACCTCAAAAGCAGAATTTTTTTTAAAACGTCCTGCACGCGCTCCTCCATATAATGGCAGTGATGGCGACCAGGCTAAAACTTTACAAAAAGGATACAAAAGTATCACGCACTGATACAGGGAGACACGTGCCAAACATGGAAAGTGTTCAGGAGGCACACTATAAGGTTTTGCAAGAAAGAAATGTATTATTCAGTCAAAATACTGAACTCGGCTGTTACTCTCGTGTCACTCTCGTGTTCCTGTGAGTGCGTGTGTATTGGAGGCCAGCTAGTAGTAAACCTCACTCCTCTGATCTCAAGAGACGCTCTAGTGAATGACGCTAGGGGTTGCAGCCTTTAGCCTCCTTGTTAGAGCGTCCAACTCTCAAGCCGGCAGACCCAGGTTTGAGTCCCGCTTGGAGCGGGCGGTTCGAACAAGAGGGGTTACACGTGCGAGCCGTTAGCAGCCGCTCATGCTTACTATAACTCTCACTGTTGTCATGAAACCCAGGATAAGCACACACACGCACCATTTTGAGAAATCAGGCTCAATAGAAAAAACACGACTCTCGTCTTGTCTATAAGGTAAATAATAAGAAATAATACAATAATACTAATAATGAGGTAAACCTCCTGAGGTGAATGTTATGTACTGGTTGTCATCACAACGTCGTGTTAGCGGCTGCTGACGGCTCGCACACACTCACAGGAACACGCACAGAGTAACTCAGTATTTTGGCTGAATAATACGGTTTCTTTCTCGCAAAACCTTTTAGTATGCCTCCTGAACACTTTCCATATATGGCGTGCATCTCACTGTATCGTTACGTGACACTTCTGTATCCTTTTTGTAAAGTTTTAGCTGGTGTACTGCCATTATATGGAGGATTTTTTTTTTTTTTTTCTGCTTTTGAGGTCCGAAAAAGACAGAAGGACATAAGACATTGGAACAACAGCAGGGTGAGAAAAAGATGGTTTTATTTTCATTTCAGGGTGAACTATCCCTTTAAGTATTCTTGACATATATTGACAGAAAAGTATATGTATTCTATACTTGGCTTGTAGTTGCATTTACTTTTTTGATTGAGTAGTCTATTCAATACTGTATTACACACTGTCTTATAAATTTGATTTATAAAGAAAACAGATATGTTCCTAATTCTGAGGATGTGAATTTTTGTGCAGGCAACTGGTAGTGTACATTTTCCTTCAAATCTACTTAAAGTACAGTGAAAGGCATATTTCAAATATAAAAATGTATACCTAAATAGGGCATTAGTACTATACTTGAAGTACAAAAATAATATATAAATAGTAAACTATACGTATGATGTTAAGTTCACTTAGGGAAAAATGTAAAGTATACTAACTAGTAGTTTACTGAGAGTATACTTCAAAGTGTACTTTCATAAACTAAAAAAATGTGCTAAGTATTTAACTAGTAAACTATCAGTATACCTAGTTTACTTGTATAGTTGCAGTACAAATGAAAAACGTAGTTGTAAACTAGTTGTGTAATTAAGGTTTATACTGTTACACTTAAAGTATACTTAAATGTATACTTTTATACACTAAAAAGTGGGCCAATTTTGTCCCAAGTAGTACTGAAATAGTACTCTTACAAGTATACTAGTAGTACATTGATATTAGTATACTTACTACATAAAGTATACTTAAAAATATACTTGAAATTTACTTAATGAAATTAACTTGAAGTATACTTATTTTTTGTAAGGCAAGACGTAACTTCCTAGCAGAAGGATGAAACCTGAATTTTGCCTAATAATTTATTTTATAGTAACCAGTCTATAAAAGCAATAAGGCACTCAATGTTGCTGCATGCCGTATTGTGAATATAGTCATGGCTGAAAGGCTTGTATACCCACCCATTATCCACGATTCATGTTGTTATTACTTAATCAAACGCCTACCCAAATGTCACGAAGTAACAAAAGCAAAATGTTCGTCTCATATTGGTTGCTTTTAGCTGAGTCTTTCCCCCACCAGATTTTCCCTGTCTGTAAAAATCCAAGTGCCAAAAAAAGAAAAGAAATTGTAATTTGTTTTTTTGTTATGTTTTCATTCCTCTCTGGTTTCTGGCAGTGGCCCAGTCAGCAGCCGCTCTAAAAAAATATTACATAAATATTGTTTGTGTTAAAATGTGTTAAAATAAACCTTTTTTCCCCCGTGGGAAATGTAGACAAGCCCTTAATGATAATAATCATTTTAGCGGCTGACTGGGGAGAAAGGAAAGCGAGAGGAACCCCCTTCTCTTCTCACAGTTTATCCGTTTCCAACACTTTGAGCCCTATGTTGAGTCTTTGTACTTCTCTCCAGAAAGAAAAACCCAGAAAATGAATGACATACGCCTAGTTCAAATTTGGAGTTCATAAAACAAAAAAAATGTTACTTCTCAAATTTATATTTCTTATTTAGGCAAGGCAAGTTTATTTGTATGGCACATTTCATACAAAGTGGCAATTCAAAGGACTTTACACAGAAATGGAATTAAAATATTCGTAAGTGAATAAAATAAAAAATCTGGAGTGGAAGAAAATGGAGAGTCAGGTTTGCTTTAAAAATTTGTCAGGTCTGTGCGTTTAAACAGTACCCTTGCAGACAAATCTTCTTGGCCTAACTGGAGGGCTATCTCAAAATGTTTTACCCGTCAGAGCAGATCTAAACGGGTCTTCCTCGCACCGGAGGGAGTACTCAAAAATATTTGTCAGGTAACTGCATTTAAACATTACCCTTACAGAGAAATCTTCCTGGAGAGGAACACCAGGGCTATCTCTACTTTGTTTGACCGTCAGAGCGGATCTACACGGTCCTTCCTCTCCAAGGCTATACAGATCTATCCGTCAGAGCAGATCTAAACGGATCGTCCTCGCACCGGAGGGATTTAGGGTTAAATTTAGGGTTTCAAACAAACTCTAATGCTATATCCCTTCCCTTCCTTATCAAAATGATTCCCGTTCACATGGATCTGCGAAAATGACTAAAAACGCTGTATTATGCATGCCAGACGAGTAATTTGGTGGTCATTTTGTAAAGAAAAACTACGTGCCTGTGCACATATGTATTCAAACGCATTTGCCTATGGACTAAACACGTAATGCTTGCGTGCATGCCATCACCATTCTCACAGATTCACGTTTTTTTTTTTTTAAGTTTACACAAAGATGATAACGGTATTGTTTCAAAACTATTTCAAATCCTTTTCAAAGTTTGCGTTCTCAAGCCACCAAACACTGTTGCCATGCAAATGAACGTCCCGAACGCATTAAAAGTTTTCTATTTTAGTTGAAAAGGGCGTCATCTAAGTGGCATTTTTTTACGGAAATTAATCAAACAAAACAGCTGGACAATCACTTTTTTTTTTCTAGAGCTGCTGTACAGCCAAAATAATCGATCTTCCATTATTTTCCTATTATCGCTGTAAATCTGCTTTGAATCAATCTGTGTATTGTAAAAAGCACTATATAAATGAAGGTGACTTGACTTGACTTCACTATACAGTAAGTAATATTAAACTTCTGCATGTAATACGTCCTAAACGATATGTGCTAAGGACATGTATCTCAATCGCCATGGCTTGTTTAGGAGAGAGGCCCTGTTACTTTTCTAAGCAATTCGACTTGTGATTTTTTCTCTCTTGTATGATAACAGCTACATGCTAAAAGTCCTCGAATCATTCTACCAGGCGCATGGCATATCAATGCACTAAAAACATTAAAGTCGGCATGAAACGGAAGTTGAGATCGTCTTTTTCTCCTTATTGTGACGTATATCCGAGTGAAACGGCTTCTGAAATTAGAAAAAAATGTAGGGCGAGGCTTGATTTCGTCCTTCGGGAATTGATTGGATCATTGGAAGTTGGGCGTTGCTAATAAAATGGAGGCAGATTTGAAGTTTGCACTCAGTTGTGGAGGAAAACTCGATCTATCTCTTAAATAAATGTATTTTCTCTCTAATTCTTTTCTACATATGTTACTGAGCATATTTCCTCACTTTTCGCTGGTTTATGCTACATATTTCACTTATTTTAAGCCTTTTATGGCTTTATTTCTGTCAAACTTTTTTCTGAGTTCTCCCATATAAGGGGGGCGCGCCATAAGCGCGTTCACACACTGCATTCCTAAGTGCGAGTCATCACTACAAGCTGTTCGTCCGTCTATATTGAGTAATTTTTACATAAAAAAATGCTTTTATTTCTCATATATTTCTCTCTTTTTGTCTCAAGTCCTTCTTGAAGAAGGTAGGGTACTGTGTACACCGAGAAAAATGCACTTAACCACCATGCTACGATCAGTGAAAGGTTTCTGAGAGGCGGTGCAGAAACGAGATGGTGCGATAACCCCGCCCTGGCGCCATAGCACATGACCAGGAGAGAAAAGAGGTCGTTTCGATGGGGGAGGGAAAGTTAACATATTTGATTAAAGATTATAAGGGTCAATGAATTTTTTAAAAATAATGAAGTGCACAGATAAATCAGTTATAGTTAACACTACAATATTAAATATAAAATACGAATTGTAAAATTTTATTTCATGCCGCCTTTAAGAACAATTAAACAAACAAATAGTAGTGCAGTAAAACACTCAGAACACCTCACCAACTGCATAACAATGTGCTTCAAACACTGAAGTGTCTTGAAACGCCATTGACGTCATTTCCACTGAAACAGGAAGACAGGGCGGGACATATTGAACAGCTCCTCCCCTTTTTTAAATAGCCAATAGCGTTTAGTTTACATCACAACTCGGCCAGAGCCACAGTTTCCTCCTAATCTCTAACCCTTTCTCATCATAATCTCCTCCATATCGCTTTAAAATACAGCATTCTGTGCAGAATTCAAATGGGTCCGATATGTTTTGTGGTCTGTGCCGATTCAGGCATATGATCCGCTCTGTGACACTAACGCGAAACCAGACTTCATTCACCCCCAATGGAAAGCACAGTCTCTGTCTGAATTGTTCCCCATCCCCTATAATGCACATATGAGCCATTCACCATGTAGAAAATATTTAATGTGTGAACAAATTACTGATTTTAGCCACATTGTATTTTGGGACACTTTGGATTCTAGTGAGCATTTGATTGGACAGAAAGTACAGAGTGATGTCATAAAAATAATGTATCCATATTGGCGGAAGATAGAGACTGTAAGTTTTGAACGCTTTTATCTTCGAATGCGAATTTGGTCCTTTTTTTGGAGCCTGTACTAGCTTATAGATAACATATTCATACTAAAAGACAAAAAAAAACTTCAATTTTGATTTCATGGGAATTTTAATGCATAGTAGTGCGCTCAAACATTTAGCAAACTGCATATTGATGTGCTAAAACACTCAAATCACCCTAACAACTGTATAGTAATGCACTAACATTCAGGACAACAAAACAAACACACAGTGGTGTGCTTATACACTCAGAACACTTTAGCAACTGCATAGCTGTGTGCTAAAACACCCTAACAACCACATAGCAGTGCACTAAACACATTTTGAACTATCAAACAAACTGACAACTGCATAACAATGTGCTAAAACACTCGGCTCAGTTTAGAAACTGTATAGCTAAGCCCTGACAGTTACCAACAACACCTGCATCATGGATGGGACTGGCAGGGACAAACTCAGATTCTCATGAAAAAACTACTACAGTAATTTGTTGTATACCTCAGTATTTACTAGAGTTTAACAACAGTATGCTGTAGTATAAATCAACAAAATATACTACAATTTACTATAGTGTGGTTCAAAAACACTATAGTATTTACTTTAAGGTACTTTTATTATAATAAACTGTAGTATTTATTCATGTGGGCTAGTTTTAATATTACAGTATACAGGAAATGATCCAGTTTGTGGCAAGCCCAGCTTCTGCTGCCAGACCCCAGTGGTGTAACCGTTAACCCTAATGTGAGGAAAAGACCTCTATTCTAAACACGCATCTAACCAAAGACTTTCACACCTATACTACATCAATGTAACACACATTATTAGCTGACCCCATCCATAAATATATACCCAACCAAACCCTCTCTCCATCTCACATAGGCCTACACACACTCTAATTCTCTCAGTCGCTGTATTCTCACTGAAAGATTACACACTCTCTCTGTCCAATTAACCATGCTAACAAGCTTTGCTGTGCACTGAAAGGCAGATTTACTGCTGCTTGGCTGTACTGGTAATTACTGGCAGGGACCGCTGAAACAATTCAGCGCTTAACCCGCTTACTGCTCAGTCATGGTTCATCTCTTGCTCTCTTTCTCGTTCCCTATTTAACTCTAGATCCCAAACCCCAGGCTTGTAGCAAAGGAGAAAAAAGACAGAATGGGCGAGAGAGAGAGAGAGAGAGAGAGAGAGAGAGAGAGAGAGAGAGAGAGAGAGAGAGAGAGAGAGAGAGAGAGAGAGAGAGAGAGAGAGAGAGAGAGAGAGAGAGAGAGAGAGAGAGAGAGAGAGAGAGAGAGAGAGATAGAGAGAGAGAGATTTCTCTTCATGAAGGAGGGAAAGGCTGAGAACAAGTTGTAGGGAAAAAGGGGGCCATTGTAGGGGGCTGGCCTGTGGACAAGCTGCCCATTCAGAGTTGGCCAGCCGTTGTACAATGGCTAAACTAACATCACTGACATTTGGAGTTGCCCGGGCTTTTGGAGCATGAGGGCAGGGGAGGGATAGGGTTATGTACGGGGGCTCACCACCCCTGTTCTTGGCAAGAGGAACTGTATTGGAATAAACACTCTGGTGGTTCCAGCTATTGATCAAATATTCATGTCACAGGGTGGGAACTGAGATGGCTGTCCGGTGAGGCAAGGTGAGACAGGATAAGTTGAGCCACAAGGAGAGGATAATATCCTTAAAGTCCCCTGTAGTTAATCATTTTATCCCTTAAAACTCATCTTTTATCACCAAAATAACACATTTATATGTTTTTTTCCTGTGAAAGAAATGTCTTCATGCCTTAAAATAGCTTGAATGTAACTCTTCACCTTTGCTTCATTTAGTATACGTGGATTCATGATATGTAAATTAGCTCCGCCTCCACTCACTCCAGTCGGTCAACTTTTACTCAAGTTACAGTAGTAAACACTGCACAAATGTATCGCTCTTTACAACGTCAGACAAATAACGGTAATTAATATGATTAGCCTTTAGCTTGACTACGTTATCAACCAGCTAGTAATTTGTTGCTAATGTCACACAAACCATGTTCCCGTTCGCCATCTTAGTCTGCCTTCTAAAAATCAGCATGCTTAGAAACACTTTCAACATCATAGAACATCAATGGAGAAATCAATGAAACATCGTAATATACAACATATACATAATTCACCCGCAATATCGCTAAATATACACAATTTTTCATATCAACAAAAAAATGTAGGCCTAACAGTATGGCTTCTCTTGAGACTCCCCTGCTTCACAGCATAGTTAATGATATGCTAAAGCTCGCCCACACGTCGACGTGATTAGTTACAAGCAGTGTTGGGCAAGTTACTGAAAATTAGTAATTAGTTACAGTTACTAGTTACTTCTTTTAAAAGTAATTGAATGACTTTACCAATTACTGTATATCAAAAGTAATTAGTTTATAGGGAAAGTAACTTTTTCATTCAAAATTTCAGGCGAAACTGGACAAGTGTAAATGCATCAGGTTGTTTAAACCACATATGTAAATTTTACTCCTGGCAAATTGTTAAAAAATAAACGTATGATATGATCTCGCTACTGGGGCGGCAGTGGCTCAGTGCTTCATGTAGGTTGTCTACAAACCGGAAGGTTGGTGGTTTAATCCCCGGTTCCACCTGACCAAGTGTTGAGGTGTCCATGAGCAAGACACCTAACCCCAGCTGCTCCCGACGAGCTGGATGGCGCCTTGCATGGCTGACACCGCGGTCGGTGTATGAATGGGTGATTCTGAGGCAATATGTAAAGCGCTTTGGATGGCCATGGGTCTGTTGAAAGCGCTATGTAAGTGCAAGTCCGTTTACCATTTACTGCAACACGTATCGCCGCAAATGAGTAGCAAGCCAACACGCAAACAGCCGCAAGTGAAGTTAGTCTCAGATGCTCAAAAACTCAATCATCTTCATTAAAACTAATGAGACTAAATGATCTCACCAGGGCTTAGCTCACTCTTTCTCATATTGCGGTCTTTGATCTTGAAATGAGCTGATGAATAAAGTGCAGCTCATATCTGTTGCTTTCATTGACGTGGTGAACTCTGTTTAATGTGCATATAGCGTGGGAATTGAAGATCAGGAGTGGTGTAAGGTAAGACATCCTCCATGTTTTTTAATTTTTATTTTATTTGTTTAGATTGTGTAGCCCGTTTCATTTGCGAGCGCCTACAATCAGTCAATCTCTCAACTTATCAAAATGCCTTTCTTACTGTGGTGGTGGTGGTGGAAGTGGTGATAGTAGGCTAAACGCTTAAACTAACATTGTTATGTTTGAAGTGTTTTATATCTATGGATTTTATTATAGGCAAGACAAGTCAAGTGTTCATTTGAAAGGCTAAAGCGTTGTTCACTGTTGGCCGCTGGCCGCTTGGTCGTCACTTTGAAAAATAAAAACTTTAATTTAACAAACCAAAAAATGCTCCAAACATTTTTCACGTCGAAAATGAACTTAATAAAGAAACTAAATGAAATATAACAACTTTGACATTACAAACAAAACAATGTGTAATAGGGAGGATTAAAAAAAAAGCTCCAGTCGGGAATTTTGATAAGCTGTCAGACATGGGCTGGGCTAGGGCCTAGATTTGAGCTTCTTGTCTGCAAGCGTTAATTTTTCACAAAAGAAAGTAACAAACTCATTTAAATTTCAGTAATTGTAATTGCATTACTTAATTAAAAAAAATTTGTTACAATGACGGTACCGCTAAAAGTAGTGGAACTCCCAACACTTGGTTACAAGGTACTGTAGTTTGTGACGTTAGAAACACTGTTGATTTCAATCCGCGTTTTTGAGACTGTCTTTGGTTCACTGGACTTTTAAGGAGAAAATACTCAGCAATGGTGAGTTATTGACTTCTTAATTTGCACATGGTTTGTCTTAACGCATATTAAAAACACCACATAGACATATAAACAACATTAAAAACCACAGGGGGACTTTAATATCTCAATTGTTTCTACTTGGCAGCAATAAGATTTGATGGACAGCATATTAGGGCTTTATTCTTCTGCTTTTCATATTTTTCCGCTGAGAAAACCACCCTGGTAATCTCTTCTAGAGTTTCTGAAGAGATTTTAAAATTATTTTGATGCCTAAATAAATTGTTGTTAACACAAACTCATTCAAAATCTTTCATCAGATTTTCCCAAGACCAAATGATCTAAGTTATGTTATCCACATTCATTTCATAACTCCATACTAATATTGTTTGTCAACGATTCTTATTATCCTCTTATTGTCTAAAATTCCTAAGGATGTTTAGGAGAAACATCTAAGAAAAGCTTGAAATGCTCCTTCTCCTGATGACTGCTGGTGTCTCGAGTTCTCTGCGGCAGAACAATATGCTACTGAAAATGGCATTCAGGAGCTGGTGTGATGGGGTCGTCCCTGCTTTGATGCATGCCTCTATTTATCACATTGACATGGCCAGCAGTGGGTGGCGGTCACTCAGTGTCAGTGCCACAGGGTTCCTCCAAAGAAAGAGGGTCACAATCATCTCACATGTTTGGCTATCTTTATTTTACAAGTTGTTTTAAGCATCCAGAGGGAAATGCCTGTTCTAAGGCTGCTCTTCCATGGCTCAAAAGATCAGTTTCGTCCCAGGCGTTCCTTCAGCAAATTGTTAACACAGCATTTGTTTAGAGCTTTGAAATGAATGTAGAAAGCACAGCTTAGATCATTTGACCTTGAAGCTGAAATCTTCAGATCCGTCTCTATTTGAGTTCCTTTTAAACTCAATGCTGTCTAGGAGAAATTGAGATTTCTCATATTTCTTCTCTGTGCTCTTCATATGTTATCTTATCACTTAATTAGCACCACAATATGTATCTCAAATAAATGTGTCCACTGCACAACCTCGTGGAAACTCTTTTACCGCACAGACCAACCGCAGTTGCGTCAATCTTTTTAACGACACATAAAGTTGTACAAGCGTAAACACTTACAATTCACATGTCAACAGCTTTTTCTGAGCTCTTATGATAAAGCAGAAGTATACTGAGGTTATTGAAACAAATCTGCATGCTGAAAAGTCTCTGGACCGAGGGCGAGTTTGCACGGAGGGAGTTTCCTGCGGTAATGCATAAGGTTTTTATTTGCTCTCTGGTGCAGGTGAAGGAGCACATAACTGACTTCATTTTCCAGCACAGCCAGCCACTCACCCAGGCCAGTAGAAGTCTCGCAGAAGAAAGAACTTTTGATCTGGGATTTGCTCCGCACAAACCTAACGTTAACACGCAAGTTTGTGGCAGCCATACTTACAGGAAATCGTACACACATGTGTGCTAATTTACACACAGATTATCTTGTGTTTACATATCTTAGTTATTTTTCCCATTCATTTGTGCACACACACAGCCTCATACTTGCAGACAGCAGTGGCGTGTCTGGTGTAAACAGTTTGCGAAGCTCCAGGGAAGAGGGTCCAGGGCAGTAGCTCCAGAGCTGATGACGTGTAGCGAATAAGGGGAAGCTTACGCAGGCACCCAGGTTTGTTTAAACAAGCCTGGCTCGGCCCGGCACGGTAAACAAGACTGGACCACCAAGCCTGCTGCCGTTCTGCCGCCAGTTGCAGCGTACTGTTGAGCCTGCCGTCCCCTGCGCCTGCTGCACCAGCCTCCGTACTACACAAGGACGTCAGTGTAAGCCAACGGAAGGGGGGGGGGGGTAACACAGAACGCCATCCGTATGTGTTCGTTTTTGTGTGCAGGAGGGGTTGAAGGGGGCACTTGAGCTTTTAACAGCAATAACAGCTGCTTAAACCAACAAACGGAGAACTTGATATGTACACAGAGAGAAAGAGAGGCCTCGACTGCCCTGCGAAGAGCTGCAGCAAAGATCAGGGCCACCAAACGCACACAGCTGGTTGGGGCCGCGGTGAGGTCACAGGCCTTAGATGTACATAATCTGCAGGCTTTACCGTTTGATCACATGCCAGGGCTCCGGCGGGGATGACAGCTCTGTCCGTTTCTACCTCTCAGAAGAGCAGAGACAAGATAATTCCTAAATCCTTCTCAAACTCGCAATAGCAATTCATCTGGACATCAGATCACACACTGGACAGATCACACACCACCGAGAAGACCAATTAAGAGTTTGCATAAAAATGCACTGACCCTAGTCAGAACCTACTGTAAGTCTACCAATGCAAAAAAGAAAAACAATTTCCATTTCCTGAGGGAAATACCAGCGCTTCAAATAAAAATCAAGTGCTTTAGTTAATATATAGTGTAGGGGAGCTGTTACCTAATTTAATTACAAAATAAATGTAACAGTAATCCGTTACAGTAACTGAGAAAAAAAAATGTGTAATTAAATTACAGTTACTTATGAAAATGTTACGTTACAAAGGGGGGCATTTCTGTATATATTCTGTAAAATCTAGGATATCTTGATAATATTAATTTGTTGTTTTTGATGTGCACGATGCCTCATGCCATTTTAAGGCTGTTTAGTAAAGCTTTTGCTTGGTTCTCTTTACCAATAAAAGCATTATTTTTTATTATTGCAGCATTATTTTTTTAATTTGCATGATTGCCACTTGTCACTTGCATAAAAATCACTTGTTTGAATTTGAAAACTGGTTTAAATGTTTGAAAACAGTTGAAAACATTTGTTAGAAATTTAGTAATCAAAGTAATCAAATGTAATTAGTTACATTACTTGAATAAAGTAATTAAAATAGTTACACTACTTATTACATTTTAAATTGTAACCTATTACATTTTCAAAGTAACCTTCCCAACACTGTTAACAGCAAAGTTAGAAAAGATATACTGGTGTAAAAAGGACCAATTGCAGTTCAGTATGCAAATACATGAATGTCAACTAATCACACTTTACAATGCAAATATTACAATTACATCATTGCTTATTTTTAAATAGCAACATTCTGACATTCTTGTTCACACAACCCTTGACTCATACCGAGCGCAATGCTGCACCAGGTGAGTTACCGAGCAAGTTTTCAGAAAAGCCATATATATGGAGCTGGTTATGTGATTTTGAGGTAATAACATAGTATTGTGCAATGAACTGTACAATAAGCTGCCCTGTAATCATAATTAGTGTGGAAAAACTGCCATTTAACTGCCATTAGTGTTCATTTCAGCTGGAAATTGCAGTGAATTGTATGTATCTTTGTGAAAGCTTGCAAATATTGCAAGAGCATACAGAGGTGACGTGATTACGTATTTTGCTGTCATCAACAACAAAGCCACATATGGATCCATTTAGGTATTATTAGTGTTGCTATAGAAACAAACAATTTCTTTAATATGGTAATTATTAAATGGCGTAAACACACAGCATATGTCAGTGGAAGACTGTTGAAGTTCAGGTTAAAAATTCTTAAGTATAAGATCTATTTAAAATAGCGCTCATAGCGGGCAAAATAGCAGACTGAAATGATCAAAAACAAAGTTTATATATATATTCATATTTTATATATATATATATATATATATATATATATATATATATATATATATATATATATATATATATAAACACTTGTTAAACTGGTTGAAACTCTCTTCACATCCTGATAGCAATCAATAATAAAAGTGGACTAAATATTAAAACATGTATCTTGTGTGGAAGTCTCAGGACCAAAAAATGTTTGTCCAATCATTGCATTCGGTCCGAATGCAATGATAGGATGTCCTACCTGCCTATCAACACATCAACGTATTTCCATCCCCTCGCACACACGTCCTCAGTGCGTTCAATGAAGCTATGCAGAGTAAACGGACAGTCACCGAGCTCCATAAACAAACAGCAGCCACCTTTACAGTTCCTCCTGAACCAAAAAAAACAGCTTATGCTACATTCACGCCATGTTGGAACAATAATTACAAGATGGCAAACCGTGATGTTCTACCCAGAACAGTTCACGTCCTCAGACTCGGATGTATGCGTTTTTGAATCTGCAGCAGTCAGGTGGTACAAGTCAGAGCTCTGTAATTTGTTTACATTCATTATTATTGTAATGTTATGAGATATGAAGTCATTTAACGCTTTTTAATTTAAACATCTTTGCAGGCCCTGCTTTGTGCGTTCATGTGTTTTGGAGTAGGCGTTGCTTTGGATCTAATGTTTTCAAAGCTAGCTTGCTATTGCTAGCCTCTCCGAAACTGCCTACCCTACCTTTAAATGGAATTTTATGTTAAAGGGGTGATGAATTGAGAAATCAACTTTCCCTTGAGCCTTTGATATATAAAAGTGAATTGTGATATAAGAATATCCTGTAAGTTTCAGAGCTGAAAACTTCCTTGTTAGTCAAAGAAAAGCTTTTATTGACACCAGGCCCAGAAAACGCTCAATCTCCGAATATGTCGACCCTTGACATCATAGAATGCAGAAACGCCGCCTCCACAGAAGAAGAAGAACGCCTGATTCTGTAGCCCCGCCCACCGACTCGTGGAGCTAAACGGATCGCTCTACCGTGCAATAAACATGCCGAAGATAGCAAGATATTGCGCTGTGCCTGGTTGTGGAAGAACACAGTCGCTGCATAAGCTTCCTTCGGATTCTAATATTGGAAATGTGTGGTTGAACTTTATTTTTAATGAAGATCCAGCTCACGTGGGGAAGACATTGCACGTTTGTTCCTTTCACCGGATTTGTTTGTAAACAAGAGACTGGATTTGCAGACAGGACACAGGGCTCGCAAAGCCCAACGTGTTTGCTGTCTGCAACGTACTTGGCGAGCGTGTGTGTGTGTGTGTGTGGGTGTGTGTGATGTACGGTTCACGCTTATATCCACCGATCGGGCGGGCCAAGTAATGTAAAATAACATTCATATTAATCGCGGGTGGATGAGAGATAAATCATTGTGTTTGTTTGATAAAGACATTTTGCGAGCCCCGAGGGACGAATCATTCCGGTTGCCGCTTTCAAAACTATGCCTCACGCGTACACTCTAAAAAATGCTGGGTTAAAAATAACCCAAGTTGGGTTGAAAATGGACTAACCCAGCAATTGGGTTGTTTTAACCCAGTGATTGGGTTGTTTTAACCCAGCGATTGGGTTGTTATAAGCAAACATTTAACCCAACCGCTGGGTTAAAACAACCCAATTGCTGGGTTAGTCCATTTTCAACCCAACTTGGGTTATTTTTAACCCAGCATTTTTTAGAGTGTACTCACCGGGGAGCCAAAGCTCATTAAATATGCAAATATTATCCAATCCTAGCCATGGACGTTTAGTCTCAGTGCGGCATGCCCATAAAAAACCAAGCGTCTCTTGAGAGAGGCTCAAAACCATGGTAGAAAATAGCCTATTACTGATTCATTATGATGTTTTTGAATGTAAAAACCACGCAAATGTCACAAGTAGACCTCAGACAACAGTACAAAAATGTTTAAAAAGCTAGTTCATGACCTCTTTAAGTTTTAACTGAATTATTTAACATTTGTGGGAAAGATCAATAATTAAAAGGAGGATTTTCTATTCACTACAAGCTAAACATAATGTGCAAATCATCATATATAGTTTAATGGTTTAACACAGTGGGTTCTAGGTCATAGATTCCCAGAATGCCTTGCTGCGGGACAGCTGTGAGTTGGCTGTTAACACTTGCAGGTTGTGAGTGATTACGACTCTCTTAAGATAGCCAGCCACACACAGCCTTACTGGACAAAGAGCGGCCTATCCACATTTCAACCTCCAGAGCCTGTGCACTCGCTAACAGAATTAATATCTCATGTATATGGGCAGAGATCCAGCCTCATCCACCTCCTCCATCCACACGCACAGATCCAGATAAATACTGAGAATTACACCCAGAACAGCAGAGAGACAGTGTTACATACACAAATGTGCCAAAAGATATCAAATGATTCGTGGCTTTACATCAAGACCAAGTTTTACTAAATAAACAAACCTGAAATTGTACTTCCAAGCCATTAAAGGATTATACATGTTTACATTCGAAAAGTACGTTATAGAATAATCATTAGAATCATTAAACATGGATTATTAAAATATTTTAGGAAGCCTGTACAGCCCTATAGAATGTAATGCATTTTAATGGATTGCTTTTAATGGTATTCAGTCCATAAATAATTGCAAATGCATGATAACACTCAATATAGCACATGGCATTTGTGCTGTAGGCTAATGCATTTTAGTTTCTAATGGTATAACCATTTATAGGTAAAACAATTACAAAACTGTTACAATTTCAGTATTTGAATATGCAACTGATCATGATACCATGTGTTAATAAAGGCATTATCACGATGCTCTATTGTAACACTTTACTTTAAGCCTTTATCTATAATGCGTTATAAAGGTATTCATAGTGTACATTCATAATGCATTATATCTTTTCATAAACATTTGTAGCCAAAGTTCAAATGCATTATAATATTCACAGATTTCTTATTACATCTTAACTTGGTTGTTTGTCGCGTTTGCATTATACTTTATTATATTGTATTACAACTGTGGTTACAACTATTCATGAGACCATACATTGCATTATAAGATGCATTACAAGGCCAAATGAATGCATTCAAATACTTGTATAATGCATTATGGCTTTAAGTAAAGTGTTACCAGAATATCCTTCAAATGCATTATTCAAATTGTATACAAATTGCTACCGAATATTCTCTCAGCTATATCATACATCTTACATGTGTAATATTCTCGAATATTCTACATTAAAATACATGATATGATATATATATGACTCAAGGTATTAACTTGATTCGAGAGTGAATAAAGACTTCAATTTTGATCTGTTTATCATACAAAGTGAAAGTTAGAATATGCCCGATAAAAAAATCCTATGGATTAATTTCACGCTAATTTAATTCTTTTTTGGAGCTTGAAAGTTTTGGACCCCATTAACTTGAACAATATGGATAAACATACGTATCGGAAACACTCTTCAGAATGTCTTCTTTTGTGTTTAAAGCAGAAGAAAGAAAGCTATACAACTTAGCTAATAACATAGGCTAATATACGTTAAAATATATGGTTTATACCCACACTGCAAAGCATTGAAATAAAAATAAAAAATGCAATTAAAATGTGTGTTTCAAAATGAGCATGTGTTATAGATTAAGCTCTTGTTCAGATTATTTCTCTAGTGTATTTCATGGTTTTCAGGTTTACGGGCACTCAAAGTAACTTTCTGTTTAACGACACTGTGTTCCAAGTTATGAGTGCATGTGTGTGCGTAAGATGAGTAAACCATCTCTGTCCTTCCAGCACAGAACTCCCCCTCTTCACCTCTCCATCCATCTGCCAGGGTCATCGGTGAACAGCTCTTCCAGAGAGCATAGCACAAGAACAGCTATGAAGCCAGTTAATGAGTATCATCCATTAACCAGCCGCACCATCGCTGTTTGTTTTCACACGAGGGGTGAGAGGAACACAGTGACAGGGCTGTACACCTCTGTTCAAGAGTGATAAAGAGCTCTGCACTGTGAAGACAGGAATGAGGGAAGGAGGAACCCTGGGAAGAATATAAATAATAACATTATATTAAATAATAATAATATTATTATCCTTAAAGGGATAGTTCAAAAATGAAAATTAGCCCATAATTTACTTACCCTCAAGTCATCCTAGGTGTATATGCAGGGCCGTTTTTAGGCATAGGCAAACTAGGCGGTCGCCTAGGGCGCCATCAGTAGGGGGGCACCAATAAGCACAATCTGGCACTAGATGTTTGTGTGTAAAGGGTGTCACGGCCACCCTAAAATGTTATTGCCGCCCCCACTAGTTCCCCCTCACTATTGGATCAGAGAACTGTCAATCTGACGATTCCTATATGCCATCAGATCAGAGTAGGCTACTGTCAAAAAAGTTCGTGTTTGGAGCCTCAACAACACCATTAGATCAATGAACTCGGTCAATGCTTTGGCAAGGTAACACTTTTTTAACCATAAAATAAAGCTAAATTCAAACTAAAGGCCAATTAAAATAACAGGTACAAATCTGTATTTTGTTAGGGCAGTATTTGTGGCAGTCTAGAAATCACGCTGTGAATGGGCAGATAGCATTGCTCGGTGTGTATGTTAGAGGCAAAATATAACTGCACACTTACATCAGCATTTCATGATGAAGTGAGTGTACAGTTATATTTTGACTCTATAAAGCTTTCTTCTCTTAATTGCACCTCCAAAAGGTTTTTGCGCCAATGCATTGCTAAAAGAATCAGTGTGTTTTGTAATTGTCCCATATAAAACTTTAGCGGCCAATTTAAAAATGGTATAATAAAATGTGCAAATTCTCAACATGAATACATCCTTTATTAAATCACGTTGATGAATTTAACGTATCTTTACGGATGGTGTTGAATGTTGAATCGATTCATTCAGTTCTAATGAATCGACACACAGAGGGCAAAGGGGAAGTTCATGCATCACTGAGTAACAAAAACCACACTGAATCAGTATTTATTCTTATTACTTTCATGTGAAATGTAATAATTATGTAGTTATGTCTGAGAACAATTTCTTAGCAACTAGGGACTGCACAAATATAGGCTATATATTATAGGCCTAGGGCTATACAGGCATCTGGCTATTAATTTGAATCCTTATTAACAAATATATACAAATATAATTTGGTATGTATGTATTTGTTAATTAATACCAGTAATACCAATGTTGCAATGGGGGCACCAATAAGGATTTCGCCTAGGTCGTCAGAATGGCTAGAAACGGCCCTGTGTATATGACATTCTTCTTTCAGACGAATAAAATCGGAGTTATATTAGAAAAGTCCAGGCTAATCCAAGCATTCGAATTGCAGTAATAGTTGCTCTGTTTTTGAAGTCCATAAAAAGTGCATAAAGCCATCGACGCGTTTGTGTAAGAAAAATATCCTTATTTAAATCTTTATAAAGTAAACTCTCGGCCGACCGCCTTCCCTGTTCAATTTATGGAAAAATTGTTGAAAGTTCCCCTGACTATCGAAAGACTAACACGACCAGGTCCGCTCGTCATGACATCACGAACGCATCTTGAGTTTGACTTTCAACATTCAACACTTTTCCACGGAAGGCGGTCGGCCGAAAGTTTACTTGATAAAGTTTTAAATATGGATATTTTTCTTACACAAACGCATCGATTCGCTTCAGAAGGCCTTTATTAACAGCCCGGAGGCGCGTGGAGCACGTTATTTGACGGACAGATGCACTTTTTATGGACTTCAAAAACAGAGCAACTATTACTGCAATTCTAATGTTTGGATTAGCCTGGACTTTTGTAATATAACTCGATGTAATATAAACCGAGCAGTATTTATGCTATTATTTTACCTCTTTTCAGACGAGCATGATCATCTCTGATCTCAGCCATTACTTCCGCTAAGTGAGGTCAAATACGATCGTGGTCATAGTGTATACGTAGATGCCTCATTAGCGCCTGCACGGATCAGTAGAATGAGGCATCTACGATCGATATATCTATGATCATGATCGTATTTGACCTCACTTGGCGGAAGTAATGGCTGAGCTCAGAGATGATCACGTTCGTCTGTTAAAAGGTAAAATAATAGCATAAATACTGCTCGGTTTCTCACAGAAACTGATCGTTTCGCTAGATAAGACCCTTATTCATCGTTTGGTATCGTTTAAAGCTCTTTGAAGCTGTACTGAAACTGTCATTTGGACCTTGAACCGTTTGGAGTCCATTGAAGTCCATTATATGGAGGAAACCCCTGGAATGTTTTCATCCAAAACCTTAATTTCTTTTCGACTGCAGAAAGAAAGACATGGACATCTTGGATGACATGGGGGTGAGTAAATAATCAGCAAAAGTTTATTTAAAAGTGAACTAATCCTTTAACAAGAGTATGTTCATCAACAAATTTTTCTAATTTATTGCGATGCTGCTGTCACATTTCTGTCTGTGTGTTAGGTCTTTCAGTTGTGTTTTGATTATGTCACGTGTTCCTTTGTCTTAGTTTCCCGCCACTTGTTTGTTTCCTAGGTTACCCTCGTTAGTTAAGTTCTGTTCGGCTGTGTTTAGTTAATTATCTTGTTTTTTGTTCAATGCTTAAGTTACACCCTCACCTTCAGTCTTTGTCTAGTCACTGTTATGTTAAGTTGGATTTCTGTTGCCTTGTTTGAGTTCTTTGAGAAGTTTTTAAGGTTAAAGTTTATGTTTGCTTATTATCTCCTGAGTCTTCAGCCTGTTCCTGTGCACACCAACCGTTACACATGCGGGAACTGTATCAATAACAGTGCATACGTTAGCCCAGCACTAATCTGAATGACTGATGTAACATTAAAGTTTGTAAAACAAATCTTGTTCAATCCTTCATCTTTACTCAAAGTTGTAAGAACGACAGAAAATCTGCATTAATAGACACAGTTTAGGTAATAGTGTCCCACAGCTTATTAGATTTACTATTTCATTAAGACAGTAATAGCGTTAGTTAGCTGGTTAGCCGGACACGTACACAATATAACAAACTACGTATTTTGAACACCCGACATCAATTGTAAGGGTGGTTCGCCTACAGTGGTTCAGGCTGCAGGGTTGCCGAATGACTAAAGAAATGTTATCAGCAAGATGATAGAAAACTGTACATTTCTCATCTATTACCACCCAATGCTACTTATACCAACGACAGAAATAAGTGCAGTTATAATAGCAAAATAGGCGGGAGAGCGTTGCTATAATATGACGATATTATATTGCAATAGGTTAATCCTGAATCAAAACTAGTAAGCACATCATTTGTAATTGAAAGGATTTAATAACAATATATGGTTATGGTTACACTTAAAATGGATGTATGAGATGATAATAACTTATACCATTAATCGTACCCAGCATATATGTAGAATGTTACTTGAGGGAGAGGGAGAGAAAAGCGAAGAGATGAGCGGAGAGAAAGAGCCAGAGCAAAGAAGCCCCGGTGAAAAGAAGAGCCAGAGAATCAAGAGAAGAGCCAGAGAGCAGGCTCCAAGAAAAGAGAGAGCATAACAGAGACAGAGCAACAGTTACAATCTTCTTTTATCCCTTCCATGACCATGTGACCAAAACCCAAAGGTGAGACATTCAAACTGACCAATTAGAACATTATAACTTCCCCCACTGTACTAAAGGTGTGACGCACATTTTGAGGACTATCAACACCTCTGTCTTTAGAAATACCAAATGGCCCTGAAAGATGGTAAGAAAGATGGGGGTTGAAACAGTAAAGCAAATGTCTTTGTTCATTTTCAGATATCTTTGATTATTTTCAATCCTACAAATAATTATTTATACTTACAGGTTGTGATTCTGAGGAGAAAGCTGGTCCAAATAAAGTGGGTACTGAACCATCTTTCAAGAGCAAGTGTTTTGAATCCCGCGTTGAAGGGCGGGTCAAGTTGTTTGCGTGCGGACAACATAGAACATGCGTCCATTATGTAAATGTGTTAGTAAATGACTGGTAGCCGTAAATTATTGGGATTTGAACTCCTGGTGACGCATTTAGGCGGTTCAGAGACGATTCTTTCTATTGGGGGACAATAACTTTATCTATCATGCACTTTCAACTTTACAACTTTTTACACTCACAGACAGATATGTTACACACTGCATGAAAGGGAATAGTCGAAAAACCATAATAGGGGCACTTAATGTCTGGCCTGAAGAAAAAAAGTTTTATTTTCCAATAATCTTCATTCTCCAGTGATCTTAGTTTATATGACAGCAAAATACAGTGATGACTTGGGAAATCCTCCAGTTTGTTCACATGTTTTTATTCCAACAATAATTTTGTGAAATTTAAATCTCAGAGACTGACTTGGACAGCGGAGATGATGGAAGATTGAAAGCAAAGACGGAGATTGATTTTGCAACTTCACCGAATGCAAATGATTTTTCCTGGAACTCATTGATTCCAAACCTTTCAACGGCTTTACCGGATTCTTCCCTTATCTGCATCTGAGAGTTGCCAAGATTTTGTGTTGTGCAAGTGTGTGCGCACAGCGAACGGCAGAGGAATCGTGTTAAAGGGATAGCTCACCCAAAAATGCCTTTGGGTGAGCTATCCCTTTAAGTTAAAACATTATTCACCACAACTGGTGCATATATTTTTCCTCACACAAACCTGTCAGTGTGATTAAAGTGTGATGTGGTTGGACGCGATGTGGTCAGGACAAGACTGTTTTGCTCAGAGAAAAGAAAAGGCCTCAAGGAGAGAGAGACAGAGAAAGAGCGAGAGGCCTCTTCCTCTCTCAGGAAAAGCACACACCTGACCACAATTATGTCTTTGAAGCCTCTCTGTGACCTTTAACCTCTCACCCTGGACCCGGAGCGCAGCGCTTTCAGTGTGTAACTCGATGGAGCGACGTGCAATGATTACACACACATCCCTGTTTCTAATCACAGTTACAAACAGATCCATACATTCACACACACACACACACATTCTAGCAGCTAGCAACAGGAACTAGAAGCAGCCAAACATGCCTCAACTCATCTCATCACTGACAAGCCCAGTTTGTCCCTGTAGACTCACCATAGCTGCCTTTCCAACAGCATAATTCAATTCATCGTATTCATGGCCAACACATAACCTTAGAATGCTAAATCACATCCTGAGTCTGTGCTTTATGCTCCAGAGCTGAGCAGAAGGGAGGAGAGGAGACAGGACGGGACGGGACGAGACAGGGGAGGAAGGGGGCTTTAACATGTCCTCAAATCTCAAACCTTAGAGAATGATCCCGTCCCTCATATCTTCTCATGTCCGCTCATCTTGTCTTGTCTCTACTATCCTCTCTTCATGTGTGTGTGAGTGTAGCTGTGCATGACTGTTGAGTGCAGTGGTGTGTGTGAGTGTGTGTTGCTCTTTGCAGCAGATGTTGCTCTTTTGTTAAAATAATTTGGTGGGAATTTTCATGAGCTGCACAAGGCCACAGCTGGGATACAGGTGGAGACATGAAAAGAGAGAGAGAGGTTGATCAGAACACTGCCCCTTAGAGACGGACATAAGAAATGATGAAGAAAATTATAGAGACAGTACAGAGATTATAAAATAAAGCTTCAAACGCCACAAAAAATAATTTGAGGAGTTTTCTTTCATTTATCGTTTTCATTACCACCTGGGATTTCTATGCTAATTAATCAAATGTGAAGACAAAGTAAACCAAGAATGCTACACTTTTATAAAGGATCTTATAAGCATCCGTACATTACAGCATTTTTAAAGTGCCTAAAGCTTTTCATAGTACTGTAGCTTTGCAGGTAGGATTCTCCAAGTGTCTTGGAGAAGTTGCTGCAGTTCTTCTGGATTTAGTCTATCTCAGTTTTTTCTGTTTCTTCATGTAATCACAGACAGACTCAATGATGGTGGGATCAGATCTTCAGGTGGATCATACCGGCTCCTTGTATACATACATACTGTACGTTCATAAGTTTATGAAGTCAGTAAGATTTTTGGCCCTACTTTATATTAGGTGGCTTTAACTACTATGTACTTACATCAAAAAATAAGTACAATGTACTTATTGTGTTCATATTGTATTGCAAAACATGTTTGCTGATATTGAGGAGGGATACGGGTAGGGTTAGGGACTGGTGTGGTGGTATGGGTAAGTTTAAGGGTAGGGTTAGGTGTAATGGAAGGGTCAGCAGAGTAATTATAAATGTAACTACAGAATTTAATTACAGATGTAATTACATGCAGGTAATTTTAAAAATGTAAGTACAATGTAAAAACATGTATGTACACAATACGTGCATTGTATCAAAGTATTTATTAAAATGTTAGTACATAGTAGTTAAGGCCTCCTAATATAAAGTGGGTCCAGATTTTTTAATTATTCATTTTACTCATTTAAAGAATGCATTAAAGTGACAGTAAATACTTTTAGATTGTTATTTATATATCCTGAAAAAAATTAACAGTTTTTCTGGAGTAATGATGCTGAACAAATTAAATTTTAAGAAACACTGTTGTTAACATACCCAAATTGTTGTTTCAACTTAAAAAAGTAAGTGTTCATACTGCCTTAAAATTGTAAGTTTAGTCAACTTGAAATGTGAAGTTGTACTAGGTGAAACAACCTTTTTTTACAGTGTAAATTCAACTAAACAGTTATTTTAAATTATAATAATATATTTTACAATTTATGATCAAATGTATTTATGATCAAATAAATACAGCCTTTGTAAACAGGTAAGACAATTCTTTCAATAACATTAACAAAGAAACTTACTGGCCCCAAACTTTTGATTGCCAATTTTGAATATTATATATAAACAATTTCCCCCATCCTTTATGGATGTAATCTTACATATGTGAAGATGTATTTCTGCACTAGGGTTTGCATTAACATTTTGGTTTCGGTTCAATCATTCATTTTCATTACACAAAGACTACAGATGCCTTTACTTTTGTTAAACATTTAGATTTCAAACACAGTTGTCAAGCTGAAAATACAAATTAAGAGTGTTAATGTGTTAACTTTGACGGTCATAAATGGCATATATCACAAAAATGCTTTTTGCTTCCAGATGGTGCAGACACAGCATTTACCTGGCCCATGTTAACCAGCCAAACTCTGAGCTCTTGCTGTGACCACAGCCCTGTACCTGTGCGAGACCCGAATTCACCAGTATGAACTCCAGACTGCGCACATTGCTGTCAGATGCAGCACAGATCTAAAGCTCTCCCACACATGTTTGGGTTTGGATCAGACCGTTGGCTTTTATTCCTCCCTCCGCTGTTGGAGAAAGAGTGGAGGGAGGGGAAAAAGAACGTAAAAGAAAGACACACTGAGCGGCAATTACCTCAGCTCTTGGCTGGAGTTCTAATTAAAACCAAACTTGTTTCCCTCCGTGAACAAACATGACAGGCGCTGAGGCCGAGAAGCTTTTTTCAGTCCTGCCAAGATGTAAAGTGAGTGCAGGTGCCTAAGGAATGTCAGCGACTAGTGAGGGGCCGCGACAGAAGTGACCTTTCTCTTTCCTTTATTGTGTTTCTATCACTTGTTCTCTCACTTTTCCCCTACATTTCAAGCCAATGTATTTCTGTGTTAGTTTATAAGGTTTTTGTGTGTGTTTTCTGTGCTTCAGGGTAAATTTTCATTAGTAAGTTCCATGGAACAAAGTAGCATCACATGAGGTATCTCATATAAAACTGTACTATATAACTTTTACTCCCTATTTTCCACAGTGAGCTGCCTATCTAGACAGTATTTTAAGACATCATAGTCATGCTCTCACCATAAAGCCTCTTCCAAAAGGTAGACAGCAACATTATGCTGTTTTCTAACAAACATTTAAAAAAAAAATATAAATATACAAAATATAATTTAAATGGGTCATAAACTGGCTTTTTTTTAAAAAATGTATACTGTTGTCTGAGGTCAACTTATGACGTTTGCGTGGTTTTTACATTCAAAAACATCACAATGAATAAGTAATAAGCTATTTTATGCCCTGGTTTTGAGGCTCTGAAGAAAATGTATTTATCAAACAAACACAATGATTTATCTCTCAATCACCCACGATTGATTGGAATGTTATTTTTGTATTACTTGGCCGGCCCGATCAGTGTATAACCGCAAACTGTACACACACACACACCCTCGCAAGAAAGGAAATTTTAGATAGCCCGTCGATATTCCGGGCTTATGTTTAAGTAGCCTGTCTGGAAAAACAAATAGCCCCGGGACGTTGGGCTTTGCGAGCCTTGGCCCATAACGTTTCAAGTCAGAGTCTGATGAATAACACTTCAAATAAAGGATTCTCCAGCCTGACAGCGTGCTAAGGTATGTTCAGTAAGACATGTACACATAATCAACATGATCTGTAACAATGCAATACTATCACATATAAAAAAACATGTTTTACTCACGTAAGTGTGTTGCACCATTCCTGTTGCATACAATATATAAGGCACAGCATTGTGTTTTAATCTCAATATGTCTGCAAATCCAGTTTCGACCTGTATCGTGTTCACAATCGATTCCGCTGTGAAATGAAGTGAACAAACGCTCAATATCTTACACACGTGAGCTGGAACCGGTATGTTTATTGCTTGGTAGCGTGGCCCGTTTAGCTCCACGAGTCGGTGGGCGGGCTTGAGGCGGCGCTTCAGCATTCGATGACATCAAGTGTCGACATATTCTGAGATCGAGCGTTTCCTGGGCCTGGTGTCAATAAAAGCTTTTCTTTGACTAACAAGGAAGTTTGTCTTACAGGATATTCTTAAATCACAATGCATTTTTATATATCAAAAACTCAATCCATCACCCCTTTAATACAAAAATAGTATCAACAAACAATAGTTAAATCTAATTAAAATGAAAAACTGTACTCAATATACACTCACCTAAAGGATTATTAGGGACACCTGTTCAATTTCTCATTAATACAATTATCTAATCAACCAATCACAGGGCAGTTGCTTCAATGCATTTAGGGGTGTGGTCCTGGTCAAGACAATCTCCTGAACTCCAAACTGAATGTCAGAATGGGAAAGAAAGGTGATTTAAGCAATTTTGAGCGTGGCATGGTTGTTGGTGCCAGACAGGCCGGTCTGAGTATTTCACAATCTGCTCAGTTACTGGGATTTTCACACACAACCATTTCTAGGGTTTACAAAGAATGGTGTGAAAAGGGAAAAACATCCAGTATGCGGCAGTCCTGTGGGCGAAAATGCCTTATTGATGCTAGAGGTCAGAGGAGAATGGGCCGACTGATTCAAGCTGATAGAAGAGCAACTTTGACTGAAATAACCACTCGTTACAACCGAGGTATGCAGCAAAGCGTTTGTGAAGCCACAACACGCACAACCTTGAAGCGATGGGCTACAACAGCAGAAGACCCCACCGGGTACCACTCATCTCCACTACAAATAGGAAAAAGAGGCTACAAAAGACCAAAAAGAGGTCCAAAATTGGACAGTTGAAAACTGGAAAAATGTTGCCTGGTCTGATGAGTCTCGATTTCTGTTGAGACATTCAGATGGTAGAGTCAGAATTTTGTGTAAACAGAATGTAAACATGGATCCATCATGCCTTGTTACCACTGTGCAGGCTGGTGGTGGTGGTGTAATGGTGTGGGGGATGTTTTCTTGGCAAACTTTAGGCCCCTTAGTGCCAATTGGGCATCGTGTAAATGCCACGGCCTACCTGAGCATTGTTTCTGACCATGTCCATCCCTTTATGACCACCATGTACCCATCCTCTGATGGCTACTTCCAGCAGGATAATGCACCATGTCACAAAGCTCGAATCATTTCAAATTGGTTTCTTGAACATGACAATGAGTTCACTGTACTAAAATGGCCCCCACAGTCACCAGATCTTAACCCAATAGAGCATCTGTGGGATGTGGTGGAACGGGAGCTTCGTGCCCTGGATGTGCTTCCCACAAATCTCCATCAACTGCAAGATGCTATCCTATCAATATGGGCCAACATTTCTAAAGAATGCTTTCAGCACCTTGTTGAATCAATGCCACGTAGAATTAACGCAGTTCTGAAGGCGAAAAGGGGTCAAACACAGTATTAGTATGGTGTTCCTAATAATCCTTGTGTGAGTGTAGAGTGCTCATGTAATGACATATTTTGGTAGGCCAACCCTTATGTTCGCATCACACTGGTAGCCTCAACAAAAACTAGTGTTGTTTGGTTCTTGAACAAATCATTCTTTTGAGCCGGTTCTCAGCAAGTAACCGGTTGAGCTGGTTCACTAATCGGACTGAATCGAACTTTAGTTCTGGGTTGATGGCGCCAGACGCAAAAGCCGAAGTAGCATGTCTGACTAAAAAAGAACCGAATGAGTCAGTTCAAACAACTGTCGAAGTTTGCAGAGGATTACAGAGGACTCAAAAGGAACCGAACGAGGATGTCCTAAAATGTTCTTTTAGACATAAAGAACATATCCGCGTTTGTTGATCAGTGCCTGTAATGTGTGCTGTAGTTGCACAAATTTCAGTCAATAAATGAATTAGCCTAACTGTGAAAACAACCCCTTAAGTGAATGAAAGGCAATAATAAGCAAAATGCACTCATGCAAATAACTTTATTCGATTGTTTCAATATGCATTGAGATAAGATTACTTTATTTTAATGTTTCCTTGATATAACATGACACTGAGAAATGCACGAAAAAGCATAAAAGAAATGCATAGTGACATCATTGCATGATGACGTCAGGAACCTATGAATCGGCTTTTTGAACCGGTTCATTGAGCTGAAATGTCCGAAAAGAACCGGTTCGCGGAAATGAATCGGACTTTGCATCACTAACAAAAACCCAAAAGGATTCTTCCATTGGCTTTTGGATTATTGACCAACAAATGTTTATGATTCTTACACGTGTTTTTCATCGTGATAATCTTTATAATGATGATATTTAACTTTGAAGCTGTCAGAGATCAGCCAGGCTCCACCACCACCCAATCACAAAGCTTCAGATCACCAGAGTACTAAATCACCCACACCTGCACCTCATCTCCTCATCAGCACGGACACATATAAGCACACACCTCACGGTCACTCACTGTCTGGTCTCATTTGAGTAAGGACTCCACTCCCTGTATCTAGCCTTTGTTACCTGCTACAATTCTCCTACCTGATTCTACGTGTTTCCTTCATCTTCCGTGTTGGTTCCTCATCGTCCTCTCCTCGTCTTCCTCCAACCTATTACCATTTCCTTCTCCAGACCCCATTGACTCTGCCATTCAGTCTCCTGGCGATTTCCATTCATCAAAATCATTAATCATTTTAGATTTCTCCCTGGTTCTGTGTCTCTATACCATAACAGAAGCGATGGCTATAAATAAAAAGCTAGACACATAACTACACCTCAGTCACATGACTTCAACGTCCCCATCGCTAAGCTTCCAAAAACTCTTTCAGTCTTTATTTAAAAACATTTTCCCTGTAATTTTGATTTTAAATAGTTTGCATTAAACCCAATTATAAACACACTTGTAACCGCCTTTTTCAAGACAAACGCTTAAAAAATCAGGGTGTATTACCAAAGTCCCATTTAGACAAGTCATTTCACTTGGCGGCCATCTTTGAAACACCTCTTGGGCATGCAAGTGCAGCTCCTATCTCTTTGAAAGGGAAAACATCAAATTCCTCAAAACAGTTCGCCAAGCTTACAATTAAATTTCATATTTGAAATCTCCAATGAAATCTGACAACAACTGTCTTATAAATGTTGTTTGTAAACTCAAGACAAAAAAATCTGCATTTTTGAGACTGGATGAACGCACATTCTTAAGCACACATTTCAGAACACTGACTTTTTCTGTAGGAACCGGAGCTTCTAACGGCAGCTGCAGTGACGCGATGACTTTACTAATCTGCGATTGGCTCTTATTTAGAGGGCGGGACTTGTTCCACCATATTGTGCTTTGTACTCTCTCCCATTCATAGTAAAGAGTCTTTGGTATTACTCATGTATTACTTTTAAAAAAAAGGAGGTGTTACTAATGTATTTTATGTCAAGATATCTTGAGTTTGTGTGAACCACAGACCTTATTTCAGGCATTTAACCAAAAATCCATTGACTTTAGGACGATGGAACTAGAAATGCTAAAATGCTAACTTGTTCACGAGATTTGGCCTATAATATACATCATCCCTGCAGCACTCCATTTATGCATTATATTTTTTTTGTTGTATAATATTGGGTTACACTTTATTTTGATGGTCCACTTTAAACATTCTACTAACTATAAGTAACTTTGCCACTACATATCAACTAACTCTCATTAATTTGCAACTAAATCCCATTAGAGTATTAGTAGACTGTTAGATCAGGGTTAGGTGTTTGGGTTCGGGTTAGTAGAATAAATTGACATGTAGTCGCAAAGTTACTTAGTCAGTAGAATGTCTATTGAGGAGCATCAAAATAAAGTGTTACCGAACATTGTTTTGTTAGCTTAGCATCGTGCTATCAAGTCTCTCATGTGCTTAAATCTGTGTGAACCAGAAGTTGCAATCAAATTTACTTCAGTATTGACTCTGATAGCATGCGTACATCACAGAGATGTCTACTTGATGTCTGCATTTAAATCTGTAAGATGTATTAATTTAAAGTTGCTCATCTAAAATATGTCTCCAAGACGTTTCCTGTCAAAGACATTTATCAGATGTTTATACACAGTAGATGAATATCAATATCATCATAACAACAGATGTTTTTCAGATTATGTTTTTAGCAGACATCTTACCTGTGCTATCTGGGGAGGTGTATTTCTGAGTGAAAGAGAATATTGAATGAGAAAAAATAAAGGGTGGGGCTTGATTTAAACACACCTCTTCACCATCTCTAGCTCACTGCAGACTGATCGCCATTCCAGAGGAGAAGCAAGTTTTCATATTTTCACAAAAGATTCTGAAGACAATTTTTTTTTTCTGTGGATTAACGTGCACTGATTAACACATAACTAGTAATGTGTGATCAAATAAACAGGGTCCGTTTTGATTTCATGCAGACTTTGATGTCACCAGCTTCATCAGAGATGCTGCCTATGTATAGACAAAGACAAGACAGCTCACTAGATTTTGTAACAGCAGGGCTATATGCATTCCCACACATGTACATAAAACACACATTGCTTCCAGATTCAGGGTATAAAAGTGAGAATAAACCTAGTAGTGTGGTTAGTCTAGTGCATGTGGCAGGGGGTGGCGGTGAGCTGGAACAGATGCTGGTTCAGTTCTTCATGCCTTTATGAATCTTTCTTGGTCTTCTTTCTGTGAAACACAGGAGATGTTATTGTGCATACAATGAAAATAAAAGGTGGCCATAGCTATTGAGAAAAATGTTCAGTCTTTAATATGGTTTCATTGAATATATATATATATATATATATATATATATATATATATATATATATATATATATATATATATATATATATATATATATATATATATATATATATATATATATATATATATATATATATATACAGTGAGGAAAATAAGTATTTGAACACCCTGCTATTTTGCAAGTTCTCCCACTTGGAAATCATGGAGGGGTCTGAAATTGCCATCGTAGGTGCATGTCCACTGTGAGAGACATAATCTAAAAAAAAAAATCCAGAAATCACAATGTATGATTTTTTAACTATTTATTTGTATGATACAACTGCAAATAAGTATTTGAACACCTGTCTATCAGCTTGAGTTCTGACCCTCAAAGACCTGTTAGTCTGCCTTTAAAATGTCCACCTCCATTCCATTTATTATCCTAAATTAGATGCACCTGTTTGAGGTCGTTAGCTGCATAAAGACACCTGTCCACCCCATACAATCAGTAAGAATCCAACTACTAACATGGCTAAGACCAAAGAGCTGTCCAAATACACTAGAGACAAAATTGTACACCTCCACAAGGCTGGAAAGAGCTCCGGGGAAATCGCCAAGCAGCTTGGTGAAAAAAGCTCCACTGTTGGAGCAATCATTAGAAAATGGAAGAAGCTAAACATGACTGTCAATCTCCCTCGGACTGGGGCTCCATGCAAGATCCCACCTCGTGGGGTCTCAATGATCCTAAGAAAGGTGAGAAATCAGCCCAGAACTACACGGGGGAGCTGGTCAATGACCTGAAAAGAGCTGGGACCACCGTTTCCAAGGTTACTGTTGGTAATACACTAAGACGTCATGGTTTGAAATCATGCATGGCACGGAAGGTTCCCCTGCTTAAACCAGCACATGTCAAGCGTCTTAAAGGGGTGGTAAACCACGATTTCACTTTTCTAACTTTAGCTAGTGTGTAATGTTGCTGTTTGAGCATAAACAACATCTTCAAAGTTACAACGTTCAAAGTTTAAAGCAAAGGGAGATATTTGCTTTTAAAGAAATCGATTTCTAAGGACTACAGCAAACGGCCGGTAGGGACTACTACACATTCACCCAGGGTTTGCTGACATCACAGGCCCAATATTTACATAAACCCCTCCTCCGAGAATATGAAATAAGGGGGGCCATTTTGTATCGCCACGGGGAATAGTTGTTGTGGTATAGTTAGTAGGCTGGAGTGCTGTTGACAATGCCGACGAAACGCTGTTATTTTCATCCGGATTGCAGGTCCACTTTCTTCAGCCTTCCTAGGGACGGGGGTGCGTTGCAGTGCGTTTAACATACAACGTCATATTCATGTGTGTAAGAGACATGAGGGGAACACGATCGCATTTGCATCGGATATATGCTGCCCATCATAAATCAAAGCACGAGACAGACAGGGGTCGGAGGAGAAGATCGGAAAATGTGACATAATGGACAATATTCATCTGTATTTGCAATACATGAGCCTTCAGCTGCACGAGACAGGCGGGCACGCGCGGCTACCGCGGCACATCTCGCAGAGGAAAGCTTCCACAATCTTCGCGAGTACGGGCTACAACCTGTAAGTGTGATTTATTTTTCGTCGATGTGTTTTCCTGTAATAGTTCGTGTTGTTAATTGTAGCCTACGTTGTAGCAAGGAAGTAAACATGACAGCGCTGTTTGGCTCTGCAAACCAGTTTGTTAAATGCTCATTCATACTTAACGTTATCTGACAAACCCCTAACGTTACAAACTGTTTAAAATCTCAACAGCGAACTTGGCATTAGTGTAAATTATTCTTTGATTAGAGCTTTTATGTATTGTTTATCTACAGGCATGCTAAACATGGTTCTGTGTTTGATTTGGCTACTATGTTTAGTGTTCGTTCTTGTGACAAATATTTGGCAAATCGTTCTAAAAATACAAAAGTAACAGTGCCATTCAGGAGCGATCACTATAGATCCGCAGTCTTTACTCTTGAGGACTGAACAGGTTCTGCTCGATCATCTTCACTAAAATTGTCTGGGTCTGATTCGGGCTCTTGGTATGGTTTCATTGACGCTATTGTACACAAAGCTCAGGCTAGTAGCCTGAGGCTACCTGTAGAGGTAAGGGGCGTGACGCTTTCGAGAAATGTTCACTAGGCGGTTAGCGAATCACAACACACTGGGCCAGCTAACCAATCTGAGCCCATTGCGTATTTTTGAGGGACTGGCTTCACAGAATCCGGAAACCATCAGACCGTTTTTACAAGGAGGGACAGAGCAGTGTAGAATAAAGGTCAAATATATGAAAAATACTGCATTTTTTTAAAAACGAAGCATGAACACATGTTACAGTGCACCCCACAAACACAATCAAGCCTTCGAAAGAGTGTGCTTTACCACCCCTTTAAGTTTGCCAATGACCATTTGGATGATCCAGAGGAGTCATGGAAGAAAGTCATGTGGTCAGATGAGACCAAAAGATAACTTTTTGGTCATAATTCCACTAAACATGTTTGGAGGAAGAATAATGATGAGTACCATCCCAAGAACACCATCCCTACTGTGAAGCATGGGGGTGGTAGCATCATGCTTTGGGGGTGTTTTTCTGCACATGGGACAGGGCGACTGCACTGTATTAAGGAGAGGATGACCGGGGCCATGTATTGCAAGATTTTGGCGAACAACCTCCTTCCCTCAGTTAGAGCATTGAAGATGGGTCGAGGCTGGGTCTTCCAACATGACAATGACCCGAAGCACACAGCCAGGATAACCAAGGAGTGGCTCTGTAAGAAGCATATCAAGGTCCTGACATGGCGTAGCCAGTCTCCAGACCTAAACCCAATAGAGAATCTTTGGAGGGAGCTCAAACTCCGTGTTTCTGACTGATCTGATCTAGAAAAGATCTGTGTGGAGGAGTGGGCATTGATTTTCTCAGGTGTTCAAATACTTATTTGCAGCTGTATCATACAAATAAATAGTTAAAAAATCATACATTGTGATTTCTGGATTTTTTTTTTAGATTATGTCTCTCACAGTGGACATGCACCTACGATGAGAATTTTAGACCCCTCCATGATTTCTAAGTGGGAGAACTTGCAAAATAGCAGGGTGTTCAAATACTTATTTTCTTCACTGTATATATATATATATATATATATATATATATATATATATATATATATATATATATATATATATATATATATATATATATATATTAGGGGTGTAACGGTACACAAAACCGACGGTTCGGTACGTACCTCGGTTTTGAAGTCCCGGTTCGGTATGGATTCGGTACAGCAGTCTTACAAAATTGCTTTTTATAAATTTTTATTCAACAGTGGTTTAATGAAAAAAATTGTGTCTGTCCTTAAATTAATTAAATTATAACTAAAAGTTTCTTAAAGATAAATCTGTAAACTATATTGGGAGCCCTTACATATAGCTATTAAAGATTAACAACAGAGCCCAAACTATTAGCCTAAATTCAGTTGCTATTTATTTTTAGATATAATAATCAACACTCATAAGCTTCACATAAGGCAGTTTTTGCATTAACTTCTAAATCGAATTATTTTTATTCGTTGTTGAAATATAATCATTTAGTGGCTGTAATTTTCATGACAGGTTTATTTAAACATACATTAAATAAACAAGACATCACTAACAGGCTTAGTAGTATATAATGAATATATATAGGCTAATTAATGAATATAATGGCTAATATAGTGCATGTATTCAGTGAAAGCGTTGATTTCTCTAGTGAGCTACAGCTGTGGACACTGAAGGACTTCTGAGTAAACGTGATTCTGCATGACATTGTTTACAAGCAGTTTTATTGTCTTTCCGCGGTTGAAACACAGATGGATCGATTACACGACATATGATACATTTCAGTAAGTTGTAATGTATCCTCAACATACTTTAAGATGTATTAATTTATGTGTATTCTTTAGGAAGAGATGATCGCATTGACTCGCGCGCCGCGCGCTGCCTGCAAGTTGAAATGATACGCGTCTATGATCGCATTGACTCGCGTGCCGCGCGCTGCCGATTTAAGTTGAACTAATATGCGTCTATCAGTCACATCACATTAAAGAGGGTTAAAACGGCATTTATCGTTTGAATTTCGTGATAAAATGGACTGATTACTTAATATGTTCGTGTGGGAACTCGGATTGAAGTGTGTTCCGCGCTTACAACAAGCCGACTGTTAAAGATTACATTCATAACCGTTCGGTACACGCGTGCACCGTACCGAAAGCCCTGTACCGAAACGGTTCAATACGAATACGTGTACCGTTACACCCCTAATATATATATATATATATATATATATATATATATATATATATATATATATATATATATATATATATATATATATATATATAGTTGTGTGTACCACTTTAATTTTACTACAGTGCTTTTTTTTGACAGCCACTATTCACTTTCATTGTATGGAAAAGAGCAACTCCAACACTATGCTTTTTAATAGAAATAGAAAGTCATATGGTGTAGGAACTTGGAACCACACAAAAGTAAATGAAGACAGTAGTTTTATTTTTTTGTGAACTATTATACAGTACGTATTAACACACCTGACATGAACAGCTTGTGGTTTGGAACGTTTGTGATTTTGTACTTGTGCTCACAGATTTAACTTACCGTGAAACACAACACACTCAATAAATGCCCAACCACAGACATATGACTTTATGAGATTATTGGAGGAAAGAACAGAACGACTGAGAGAAAGAGTTAAAGACATATGCAGAGCGACAGAGACAGAGTGAGTCTGGTTTTTAAATGAGTCTGGTTTCGTGGTTTTAAAATGCGATTAACCTTCGAAAAATGAAAATTTTTATTAAAAATGACAGTGAACTGAAGTTCACTTCTAACAGAAAAAGAAAATTACAAAACAGATTAAGGAGAAATAAGGGGAATACAGAAAGCCAGCACTGAAGAACTCTTTCCACTGGACATAAGCCTCGGAGCCAAGATGAGACAGCAGAAAAATAAATAAATAAATGAAGCACAAGCATTTTCAGGCCTTACTGGAATAACAAAATAGAAAGAAAAAAAAAGAATAAAAAAATTATACTTAATAGAAAAACAATTGTGGATAAGTGAAAACAACTGGAGAGGAACAAGACTTATTCATGCAACTCTTACAAAAAAATACCGTGATGGTATCAATGTACACTCACAGGCCACTTTATTAGGTGTTGGAGAGCGGGGCACAACCTAATGCTTTTTGACTTTCTCAGTTTGTGTAAATGCACTTGGGGTTCAGAGTATTTCTTTTTTCCCCACATTCATTTTACACATGTCTAGTACAATTATGTGGTTTTGTTTGATTAATACAGTGTATACTTTTTTTCTTGATTTACCCCGAAAGAATGGAAGTGAAATGTGACAACATGCCCCGTAGGTGGAGTACATTATAACATGTGAGGGGCACATTGTAACATGACCAAATGACAGCTTAAAATGTTATCTGATACAATCCAAAAAATATCCAAGAAAAACTAAAATATGTTGTCAATAAAATACAATTATTAACTTTTTCAAATAAAATAATAGCATTTTTTAATAATTAAAAATAAACATTTTTGAGTTTGACAACAAACACAGCAAAACACAGCTATACAGCATAGTTAAAACATAATAATAATGAATCATTTCTGAACATTGACTCTCAGTCTTTATTCACCTCTTTCTCATGGTTTCTCAATAGAATTTATAAAAGTATAGAATATAATAGCATATTTCTAAAAGGGGCTCATTGTAACGCAGTGTTGCAACGCACCCCACCTGCGCAACTGGGATTTAAACCCGGCTCATGTCTTCTGCTGGTTAGATCAGCATTAAAGAACCATCTCAACTTTTAAATAACAGATACAGTGGGGAGAACATGATACACTGACGATTTTGCAGGTTTGCCGATTTACAAAGCATGTAGAAGTCTGTAATTTTTATCAATTCAACTGTGAGTGACGGAATCTAAAAGTCCAGAATATCACATTGTATGATTTTTAAGTAATTAATTTGCATTTTATTGCATGACATAAGTATTTGTTACATTAGAAAAGTAGAAGTTAATATTTGGTACAGAAACCTTTGTTTGCAATTACAGAGATTATACATTTCCTGTAGTTCAGTGTAGTTCCTTCAGGTTTCGGGGCTGTCGCTGGGCAATATGGACTTTCAGCTCCCTCCAAAGATTTCCTATTGGGTTCAGGTCTGGAGATTGGCTAGGCTACTCCAGGACCATGAGATGCTTCTTACGGAGCCACTCCTTAGTTGCCCTGGCTGTGTGTTCCGGCTCGTTGTCATGCTGGAAGACCCAGCCATGACCCATCTTCAATGCTCTTACTGAGGGAAGGAGGTTGTTGGCCAAGATCTCGCAATACATGGCCCCAATTGGGCTACAGCAGCAGAAGACACAGCAGTGACACTCCTGTCAGCTGAGAACAGGAAACTGAGGCTTACGATTCACACAGGCTCACCAAAGATTGGACAACAGAGATTGGAAAAAATGTTGCCTGGTCGGATAAGTCCGGATTTCTGCTGCGACATTCAGATGGTAGGGTCAGAATTTGGCGTGAACAACATGGTTCAAGGTTCAGGCTGCTGGTGATGTAATGGTGTGTAGGATATTATCTTGGTACACTTTGGGCCCCTTAGTAGCAATTGAGCTTCATTTAAACGCCACAGCCTACCATGTCCATCACTTTATGGCCACAGTGTACCCATCTTCTGATGGCTACTTCCAGCAGGATAATGTGCCATGTCACAAAGCTCAAATAATCTCAGACTGGTTTCTTGAACATGACAGTTCACTATACTCAATTGGTCTCCACAGTCAACTGATCTCAATCCAATACAGCAGCTTTTGGATGTGCTGGAACAGGAGATTCTCATCATGGATGTGCTGCCGAAAAACCAAATGCATAAAAAACATGAAACGTATGGGCAGATACAGTGAGGAAAATAAGAATGTGAACACCCTGCTATTTTGCAAGTTCTCCCACTTGGAAATCATGGAGGGGTCTGAAATTGTCATCGTAGGTGCATGTCCACTGTGAGAGACATAATCTAAAAAGAAAAAATCCAGAAATCACAGGAGGGATTTTGGCCTACTCCTCCACACAGATCTTCTCTAGATCAGTCAGGTTTCTGGCCTGTCTTGAGAAACACGGAATTTGAGCTCCCTCCAAAGATTCTCTATTGGGTTTAGGTCTGGAGACTGGCTAGGCCACGCCAGAACCTTGATATGCTTCTTACAGAGCCACTCCTTGGTTATCCTGGCTGTGTGCTTCGGGTCATTGTCATGTTGGAAGACCCAGCCTCGACCCATCTTCAATGCTCTAACTGAGGGAAGGAGGTTGTTCCCCAAAATATTGCAATACATGGCCCCGGTCATCCTCTCCTTAATACAGTGCAGTCGCCCTGTCCCATGTGCAGAAAAACACCCCCAAAGCATGATGCTACCACCCCCATGCTTCACAGTAGGGATGGTGTTCTTGGGATGGTACTCATCATTCTTCTTCCTCCAGACACTTTTAGTGGAATTATGACCAAAAAGTTCTATTTTGGTCTCATCTGACCACATGACTTTCTCCCATGACTCCTCTGAATCATCCAAATGGTCATTGGCAAACTTAAGACGCCAATGTGCTGGTTTAAGCAGGGGAACCTTCCGTGCCATGCATGATTTCAAACCACGACGTCTTAGTGTATTACCAACAGTAACCTTGGAAACGGTGGTCCCAGCTCTTTTCAGGTCATTGACCAGCTCCTCCCGTGTAGTTCTGGGCTGATTTCTCACCTTTCTTAGGATCATTGAGACCCCACGAGGTGAGATCTTGCATGGAGCCCCAGTCCGAGGGAGATTGACAGTCATGTTTAGCTTCTTCCATTTTCTAATGATTGCTCCAACAGTGGACCTTTTTTCACCAAGCTGCTTGGTAATTTCCCCAAAGCCCTTTCCAGCCTTGTGGAGGTGTACAATTTTGTCTCTAGTGTCTTTGGAAAGCTCTTTGGTCTTGGCCATGTTAGTAGTTGGATTCTTACTGATTGTATGGGGTGGACAGGTCTTTATGCAGCTAACAACCTCAAACAGGTGCATCTAATTTAGGATAATAAATTGAATGGAGGTGGACATTTTAAAGGCAGACTAACAGGTCTTTGAGGGTCAGAATTCTAGCTGATAGACAGGTGTTCAAATACTTATTTGCAGCTGTATCATACAAATAAATAGTTAAAAAATCATACATTGTGATTTCTGGATTTTTATTTTTTTTTAGATTACGTCTCTCACAGTGGACATGCACCTACGATGACAATTTCAGACCCCTCCATGATTTCTAAGTGGGAGAACTTGCAAAATAGCAGGGTGTTCAAATACTTATTTTCCTCACTGTAATAATGTATGTATGACTGAAGACTAAAATAACATTGTAAGTATTCACTAAATAGTCAAGTCAAGTCACCTTTATGTATATAGCACTTTTTACAATGCTGATTGTAACAGATAATGCAACAGAATTTGATTCGGCTGTACAGCCACTCTGGAGAAAACGGTGGAAACGGTGAGAAAACGGTGATGTCATCCAGCTCAGTTCAATTATCATATAGTGTAAATGCGGGCAGATCAATAATATAGTTGAATATTTAGTGTAGTGTCCCCAACTAAGGAAAAGAGCCCATCCTTGCACACTTACCAAATCCGATGACTCAACTGACCTAATACACAGAATTTTGAGGCCATTGCTGTGAACGGGCCACCTCAAATGGCACATGGATCTTTGGTTCAGCTAAAGAGCGTGCCTCACATAGAGAAACTAGTGCAATTCCACACCAGCACCTGCAATGACACTCCAGCTTTTCCAGATCAGAAACCAGCTGAAAGTATCAGTACAACAGCTGAAAGAAGCAATAAGTACTTGGTCCCAGAACAAAGGCACCGAAAAGAAACTTGGCTGAGCTAAAACATAAATTAAATACAGAACTGTGACAGATGACTGAATGAGGAGATAGCATGTAGGTCTGAAAGTAGAGTCGCATCAAAGGGACTGTTGATTTACTCCAGAACATTTACTAAAGTGTTGGGCTATTGGGCTCATGGACTTGAGTTGAATTTGAGTGGGCATCTAGTGATGGATGATACTGTGTGTGTGAGAGAGAGATGGTATTTTATCCAAGTAATACATGTTGGTTTGTGTATGTTTGTCTTAGTGGTTTGTCGTGTGGTATGTCTACCATCTCTTAAGGCCTCTCTGCGATGGTGTCTGGGTTTGTGTGGTATAACCCATGGCATTCCTTGAATGTTTTGGAGGTAAGCCAGGCTTCTCACTACAGTTATCACCTTCATCATATCCACAATATTCTGCATGGCTCATGGGCCATTCCTGTTATGCAGTAACATTAAACATTAACATTAAATAATTTTTATTATTAATAATTGATTGATTTATTGATTGATTTTTGCTGTATTCCAATAAGGTAGCACTCCTATAAAAGAGAAAATCAGACATTAAGATATATTCTCTGCCTTGTTAAAAATTGTGCTTCATTGTATTGAATGTGCACTTGTAGTGTTATTGAAAAGTATATATATATGTAAGAAAATATACTTGCAGATAATATAATATTAATGAAATAAAAGGCCACTTGTATGTTTTTATAGAGTGCATTTTCATGATATTAAAGGTGCAGTGTGTAGTATTTATGAGGATCTATTGTCAGAAATGCAATATAATATACATAACTTTGTTTTCAGTGGTGTATAAAGACCTTACATAATGAACCGTTATGTTTTTATTACCTTAGAATGAGCCATTTCAATCTTCATGCACCTCGGGTCCACTTACAGTGAAGCCATTTTGCCCCATCATGTTTCTACAGTAGCCCTAAACGGACAAACCTCTCTAGGGAGCGCTAGTTACTCTCTGCTCTCTCAGATGACAACATTTTTGTCCTGACGGCCACCGTAGCTTCTAGATGTGCTTCGAAAGGGAGGGGTGAGCAGTGGCCGTTTGCAATTCACAACCTCACCGCTAGATGTCGCTAAAATTTGAAAAATTTGATTTAAATTAAAAGTTTTACTTAAATTATGTTTTGATAACATTTTGTCATGCTTTGAAGAAGCTACACTATTTTGATGTATTGACTAACACACTAAAGCAACAGACGTAATTATGAAATTACATTTACGCATGTCCTACTTAAGTGGTTAAAAAAGAAACACATTTTCATTTAATTTCAATTAACATGTCCAAAAACATTACATTCAGTTCACACTTCTTTTAAAGTATTCTCTTTTTAAAACAATGCTAAAGTGTACTCTTTTTCACAAGGGTGGCTCGGACACTTTAACGTTATTAATTATATCTTGATTATTTATACAATGAAAAGAAAATGAACTGGATGAATTTAGCAATTGCTCAGTGAGTGAGCGTTAGATAATTAGTTCATCTGAATTTTAAAGTGCCCCAATTATGCTATTTTAAAGTTTCCTACTTTAGTTTTGGAACAACAGGTTTACATGCATTAAAGGTTAAAAAAAAAGTGTTTAATTTTCTCATAATATACATTGCACATCATCACAATTTTCAATGATTCTCAAACGACTCCATGGATGAATCAGTCTCTCTAAATCCCTCCTTTCCGCAAGCCTACTCTGCTCTGATTGGTCAGATGGCCCAGTCTGTTGTGATTGGTCTACCACGTACAGCGCGTATTTCGGAAACAAACGTCTAATGCTCAGCGACTGCTGAAGATAATACATAAATGTTAAAGAGACTAATTGGCCATATGCCTAGCAATAAATATTAAATTATCATGTGTCCATCAAAGCATTTTAGCCAGCTAAAAATGCCTGGTGCTCTTCTGAAAACGGCCAGCTGGTGGCGCTTGAAGGTGCTTTGCAAGGGCAGCGTTTTTCCATCTGAGATACTTTGATTGCTATGAATATGATACAGAATATCCATGGCAGTAATGTGTTACTATCTCATTTTGAAGAATATTACTGAATATAAATATTCAGCAGTATTAACTTCTCGATTATTGTTGTTCAGTCTGTGTACAAGTGGGATGATTGGTCGGTGTAGTTTTTGTCCCGCCCCTCCTCCACTGTGATTGGACGGTCGGGTAAAAAGTGACAGTGACGAGCGCTGCATATTACCCATTTACTATTTCCCAACGTTGAACAGTAAAAAAAAAAAAAGACGGGGCAAATCAACTCTTGAAATATTATTATGGTACATAGTGCATCAAAATGCAGTGTCATCAGTTTGCCTAAATTAGAACGTTCAAATGTTTTACGCACCATTTACACATGGTAGGGAGCAGGTGTAAATTTCTTTCGTACCAACTAACATTTTCGTGAATTTACGTCAGAGCGGCTTTACGAACGATTTACACACAAATGCGTTCTGCTCGTGTTTCATGAATGAGGCCCAATAACTTTATATACGGTGCACTTTCAGACTTAAAACTTTGCAGGATGTTTTCATTCACTTAGAACTAGGGATGCACCGAATCCAGAATTTTGGGATTCGGCCGAATACCGAATCCACTGGTTAAGATTCTGTCGAATCCAAAACCGAATCCTACTCCCATCCTCAGTCCATTATCACAATAAACACATTAATGAAGTAAACAATGTACATCGCAGTGTATTTTTCATTTTATTTGATTTAACTGTTAAAAAAAAAAAAAAAAAAGAATAGGCAACATTATGCCATTATGCCTTGCCACCACGAGATAAATCGGCATTGCAAATTGAACATGAAGCTCAACTTGAATCGCCTTCTTTTGACTGAAAGTACTGCCAAACAACACGTTTTCTGTTCACGAGTTCCATTTTCACTTTCTCACAGCCTGCATTCGAACTGTCCACTCAAGCCGCGTTTCCACCGCAGGAACTTTCCCCAGGAACTAGGGACTTTGGGCTTGTACTTGGTGTGTTTCGACCGCAGGAACCAGGGTCTAAATGAAGTTCCGGGTAAATATTTCCCCCTCCGAAAGTCCCTGCTCACGAGGTAAACACTAGTAAACACCTTCGCATAATCAACGATGGCGTCATTGCGTTGACCAGTGTAGCGCGCATAGTGCAAGTCTAGGGTTCGGTTCGGTGGAAAAAAATTCTAAGGTTTGTCAGAAACCGATACCAATATTCGTCCGAATCCGAAACCGAATCCTGGATTCGGTGCATCCCTACTTAGAACTATGTTACACACTACATGAAAGGTCATTTTTAATTCAACTTTTTAATAAAGTACATTTTGATGTTTTAAGCAATCCTTTGAAGATTGTTTATATCAAATAAGATGCTGTTTATTGTAAGTGAGATTGATGTCACAAAACATCACAGAATTTCTCAAGCTAATACTTACTGACGTCTGTGTTGTTGTTTTCCTGCTGAAAATGATGTCACTTCCTGGTTGATTATGTCATTAAAGCTGCCTCCACATGCCTTACTTCCCACTTCTGAAGTCGTGATTACGAGCTTGTCCCACTAATTAATAATCCATATTTTTTTATTACATTTTGTCCCATGTTAAGGGCGTGAAAATGTTGTGCATTTCAGGAATGACTCAACTGGTGTGAGCAGTGCACGACTCACATCCTTCTGTCTGTGTTTGACTGCAGTGAGATGGATGTTCGGACCTCTCCTGCGCTAAAGAAACACTGGGAATATGGTTTCGGTTGGCGGCACTGCTGACTGTCAGGTGAGTTATGCTCTGTTTGGTCCAATCTGCGGATCTCTTACGGTAAGAGCAGGTTGATTCTCGCTCCTGAGAGCTGGCTCATGTGCCGGTAGGGAAATTTTCCACAGCTCTGCCCCATCCAGAATATACATGCAACACACACTGAACCACCTTTGTCAAAGGCAGCCACCTTCCCTCCCGTCTGCATTGCTCTCTCGCCTGTCATGGAGGCCAGGACCAGCATGCTGGCAGGCCTAATCTACAGCACATTTCCCCTCGCTGGGTACCGAATCCCAGCTATGCCTGCAGGCGCCATTTTATACCCATGAAATGCAAAACAATGCAGTAAATAAGCTGTAATAAGATTACACTCATACGACGCCCAGAGAAAGGAAGGAAGAAGAAAGACCTAAGATCTAGGCTGTTTAAGATTATTGTTTAAGATCTGTTCTACTGTCTCTGTAATCCCCTCAGAAAAGATTTTTCCCATGATTCACAGATAGACACACTAATGACAGGTGTTGGGGGAGTCACTAAGATGTTTAAGCCGTTCAACAGACTTAACTTCCTCTCTATCATTCTGTAAATATACAATAGGGGCATTTTCTTTGTGAACAAATCAGTGTTTTGAATTTATCGTTTAAGCGATCTTACTGTTCTTGTTCACATCCGTGTACTGATAAATATTATTAGTTCACTGAAGTTTCTCCCTTTTAAAGTGTATGATCCTTTGTGAAAAAGAAGTGTGGTTAATTGTATTGATTTGTGTGTTGAATTGTATTGAATGTGCAATTTTACCTCAAATATTAAAAGTGTAGGCTACTTTTAAAAAAATTACACTGACAACTACTATAATATGAATGAATAAAAGGCCACTTAAGTGTACTTAAAGAGGGTGACTATGCTTCTTAACACACTAACGTACACTTTTACAACGTGCACTTTGTAATAATGTCAAATTAAATGCTTTACATTAAGTACTTTATGTTTTAAAAGTCTTCTGTCATGCATTAAAGAAGTACACTTTTTTTTTCCGTCTAACTAACATACTTAAGCACATGTAAAGTACTTGATTATGATTTTATAACATGAACTGCAGTGTGTGATTTGATGTTACATTTAAAGTTAATATATTTTAAATGTTCCTCATCTACTTGTGTATTTATAGCCCTAATTTTTTTGTTTTTCTTTGTCCATTTTTGTCTTTATGTTAGTTGTGCTTCCCATTATTTCTGTCTGTTCTGAATATTTATTATTGGTATTATTATTATTATTATTATTATTATTATTATTAATAAATAACCACTTACACCTAGATCCATGCCTTAACTTCTCCTTGTTTTATCAACTGGTGACAGTTTTAATTTACCATAAATGTCTGTCAGTATATTTGACTCTAAATTTTAACAATATTTCAAAGACGATACAAGTAATCATGTAATAATTACAAATAAAGATGCACTTAAGTGGGCCAAAAAAACACTCATTTCAACTATTTGCATTTAATATAATATAAATGTAAAGGTAACACTTTATAATAACTACACACTATGAAGCATCAGTTAAGCATTAGTAAATAGTTAATTAATCATTTATAAAGCATTAATATACATTAATAGACAGTTTATAAATACAGCTATAAATGCTTTATTCTTGATTTATAAGCATATCTATAATGTGTTTAATAATTGTATTTTCATACTTTATAAATGATCAATTTATCATTTCTAAATTAAGTATTACATTATTTACAAACCAGTTATTTAGGAGTTGTCAGTGGTTCATCAGATCATTTAGAAAGTGTAAGTAAAGGATTAATAAACTATCTAAATATACATTTATACATCTTATTATTTAGACATATAGTAATAGTTGCTCAGTGTGCTAATAAATACTTTATTAACATGTATTCCTACTGTAATTCATTAATTTAGGTAGTTATAAAACATTTACTAGTTGTCAGTTAACTATTTTTGCGATATTTTGCAGTGTCAAAACAGTACCAGAGAACAGCAGTGCAGAAGAGAACTGAGCCTTTACATCTCCTTTGTAAAAGCTTTACGAGGCATAAATAGTCCTCACTTTAGATGAGCTCACAGAAATAGTTAACTGACAACTACTAAATGTTTTATAACTACCTGAATTAATCATGAATTACAGTGGAAATACATGTTAATAAAGCATTTATTAATAAAGCATTTATTAACACACTGAGTAACTATTACAATATGTCTAAATAATAAGATGTATAAATGTATATTTAAATAGTTTATTAATCCTTTACTTACACTTTATAAATGATCTGATGAACCACTGACAACTCCTAAATAACTGGTTTGTAAATAATGTAATACTTCATTTAGAAATGATAAATTGATCATTTATAAAGTATGAAAATACAATTATTACACAGTATAGATATGGTTATGACTAGAGAAATAGAATAAAGAATAAAGCATTTATAGCTGTATTTATAAACTGCTTAGTAATGTCTATTAATGCTTTATAAATGATGAATTGACTATTTACTAAAGCTTAACTAATGCTTTATAGCGTGTAGTTATTATAAAGTGTTACCATGTAAACTATAATACATTTTCATTTAATTGTAAATAACATTACATTCAGGTCACAATTTTTTTACACTTATTCTTTTAAAGTATATTATTTCTATAACAAGTATGTTGTGACAAACCTGGTTTTAAACAAATCAGTAGAGTGAATGATTCATTGAGTCACTCATAACATTTCAGCTGTTGGCACCATGGGTATAATGATGAAGCCAGCAAAAACGGACACTGAATTAATCATTAAACGAATCAGTGAACAAATCTTTTTAGTGAACAAATTCAAAAGTTTGTGGGTATTGATTGATTCCTATAGAGTTGGCGTTAGTATGTTGCTAAGCTAACAAGTCAGCACACACAGCAATTTGTCAAAATAGTCCATTGTTAATTACATTGAACTGTTTTTAATGATATTCTTCTGATACTGATATTCTTCTGAAAAAAAAAAAAACCTTTCCTTTCCTCTTTCTCTTCCTTCTTCCCTCCCTACTCTAGCCTGTGCTACACTGAGCAATGTACACAGTCTCAGGATTTCAGGCTCTTATTGCGCTTCTCGACTCTTCATGACCAATCGCTTCATGTACCCCCAAGTTTTAAGTCGCTTTGGATAAAAGCGTCTGCTAAATGCATAAATGTAAATGTGAACAATGTTATATAAAAATGTATATGCCTCAACATTTCTCTCAAAGCAGTCCACCAGGGTTTGATGATATGCTATGAATGATATGCTACAGGCAATGAATGATATGCTACCTTTTGGAACAGGCTTCACGTCTGTAATGCTTTAAAATGCTGTTTAGGTGTGCAGGTCATTAACTCTTTCACCACCATTGACAGATTTTTTTCCAGCTTTCCATGTTTTCACTGTTATATAGTTGGGGCCGCTATTACGCATCTTCTGGAAGAGTAGAAAATCTCTGGATGAAAACACAAGCAAAAAAGGAGCACAGACAAGCGATAAAACCATTGCTAATGATTGCTGTAGCCTAGAAAAAAAATGCTATTTTCTCAGTTTTTTGTTCAAAATGTTGCATTTTATGAAACTTACCCAGATTCAAGTGTTAATAAAAAAAGAATGCATGAAGCTAGATTTTTTTTTTTTTTTTAAACAGAGGCTCTGTTCTTTCTTTTGATATATTGCATGTTCAAATATTCATACAACAAAATACTTTGGGGGCCATAACATTTTTGTGAAAATGATAAAAAATGTTTGGCACCGTTGGGGAAAGAGATAAATAGAGTTAAATTTCTGGGTTCCTCAGAAGCAAAAGTCGCCATAGTAAAACTTCTATAGCAGTGAATGAGAAACTACATTAAATATTTTTTATTGTGTGTGTTCCCATTTGCTCAAATAGCAAAAGAAAAAGTCCACAATATTGTTTTCACAACTTTCAAAATAGGAAAAAATAGAGAGAGATTGATAATGGCAGTCAGAAGAGAGAAAGATGCCAACTTGACCGTCACTCCCACAGCAGCGGTAACTAGTTTTTTGTTATTTGATGCAAAGGTACTTTAATTATAATACAAAGTATGGTGTTATAAATATGGATTAGCTTACACTTTTATCAGCCCATGCATAATCAGTCAAACCATGCCATTGTTTTTTTTTAATATGAGATAGCGGTGCAAACTTCACTCTAGCTAGTGCTAGAACCTGCGGTCTTTAGCTTCTCAGCTCTCACACCTTCAGTTGAAGTGGTGCCATGACCCGGATGGCGTTCCCTGCTATTTTTGCTCAGCCCACTTCAAGCAGGGCTTGAACCGGGCGATAGACGCATGGGAGGCAGGCACTCCCATGCATTTCTATAGACAGATAGGTGTGCCAAACTAGCCGAGTCTGATGTTAGTTGCAAGTTTTGTCTGACCTGAGAAAAGAGAGTCTGATTATTCTGCTGTGAGGACGGAGGGCTTTCCCCCCAGCTTTAGGCCTCCTGGTGGTTGGGTAATTACAGCACACCAGAAAGTGGCATCGCCATGGTTATGCTGGCAAATCCGGACAGAGAGGCCAGAGCCACAGGATCCACTAATCCTGTTTGAGACCATCAGGAGCCATGGCCGCCCCAGCCGGAAGACTTACAATTACCCAGTGGAGAAAGAGAGGGAATGAAGGAATGGGAAAAAGAGGGAGAATAAGAAACGGGAGGGGATTTATGCACAGTTCTATTCTCTCTCACACAGCTTTTTGTTCAAAATAACTTCAGACCTTTCATTGTTCAGCCTGAAACACGTGGAACTTTCCAAGAAAATACACAACACGACATACACAAATGCTGTTTCCAGCATTTTCAGTAATCGCATCTTCAGTTCCCATGAAATGTTTAGTTAATCTGCATAAATACAGATATTTGTACTGTTGAAGGGAAGTTGATTAAAAAAATTGTCTGACCCTGTGAGTATTTGGGTTGGGCTGTGAGGAATAAATGTGTTTGAGTGAGTGAGGTCCAGTAAAATCCTGCAGTACTACAGCCAACACTACATTATTGAAACTCAAGTGCTCTCTTAGCTCCTTATAAACGGTCCTGGTCTTCTCCCTGAGGTCCTTAATAAAGACAAATTCCTATTATACTACACGCTGTATAAACAAGGCTCTTGTAATGTTCCCATTGCCCTTCACAGTGCGTGTTCTTGCCTCATTTAACCTCGGTAAACCTGAACATTTCTCAGCCATTTTCTATCACACTTCAGTGGTTTGTTTTGGGGCCAAAGGGCCCGACGACTTCCTTGGCCCCTCATGTGTCCTGTCCATTCTTTTTAACAAGGTTGGACTTATTGAACACAGTTCTGAATGCTACACACACGCACACACTCTAATCCTTCATATTGGGCGTATAAACTCAGAGAATACAGCTCAGTGGTAGTCTCTTTCGCAGGTTCGTCCCCTTCATCTCGGCTGCTATCAGGGGTTCCGCCCAGGCCCGGTTCATTCCCAAGTCCCTGATCCAGCTTGCCAATCCAATCAACCCCTCATTAAGACACACAGCGGGGAGGTCAGGAACTGAGCTTACTGCTCATTCACACATTTCTACTCATCCACAGGGGTTACATACTACACACACACACACACACACACACACACACATCCTCAACTGCATTCACACATGAACATCATCCATACAAACAAGTGTTATATGAAAATAAAACACTTACAAACAACAAAATACACAGAGATGTCTTAGTAAAAAGCCACTAATCTATATGTAGTTTGTTTTTTGTAATAAAATTGGAATGTTTTCCTCGTGATTTTAAATCTATATCTAAGACGCTGTTATTTAACTGTAAGACATTTTAAATGTAGCCTATATGTCCACTAGAAGTTTATTTTATAACTAATAGTAGACATATATATTTGGTTTTCCTCATGATTTTATGACCTGGCATGTTATTCTCCAAATTAAATGTTTTATTTATTATTATTATTATGGAGAATCTACATGTCTTTAGGAGATTTGTTAACAAAAGATGAGCAACGATTGAAGGAAAAGCAGTCAACAAATATCCAACATACATGGAAAATCCATCAAAAAGGATCCCATGATACACATAATGGCTGAGAAAATGCCCATTATCATAATAGAACAATTCTCATTGTTTTCCTTTTTTTACCATTTGTGGATTAATCTGCATTTTATTTTGATAACTTCAATATTATTGTATGTGTAAAGAGTATGGTCACACAGTAGTTTAGGGTCCTATTCTCACTGTTAACTAAATATTAACTACAACTCAATAAACACCTAATAACTGCTTATTAATAGTTAGTAAGGTAGTTGTTTAGTTTAGGTATTGACAGGATTAAGGGATGTAGAATATGGTCATGCAGAATAAGGCATAATATGTGCTTTATAAGTACTAATAAACAGCCAATATCCTAGTAATATGCATGCTAATTAGCAACTAGTTCATAGTTAGAATTGGACTCTAAACTAATGTTACCGAGTATGAATAAAGAACAAACTTTTCTTTGTTGCTGTATTAATTTTATTCATACTGTCGCATTTATGTTCTGTTTTGAGGACTTTTAAGCGGATATGTATTTCTGTTTCCTTTGGCCCCTGTGTTTCCTGTGTTTAGTTCCTCTTTCTTTTTTTGCCTTGGTTTATTATGTCCTAGTTTTTTTCCATAGTTATCAATTATGTTCACTTGGGAGTGAATTAGTAAAACGTGACCACCACAGTTGAACTAAAATGAGAGAACAAATTATTAAAACATGGGAATATATTTTTAATTTGTAGCCACAATATCTATTTTTCATCTGTATGTCATGTGGGGCAAAGTATATTTGGGGTGACTGAAAAAGAAATGTTTTAAATGCACTTGGGACTGGAAAAATATGAAGTTTGTGTGAGGTTTCCCTAACCCTGCTCTGAAGGAGACAGGGCTGAAGCTGGGGTGTCCCGGTGGAGTCCAGTGCAGGTTGGGAGGGAAGAGGGTTGATACTGGAAGAAGGGCTTCATAATCCAAATTAAAAGTGCTAACTCGCTATATGTTTAACATTACTTTACCCAGGGTTAAAAGTTTCCATAAGGGGTGCAAAGTAATAAACAGTACCAGTGAAAACCAGTCTCCTCACACACCTGCATCCACACACACAGTAAGTTTCCGATTCCATTAATGAGAGAGGGAGTTGTCTCTTCCAAAAACACAAGTTTTCTGACACAAATCTGACGCGCCTTTGGAGGGATAACGCAATTCACACCAACAAAACATTCTGACATGCACCGTTTTCCATGATGGAATGTCCCCTTTGGGCGGACCAACAGAGTGCTGCAGTGTGGGTCTGGACTATTACAGCATGCACATGACCCCACTCTGAGCACACACAGGAAAATAAACACACAGAGGGGAGGACATGGACATAGAGAGAAGTGTGTGTGTGTGTGTGTGTGTGTGTGTGTGTGTGTGTGTGTGTGTGTGTGTGTGTGTGTGTGTGTGTGTGTGTGTGTGTGTGTGTGTGTGTGTGTGTGTGTGTGTGTGTGTGTGTGTGTGTGTGTGTGTGTGTGTGTGTGTGTGTGTGTGTGTGTGTGTGAGACAGACTGTAGAAGATTAACTGAACTGAAGAAGAACTGGTGGTCAGGAATGAATGGTTTGGTGTGAAGTGGCAGGGCGGAGGCTCTTTGAACAGGAAGGAAGAGGAAGGTGAAGCATTACTGCTGGATTGAGGAGTCTAGTGCCCGGGCCGTCAATCTGCCAGTGTAAATATTCTTCGCCCATTCCACAGTCCTGTTTCAACCCAAATAACGTCCAGACACTTCACACCAACACATGATTTACTCACATACATACTGGGATAAAGTAAATGGGCAGCATGGGAAACAATCTTTGGAATGTATTTGTATTTTATATTCCCTCTTCTCTTCAGTGTCTTCACAGCTTTGTATGGATATGAAGACACTTAAAGGTGCTGTATGTAAGTTTTTGCCTGTACCAAAGCATAAAAATACCATGATATGTTTGCAGACATTTAGTTCACATACTCGTTTCTCTGAAACAGGCAGTTATTTTACTTTGAAATATGCGTCCCGTGTCTGTTTTTGTTTTGGTCTGTGCGATACCTCAAATTACCATTACCATTTACCCAATAGTATTTCACCACCACAGGTTGCCAGTTGGCGGAAAACACAGAATATTGCAGCTATGGAAGCCAGTGAACAAACTGGGTCAGAGATCGCAGATTCTACTCGACTCTGAATCCATCTAAAAATCTCTATGAACGGAAGCATATTAAAACGCAGTATCAACTCATCATGAATCAATAAATCAACTCATCAACTTACAGTGTATCCTGGTCTTCCATTGTCAATTGTGCTCGTTCCTGTTGCATGACCTCAAACTGGCAACCCGTGTGAGCGTCGAATCTGAGGAGGAGGGGGCAGGGGAAACAACTCTCTTTTCTCAGAGCGGAAGTCGTCATAGATGGGTTAAATATTATACACTCTAAAAAAAAAAGGTTCTATATGGCACCAAAAAGGGTTCTTCGTCGTAATCATAGAAGAACCACTTTTGGTGCTATATAGCACCATATCTTAACTGTTCTGTATATGGTATAGAGGATGGATACCCCCGCCGGGTTCGGACAGATATTTAGAAATAATGTTCGGGTCGGGCTCGGTCACGTCAGCGCGATAAGGCATTGAACATTTGAAATTTAAAACAGCTTATTATGTAGGTAGCCAATGGGCCTGTTTAACTTGATGCAAAGGTATGTTTTTGTGATTAAAATAAATAAAAAATATTACCCTAACATCCGTCTTCCTGAGTGCGGAAATTTGTTTATGTAGCTGTGACAACGCGCAACATGTGCGTGCATATTGCATATGTGCCTGGCAGCGCAAGTTCAACGCTGCTGGCAGGACCATCGAGCAGAGGAAGACAGCCTTGATGTTGATGCAATCCTTTTTCTGCATAAATACCTGGATTAGCCTATATTTTGATGGATGGATTGTGTAAATAGATCCTATGTTGCAGTTTAGTAGCCATACAGTTTTCGAGAAAAATGGTAAGAGTGATTTTCATTTCAATAAGCTGCATTTGTGTTACGTTAATGTTTTGTTCTGTTAGCTTGGGCCATTTATGGTAGACCTTTGTTCATTTAATTTCAATTGGCTATTTGATTTGGCCCTGTGTTAACGTGTGTATTTGTTTCCCCGTCTGCACGCTGATGCGCTCATCTGTAATCATTTCAGAATGCCTTACTACAGTTGCTTAATAAAAGCGTACATGACGTAAATGCGTCATTAGTATGAGAAAAAAAAAATAGATTCGGGTTCGGGTCGGGCTCGGATATAAATATCTTAATGCCTGTCGGGCTCGGGTCGGGTTCGGTTACTACTCTGTCGGACGCGGGCCGGGCTCGGACAGAAAAATGTGGCCCGATCCGCACTCTAATATGGTAGCGGTGATATAGCACCTTAGTCAAAGAACCGGTGAAGAACCTCTGAAGAACCACTAAAGAACCACTGAAGCACTAAAATTGGTGCTATATAGCACTTAAAAAGGTTCCCCTATGATTACGAGCCAAGAACCATTTTTGGTGCCATATAGAACCTTTTTTTTTAGAGTGTAGCTGTGAATGAGAGAATACATAAAAAAATGTGTGTGTCCATTTGCTCAAATAGCAAAAGCAAAACGCCACAATAATGTTTTCACAACTTTCAAAAAGAGGGAAAAAATAGAGTGAGATTGATAACGGCAGTCAAAAGAGAGAAATACGTTAATTTTTACCATCACTCCCATAGACGCTGTATTAGAAACACCCTCACAGCAGCGGTAACATCTTTAGTACAGTGGGGGAAGTTGTAATTATCTGATTGGTCAGTTTGAATGTCTCATGTTTGGGTTTAGTCACATGGTCAAGAAAAGGATCAAAGAAGATTGCAACTGTTGCTCTGTCTCTTGATTCTCTGGCTGTCTCTTCTTGGGGCCTGCTCTCTGGCTCTTCTTTTCGCTGGGCTTCTTTGCTCTGGCTCTTTCTCTCTTCGCTTTTCTAAAGCCTCTCTCTCCCTCTCCCTCTCTTTCTATCCCTCAGGTAACATTCTACACATATGCTGGGTACGGTATAATGGTATGATTTTTTATCATCTCATACATCTATTTTGTAACTATTTTAAGTGTAACCATAAGCAGATATTTCAATTACAAATTATGTACTAACTAGTTTTGATTCGGTATTGACTTTGAAGTGCTACCTATTGCAATACAATATAGTCACATTATAGCAACGCTCTCCCACATATTTTGCTATTGTAACCGTCATTATATTATTCTTATATAATGTATATATATATTATATTATATTATCTTATTTCCGTCATTGGTATAAGTAGCAGTAGGTGGTAAAAGACGAGAAATTGACCACTGTAGGCAAACCACACTTACACCAGTATTTGATGAGAAATATAATTTATATTGAGATCTCGATGATACTCATACCGGACAGTATGTGATTATTATTGGGTCAATAATATCATATCAGTCTTATATATCTACTAGAAGATTATTTTTAGGAGAACACTAGCATTTGGATGACATCAAAGACATAGCTCCCCCAAAAATAAAATTTTAGAAGCATTCCAAACCTGTGTGACTCTATTTCTTCTCAAAACAAAAGAAGTGATTTTGATATTCCTCAAAATAACCTTTTGTGTTTCACAGAAGAAATAACAATCATTTGGTTTGGAACAATATGAGGGAGTGAAAGATGCCAGAATTTTTCTTTTTGGGTGAACTATTCCTTCAAAACTCTTAAAAAGGGGTCTTTAAAAAGATCTCATTTGTCATTTTTCTTTTCTACAGTTCTGCACGTTTCCCATAGAAGTTTATGATGAATGTGTGGGATTCCACCTGGCGTCTTACACTCCCTTTGTTTGGGAGGAGATAAAACTAACACAAAGTCAGACAAAGCTCTCTACGCGTCTTCTGCCTACACAGCGAAAATCAAGCCAATGTTGACTCAGTTTGAGGTGAGAGTGGCTGTCCATGCAAGAATAGCTGATTTATTTTACATGTCTTCGTTTGATTTGCCAAAAAAAAAAAAAAAGAAGAATCCTTTGCTGGGATGTTCTTCTCTGAGTATTTTCCCCTTTCTGTATATTCAGTGGCCCCAAAAGTACTTGGGCACTTAGATCACACTAGATAACAAAATATTAAACCAAATGGCATTTATCTTCTCATTGGTCTGACCTCGTGCTGCGAAGAGGGAGAGCGTTTTTCAGGGTGAAAGGGTTACAGCTCTCTGGCGCATTCCAGCAGAAATCGCAGAATCAATGGCCATGAAATTCATTTCTCACATGGCTGGATGTGCGTCTACTAATCATAACCTGGACTGACAATTCAATCACGCCTCCAGTGCTTCTCTTTCACGGCCTTTATTCCTCCTTCCACCTGTCCTGCCCGCCTCCACCGCCACCCACGAGAACTCATTACACAAACCTCCCCAATACTTCATTAGCCGAAGAGGAAGAAAAAAAACAATTAACAATGCCAACTATGATTACTGTAATGGCTGTAATGGGGCTGGTGACCCGGTTCTCCTCTGTATCCTTCGCACAAACACACACTGCTCCTAGCAGGGGCCCAGCCGGATACGGTTTCAAGGGCTCCAAGAGCTGAGTAATGACCAGTCTGTGTGGGTGATTAGGTAAGGAGAGAGAGAGAGAGAGAGAGAGAGAGAGAGAGAGAGAGAGAGAGAGAGAGAGAGAGAGAGAGAGAGAGAGAGAGAGAGAGAGAGAGAGAGAGAGAGAGAAAGAAATATAGTTAGAGAAGGCAGCCTATACCCAGAGGAAATTTTTATTGCTCTGAGGTTTCTCTTTCATAGCTCAGTAGACTTAATGGAGTTCTCCATTATGTTTCCTTAATGTACTTTGTCTCAGGTGTTTCTTATAAAATCCCTACTGAGACACAAACAAGTCAGTTGTTCTGCAGTGTTAATCTCATCAATAAATGAATGACAAAACTTTTTTAAAAATTGTGTTTCGTTCAACAATAACGAAGGCAAGCTGTAGAAATTGGCAATGACAATGTTTGAATATCCTGTTGACAAAAATATGACTGACACTTTAAAACATTAACAATGCATTAACAATGTACTTGGAGTCTCCAAGTCTTCTCCAAGTTGGAGAAGAAAAATCTAGAAAACACCCTAAAACAGTGGTCCTCAACACTGGTCACAGAGATCCCCCAACTCTACACATTTTGAATCCCTGCGTCCCAATGTGCATAGGCTGCTATTCATCCTAAATATGCAGGGTTGTGGACTCTAGTCGCATGACTTGGACTTGTACTCGAGTCCAGACTCGGAGGACATCCCTGTACCCCATCCAGGCCGAGGGAGACGGACTTGATTCTAGCATGTAATTTTCTCACTCAAACCACTGCTGTCTGCTGCTTCTGCTACTGATTGCTTTTAGTGGGAAAGCTGCCCATAATTGCTGTTCTAGGATCTGTTTTCTTCGTAATAAAAACATATTATTAGTGAAAAAGAGTTGGGAAATAAAATCCAGTGCGTATCTGTATTTGGGCTCGTCAAATGATACAATTTTCAACATGTTTTTGCTTTGGTGAGCAATAGAGACAGAGCGGCACGCGTCATAATCTGAAGACCACGCCCACCGGGGGAGGGGGGGGCCTGGGGGACAATCAAACCGTCTCCATTGACTTTGTATTGCGTGAAGCTGCCTCATTGTCACTTTGGACTTATAACAAAAAACAGAACATTGTCTAAAAGCTGATATGTGACAAGGTGTACAGCAAACAAGCTAAACAACCCAGAACGAAAAACCCAGAAGAAAAAAACCAAACAACGAGCGTTTAAGGACAAAAAAGTGGATACAGGCAATTGAGACAGAGCGCGACATGTTATTTTACACTGAGAACTACACACACTGGAGGGGAACGTAATCAGAGACAGGAAATATAATATATAAAACTGACATTTGAATATTTGACTGAACAGTGACAAAATGTTTTCTGCACCCATAGGCATACTGAGTGTCAGGATCCCAAAATGTACCCATTCTTCCTGCTGAATGCAGATGCTTCACGTCTTATTGCCTGTATCCACTTTTGTCTCCTTAAACGCTCGTCTTTTTGGGTCGACAGCTTATAAAAACGTATTTGTGTGTTTTTTAGCTTGTTTACTGTACATATTGTCACATATCAGCTTTTAGACATTGTTCTGTTTTTTGTCCAAAATGACAAGGAGGCAGCCTCACGCAATGTTAAGTCAACGGAGAGCTTTGGGTTGTCCCCCGGTGTGGGCGTGGCCTAAATATGCTCTGTCTCTATGTAGCCAATCACATATATGTTTGTTGATTTCTTGAACGCAATGGCCAATCACAGGTGTTTAAGTTAGAATCCGCTCACCGCTTGAGTTTTTGGCCAGTGCTGAGTTTTGCATGCTCACAAATCCTCTCTAACAAAGTGTAGACATTATGTAAATGAGAGATTCATTGTGTAGTCAGCTTCACTGATTAACATAACGGAACTTTGTGAGATCGCGTTCATTGAATGAGTGACAGCTTTTTAGTGATTAAGGGGGCGCTCGTTGCATGCTGTCCAGGCGATATAAAATAATAGGCCTATAATATGTTCAGAATTTGAATAAAACATTTGTTTTCCATGCTTGACAAGCGTACATGCTTAGATACATAGGCATATAAAAGCGGGATTCTCTAATGAAATTGTGATGACTGACCAAGCGGCAACCTCCTGCAGCTAATCTTGCCTACATTATATAAAGCTTTAAAGTCCTGCATAATTTAGGGCGTGGCCACTTTGAGTGTCAGGTGGATAGCCATTTATCTGCTGTCTGTCACCTCAGCTCCAGCCAAGTCCCGCCTCTTTGCCCATTTTCTATTATCCGGGAGTGACGTGCGATGATGCGCTGACAAGATGGCAACGGCCATCTCGACCCATCTCGACCTCTTCAAAACGGCTTTTCAGAATCCTATGGGTTACGTCACTGAGACTACATCCATATTTTTTTACAGTCTACGTGAATGACAGACAGTGATAAACATATAGCAAAGGATGAGACAAAAATACTCTCAAAATGCCCCCCCAAGTCGTGTGTCCTGGCCTGAGTCCCAAACGCCAGTCCCAAATTTGATGACTTGTGACTTGACTCGAAAAAAAGTACATAATTTCAGGGCAGGCATTCTCAACCCTGGTCCTCCAGGGCCACTGTCCTGCAGATTTGAGCTCCAGCCCTAATCAATCACACCTGAACCAGCTAATTAAGCTATTCGGGATTACTAAAAAGCTACAGGCAGGTGAGTTTGATCCAGGTTGGAGCTAAACTCTGCATGACAGTGGCCCTCGAGGACCAGGGTTGAGAACCCCTGTTTTAGGGCTATAGTATAAGTCGGTGAATTGGGACACAATTCTACCTAATCAGACACAACTGATTCAACTCAGGAGAAAATTTAAAATCAGTGACAATTAATAGTTATGAAATGATGACATAGATGGATAAATGTAAATGATAATTGAAAAAATATTGAAATGTGCAGAATGCACACAGATTATATTATAATGTTTGAGTGGATTTCAATTGAGAAATGCTCACCCATAATGTAGGTGTAGAAAAAACTTCTTCCAGCAGGGGATAATGCTGAAGCTAACCAGCCAAACAGACACAAATACCAAATGTTTATTTTGAAAGCAAATAGGGTTAATTTGGCTTTAATACTGACTTTAAGCAAAGATCTCAATTTAATCTCATTGGCTGTCTAGAAGAAACATTAAAGAAGTCTTGAAATATTTCTTTCCTATGCATATCAAGTGAGAGAGAGTCAGGTCACGTGGTCCTTCTATCAGGGGCCCTGTTTTGTCTTAAACCGCGAGCTGGGGGCCCGTTAAAACACTCCAGTCCATCATCCTCGTCTGGCGAGGAAAGAGTGCTTGCGAGAGAGAGAGAGAGAACAACAGAACATAGGAGAGGAAGAGAGTGATAAATGTGCAGAGTTCAGTAAATGGCTGCATTAGACTAATGGCTGATTATGGCAATTTACTGTAAGTCCTGCCAGGGAGCACATTCCAGGCCGCGGTGGTGGTTAATCTTACTCTGAGTTTAGGGAGTGATTGGACGAGGGGTCCCTGAGAAAGGGCCCTGGGCACTGGGATTTTGGTGTGGGTGAGCGGGGCCTATAGCGTGCCTCCAAACAGGCCAGCGTGAGCCTGCGGAAGAACACGCTCTCTGGCAGAGCTGCACTCAAGACCCCAAACTCGCTGGATTAATGCCGATTGTTTGGGAATGACTGTAAGCTCCGGACCACACAAGAAGAGTGCTGAAAGAGAGAGAGAGAGACGGAGGCAGGGATGGAAAAAGAGAAAGAGAGAAAATAATGAAAAAGACAGTAAAGCAGCGAGACAACTGCATCGAGTTACAGCAGATCTCCTCTTTATTTCATCACTTTATTCCTCTTCTGCTGGTTTTCATCTACAGTAACTTTCCTGTTCTTTCCCTCTGAATCGGTAAATCGCACTCTCCACAAAAACATTAAAGGCCTCATTCTGCCCGAAAATAAATATTCTGTCATTATTTACATTGTACCCTAAAGTTGTTCCAAAACCTCATACTGTTGTTATTCTTTTCAGTGGAAGCACAAAAGAAGAAATCTGATGCAGCTCTTTTATATACAATGACCACACTAATAGTGACCACAATTGTGCAGCTCCAAAAAGCAACAATAAAGACTCTTTCACCATATTCCAAAAAAGTCATAAAATCGTTTCGTGTGATGAACAAGCAGAATTATATCCCATTTGTCATGCCCTCCCCTGGAGATTTCAGGTCAAATATGCCATCAACCCAGGCTCATTGGATGCAAAACTGCAAAAATGTACATATGCATACATTTCACTGCAGTTTCCATGTGAACCCTTGAGACAGTAAAACACATATTTTGTTCCTTTTCACATGAATTATGATTACATGGACAGAGTATCGATTAATAAATATTTATTCTCATGCAGTTTGCGATATGTATGGCTGATGTAGTAAACTTGCTCAGCTCGCCTGGTACATCATTGCACTCGGGTACGAATTAAGTGAAACATGGTTTATGACATTCTACAAAAGAGATCAAATCCTTGTAGAAGGAAGATAAATAGTATGGTTGCTTCGGCAAATGAGTTTTTATCTCACATTTGCTTTTTCTCAAACTATCGGTTAGGTTTAGGAAGGGTTAAGTGTGGATGTTACATTCAATTCAAACGTCGCTAGCGCCACTCACCTGACATTTCATTTCTGAACTGCTGTGATACGTACAACAAGCAACATAATAAAACATGGGCGTCGGAACCATTTTATGTGGGTGGGACAAGACCCACCCACCTTTTACGATCAATGATTTTGGACCCACTCACTTTTATCGTCTCTAATTCAGCACATGTCTGTTTACCTACCCCTAACCGATAAACACTTATTATTAAACACATTAGATGCTTTATTTCCACTTTTCTAATATTTTCTTCATTTTTATTGAAAATAAATGCCTTTCCAATCTGATGTGTGATGGGAAAAGGGAGTAGAGTGAGTTCGGCAAAAGGCGGATATCGAACCTCGGTTCGATTTGCGTCAAAACTTGATGCCTTGCGTCTTACCCCTACACTATTGCTACTCTTAATGATATAGTGATTTTTTTAATTTTCTCTTGTCCAACCAGACGTTTAGCAAACAAGGCGGTATATTTGTACTTAATGTAAATGGCATCTACTCCAGTAAAAAATTTCTGAGGGGACTCACCCACATTTTTTTTTGCTTCCAACACCCATGTAATAAAACATTGTCAGTGCACTGTAACATATCTCAGGTTTTACAGGAATGTATGCAAAGTCACGTATTTCCAATGAGTCTAGATTGCGCCTATGGGTCAGGGCAATAGGTCATGATGTTTGGCCTCAAGACACACAAGAACCAAATGGCGTCAACCATTTTTGTAGCATATGTATCTGTAGTTCATTCCGAAGCTTTGATGGAGTTTTTTTTGGGGGGGTAGTAAAAAAAACGAATTTTATTTTGTTGTGCCCGTCCAGATTTTGCCGAGTTGGACTGGGTCAACATATTTTGTTGATCCTGGAACAACATTCTGGTCTGAAAATGTAGTCATAACCATATCCCTACCCCTAAATCTAAAGGCCCGATATACTTCAAGCAAAATCGATGAACAAACTGGTGTAACTTTATTTAGAACAAAATCAGGCCAAAACAAAGTTTGCCAAAGCTAATGTTCCGGCTGCTAACACCTTCGTACTACCACTGGTTCAAGGCGATTACTAATAATACTAGTAATAGGTACGTGTCCGCCACGGTTCATTTGGCCTGTTCAGTCAGTCGAGGTAATACGCCTTGGAGTGAAAACATGAACACACTGAAGAGCTGCTTTATAGTAGAAAATGAAGTTGTACTTCTAATGAAATGAGACACTGACACTGTTTTTCATGTTTAATACGGTAAAACTCCTTGATGTTAAACTATCTATTGTATAAAGTGATATATAAATAAATGTGACGTGACTTTAATGGAGTGCCATAAAGCTCGTGCAAACATCCACATCGCTATAATCAGATGCTTTTTTAGGCTTTATTTAAATGCTTGCTGTTTTCTAAATTATTTTGTGTGTTTATTTTGTTATTGAGTGGACAGCCCACAGCACATATTTACATATTCATCTAATACTCTAAAAAAAAAAGGTTCTATATGGCAGCAAAAATGGTTCTTGGCTCGTAATCATAGGGGAACCTTTTTAAGTGCTATATAGCACCAATTTTGGTGCTTCAGTGGTTCTTCAGCGGTTCTTCAGAGGTTCTTCACCTGTTCTTTGACTAAGGTGCTATATAGCACCGCTAACTATGGTGCTATATAGCACCGCTACCATATACAGAACATGTTATAGCACCAAAAGTGGTTCCTCTATGATTACGACGAAAAACCTTTTTGGTGCCATATAGAACCTTTTTTTTTTTTAGAGTGTGTCGAATGTTCGCTAACAGCATATGGCGGGTCACGGATTTCGAACTTTGTTTTGCCCCTAAACGAAGAAAAAAAAGAACTTTGCCCTGAGTATATCGGGGCCTTAACCCTACCCATAAATGATCCTAAAATCAGAGGGAAATGATAGATGAATAACACTGATGTAGAAGCACCTGAACCCTGGTTGTAAGCCTAAACTTGACATAAACTGTAAACTTGTCCCTCAAATCTGATTGGTTGATTGGAATGTTGTTCCAGGATCAACAAAGATCAGGATATAGAAGCCATGTGGCTATGTGTATGATACTTTGTGTCCTTTATGTACCTTAACAGACATGGTCACTCTGAACTGTAGTTGTATGGAGCAGAGCTGCTTCAAACATTTCCTACTGTGCTACGTTGGAAAAAATCTTATATTATGAGAGTGAGTAAATGAGAGAATGTTCATTGTGGGGTGAGCTATTGCTTTAATTCTACCTGCCATGGGAGGTCTGAGAGAGATGGACAAATAAAGGGGGAGAGAGAATGAAATAAAGAGAGAGAGAGAGAACGCTTAGGGAGGGGAAACTAAAGGGCAAGTAATTAATCACAAAAACACAAGCACGCTTATTGATTCGCTTCACTCCTTCACACACAAACAGTCTCATTCAAAGGGCAGGAAACTTCTGCATCCCACGCAAAATATCCTCATCTGACCAATGAGGTTAATTAGAGACAGCAACACACACAAACATGTTTACACACCAGTAAAGAACTGCTGGGACTGACAGATTTTGTGATGGAGTCTGAGTGGGCGGAAGTAGAGGCAGAGAGGGTGGATGAGTCCGTCTGTACTGAACTGAAATGTCAGCACTAAGAATGAAACACAACAGACGGGACATGTGAGTATGCCAGCTGCAAGAAAGAGCCAAAAACATTTCTGCTTCAGTTTAAATCAGAAAAAGTCCATTTCCATTTCATGATTACTTTAATGCACTGCGCTCATTTGGCAGGAGGAGAGACAGGAAGTAGGGATGGAGGGAGCGAGAAAAGGAGACTGATGCACAAAGAGGTGAGAAGGGCGTAAAATCAGACTTCACTTTATTGTGGATGATTCTCCTCCTTAGAAAGTAAATCATGATTTCAGATGAGTCTTTTTCACCCAAAAATGAAAATTAGCCTATGATTTACTCACCTTCAAGTCATCTTAGGTGTATATGACATTCTTCTTTCAGACGAACAGAATCAGAGTTATATTAACAGGCTAATCCAAACTTTATAATGGCAGTGAATGGGTGTTTTGAAGTCCATAAAAGTGCATCTATCCATCATAAAAGTGCTCCACATGGCTCCAGGCCTTCTGAAGCGAAGTAATGCGTTGTAGAATAATGGTAACTATGGGTACCATTAATAGGTAACTATACAGGAAGTAATGCAGGACTAATGAGTAGTACTACATTAACACTTCAGCTACTACTATTAACTAATATAGAAACAAGCTTAACTAATCAGTAAGTAATATCAAATTTAGGACTAAAGATAGTTCCTTATTAGGTAATCAATAATTACTGAATGGGATTGGCATCACTAAGAACTACTCGGTAACTATGACAAATTATAAAGAATTACTAATTAATTACTAATCACAACATTAACGTGTCTGAGATGTGTGTGAGATGTGTGAGAAATTGTCTTTTTTTACTCTCAATGTGGTCATTAAATGCATCACTAATTACTCAAGGGTTAGCTAGTCACTATGCAGGAACTACCAGTGATCTGGACCATTATTTTAAAATAATGGTCCAGATCACTAGTAGTTCTTGAAGATTGTCCTTCTTTACTCTGAATAAAGTCATAAAATGCATCAGTAATTACTCAATTACCTAGTCACTCTTCAAGGACTACTAGTGATCTGGACCATTATTTTAAAGTGAAAAACCATCTTTTTTATTTTAAAATAATGGTCCAGATCACTGGTAGTTCCTGCATGGTGACTAGGTAACCCTTGAGTAACTAGTGATGCATTTTATGAATTTATTCAGGGTAAAAAAGATGATTGATTACGTCTCAGACACACAATTAATGTTCTTTATAATTTGTCAGTTAGTTAATAGTTATTATTATAGGGGCGGCAGTGGCTCAGTGGTTCATGTAGGTTGTCTACAAACCGGAAGGTTGGTGGTTCGATCCCTGGTTCCACCTGACCAAGTGTCGAGGTGTCCATGAGCAAGACACCTAACCCCAGCTGCTCCCGACGGGCTGGATGGCGCCTTGCATGGCTGACACCGCCGTCGGTGTGTGAATGGATGAATGTGAGGCAATGTGTAAAGCGCTTTGGATGGCCATTGGTCTGTTAAAAGCGCTATATAAATGCAGTCCATATTAATAAGGTTAATCTCATTCAGTAAGTATTGATTCCTTAACAAGGTACTATCTCCTAAATTCAATATTACTTACTGATTAGTTAAGCTTGTTTCTATATTAGTTAATAGTAGTAGCTGAAGTGTTAATGTAGTACTACTCATTAGTCCTGCATTACTTCCTGCATAGTTAATGATGGACCATAATTCTAAAGTGTTACTAAAATATCCATATTTAAAACTTTACAAACTGTAATCTCTAACTTCTGCTAACTGTCGTACGCGCGTTCACGAGAGACTGGCGTTCCAGCGTATGACGTAGGACGCAGGCGTAGCGCAAGTTGCCGGTGCCGAACACAGAGGTGCAGAGGATAGAGCAGAACAAAACTTTGGTTCTCGCGAGAACTAGCATATTCTCACCGGAGCGTCAACGTCATACGCTGGAACGCCAGTGTGTGTGTGTGTGTTCAATACCCACTGCTGTGTGTGTGCACTTGGATGGGTGAAATGCAGAGCACAAATTCCGAGTATGGGACACCATACTAGGCTATACGTCACATCACTTCACTTCAGAATGTGTTAAAGGAACCATGACCCTTCTCCAATGTCTTTGAATGTTTGAAAAATTCCACTTTGTTTTCTGAGTTACTGTATGTCCATAAAATAATCAGTCCTTATTACTTTTGGATGGATGGAATTTCAGACCACAGTCAACACACATTTTCCACTAATTTCTTTAGTGTTGATTGCGCAGTAACAGAGACGACGGTGCTGTTATTTAAATGAGCTACGACTTTCTCGCACACTGGGCTGTTATTTGTTTCAGACTTACCCACTTTTAAACATCTCATTGAAAAAAATGTGGTCAGATCCTTTAAATACATCAATCAGACAGTCTCTTCCTGTCTCAGTAAGTGGGCGTCTCTTGGCCAGAATAAACTGCAATGAGCACCAGACTTTATACCCCAAGTCTGAAGTCTGGCTACCGCGACGCTAGGACGAAAGTGACTTTTTGGTGTTGTACTCTACCCTCACAGGATGGAGCGGTGTGAACTTTGACCCCACGTCTCTATGCATCTGTATGGTGCAGTGATGAGAGGCGGGGCCCGGGGACAGCACTACAGGGGATTAATGTAGACTCACACAAAGACAGCCTGACACCCTAACTGGCCACTCCGGCTAACTGACTGACTGACTGACAGCAACCGGCCCCCAGCCACTCGCTGCTAACCACAAGAAAAATTAGCAGTGCGGCTACATTCAACAGTCCCGGCTTTTTCTGTCCACTGCTGTTCCTGATTTTCATTCCAGAGCAATAAACACACAGATTTCTTTTCCCCCCTCCCTCTCAGCTGTCATCCCTCTCTTACTTTCACTTCTCCCTCATTCTTTTTTCCACAAGTCTCTCTCTCTTTGTCTGGAAGTTCGACATGCCGCCCCCTTTGCCAAACCTCCCCCCAGGCCCTCAAGTGCAGCTGCCAAAAATAAGACAGGCTGCCGAGGGGCCCTGGGGCCTTGTGTGTGTGTGTGTGTGTGTGTGTGTGTGTGCGCGCGCTTACTCCTCCTGCCTGCTTGAGTACTTACCCAACTGAATTCAGCCACTTGGATCTGTTTATTTAATATTCAGTCAGCTGTGGGGAGTGAGGTTAGCCACAGCATATAAAAGTCAGGCAGCGTGACCGAGATATACCCCTCGCACACACACACATTATACACAAATACACACACATGCTATCTCTAACACATGCAATCTCAGCAGTATATTTTTAAAAAAAGATGTGTAAACAAAGTTTACAAACTCATGGCTTAAGTACATGTGTAAGTATAGGTGTGTACGCTAACAAACAATGGTAACACTTTATTTTGATGGTCCCTTTTGAACATTCTGCTGACTACAAGTAACTTTGCAACTACATGTCAACTAACTTTCATTAGAGAATTAGTAGACTGTCTGCCTAATATCTTCTAATACTTTATTGTGATGGTCATCCAAAAGACATTCTACTGACTATAAGTGACTTTGCAAGTATGTCAACTTATTACTAACCCAACCAGTCTACCAATACTCTACTAACACTCTAATGAGGTAGGTGCAACATTACTTATAGAACCAACCGTGATAATACAGTATACCGTGATAAAAGCTTCAGCTTTATGGTCATTTTGGGTTTCACTTTATTTTGATAGTCCCTATAACACATCCTTTATAGGGACTATCAAAATAAAGTGAAACCCAAAATTACCATAAAGTACTATGACACTAGGCATGTGCCGGTATGAAATGTTCATGTTGCAATTAATAGCTGAAGCTTTTATCACGGTATACGGTATTATCACGGTATTAAAGTAAACAAATATTTAAAACAGATTAAAATGCAAACGAATTATAAAGAACAATAGGTATCACTTTACAATAAGGTCTCACTAATTAATGCATTAACATCAACAAAGAGCGAATAGCTACATTTTTACAGAAGTTATTATTCTTTGATAGTGTTAGAAAAAAAAGCAACTGTTAGTGTTCAGTCCCTCCAGAAAAACACGATTATGCGATCGCATGATTTAACGCAAACCCTGTGGTGAAACCATAGATATCGGTGAAACCATGATGAAGCATGCAAATTCCCATTTGCCAACAAAAATAACAGCAAAAGACCGCGCAAAGCAGTTTCCCGGTGTGTTGACCAATTTCAAAACACAGCATCATGAAGCTTTGAAGTGTTATGAATCAGCGAATCGATTCAGCAGTTCGGATCGCCAAAGTCACGTATTTCAGCAGTTTGACACGCGATCCGAATCATGAATCGATTCGCTGATTTATAGCATCATGATGCTGTGTTTTGAAATCGGTCATCACTATATAATTCGTTATTTAGTTTTTTTTTGCGCACAATAACTATTATCGTCGCTTCATAAAGTTATTGTAGAAGCACTGTAGTGAGATGGATTTTGTAACGATGTCTTTAGTACCTTTTGTGGGTCTTGAGAGTGTACATTGTGGCAATGGAGGCCTTTCTGAGCCATCGGAATTCAACTAAAATATCTTCATCTGTGTCTGAAGATGAACGGAGGTCTTACGGGTGTCCAACGGGTATCCGACATGAGGGGACGTCATTAATGACAGATTTTTAATTTTTGGATGAACTAACCCTTTAAGAGATTGCACTTTGTGCATTGGAAGCACTCAAATGTCTGTTTTGTGTAGCTACCTCTGTAAAACAGGAAGTTATTTATTCATTTTTCAGAAGTTGTAGCATATTCCTTTTGTAAAGCTACAGAACTTGTTTGACTCAATGTTTTGTAAATTTGAGCCATGTGTTTATTAAGGTCTTCAATAAAACAAGATGAGAACTTAAATATTCCCAGCACTTTCTGTGATGTCGTGCTTTTTTTCTCTTTTTCATCAAACCGCAGTTTTTGCAAGTTCCCGCAATTTCATCGCATAAAATTGCATAAATATCCCGCATTTTCCATCACATTTTTTAATAAAACATGCCGCATAATCAAGGATTTTTGCCCGCAACAATCACAAAAAAGCCGCATTTTTCTGGAAGGACTGAGTGTTAGCTCAGGTCCATTAAATAATACAGTTACAACTTTTGATTTTAATAATTTTATTAAATGCTGAAATTTGCATTTAACTAAGACTAAGACTAAGACTAAGATTAAGTTTGTTAATGAATGAACTAATGTTAAATAGAGCCTATTCTAAAGTGTGACTGAACAACAAAGAATCAGAACATATTCAAACAATATCTAGGGCATGTCATTTAGTCCAGATTAAATCCAATCCAACGCTCTCCATTGACTTTGCATTGCGTGAGGCTGCCTCCTTGTCATTTCGGACTTATAACAAAAAACAGAACAATGTCTAAAAGCTGATATGTGACAAAGTGTACAGCAAACAAGCTAAAAAACACAGAAATAACCTAAAAGAACGAGTGTTTAAGGAGACAAAAGGGGTCACATATCAGCTTTTAGACATTGTTCTGTTTTTTGTTATAAGTCCGAAATGACAAGGAGGCAGCCTCAAGCAATGCAAAGTCAATGGAGAGCGTTGAATTGTCTCCTGAATTGAATTGAATGTGCACTCGTAGTGCACTTAGTACTTATTTTTTTAAACATTGTTTTTGCTGATAATATAATAATACTGAAATAAAAGTCTGCTTAAGTGTACACTTAAGTACACTTACATTAACACACTTAAGTACACTTTTACAAAGCGCACTTTGTAATAGTCTAAATGTTTTATTAACATACAACAGCACATTAAGTACTTGATTATAATTTTAACTGTAGTGTAATACTTAATATTGCATAGTGTTTTGTTTCATCATTACAAATATGTTTAAGTACATGAGATACAATAGAAATGACATTAAAGTTTATTCTAGTTTGCCTTAAATGCTTGTACATTGGATAATACATTTGAACAATATGTCAAAGATACTTACGTCCTACTTAAGTGGGTCCAAAAATCATTATATGAATATGGTACATAATAATTTCATACCATAGTATCAAAGTCATATGATTAGACTGATTCCATTCTACTTTATGTAAGTATGTTGTCTGTGACCTGAGTGACGTCAATGCTAATATCTTCATCCATGCTGACCAGGTGCATCCAATCTTGATCATATCTAGAAATATTCAATCAAATGAAAATTCCTGCCTGTGACATTTCATGATAAATTATAATGTAATTTTATTTTGACCTAGCTCAAGAGAACATTTTGAATACATCAGATATCCATAAAACTCTGATGGATGATAAGTTCACCAGATGATTTCTTCGAACCTCATCCAAAACAACAAAACACTTTGACATTTTGAACGGTTCACTAAACAGAAACACAACACATCCATTACCCTGCTCATTACTGCCACGGGGAGAGAGCCTTATGAATACCAATTTTTGTGCACGCACACGTGTTTTGCGGTAACAATCATTTTCGTAGCGGCCCTGGGTTCCTGCTGAGAACCATCCCAGCATGCTCCGGTCCAGCCAGGACTGGCAGACTCCATGGCAACCCCTGAGGTCAAGGGTCATGGGGAAAGGTTGCTTTTATCTGCTAATGAGGTCGGTACCTAGGGCTCCTAATGTCTCTCTCGCCGCCTGTCCCGCTTTCCCCGCTGCATGGCAAGCAGGGGGCAGCGGCGAACTGAAAGAACAGACTTGACACCGATGCCATCCGTCCCCGGGATGGAGGGATCGGAGCCGAGGGGGGACTGGTCCCGAGAACAGAAAACAAAAGCTGCAAAAATTGCAGTCAGTCCCCTGGAGGTCCACCTTGCTGTGTTTAACGTCTTCTCATGCTAATATCCTGCGATCGGCGGTTAGGAGATCTGATGGATTGTCAAAGGTCTCAAATAGCTGATGGGCTACAGTGACTGTAGACTACAGAGGACAACAGATCTCCTGCAGAGAAGGTTGGGACCCCTCTCTGTATCTGTTGCACTACACATCTATCCCTGGATTTTATGCGGCCTATACATGCTAACACTTTTGTTTATGCTCAGCTTGTTTCAAACAATGACACGGTAAAGACTGTTAGAATTCAATATTCTGATCTTGTTCTTGTACCTAGTTGTGCTAATAAACAATGTGTGTGTGAATAGATGTTTTGTTTCACCCAAAAATTAAAATTCTGTCATCATTTCCAAAACCATAAGACTTTTGTTCATCTTTGGAACACAAATGGAGATATTTTTAATGAAATCTGAGAGATTTCTGCCCCTCCATTGAGAGTCTACTCAACTACCATTTTGACGCTTTAAAAAGTTGATAAAGAGATAGTAAAACTAATCCATATGAATTGAGCAGTTTAGTGCACATTTTCTGAAGAGACATGATCGCTTTATATTATTCACATATGAAGTAAACATTCATCAACTCACACATCAAATATGATAAACGGACGCTCAAGCATGTTCGCTTGACATGCGAGAGCCAATGAGGTTCCTTCTCACGTGTTACGCATCACATTTGAGCCTCAGCAAGAACCAATGAGGTTCATTCTCATGTGTTACTCAGCACGTTTGAGCTTCAGCAAGAGCCAATGAGGTTCATTCACATGTTACGCAGCACCTTTGAGTCTCAGCAGGAACCAATGAGGTTTCCTTGTGGTGTTACTCGGCAAGTTTGTGCTTCAACAAGAGCCAATGAGGTACATTCTCATGTTACGCAGCACATTTGAGCTTCTAGAAGAACCAATAAGGTTTCCTTGTGGTGTTACTCAGCATGTTTGAGCTTCAGCAAGAGCCAATGAGGTTCATTCTCATGTTACGCAGCACGTTTGAGCTTCAGCAGGAACCAATGAGGTTCATTCTCATGTTACGCAGAACGTTTGAGCTTCAGCAGGAACCAATGAGGTTCATTCTCATGTTACGCAGCACGTTTGAGCTTCAGCAGGAACCAATGAGGTTCATTCTCGTGTTAAGCAGCACGTTTGAGCTTCAGCAGGAACCAATGAGGTTCATTCTCATGTTACGCAGCACGTTTGAGCTTCAGCAAGAGCCAATGAGGTTCATTCTCATGTTACGCAGCACGTTTGAGCTTCAGCAGGAACCAATGAGGTTCATTCTCATGTTACGCAGCACGTTTGAGCTTCAGCAAGAGCCAATGAGGTTCATTCTCGTGTTACGCAGCACGTTTGAGCTTCAGCAGGAACCAATGAGGTTCATTCTCATGTTACGCAGCACGTTTGAGCTTCAGCAGGAACCAATGAGGTGCATTCTCGTGTTACGCAGCACGTTTGAGCTTCAGCAGGAACCAATGAGGTTCATTCTCATGTTACGCAGCACGTTTGAGCTTCAGCAGGAGCCAATGAGGTTAATTCTCATGTTACGCAGCACGTTTGAGCTTCAGCAGGAACCAATGAGGTTCATTCTCATGTTACGCAGCACGTTTGAGCTTCAGCAGGAGCCAATGAGGTTAATTCTCATGTTACGCAGCACGTTTGAGCTTCAGCAGGAACCAATGAGGTTCATTCTCATGTTACGCAGCACGTTTGAGCTTCAGCAGGAGCCAATGAGGTTCATTCTCATGTTACGCAGCACGTTTGAGCTTCAGCAGGAACCAATGAGGTTCATTCTCATGTTACGCAGCACGTTTGAGCTTCAGCAGGAACCAATGAGGTTCATTCTCATGTTACGCAGCACGTTTGAGCTTCAGCAGGAACCAATGAGGTTCATTCTCATGTTACGCAGCACGTTTGAGCTTCAGCAGGAACCAATGAGGTTCATTCTCATGTTACGCAGCACGTTTGAGCTTCAGCAGGAACCAATGAGGTTCATTCTCATGTTACGCATCACATTTGAGCCTCAGCAAGAACCAATGAGGTTCATTCTCATGTGTTACTCAGCACGTTTGAGCTTCAGCAAGAGCCAATGAGGTTCATTCACATGTTACGCAGCACCTTTGAGTCTCAGCAGGAACCAATGAGGTTTCCTTGTGGTGTTACTCGGCAAGTTTGTGCTTCAACAAGAGCCAATGAGGTACATTCTCATGTTACGCAGCACATTTGAGCTTCTAGAAGAACCAATAAGGTTTCCTTGTGGTGTTACTCAGCATGTTTGAGCTTCAGCAAGAGCCAATGAGGTTCATTCTCATGTTACGCAGCACGTTTGAGCTTCAGCAGGAACCAATGAGGTTCATTCTCATGTTACGCAGAACGTTTGAGCTTCAGCAGGAACCAATGAGGTTCATTCTCATGTTATGCAGCACGTTTGAGCTTCAGCAGGAACCAATGAGGTTCATTCTCATGTTACGCAGCACGTTTGAGCTTCAGCAGGAACCAATGAGGTTCATTCTCGTGTTAAGCAGCACGTTTGAGCTTCAGCAGGAACCAATGAGGTTCATTCTCATGTTACGCAGCACGTTTGAGCTTCAGCAAGAGCCAATGAGGTTCATTCTCATGTTACGCAGCACGTTTGAGCTTCAGCAGGAACCAATGAGGTTCATTCTCATGTTACGCAGCACGTTTGAGCTTCAGCAAGAGCCAATGAGGTTCATTCTCGTGTTACGCAGCACGTTTGAGCTTCAGCAGGAACCAATGAGGTTCATTCTCATGTTACGCAGCACGTTTGAGCTTCAGCAGGAACCAATGAGGTGCATTCTCGTGTTACGCAGCACGTTTGAGCTTCAGCAGGAACCAATGAGGTTCATTCTCATGTTACGCAGCACATTTGAGCTTCAGCAGGAACCAATGAGGTTAATTCTCATGTTACGCAGCACGTTTGAGCTTCAGCAGGAACCAATGAGGTTCATTCTCATGTTACGCAGCACATTTGAGCTAATTTTAATTGACATGATTTTCATTTTGGAGTGAACTAACCCTTTAAAGATGAATCACATTGCAATGCGGAAAGGTGATTCTCACAAGAACATTACCTGCATATAGTGACAAGCACATTTCCCTCCGAAATTCTCATTATCGTAATGTATGAACATTTTAAATACTTTTGAGTTTTTAAACTATTACAACAACAACAACAAAAAACGTTTTATTTTAAAAAAGTATAAATGTTTTTGACAAGTTTTGAGAGATTCACATTCCAGATCCTCATACACCCCTTCATGCTGTAAAGGCCTGAGAAAAGAGTCCATTAACTCCTGATTTAGCCTGAGTGTCATGTAGTTGCTTTTGTGTACTAGTGACAATCTCTGAATAGACATCACAACCCTCCTCCCACCACTCTCCCTCTCTTCTGAGGGAACACTGTAAAGAGGTTTTCCGTCACATGTGTACGAGCATTGAGGCCTTTGTCTCGAGGCCTGGCTGTTTGTTTAGCCTTTAAGTGAGTGGCCTGCCTCACACATTGAATGAAGAGGGTGGTGAGAGATAAACAAAGAGAGATCGATAGGGAGGAGAGGTGGGCTAGAAGAACAAAACTTGTAGGGATGATGATGGACATTCTTGTGGGATTAGCTGGTAAAAGAGGCATAAAGACATGGGCCATGGAAAATTAGATAATCAGTACAAGCATGATTTATCACAAATGTATCATAAAATCAGTCTTGGATGCTAATTGACCTATCGGTAAGCCCCTCCCATCGAACGCAGATGAGCCAATGGCAGTTGAGTATCAGTTGCGCTGGGACCGGAACTCGGACATCTTTAGGTGTCAGCGCCATAGAGAAACATTGGGAAATCCGAAGCTGTCATCGGTTTGATGGTGTTTATGCTACAAAAATGGTAAACGTCGTGTCTGAGGTACTGCAACACTGATTCCAGGGATCCTGAGAGGATTTTCTGGTTGTCATACTCTCATTAAGTTACTAGTAAAGTTAGTAATTCCCAGCTAACGTACAAACCGACTAACTATAACTAACTGTTCCCATGCAACGGTGTAACGTTAGGTCAGAAACACAATTGTCTACATTTCAGTGCATCTCTCCATATTAAACTGATTAAATGTGAATTTATGTAATCTTATCCTGCGTTACATGAACAGTGTTGATCCTGGATGTTATCATCTGCGATCGTAACAAGAGGCTTCTCCCGTTTGCATTGAGATCTGTAAACCATCGCTTCCAAATTAATCTCTCACCATATTTATTTTATATCTGTGAGTTTAGATATGTTTAAAGGTCTGCATTATCTGTCTTATAAGGATGACTCCTATTTTGATGGGTGTTATAGTCTACGGGTAGTGAAAGGGAGAGCTCGCACGCAGTTTATCAGAGTTGTTTTGCAGATACAAAGTTCACCAGTTATTAACTGCACCCCCGAAAAGCATAAGGTCTGTGTATATGTTTGTTTACTGTGAGTGTTTTGTGTAATTTGCTGTGTATGTTAAAGGTAATGCCACGGAGAGAGGGCTAGAGAGAGAGAGTTTGTGAATGAGACGTCAATGCACACTAATAAACTTCCTAAACCATCAGTAAAGTTTGACCATCATTCGGACAGGGTATACGCTACATTCCGTGTCCAAAAACATCTTGGGATAAGGTTTTCACACTGACAGCTGTACATTGTAAGATATTGCAACTCCGTTTGTTTGTCCGAGTTAGCAACAGTAACTAAGGGGGGCGGGGCTTACCGATAGGTCAATTGGTTAATATAACATTCCTTCCATTCTAAAATGCACTGCCAACGTAGACAGTTGACTTTCAAGACAACATCCTTTTTGAAGCTTGGAAAGTCCTTGGAAAGCTTGGAAAAAAGTTTCCAGCACATTCAATGATGTTTTATTTTATGTTCCACAGAAGAAAAAGTTGTGGAAGGAATTACATGACAGAATTTTAGTTCAGAGGTCATGATGGAAATTCCTTTTGCCATGTGGCCTTTAAGTTCAATAAGAACTAGTTTACTGTAGTGTTCACTGTGTCCTGTTGTCACGATTCACCAGTGAGAGTGCCCTGATTACCACTAGAGGGGAATCCACCCCGGACTGTCATTCCAAAGACTACATTACCCATATTCCTTTGCCCTGACTCATCAGCTCTCATTGTTTCCACCTGTGTCTCATTTACCTCATTACCTCTGCCTTTAGGCCCTGTCCCAAATGGCACACTTCATGTGCATTTTCGGTCTTGTGGACTTACAATGGCTGCTGCGCACACGTGTCCGTTAAGTCCACGAGACCGCAGGGTGTCCCAGATGTCATTTTAGGTCTCAGAAGGGTGCTCACGATCGCCCCCTTTGAGGTCGATATGCGCCCTCGATGCGCACTTCTGCCGAGCCCGCACTGGTGCGAGCTACGCAGCGGACTTCTTCCCGGCAGTCAAAGCGGCATTACGTCGTGAAAGTGCGGACTCAGAGGAAGACCGTGAGGGTTTAGGGTGCCATTTGCGACAGGGCCAAAGGCAGAGATAATGAGGTAAATGAGACACAGGTGGAAACAATAAGAGCTGATGAGTCAGGGCAAAGGAATATGGGTAATGTAGTCTTTGATGGAATGACAGTCCGGGGTGGAGTGCCCTCTGGTGGTAAGCAGGGGCACTCTCACCGGTGAATTGTGATACCTGTATTGAAAATCTACAATACAGGTGATGTTAGACAGGATAATAATGTCATTAAAATTATACTGAACTATAGACCCTTTTCACATTTCCGGGTTTCTCAGAGCAGAAGTCGTCATAGTTGGGGGTTTTTTTAGGACGATAAATGAGAGTATACATTAAATATATTTTTTGTGTCCACATTTGCTCAAATAAGAAAATAAATAGATTTCACAACTTGATTTCACAACTTTCAAAACAAGTGGGAAAAAAAATGTAGATTGACAACGGCTGTGAAAAGAGAGAAATATGTTATTTTTTACCATCACTCCCATAGGCCCATGTATTAGAAACTGTTTTTGTTTTGTAATTTGATGCAAAAGTAATATAATACAAGAATTGTTGTTATAAATGTACATACATTTAAAAATAAAATTACAAAAAACTTCATCATAGTCTGTGAAAAGTGTCCATTTACATTGCAGTACTTTTCAACATTGAATAAACTATATTTAGTCAAAATTTCTTTGACTTGGATTTAGTCTCTGTGCTTGTTGCAGTGCATAATAGAGTTTTTAATTTTAACCCAGGAAGCAATTTTGTGTTTAAAAGACATCTAATAGCCATCCAAACACAGCCCTGGGGTCTCATTTATAACCGTTGCGTACACACAAAACAGGCCCTGAAAGAGGCGTACGCCACTTTCAGCGCATAAGTTGTGATTTATAAAAACAAACTTGACGGGAAAATTTGTGCACCTGCACGTAAACTCTGACCCATGCGTACAAACTCTTTTACTGTACAGAGTGAGAAAAGTAATGAAGTAAGAACAATATAAAACTCATTTACTCGTTTTCATTTGGATATACATATTTATGTTCCAGTTTCATTAATGGCGATATGCACTGAAATTACATAAAGTCATACTCAGAATTTAGCCTACACAAAATGTATATGAATTTAGACATGTGGATGTGCGACTTTTGATCACTTTTCCTCTGACACGCTGTTTTAATGACAGCAAGGATTAAATAAAGGCTAATTCCAATAATTCCTCTTTAAACCTACTGCAGATCTCATGTTATGACAAAATACAGGGCCGTGCAGAGAGTTCTTCAGGGGCAGGGGCTCAAATGTAAGAAAGGGGCAATATGCTCATCAAACCTGCATTTATTTAATCAAAAATACAGAAAAAACAGTAGCCTAATATTGTGAAATATTATTATATTATGTTCTTTTTAACTTTTTATTAATCAAAGAATCTTGAAAAGAGTATCACAGTTTTCCATCATTGACATTAAATCCTCATATTAGAATGCTTTCTGAATGATCATGTGACACTGAAGAGTGGATGCTGAAAATCCAGCTGTGATCACAGGAATAAATTATATTTTAAATTATTTTTATAATATTTCACAATATTGCTGTTTTTTATCAAATAAATGCAGGCTTGATGAACATAAGATACTTCTTTCATAATGCTGCATAATATTCAAAAATGGTAATATAATAAAGTCCTTTCACGTAACCATTTCGCCAGCCTACACTTTACATAATAGGTATGTACATGTTAACATGTTAACTTTGATAGTTTCATGAAATAGTAAACGGTGTATCAATATACATACTAAATACAAGTGAATTTAACACTTACCATTAATGTGACTTTTGCTGCTGCATGGTTTTGTGCAGGGATTTGTTTGTTAAAATCCATTGTGTCAGCGATGCAATTTATAAAATGAGACAAACCGCAGGAAATCGTTCCAATCCACAAACGTTAGTTCGTCTGTCCATGTAATTTTCAACCGATTTATGAATAAGAACAGAAAATTACCGCTCCACTTCACATCGCCCAATGGAATTTGAACTTGCTTTGCCAGATCACGATTGGTTGGTGTATATACATGACAGGTGTTGGTGAATTGTGTAATACTTTAAAATATATAATATATAGATTTGTAATTAAATCAACACATTAGCTCTGATTATGGATGAAAAAAAAAATATTGGTTAACTTTTTTCCCGTGAGGCCACACACACTCTCTGAAAGGACCATATTTGGCTCGAGAGCCGTTTCCGAACAGTGGAAAATCAGAAGTCAATCAAAACGCACGCAACCCATAGCAACGCGTTATGGCAACGTCTCAACAGAAATTGTCCGACTTTTAAGCCGTTCGTTACTATTGTATACATTGCCATGTTATAATAATCACATTTATTTAGTTTTATTGACCACAATATTATCATTGATATTTGTCTGAGAAGGGCACTTTTGATTCATTTTGAAAAAGGGCAGGGGCTCGAGCACCCAAAGAACCCCCCCCCACCCCACCGCTGCACGTGCCTGCCAAAACTCGAACTAGAGTGGATGAGACAAGAAGCTGTGACACCCGGACAGCTGTGGCAGGACTGTCTGGGGTAGTCACAACAGGAACCTCTGAGACATGGGGAACATGACCGTGAACTCTGGGACCAAGCTGGCTGAAGCTTGGAGACCAGGGAGCCCATGAAAGTACCCTCTGGGGCAGCCGTAAATGGACCTCTGTAGCGACCATCATAGGAACCTCTGGCACCAGAACGGACAAGTTCCGGCATTCGAACGGCCACAGAACCTCTGAGGCAGCCATGACTGGAACTTCTGGGACCAGGAAGCCATGATGAGAACCTCTTGGGCAGCCATGCCAGGATCCTCTGGGCCTGGACAGACATGTCATGCAGCTTGGAGCTCTGGGAATGAGACGGCCTTGAGGCTCACTGGGGCTCTTGTAGGATTCTTGACAGGAAGCCATGACAGGAATATTTGGGGTGTCCATGAAAGAAACAGCGAATGGTCAAAATGGCAAATTAAGCCAGATTAATTGCCCAAAAGTTAAATCTAGCCCACATGTGTGTTCTTCTTCCTGCTTTTGCTGCTTTTGGGGTACATGTATGACACCACAAAATCCCTGGAGCAACATTTGCAACCACAAATAAGCAAACTTAACATTCAATTGTTCCAGCTGGAACTATGGATTGAAGTGAACTAATTTGTGGATTTGAACTGAGTAACATGTGGTCACTCACACAAATCAGGCATAACATTATGACCTATTTTCTTAATATTGTGTTGGTCCTCCTTTTGCTGCCAAAACAGCCCTGACCCATCGAGGCATGGACTCCACAAGACCCCTGAAGGTGTGCTGTGGTATCCGACACCAAGATGTTAGCAAGATGTTCCTTTAAGTCCGGTAAGTTGCGAGGTGGGGCCTCCATGGATCGGACTTGTTTGTTCAGCACATCCCACAGATGCTCGATTGGAATAGAGACATGGGAATTTGGAGGCCAAGTCAACACCTCAAAACTCACCTCGTTGTTGTGCTCCTTAAACCATTTCTTAACAATTTTTGCTTTGTGGCATTATCCTGCTGAAAGAAGCCACAGCCACCAGGGAATACCGTTTCTATGAAAGGGTGTACATGGTCTCTATGTACAAGTTTCTCCAGTAGGCATGTAACATTGGATTTTATTGGATTTTGTTAGCAGTCTATGGTTTTTCTTCAGGAAGGTTTACTGCTGCGAATCTCTTTGCTATCATATGAACCTGTGTTTTTGCTTGGTGAAATCACTGCGATGCCTTTTCCACTCTGCTCGGAAACTTATTTAAATTCACATGCAAATCACTCTCTGCTCTCCTAGAATTTCAGCAAACCTCAAACGAAAACATTTCGGAATACATTACTGAATGCATTTGCAATAAATACCTGTGACTGCACTTTTATTTGCCTTTTATTTTTATAAGTTTTATATCTTTGAGAGTTTTATATCTTTGAGAAGTGGGTAGGTTTAGGGTTGGGCTGGATTTATGTGCTCCAAAATATCTCCAAAAAAGTGGCACCAAGGGGTCCTGACCAAATTGAGAGTGAGAACATGTTGCTCATGCATCTGTCCTTCCCCGATATCCCAGAGTCCCTTGCAACAAGTGTTAAAACTTTTAGCCTGTCCAACACACACATTAAAATCACACATCTGCTCTTAAAAGTTTACCAGTAATAACGTATTATCATTTGGCATGAGGTCCTTTTCTTTTATGACCTCTATAAAACTAGACTCCAACATGATTCTATTACAAATAGCCAAATGATTCTGTTCAGAATCTAATTGCATCGAGCACAAGAATGAGCCACTCACAGCTGTGAGCATATGGGCATACGGCACACTGAACATTTGGAAAACTATTCATGGAGATCTCGTCCTTGAGTAGATCTCACAGAGCACTCCATCATAAAAATGAATGATTTTACTTTTCCTCAGAGCTTCTCGTTTATCTAAGCAGCAGACGCACCATCGGATTGGTCCATATCTCAAAATGCCATGAAAGACCAAGGCCTTAGGAAGGAAATAATGTTATATTGGCTCAACATTGAGTTACAGATCAGAATTAAAACAGGCCTTTTTAGTGGTGTATGTGAAGGCAAAAATATAATCCCAAAAACACTATTGGACTGGGCGGGGGACTTATTTGACTTGGGCCAGTAAGAAACCACTTGTAACCACCCAAAACACCCTAGAAACCATCCAAGACAGATTGGCAAACAAATAGCAGAGCCCTGAAACAACACCCTAGGATGACTGTAGTCGAGTAGAGTTTAACAAGCACCACTCATATTTTTTTTTTCAAAAATTGCACATAATTGGTTTAATAACCACTGAGAGGGCCAATGACAAATACACGTGTCCAAGATAACATGAAAATCTGAAAAAATTCACTCTTTCAATTTACATTGCTTTCATTTGGATATGGTTCATATAACATTTTATGCCATTATATACCAAAAAAAGTCAATTTAATGACATTTTTGTTACTCTTTTTATTAAAAAGCAAAACATTAGGTAAGTGTAGGAGAGTATTTTAATATAGATAAAAGGCATTTTTTTATAAATATGATGAATTATTAAAAGGGTTTGTTCACCCAAAAATGAAAATAATGTAATTTATTCCTCACCCTCATGCCGTTCCACACCCGTAAGACCTCCATTCATCTTCGGAACACAAATTAAGATATTTTTGTTGAAATCCGAAGGCTCAGTGAGGCCTGCATAGACATCAATGAAATGTACACTCTGAAGATCCATTAATGTACTAAAAACATATTTAAATCAGTTCATGTGAGTACAGTGGTTCAATATTAATATTATAAAGCGACGAGAATATTTTTGGTGCACCACAAAAAAACTTAATAACAACTTATATAGTGATGGCCAATTTCAAAACACCGCTTCATGAAGCTTTGGAGCATATCGATTCAGCTGTTCGGAGCGCCAAAGTCACGTGATTTCAGCAGTTTGGCGGTTTGACACGCAATCCAAATCATGAATCGACTCGCTGATTCGATACGCTCCAAAGCTTCATGAAGCAGTGTCTTGAAATTGGTTATCACTATACAAGTCGTTATTTCGTTTTTGTGGAGCACCAAAAATATTCTCGTCGCTTTATAATATTAATATTGAACCACTGTACTCACATGAACTGATTTAAATATGTTTTCAGTACATTAAAGGTCCCGTTCTTCGTGTTTTTGTGAAACTTTGATTGTGTTTACAGTGTGCAATATAACATGTGTTCATATTTCGCGTGTAAAAACACAGTATTTTTCACACAATTTACTTATCTGTATACTACTGTTTTCACTGTCCTAAAAACGGCTGATGACTTCCTTGTTCTATGAAGTCCCTCCTTCAGAAATACGTAACGAGTTCTGATTGTGCCAGCGGTTCCCGTGTTGTGATTCAACAGCAGCTTAGCGCACGTTGCACTGAAAGGTCACGCCTCTTAACGGGGAGATGTATGCGCTCAATGATCTCTAAGTACAGCGTCCCTGTGAAAGCCAAACAAAGGTGATTTGACTCCGGGATGAAAATAACAGCGTCTGGACGGCATGGCGACAAACACACTCAAACGCAACACTTCCTCTTCTCCATGTGGGACAGCAACAAGACCACGCCCCCTTTTTCACGTATTCTTGTGGGCGGAGGTTAGTCTGTTCTACTGTTCTACTGACGTAATTAATGAAGGAAGTACCAGGATGTAGTCCAAGCCGGCCGTTCGCTGTAGGCTTTGAAAGGGAACTTCTGTTAAATAAAATATCTCGCTTGGCATTGAACTTTGAGCTTTATAATTTTACAGGTATTATTTATGCTCTAACAGCAACATTACACACTAACTAAAGTTTGAACAATGGGATCACGAAGAACGGGACCTTTAATGGATTTTGAGAGAGGAAATGTCATTGCTGGCTATGCAGGCCTCACCGAGCCTTCGGATTTCAACACAAATATCTAAATTTGTGTTCCGAAGATGAACGGAGGTCTTAAGGGTGTGGAACGACATAAGGGTGAGGAATAAATTACAGTATTTGCATTTTTGGGTGAACTAACCCTTTAATTCATACTTATCATTAGGTCTTTGGGAGTCGCACTATATCACTAAACTTGCCTTGTCATAAAAACTTCACATTTTAACTGTGAAGTTTTTATGACAAGGCAAGTTTAGTGATATAGTGCGACTCCCAAAAGTATGTCTTATATGGTATGAATGTGTGTATGAATGTAAACCGGATGTACTACATTTGTCACTGTCATGTGACCTACAGTCTGGCCAGAAGTCGTCCCGGGACTTTTCGTCAACTGTTTTATAAATACTGTGAATTCAGACGTACTATTTCATGTATTTTTTGCCCGCTCTATAGTTGGGAAGTATGCAATTTCGACTTCAGCCACAGTCATAAGGGTCTGCAGGGGCCTCCTTTTTATGACATATGATATATATATTAAATTCCCAAATTAAATTTGTTCATCATTGAAGAGGTATATTGAAGCATTTGTGTGATTGCATTTTTTAAATATTCTGGGATAAATTGACACAAACCAAAGTAACCACACAACCTCTGGATCCTCTCAGCTATGGTAAGCGTCCGCCAGCACGTTTCGATCGCAGTCATCTTTCCAAAGGTCTGATCTCACCCGTCAGCTATGGCAGGCCTGACATTATCAGGGGAATTCTCCTCTTCCAGCCTGGTACATAGAAGAGATTCCAGTACTATCTGCCTCACTGGCTTTCTAACAGTCCCGCTGTGACAAATTAGACTGTATTCACATCTGGCATCTGAGTAAAATGAAAGAAGAATAATTGAAGCTTTTTTTATTTGCATTGTTTCTGGTTTAATAATGAATGAGTGAAGGGTCGTGCGGAGTGGAGGGATGAAACGCTTTTGTTCAGCCGTTGCTTTGCACAAATGATCTTTATCTTCACACTTCTCACACACTCCCTCTCTCCTTCTTTCTTTCTTCGCTGTGTGTGTGTGTGTGTGTGTGTGTGCATGTAAAGTGTTGTGACAACTCCTATCCCGGAGTGCTTAAGCGCACATTCCATTCCTCCTAGCGGTCCCCCGGGTACGGCCCACCCTTTTCAATTAGAGCCGCAGCCAGAGAAAGACCAACAGGTGCAGAGGCCACAAAACAAGATGAATTAGGCACCAAGCCAATGAAGCCACTGAAACACATACAATTACACCCACCCAAACACACACACGAAACGAGTTCACACACAATTTGGACATATTTGTCGCCGGTTAAGCTGCGGTTTTGAGGTTCCAGCGCTGAGATGTTACAGGCTGCTTTTCTGGCCTTCTGTTCGACATTCTTAAGATGCACTGTCAGCTGGACTCGTTCTGCGTATCTCAGCATTGAGCGCATAAAAATACTTGATCTCATCCTCTGTTCGGGGTCCAGTCCCATAAAAGCAACATGGTTTATGTGCTGTCAACTTTTCACGCGCGCTCGACTAATGAGATGAGCAGTTGATCGGTGTGCATTACCATCCATCATTGACTTCTGACCAGACGCTCCGCGGTCGGAGCGGACTGATGCTGGACTGTCCTGTGAACCCAACGATTGAATATGGATCAAAAGAGTTTACCGAATCCAGAAGGCGGCTTAGTTTTTAGTAATAACAGACATATTTCTGGCAATGAACCTTCATGCCTTTTCCCCTTTTTTCTGTCTAAAGACCATAAAATTCAATATAGGCGCTTTGGCCTGGAGGAATCATGCAGAATTCATGTTTAAAAGACTGAAACAGACATATCTAACCAATTTAAGTCCTTGAACTTTTAAAAGGGTTGTATAACTGAAAGATGAACAGTCAACTATTAAAATAGCAGATCATGATTGAAGAGCATGCTTAGCAAAGGCCACCCTTTACATTAATGTTAACGGGTATGTCATATTTACTTATGGAACTGAATCAAATGACAGATTGTTATTATTAGCACTATTTCTATAGCTTATGCTTAAGGTTAAAGGCACAATATGTAACATTTTTGGATTAAAATATTCAAAAACCACTAAAACAATGTTATATATTTTGTTGACTTGTGTACCGACTGTGCGTTCACACCGCCGCCGGCGAGAGCGTCAAACTTCGCTCTGGCCGCCCTGCCAATGACGCTGTAGAAAGATTTGTGGACGCGCTGACGCTCTGACGTTGATCGAATGCTTGGTCTTTTTTTTTACTTTATTTAAAGGGGCTGCAAAGCAAACAATCATGTTGTCCTGCATTTGTGCTGACTGACCACAGATAGAGTATACCTGTGTAAGTTAACCTCATGAAATCATTTAAATATGAAAGTTTAAAAAAAAACTGATCTATGGAAAACTTAACAATTATAGTTGCATGTTTGCTACGAAATAAACCATTTAAAAGCCATTTGTGTGGTGTGGCTTTTGTGTTCAAGGTTAAATGCTAGTCTCATTTCAACAGTTTATAGGAGATGTTTGCTAGCCTTGGTCTTTAATTAACAGTAACATTCATTTGTGTGCAGACTTCATTACAATAACTGTCCTGGTTGAAGTGCAGCATTAATGCAATTGGTCGAATCAGTGTTGTTTTGAGCAAATTAATTGCGTTCCCGCTGAAAAACAAGCGTTCTAGAGCGAAAATGTTGCCTATAAATAATGTTGCGCGCCTTCTTATCAAACCCGCCACAGCAACGATCAACCTCTCCTCCATTTTGATTGCGAACTAATGTGGTCGGAACCAAAGTGTACAGAACTGTGTTCTCAAGCAGAGCACCTCTACATTCCGATTGGTTGCCGCTCGGTTGCCGCCTGACCACGTCATAGCTCATTACCATAAAGTTGAGGTGATTTCAAATCTCCTCAACGCCCAAATCGTCCAAGACGTGCCGCGCCGCTCTTGCCGAAGCTCCCATTGAAAATGAATGACTTCCGGCCACTTTGACACTCTCGCCGGCGGCGGTGTGAACGCACAGTTACATTAGCACACGTTTCCAAGAATGTTTAAATCCAGAGAAATAAGCAATTTTAACCAGGACACGGACCGTGTCCGTGCATCGCCTATCAATGACATCATACCCGTGTTACCTAGCCTGGCTCCGCCCTCCTACGTACTTCTGCTCAATTTTTATTTTCCTTCTCCATCTGCGATTGCTGTATATTCGCTGGTTTTCTCCGGACAAATTTTAACCGGTCCAATCAGTGAACAGAGGGAGTGGCTGAGAGCGATGACGTTGATGTCGTGCACTAGTTCCAATAGGCAGATCCAATAGTTTTAAACTTCAACAGAGCACCCGCCTTCAAGGAAGTAAAAGCTTGTCAATGGAGAGTGGCCAGACTCTCTGTACAAATGAAACGTACAAATGAAGGACCAGGCTACGTGTTACCCTCGATTTTGTAGAAACCATGGAAACACCAAAGGTGCTTTAATATATCATGTGTTTCATTAGACAGGTGAGCAACTGTTTGGATACATTCATCGACAGAAAACGAATCATTGTTATATAGCTCAACACAGTCTTATTGTTTAAATCTCGAGAGTACCATGTGTTACCATGCCTGATATCGATCTAGTTTACTGTGTGTGCAACAAGTGTCTCAAAGCCGCCAAGCAAACGCACAGGGTAGCATTATAACATAACTTTCAACACACTAATGTATCTAATATGATAAAACAGAGCTGCGTTACCCCACAAACACATGCCCGGAAGAAGTGGAAGCACTCGTCTGTGGCATAATAAAAACTCCACGAAATCAAGGCGTCATCAAGCTACGCCTTTGTTTTGAATAAGTGACCTCATACAGCGAAAAATGTCATAATGATTTGAACAAACACCTTAGTGTGCACTTCAGAATGTACACTACTGTTCAAAAGTTTGGGTCAGGTGAAGTCTCATGCTCACAAAGTCTGCCATTTATTTAGCAAATACAGTAAAAACAGTATTGTGAAATATAAAATAACTGTTTTCCATTGTAATATATTTAAAAATGTAATTTATTCCTCTGATGCAAAGCTAAATTATAAGCATCATTACTCTAGTCTTCAGTGTCACATGATCAAATCTATAGGCTATATGGGAGGGGTATGGACTCCAAAATGAAAAATGTTTTAAACGTTTGTTACTAGAGAAGAGGTTGATAGAGGAACAGTTATTTCCTCTTGTGGCTGAGCCGTGACTCATACCTGTAACCTGTTATTTTAAAAACATACAGACCCGCAGGTCCACTGTATATCACACAGACTTAAATCAAATGAAAATTCCTAGTAAATCCACAAAGGCTAGCAGAGAACAAAAGAGTACCTTTGCTCTCATAAGAACACTCATCTCCTTTTGAAATACAATTTCAGGCTGTGCAATACAGCAGCTGAGCAGATTCTTCCCACTGTAATAAAATTGATTTGGTGGAAAAGTTTGGCCATCACTGCCATGAGGGACAGCAGCGAAAAAGAAAAGAATGACTGTAAAATCTGTATCTGGCTGAAATATAGATATATGGAGAACAGACCGTGAAGACTGGCTTTTGGCTTTCTTTGCATACTATCCATCAAAAAAATAATAATATTAGGATTAGAATTGAATTACTTCATTTAAAGATTAGTGCATCTTCAATCACTGTACAAATACAATGGCAAAGGTGCCCACGCTTGTGTGGCTAATATTGGCCAAAACATCTTCAACTGTTCAAATGCAACTTCGACATTTAAATGCTTTAACTTACTACTTACTTTAAAAGTGTTGGCGGTTATATCACCACATACATAGCCTACCTTTTTAGTCAAGTGCATCGTGTAAGTATGGCCTTTGGAAATCAGTTCTCATGTTATTTTTGATTGAATTGTGCCCTCTTGTGGTCACATATTACATAACAGCATAGACCACCCCTTACAAGATCTATCTATCTATCTATCTATCTATCTATCTATCTATCTATCTATCTATCTATCTATCTATCTATCTATCTATCTATCTATCTATCTATCTATCTATCTATCTATCTATCTATCTATCTATCTATCTATCTATCTATCTATCTATCTATCTATCTATCTATCTATCTATCTATCTATCTATCTATCTATCTATCTATCTAGGTTTGGTATCTAAGTGAGGACATTTCATAGGCGTAATGGTTTTTATACTGTACAAACTGTACATTCTATCCCCCTACTACACCTACCCCTAAACCTACCCATCACAGGAAACATTCTGCATTTTTACATTTTTAATAAAACATTGTTTAGTATGTTTTTAAAGCTATTTTAAATGTCCTCATATTTCCGTCGTAATACCAGTGTAATACCTGTGTCATATACACATTTTTGTCCTCATAAATCACACTCTCACACACACACACACACACACACACACACACACACACACACACACACACACACACACACACACACACACACACACACACACACACACACACACACACACACACACACACACACACGTCTAGGAAAATTGACATCTTCACATTATTATAAAATTGTAAGCATATTGCATAGTCGTGCTTGGAGTTTTATTTGTGATAACACAATGAAACATGCCAAATTGTACTGAAATTATGAACATATGCAAAAACATGAGAGAACCAATACAAATTTTGTAGTTACAGTTTTTGCCCATTGCTTGAACACATTTTGCAAAACTTCGCTCATTGTGCCAAAACTCTACACACAAGTAAACATGACACAACACTGGGAAATTTACCATTCACATCTGTGTCAAATTGAAACTCTACAATCAAAACCTAAACTCTGCTATCAAAACCTAACATTTCTTTGTCAAAATGTAACTGATGACAAAATGACACATACTTGCATACTAGTCTACTTTATATAAAACACTGCAGTCTTTGATTTTCACTGTTTATTCAGAAGGCATATTTTCAGGAGGCACATTTTCAAACAACCAAAAAAGCAAATAGGCATTGTTGGATGGCATTGTCTGCCCTCACTAGGTCCACAACGGCAAGTTGCTGCTGTTGTGTGAACAGGCGTTGGCGTCCTCCCCCAGAAGGTCTTCTAGTCATTCTAGAGAAATACAACCACAAATTGTCATCGGTTTGCTTCTTTTTCTTACAGTACTTTACTGTATATACTGTATCATCCACTGTACTGAAACATCTCAATATAAGTAATCATGGTATGTTTCACGAAAACTACCACTAAGGCTGCAAAAGGAGCATTAGCACCCTGCAATACCCTGTACACGTGATGTGGTCATGTGATATACTGTAGTACAGTGCTGTAAATACCATCTGAGTAGAGTAGAAGGTAGAGAGGTGAAGACATACCTGTTTTCTAGTCGGAATGTTCTTATTACAGATGCCACTGTGAAGCGGCTTAGATGTGGGTGGACTCTCTGCCCAGCTTCCCTCATAGTCAGGCCAGGGTTGATGAAATGGTCCACCAAAGTTGCTCTTATATCATTAGAAATAGGGGTCCGTGCATGGCCTCTTCAACCTTGACCATGACCTCCTCCTCCTGCTCTGCCTCTTGCTCTCCCTCCATCCATGCTTGCAAAGTTATTGAAATAGCTAAACTGAGGGCTTTTTGTAGCTGGCTGATTGGTGTTCAGTTTTGCAAGTAAGTGTATTTGTGTATTTGAGTGGTTGCAATTACCCGATGTGTATTGTATTTTGGATACATGTGTTTTCCAAATGGCACCCTGAGATTTCATTTTTGAACGAAGTGTCTTATGTATGAAAGAGTGTAGTATGCAGGACCAAGTGTGTTGCATAAAGGAGTAAGTGTGTTGCAGAAATGACACTAGAGTGCAAAGCAGCGCTTTTGTTTAAGGTATGGGTACATGTGTTTGAGGTATGGTAACAAAAGCTTCAAGTTGTGTTACTTTAGTCTAAGCATGGGTCTATAGTGTTCAAGCAACGGGCAAAAACTGTAATATGCTTCTCTTGTGATCTTTTTTCTTGTGAGTTTTTCTTGTCTATAATTTTTTTGCATAGTAAAATAAAACTTGTAGCTGTAGTTTGCCTCTTTTTTTCCATATAAATCTGTAAAATAAATAAATACCTAGTCTTTTGTTCTTCCCTAAAATTTAAAATATTATTGTTTGTTCAGCACATCCCACTCGATTGGATTGAGATCTGGGGAATTTGGAGGCCAAGTCAACACCTCAAACTCGTTGTTGTGCTCCTCAAACCATTCCTGAACCATTGTTGCTTTGTGGCAGGGCGCATTATCTGCTGAAAGAGCCACAGCCACCAGGGAACACCGTTTCCATGAAAGGGTGTACATGGTCTGCAACGATGCTTAGGTAGGTGGTACGTGTCAAAGTAACATCCACATGGATGGCAGGACCCAAGGTTTCCCAGCAGAACATTGCCCAAAGCATCACTACCTTCGCCGGCTTGCCTTCTTCCCATAGTGCATCCTGGTGCCATGTGTTCCCCAGGTAAGCAACGCACTTGCACCCGGCCATCCATGCGATGTAGAAGAAAATGTGATTCATCAGACCAGGCCACCTTCTTCCATTGCTCCATGGTCCAGTTCTGATGCTCACGTGCCACTGTTGGCGCTTTCGGTATTGGACAAGGGCCAGCATGGGCACCCTGACGTCTAGAGTCCCATACGCAACAAACTGCGATGCACTGTGTATTCTGACACCTATCAGAACTAGCATTAACTTCTTGAGCAATTTGAGCTCCAGTAGCTCGTCTATTTGAACGGACCAAACGGGCCAGCCACTTGAATCCCACGTGGATCAATGAGCCTTGGCCGCCCGTGACCGTGTCTCCAGTTCACCACTGTTCCTTCCTTGGACCACTTTTGATAGATACTGACCACTGCAGACCGGGAACAGAAGACCACTGCAGACCTCGCTCAAATCCTTACGCTTACCCATTTTTCCTGCTTCTAACACATCAACTTTTGAGGAAAAAATGTTCACTTGTTGCCCAATATATCCCACCCACTAACAGGTGCTGTGAAGAAGAGATAATCAGTGTTATTCACTTCACCTGTCAGTGTCATGATGTCATAACTGATCGGTGTGTGTGTGTGTGTACTGGTAGATTCATTAAAAAGAAATATCCCCTCCAGATATCACTTTTGGCCACTACTGTTGTCAAATGAACATTCCGTTTTGTTGTAGTTTCGTTTTCACTCTGTTTAGTAGTTACCCGTTTCCTGCATTCTTTTGTGTTTCGCCACTATTGGCGTCTCTTTGATTATTAAACAACATTTATATTTGAATTACTTAGTCTATGTTCTTCATCCTCAAACTCAACTTTACAACTATTAAACGCAAATAAAAAACAATCAATACTATATTTAATGTAATATGGTATCAATATTATTTTTTTAATTATGCATATTAAAAAGATCTTATTTACACATTTTAGAATTACAGTAGAGAATCACAAGTCACAGTATAGACACTATATAGTTCCAATATTTCGTTTTTTATGAGAATATATGTGTGTGTGTGTGTGTGTGTGTGTGTGTGTGTGTGTGTGTGTGTGTGTGTGTGTGTGTGTGTGTGTGTGTGTGTGTGTGTGTGTGTGTGTGTTTATTACAATGTTCAATATATATTAAAATGTGCATAAAGTGCATACACTATGTGGTTACACCTGCTCAACAGGCTGTCACAAAAAAATACTAGGTATTAAAAATGTCCTGTAAATGCAATCAACATTTACAGTTCAAAATGGCGACGTCCTTCTCCTCCTCATCCCACACAGGAAATGGAAGGGGGACATTTTGGAGTGGGTTTTCTTTGAGGCTCCTGGGGACTCCGGATCACTTTCTGGGTCAGAATGTGATTGCGGTGCTTCCGGAGCAGCAACGTACACTGGAACAACAGGAAGAGACGGCGGTGCGGAGGTTTGCGTCTGATAATCTTGAGATATTCTTGTCTTTGTTTCCTCGGAAGCATTCAGGCCCCGCAAGTGGATCACAAAATTTGACGTCTGCTGTTCCAAAGACGTAAAATCCTCTTGGATCTCAGAAAACTGTCACCGCAAAGAAAATAAATTATTTACTGAACAATTGTCATAACTGCTTGATTGCTTGTCATCACAAAATGTAGCTAAACTATATTATCTCCCAGCTTTAATCTGTGACATGTGACTACAAGGCATGAAGATATTAAGATATTATAAGCATTAGCATCATGATTTTCTGTTAAGCTGCTTGGATACAATGTGGATTGTGAAAAGCGCTATATAAATCAATTTGACTTGCGGCTGCCGTTATCTGTGAATCTTTTCATACCAGATCAGTGTTGAACTGTAATAATTCTTTGGTCCATTTAGAGTCGATGGAGGGACCAACCATCTCGGCCAGACCCTGATGGCTGCTACGAAGTGCCTGAGGAAGAGCCAGCAAAACCATACTTCATTTCAGACTTTATAATATGAACGTTGCTGTCTCGCTATATCTATTTCCTAAAATATCCTATATAAATGTGTGTATTGACCTGTAAAAGGTTTATATTGGTTTCCAGCTGTGTCCGGCACTGTTGGACTTTGCTTTTGAACTGACCAAGTTCTGCAAACAGGTTCTGAAACACACAAATAAATACACATATATCAAGTAAACATTCATCACAGAGGGTCAATATAAGTGTGCACAGTATACGGCAAGATGTGTATCACCTCAGTGTCTGTGAGGACGGCGTGAGGGTTGTGGGCTTCCTGTGAGCTGTCAGGGCTCAGAGTTACTCTGGTGTGTAACTCCTCCAGCAGAGCCCAGCGCTTCTGTAAAGAGCTCTGAACCGCACACACACTCACCTCACACTCCCGCTGAACCTGCAGCAGGGAACGCAGAGAGCTCATCCTGATGGACACAGAGAACACGAGCATCAGAAGCTATCGGAAAACCCACACTCAACAATACAACACTGTAACATCATCAAATGAAATTATATCTGGCCTTGAAAAGATAATAACCCAAGGCTGAATATCGGCTACCCAAAAGAATAACGTGGTTTTTGCCAAATATGATAAACATGTTGGAGATTTTGGGCTTTCAACATTCAAGTAGATATTGTTTGAGAGAATGAACACAGCTGAAATCTAAAGGGTGACTGTAAAGAAAAACTTCAGTTGTGTATGTCATGGTTTTAATGACTATTTATTCTACAGTGTGGAAAAAGTCATAATAAAGAATGAGTAGGAGTGTCTGAACGCTTCTCATAAGTCATAAGCTTTGGCAATACAAGTGTACATCCCTAAGTACACTTTAGCATACTTTTTTATTACGGAAATAAAATGCTTTAAAATATATATACTTAAGTGCGAACTGAATGTTTTCGGACACTTGCATGTTATTTACAATTAAAAATGTATTATAGCTGAAATTTAAATGAAATGCAATTACTTAAAGGTCCCATGGCATGAAATTTTCATTTTTCATTTTTTTCATTTTTTAACACTAATATGAGTTCCCCTAGCCTGTATATGGTCCCAGGTGTAAACCGCGTTCTGGGTGTTCTGCTCTGCCTTTGAGAAAGTGAGAGCTCAGACGAGCCGATCTGGAATCTTCCCTGTATGTCGTCATAAGGGGAACGGTTACCTCCCCTTCCTCTGCTTTGCCCGCCCAGAGAATTTGGAGAAAATGGATTCAGTTTAATTTAGTCGCAATGTCAACACAGGCTTTACAAACGGACTTTTACCATATGGATTCGACAGCACCGCCACACACAGTGAGTAACAGTGTTCATTAATGCCTGATCTGTGATCAGTGATTTGTGATGTGTAGCTAATCATTCAAGTTCACACAGACTTTCTTTCTAAATCGTTTAATACTCAGTCCTTCCAGAAAAATGCGGCTTTTTTTTGTGATTGTTGCAGGCAAAAATCCTTGATTATGCGGCATGTTTTCTTAAAAAATGCGATGAAAAATGCGTGAAAATGCGGGATATTTATGCAATTTTATGCGATGAAATTGCGGGAACTGAAACTGCGGTTTGATGAGAAAGAGAAAAAAAACACTACATCACAGAAAGTGCTGGGAATATTTAAGTTCTCATCTTGTTTTATTGAAGACCTTAATAAACACATGGCTCAAATTTACAAAACATTGAGTCAAACAAGTTCTGTAGCTTTACAAAAGGAATATGCTACAACTTGAAAAATGAATAAATAACTTCCTGTTTTACAGAGTTGGCTTTACAAAACAGACATTTGAGTGCTTCCAATGCACAAAGTGCAATCTCTTAAAGGGTTAGTTCATCCAAAAATTTAAATTCTGTCATTAATGACGTCCCCTTATGTCGTTGGACACCCGTAAGACCTCCGTTCGTCTCTAAATAACGACTTATATAGTGATGACCGATTTCAAAACACAGCATCATGATGCTATGAATCAGCGAGTCGATTCATGATTCGGATCGCGTGTCAAACTGCTGAAATACGTGACTTTGGCGATCCGAACCGCTGAATCGACTCATTGATTCATAACGCTTCAAAGCTTCATGATGCTGTGTTTTGAAATCGGTCAACACACCGGGAAACTGCTTTGCGCGGTCTTTTGATGTTATTTTTGTTGGCAAATGGGAGTTTGCACTTCATCATGGTTTCACCGATATCTATGGTTTCACCACGGGGTTTGCAGCTTTTCGATGACGTTCACATCGGGTAATTACGTCACTTCAAAACGTTCCCATGGCAATAGGCTGAAATGGCGGCTCTTGTGTGAAGTAAACGAACATTTTTAAACTTTCTGCTAATATATATGACTTTTTTTGCAACGAAAATGCGGGGATTATGAAATCAAGCTAGCCCCGCATATTTTGCACGCGGAAATAGGCAATTTATGCGGCGAAAGTGCGCCGTATTTGAAAAAATGCGCCCCCCGCATAAATATGCGGACTTTGGCTGATTATGCGTTAAATCACGCGATCGCATAATCACGTTTTTCTGGAGGGACTGAATACTGTTTATGCATCAGTGAATCAAGCCAGTGACTAAACGATCAACTTCACATCGTTTCTGTTAGTAGCATGAAACAAATCTGTTATTTAAAGTGTGTTAAACTACAGAGAGCGATCAAAGAACACTCTTTATAATGTTCAGATCTGTCAATTGCATGTCGCAAGTGTATCTGCGCACTTGCCCAAACTGCTGTTATAATGAATGACGCTGCACAGTGAAGCTCTTCCTGTATTCCTGTCGATGTCGTGTTTGCTGTTAGTTGTGGTCAAAGCATTTTGTGAGAGAAAATGATGAGATCACTGCATTCACGCCTGATCAACAGACTGTCTACTCAATGCTCATCACTGCAGCTTTTCATGTGATGGGAAAAGATCTAAAAATATTACTATAATCAACACTTTCACGATTCGTTCATCGCGACAGCTGTAAAAAAAACGTAGTATAAGTATTCGAGAGGAGTTCCACATGTCTCTCTCTGGCAGCGCTTGCAGACCTCGCTAAACCACGCCCCCTCCGCCACATAATCTAATACTCATTTCAAATGCAAAGATGTCAGCCATTCACAACAGTGGGCGTTTGCACTGAAGTCTCACATCAGACACGCCCCTTGAAACAGAGCATTCAAGCCAGAGGGCTAATATCAGAATATAATTATGACATTTTGTGATGAAAAAATCATACTAACAATATAAGTACACCTCGGGAAACATTATAAAATAATAAAAACAATCCATGCCATGGGGCCTTTAAGTAGGACTTCAGTACATCTTTATATGTAATTTCATAATTACTTCTGTTGTCTTTGATATATATGGTTAAAGTTTACTGTCAGTTATGGTAAATAAGCTAAAATATACTTAATTGTCATAACTACTGAAACTTGTATGTCATGTATTTAAATATATTTGTAATTACACATTTGTAATAGGGAAGTTAAGTTGCAATTTAGTACATTAAAAATATATTAATTCTAAATTTAAAATCAAATAACACATTTCAGTATTATGGTCAAGTACTAGGCTACTTTAGTATGTTAGTCAACACATCAAAATAAGTGTACTTCTTTTAAGCGTTTTAAAAGATCTTTAAAGCAATGATTTAAAGTGGGCAATAAATTTAAAAAATAAATGATATTAATACATAGTGCACTTTTTAGGTCATAATGTACTCTCTCTTTTTTTAAATAAACTTTTAAGATTTGAAGTACACTATAAGTGCACATTCAATACAATTAAGCCCACTTTTTTACAAGAGGAACTTTAAAACGAAAGCATGTCAGTTTGTTGTCTGAAATCATGGGTGTGAGACAAACATAGAGGTGGAGTTCAAACAGAGACAGAGAAGTCAATAGGTAAATATTTGTCATATCTGTGTAATGTATGTAGATCAGGTTCATCTGTACAGCTCACCTGTCCTGCAGGTAAGAGCGTATATGGTTAACTCGGTCTTGAAGTGCAAATTTCTCTTTTCTCTCCTTCTCTTCCTTATTGGCCCCGTCACGGAGAGTCCGAGACACTGCCTGAATGCAATAAGACAAATGTTTGGTTTTTATAAACGTTACTTATTCGTGTCTAGCAGGATCAACAAGAGCAGTCTGTTTCTAACGCAATATGTAATGAGTTTGACATGACAGCTTAATGACTGCTAACACATTCCATTAATGACAGTGTTCATTCTGACAGAAAGTAAGGATGGGCCAACTATGGTTCAAGTGTGTCAACGCACCACACATCCTTAAGAGACGAACCTCTAGTCTGGTGAGGAGGCCTCGTATGTGGGGCTCGCTGGGGTCCGGCAGGGGTTCGTGGAGGAGGGACACCACTAAACCATCCGCTAGAACATTAACCAGGGATTCCTGCAGATGACCTGCATCCTGCTGTAGATTTATACTGATACAAAGAAGATCAAAGAAATGAATGACCATAATAACCATATGAAGACTACTTGTGTAACTATATAGTTTCCTACTAAAAACAACAGTATGCATCAAGAATAGTATATCTGAATTCACAGTATAAAAGAGTAGGCAAAAAGTACCCATTGAGATTCTGAAGTGTGCATACGATGGACTCTTTATTATCCCATGAGGCCATGATTTAAGAATGTCAGTGAAGCAACGCAAATGACGCTGGTAGATCACATGATAAAGACCAATGGAATGTAGTACATTCAAATTATATTCATATTACACACATTTATACTACATAGAACATACTTTTTTAGTGGTCGTGAAGTAATTACTTATTCAAAATATGTACCGACTCAAGAGAGTACGCGATTTTGGACGCAGCGGCAGCCAGCATTGTGTTTTATTTATTCATTTATATTATAGAATTTTTTGGGTTCAGCAGTTCAGTGTTAAATCTGTGGCATCATGCTATTGATTTTGACAGAAAATACTTTTGGGTCATCTCTCAATCTGAAGTGTAAAAGAAGCAAAAAACAAAAATACTTTTTATAGCAGGCCAATAATAAAGCCAGATATTTGTTGCCACATGAGACTAGTGAATTAAGTCCGTTCACACCACAAACGATACCTATAAAGAGAACTATATTAGTGTCCACACCAAGCGTGCCAAACGAGTCCTGAGAAGTGAAGAAAAAGCGTTTCGATCGCTCCCCAGGTGACTGCATGCAGTATAGGTCATAAGCCCCGCCCTCTCCATGTAATCTAATGGGACATAGACAAACTAAACAATCAAATTACACATCAAATACACTTCCAAAGATGGTTTCCGTCATTTTAGGCAGTTTTTATCACGCTGATGTAAGTTCAAGTGTTTGTTTTTTAAATAAGTTGGGTTCTAGTTAAGTTATTTGATGCTATAAAAATGGGAGTGTGACATCATGATTGACAGCTGTGATTGCTTCTCTGAGCGAAGTAGTCACTGAGGCACCAACGGACATTTTCAGGAACTTCGAGAGGAGATTGGAGCTTTAATAAGTTATTTGAAGTTATTTCCATAACTGTTTATTTCACAAAAAGTTCAGGGGCGTGTGATTGATTAGGACGGGAATGGGCGGGACCTTGATATTCACTTCACGCTCACTATTGCGCAGACTCAAGACCCAAGATTTCAATCAAAGAACTGGAAGAGAGTGAAGGTGCATCGTCCATCTTTTTTTACAGTCTATGGTCCACACGTTCTGTTTATTCTAAGCACTGTCATTTTGTCATTTGCTGCTTTAAATGCTCTCGCTCTTTAAAGAGATAGTTCACCCAAAAATGAAAATTAACCCATGATTTACTCACCCGCAAGTCATCCTAGGTGTATATGGCTTCCTTCTTTCAGACGAATACAATCGGAGTAATATAAAAAAAAGTCCTGGCTCTTCCAAACTTTATAATGGCAGTGACTGTTGCTCTGTTTTTGAAGTCCATAAAAACTGCATCAGTCCGTCAAATAACTGCTCCACACGGCTCTGGGGTGTTAATAAAGGCCTTCTGAAGCGAATAGATGAGTTTGTGTAAGAGAAATATCCATATTTAAAACTTTATCAAGTTTCGGCCGATCGCCTTCCGTATTCAATTTATGGGAAAAGTGTTGAAAGTGCCTCTGCCGATCAAAGGCTTCCGTTACCAGGTACGCTCGTCAGACGCATCTTGAACTGCGAGAAGGCACTTCCAACACTTTTCCACGGAAGGCGATCGGCTGGTACTTTACTTTATAAAGTTTTAAAAATGGATATTTTTCTTACACAAACACATCGATTCACTTCAGAAGGCCTTTATTAACCCTCCAGAGCCGTGTGGAGCACGTTATTTGACGGACAGATGCATTTTTATTGACCTTAAAAAACAGAGCAACTATTACTGCCATTATAAAGCTTGGAAGAGCCAGGACTTTTTTAATATAACTCTGATTGTATTCGTCTGAAAGGAGAAAGTCATATACACCTAGGATGACTTGAGGGTGAGTAAATCATGGGCTACTTTTCATTTCGACCCCTATGAAATTTGCCCAAAATCAGCACACTGAATAACAGCAAAGGGTCAGGTTTAAAAAACAAAACCAGAAACGCTTTATTTGTAGCTTGACTAAAATATGAAATACACGAGAACTGATTTTTAAGACTTGAAATGAATGGCTCATCTTCTGAATAATCCAAGGAGAATTTGCTGCTTGTTTATTTTGTGTCTAATTTTAAACATAGAAATATGTGGATAAAACTGACTCCTGTCAAAAAGAAAGGAAATATTTTAACAGGTCATAATTTCTCATATTTTATATTATTTTGGTCTCTGACAAGTTACAATAAAAGCATGACATAGGTGTTTTTCATAGTATTGATTTATGGCGAAATGCATGGAAACCAATGGGTGTCAATTTAACCCCCAACACAAAACCCAGGGTTCAAATGTTCAAAAAGAGAATTTGGGAATTTGGTCTCTCTTACCTGGCCTGCTGCTGGGTTTCAACAGTTTTTCTCACTATCACTTCATCATTGTACGGGATATGCTGAGAAAGTCACATAAAAATACAACAATATTTATTTATGTGACATAATTTCATTTGTAGACACAGATAAGCTGGCAAAGGATGCAAAACTAAAAGCACTATTGCTTTGAGGCACATTTGAAAGCACATTTTATATTCCTCTAGATCTAAGAAGGGAAATAAATTCAATAGTAGACTGACCTGCTTTACTTTCTGTTCATAACCGAGCAGGAAGCGGAAGGCTAAAGCACAAAGAGCCATCGCGGCACACAGCAGCCCAGCGAGGAGCAGTCGACCCGCGGCTTCGGTCAGACTGACAGAGGGGTGCAGGGGAGACTCCTCCAGAACAACCAACAACACGGCTGCTATCGGAACCAGACACTGGCTCCATTTCGGCCAGTTTCTCCAGTGCAGTCTGACAGGAAGAGAAACAGAGAGCCACGATTCAATGCCACGATGCTTGTGTGGTTGCTTTAATTGTGTAGGGAAAAAAAGCATGTTCAGAATTTTTTACCCGTAGCAGTCAGTATTTAACTCTCTGCGTGTGAATGTACAGTATACAGTATAAGAACTGGGAGTCTGAGGCTCTTTTCCCTTTTGAAAAACATACACTTTAGCATACTTTTAAAGTAATTTAAAGTAAATAAAGTAAAAACTAGTAATTATGGAAATAATATACTTTAAAATAATACCTAGGCCTAAGTGTAAACTGTACTGTTTTCAGACACTTAATTGCATGTTATTTATAATTAAATGAAAATGTATTATCATATTACATGCAATTAATTCAACTTAAGTGTTTTTATGTTAAACTGAAATGTACTTTAATGTCATTTCTATTAAAACTTGTATGTATTTAAAATATATTCACTTTCAAATGTAACATCTAAAACACTACAGTTAAAAATTATAATCAAGTACTTCACGTGTTTTATTATGTTAGTCAATACATCAAAATAAATACTTCTTGACAAAGATTATTAAAACAATGCACTTTATAGTAAAACTTTTAATTTGACTATTACAAACTGCACTTTTTAAAAGTGTATTTAATTGTGGCATGGAAATTAACTCTATAAGTGCACTATACACACACACACACACACACACACACACACACACACACACACACACACACACACACACACACACACACACACATATATATAAGAATAGCAGGAGACTAGGCTACATGTGCGCATTCAATATACAATTAAGCACACTTCTTTTTCACAAGGGCTCCCAGCACTCCAAACACCCACCTCATCCATCTCCACTCTCTTCCAGCTCTCTCCTCCACCTCTCGTTTGATCATTCCCTCCGACGACATCTTCTCCTTCTCGCCTCCATCCTGTCCTCCTGTGCCTCGAGTCCTGCTCCAGCAGCTCCACACATGTCCAGCGCTCAGCTGAGGCATGTATCCTCATGGACGCCCTGCGTGAAGTGTTTTGGTTGCTCAAATCATGCCGTACGTGGAGACCGAATACTGGATTTTCCAGTTGTACCAGTCGGCCCAGCAGGTTTAATTCATCAAACACTAATGTTTATTGTTTTCCTTGTTGGGTTGTGAGAAGAGCATGTGAGGAATGTGGTATGGTGAGGGAAGTTGGTGAGGCACTTCCCAACACACCTGTGCCAGCTGCCACCGCTCCCAGCTCAAATACATTCACACAATATATGTCATCATGCACAACAGGTCACGAGGCCAAATATAAAGAATGTGCCCAATGAGGGCAGAATGATCCTTGTGAAAAACCAAAAGTTAATAATACTGAATGTACTTAAAATCTTAAAAGTATATTTTAAATAAAAGGCCACTTATGAGTACTAAAAGAGTGCACGCTTTCATGACTATGTTTCTTAACACAGTTAAGTGCTTTTAAAAGTGCACTTTGTAATATTACAGTTAACCATTGGTTGCACATTATTTTACAGGTACTACATGTACTTGCGTGTACTTACCTATGAAAGTAGGGTAATATAAGGTAACTACATGGGTTAAGGTTAGGATTAGGCGTAGCTTCAGAGTTAGTACCTACTTATTATGCAGTTATTGTAATTATTATAATAAGTACATAGTATGTACATGGGGAACAGAACTGTGAAATAAAGTCAGTACAGTTGACAGACACTTTAATCATATTTCAAAGACAACACAGATGTATTATGAAATCACATATGAAGATGTACTTTAGCCCTACTTAAGTGGGTCAGTAATTGCATTATGATATACACTTCCTATCAATTACTATCAAATAAACTTACTGTCAATTTGTAAACTAAAACATTTTCAAAATAATATGCACTTAAGTGTCTGATAACATAACATGCTTTCGCAATTAAGTTTATTAATTAACGTGTATTATTTTTGTAAACACTATTTTTAAAAGTTTTTCACAAGGAGATGCACTAGAGAAGGACAAAACGTTTCCCTTATCTGTTTATGTTTAGGTTTGTTCTGAATGTTTACAATGTATAATAAAAAAATATTCTTGATATCTTTAATGCCATTAAAGGTGCACTATGTAACTTTTCCATCCGCTAGAGGTCGCCTATTCAAAACAAAAGCGTAGTTGGATGACGTCACGTTTGAGCGCAGAATCTTGGGACCATGTGGTCTTCACCTCACAGCCGGTGGAAAAGAATCAGGATAGGACTCGGGCAGAAATCATGTTCATGGATGCGATTATTAATGTTACTGTAGTATGATGAAGCAGAGCAAGACCGAGTGTTGTGGAGTTGAGCAAGACCGCTGGAGCGATTGTTAATAAGATGAACGCAACACACGCCTCGTGAGCAGAGGGACTTATGCCATAGTTGCTGGCGCCATTTCCGCTTTTCCGATCATGAGTATGAGGTAACACAGCTCTGTTTATCATATTGGAGACATTTGAGTGTGTTGAAAATGATGTTATGACGTTACTCTGTGGGTTCGCTCGGTGGCTGTTACGACACTTGTTCACACTGCAGTCAGAGTAAACCGAGGGTAACGCTGATATGACACAATCGACAGGCGACTCCCTCACACGTTCCAGTTCCTTGGTTAAAATAGCAATTTTCTCACGATTTACAAATAGTTGGAAACTATTTGGGATATTGTAAGTACTGAACAAAATATATAACACTGGCCTAGTGGGTTTTGGATATTTTACTGAAAATTTTTTACATAGTGCACCTTTAAGTGTAGCCTACCTATGCAAGTAGTTTAACAGGAAGTAACTATGAGACCCACTTACTGAGCGGAGGGTTTAAAAAAAAAAAGTGAATTATTCATAAAACATAATATTAAAACATTTAGTAAATAAAAAAATATATCCATATAGTTGCACAAATAGTCGTAGCCTACTACTTACTTTTATGAGCGTTTCTGATGTAATTCCTGTGTCCTGGGTGGAGTTTTGCTCAGTTAAAAATTCTTTAAAAACGACAATTTTTTTTTGGCATTCACAGCGTCATGTGTTAGTAGGATTAAATCAGCTGGATTATAAAGTCAAAACACTAGATTATACTTGAAATTATGCTGTCGATAGATTTTTCTATGGGATTTATTCCAGAATATTTCTTAAATTAAAAAGGCAGTCATACAAAATAAAGCCAAGATGAGGGATTTGAGGAGTGACACACAGGGAAGACATCAAGTGTATAAAAGCACATTTATTTCCCATCACTAGGGGACAACAGGAGACACCAACTCAGAGACAATGAGGCGCATTAATGTACATAAACCGTCAATAATTACAATACTTATAATCACAGTACAGATACTGATTTTTACATTGTACAAGTTTGTCTCAGTATAAATAGTGTATGTTGGATATATTTCCCTTTTTCAGGTTATAAAGATGCAGCAGTGCTCCACTGACAGATGTGCAAAACCCCAAATAAATACTAGCATGTCCATAAACTCAAGTTACATGAAATACACTTAAAGTTCTCCAGTCATTTGAACAGATGAAGCACAAAAAATATGAGGATTCAGATTGGACCAAATATATTATTAGTAAAAGTTGATCTGGGTTTTGCTTTCAATCACATGTCTGAAGTCAGGTGATGTGGGCATGAGTGATCTGATCTTGGATGTTTGATGTTTAACTATCAATACCTGAATTATAATGCAGTCTTGAGATGGAAACTAGTCTGAATCTCATGAAGAAATGACGAGATCATGTTTCACCCCAAAGCCAAAGGGAAATGACATTCTATTTTGTAGTTTTGAAGTTTTTTTTGCATCATGACATCATATCTATGCAAATCATAAATCTTTCTTTGGTTTTGGGGGTAAAATGTGATCTTGAAAATATTTAACAGTGATTTACAGACTTTGTGGCTACGCCAAATTTTACTTTAAGAATTCCAAATATATTCAAACAAAATCCAGTAAAAGTGAAACTCCACAGCGTTTGACCCCTTTATTGTGGGAAACACGAAATTACTATATTAGAAAAAAATCTGTTAAAGGTCTCAATCAGGTATAAAAGAAAAATAACTGAATAAAAAAATAAAATAAATAAAGGAACAACAATCAAATTAGGCCAAAATCATAAAAGAGGCAGGATGGCACAGGGTAAAAGTCATGATAGTTCCTGAAATCCCTCATGGTTGGGTCTTTTTGGGTCTCTAGAAACACAGTTAACCACTCCAGTGTTCTGAATATTTCATAAAAAACTTCTTCACTATTTAAGTTTATTTTATACTCTTCAAGGAAATAAAAATAAATCAGAAATCTGTTTGCTCGTTTAAAGTAATTTATCTGTCCCCCTTCAGGAAACGTTTCTTCATGTGCGAGTCAGTGTCAGGGTTTGGTAATATGAACTTCACTGGCCCCCGTCCCATTGGTGGTGGTGGTGATGATGTACTGCGTGGTGGTCTGCTGACTGACGGCGGGCTGCTCCAGCGGATCGGGGTGAACCTGTGCTACGGTGGACGGGACGCTCACCTGCTTACCATCCAGCTCTGCCTGTCCTTCTGAGATGACATAGTGTGTCTGCAATGCACGAGTAAGAAACACAATTGCAGGACCATCTGAAAATGGAAGCCAGGTAGTTATTCCAGACCAGTAAACATCAGACTCACCGTTTTGACCTGACTGCTGTTGACTGCAGTGGTGACGGGGGTGCTGGCCTCTGCTATCACGTACTGAGTATGAGGAAGAGCCATCATCTGGATCTCAGATGCTTATATGAGCAAAGGGAGGGAAACACAATGCTGTCTTCATACATACAGGTTAACATAACATTACAGGTCAACAGGTGCTTTTGCTAAAGGTACTTACGATAACTCCTGTAGTTCCAGTTGCTGGGAAGGTACGCATGCTGTGCAGCACCTTGCGTCTGATTAGTGGACGACTGTAGGGTCTGGCCCTGAGCCAGGGTCACAGGGGTCAGCTGGGCAGTGCCAAGCTCCTGGGCAGCTTGCTGAGAGGAGGGACTTAGAGGCTGACCTGACACCTGATTGGACGGTAGGAAGTGTCAAAAGGAGAAGTGACAATAAGTCTGATGCCACTAAACTTCACAAAAGTACATTTATTACGTATTTGTTTCCTACTAAGATTATTTACATATTTGAAATTTGTTAAACCATCAAATACTCAAATACCAAAATGATTCAATTTCTCATCATAGTACAACATTATGAAAAGTGACGTGACGTATAGCCTAGTATGGTGTCCCATACTCTGAATTTGTGCTCTGCATTTCACCCATCCAAGTGCATACACAGCAGTGTAGCGACTGAGGCGAAATCAGACACATAATCGCCGGTTACATTTACTAACATGTTTTAAAGGCTCATATTTGACCTCACTTAGCGGAAGTTATGGCGGAGCTCAGAGATGATCACGTTCGACTGATAAGAGGTAAAATAATAGCATAAATACTGCTCGGTTTCTCGCAGAAACTGATCGTTTCGCTAGATAAGACCCTTATTCATCGTCTGGTATCGTTTAAAGCCCTTTGAAGCTGCACTGAAACTGTCATTTGGACCTTGAACCGTTTGGAGCCCATTGAAGTCCATTATATGGAGAAATATCCTGGAATATTTTCATCAAAAACCTTAATTTCTTTTTGACTGCAGAAAGAAAGACATGGACATCTTGGATGACTTGGGGGTGAGTAAATTATCAGCAAAAGTTTATTTAAAAGTGAACTAATCCTTTAACATTCTATTCATTTTCTGTCTGTCTAATTTGTAAAAAAAAAAATTCTAGCACTGTCCTCTGTGCTAGATTAACTGAGACTTGTTACAGCACTTACATACTGTTGCCCTTGACTGTTCTAGTTGTAAGTCGCTTTGGATAAAAGCATCTGCTAAATGACTAAATGTAAATGTATTCAACATAATACCTTATTATCTCAATTAAATGTACTGAAAATAATGTATATGTGACAAAAAAAAGGCTGTTTATTATTCTGGCCGGTAAAAAATATGCTTGGCTGGTGGATTTTTCTCATCTAACCAGTCCCCGTGGCAGGTGAGCCAAAAAGTTAATTTCGGACCCTGCTTTTGACCTAACTTGTTTATCACATCAAATTAAATAGGATAATATTGTACCCATATTGATGTAAAATACAAAGAGAAAGAAAATATATTCCATCCTGTATTAAATATTACATTCCATCAGGGTTTCCTAAACTGGGGTTCATGATGAAACTGCAGGAAGTTTGTGATTTTAATAAATAACATGTAATCAATATAAACTGTATAAAGTACTTAATTTTTGGAATCTGATTACGTAATCCAGATTACATGTAATCAGTTCCTACCCAGTACTGGCCCTGGCCTGGAGCTTTCAAAATTCCTCCAAATTATGCAAAATTATACATAAACAAATAAACAGGAATGAAGGAAACACAGAGAAAGACTACAAATTGTTCATTTACATATACTACCGACACTGTAACAATACAAAGCTGGTAAAAATCGAAGAACTTATCCGTTAATTAAATCACAGCCATTTACAGGCCTAAACAGCACACATATACTGTAAAAGCTGCTCACCTGTGCATTGGCCTGCACTGTCCCCGTGGGCTCAGCCACCTGTATGTGCTGAACCTGAATAGAGTGCTGACTGTAACTGTGAGGGTCATGTAACTGACTCACATCTACTGTAGAGTGCTGAGAGTGAGGAGAGGACGCCTGCAGAGACAGAAAGACAGAACGCTCACTTATCAAATCACTCCAAAAACCATCATCATCATGTTGGAATGGGCGGAAACCTTTTATCTCCAAGAACACTAATTTTCAGGAAATGGAAATGTTTTTAAACAATTAAACACTGCATTGTCAAAGTTGATACTTTGGCTATATATATGGTCAGACACTTGCATGTGCCATTATATTATTAAGATACTACAAAAATCAAGCTCAAATGGAGTTAAGAGGTTTCGTTATTTTGGACATGCGTGTTTTGTCCGTCATTAGAACGGCCACATCTGAGGCAGTAAATGCATTGCATTATATTTTCATCAACTTATAGGTTATAAAGTATATTGTATGTGGGTCATTTGGCAAAACTCTACTGTTATTAATGATGTTGTGCTTTGCAAAGACTATTTAAGACTGTACTAGCTATAACTCGACAACAAATGCTGGACTAAGGCCACATTTACACTGCAGGTCTTGATGCACAATTCCGATTTGGTGACTATATATTTTTTGACGACCCGCTTACGTATCCGACTTATGCATTAATACTATACACAGGCTAAGCAGACCAAGACGTTCTGACCCGGAAAACTAAGTAAAACGGCACGATATGCAATGGACGCAGACGAAATGATTATTCAATGTTTTGCTTTCCGCACTATCTTTAAAGGTCAGCAAAACATTGCTCTTGTAAGGCGGAGAAAAAAGAGGAGAGCCATTAGTGTCATCTGATCGCAGTTTGTGTCCACCTGAGTTGACGTCATTCGCATCCGTCCCTTTTTCAATGACGTACGACTCGCATTTACTGGGGAATATCCGATTTGACTGCTTACATGACAAACGCAAATGCACGGATCCGAGTCGGATTGATTACCACATATGAGTGAGGCCTGAATCTGATCTGAGGATATCGGAATTCATGCAGGGGTTTTTTCTGCTTACACGTTCACATGTCATATCCGATCTGTGCCACATGAGAGGGAAAAATCGGAATTGGGTCACTAGAACTATGCAGTGTAAGACACTCTTCTCCGCTCCTTAAATGCATAAAACATTGGCCATATACACACACATATATACATACACACACACATATATATAATTCTTTATTTTACCCTTGCTTCCAAACTGCATGCAGCACATCTTTCACGATAGAGGCTGGTGGAGTCATGAGTTTGGGGATCCAATGGAGTTACAAGCTCTTTTTAATACTTTTCATTGGTTTTCAAAACCCACAGATAGATGTAAAGGATGACCAATAGTTGCGATTTGATAAAAATGGCGAAATATGGAGATACAAGGTTTGCGCCCGACAGCGACGATATATAAAAGCACCATACAGAGGTACACATGTATGTTAAAAGAGGAAGCAAAATGGAAAAAAAGTCGCAAGACAAAAGCAGTAAAGTTTTTTTTTTAAATGAAGCGAAAGAAAGAATGAAAGAGCAAAAAGCAAGTGTGAATGAGTGTGTCCGTACCGGGGCCACCTGCACCACCTGCAGCTGTATGTGCTGTGGCTGTGACAGCCCTCCTCCTGCCTGAGACACAGGGATGTACTGGATCCTCTGGAAATCCCCTTGTGCTGTGCGGTAGTCTGTGGTCAGGGTCTGGGACAGCTCCGTCATGGCCTGTGTCAATAGGTCGGTCGTCTAGCAGAAAGACAGAAACTGATGAATATTGTGTTGTTACATGACAGGGCACTTTGTTTACCATTTAACCTGTAACACTTTATTGATAGGTCTTTAAAGACTTCTGTAATATAATGCATTTTTAAGTGAAACAGCATTCAGCAAGAAACCCTTTTCTTTAGAATAATGTGATCTAATGATCCCAGTGAGATTTTTATAGAATGTAAACAGGGTATATTCTGATTTGATGATGTGGTTTCGAGGAGTGTATCTGAGCGTGCACATGTTGCTCACCACCACAGCCTCGGCAGTGGTGCCGTCCGTTGTGATGACGGCAGGAGTGCTGCTGATAACCGTAGTGGCCAGAGGTGCCTGGATGCTGTTGCTGTTGTACTGATATTCTGGATGCTTCTTACGGATGTGCTGGACCATCTTCGTCTAAAAATGAAGATATATTAGAAGACATAAATCCATACAGGATTCATACACATTTACTATCTCAGTAATGACTCTACCTTGCTGCTGTACTGTTTGGCACAGTGCGGGCAGCACACAGGTGCAGTAGCGATAGTGCCCGTCAGCTGGGTGTGTGTGCTCAGCATGGGGTCAGGCTCCCCCGGCCCGGCCGGACGCAGCTTACGGATGCTGGGAGGCAATTCTGCCCCTGGGTGGTTCTTCAAAATGTGCGCCTTTCTCTTACTGGCACTTTTATACACCTAAACAGGTCAAGGATGAGGTACACATGATATGAATGAAAAGAGTATTATATATATATATATATATATATATATATATATGTATATATGTGTGTGTGTGTGTGTGTGTGTGTGTGTGTGTGTGTGTGTGTGTGTGTGTGTGTCTATGTATGTGTATGTATATATATATATATATTAATTACATACATAAAAAAATGTCCCAAGATCAAATTTTGAGCTATAACTGTAGACATGAATGCACTACGCAGGAAGAGCCAGATGGCAACTTTATTTTCAGAGGAGGCTCAAGTCTCTTGGCTCAAGGACACATTGCTATTGTCTTTCTATGAGTCAGCTGTAATGGCATCCAACGTGAAGACTGAAGGGTCATTAAAATGTCTGGGGTCTAGCCCATAAAGGAGGTAAGACAGAATTGGCTGAATGAGTCCAGACCTTATCACAGTACTGACAGAAGTAATCTCTGTTGGGTTTAATGATGGGCAGCGTCAGCTCGGGAACCTCCTCCAATCGCATCTCAGGATGTCGTTTAGACAGATGATTCACCTGAGGACATGAGCAATTACATCATTAAAGGGAGAAAATGAGCTACAAGTGGCCTATGATTTCAAAAACACTGATTATGGGAAAAGAAAAGCAGAAATAGGTGATGGACAAACTGAAGTCAAAGGTCAATACCAGCATTCCTCGTCTCCTGAAGCCCATCATACAGAGTCTGCATTTAAACATGAAGCTCTCAAAGTCAGTGGTGGGCTCCTTCTGTTTCAGAGCTTTGGTGCGGTGGATGCGGTCCGCCTTTTTGGCCTCGCGTTCAGGGTTGTGCATCCTCTGCATGTGTTCCCGTAGTTTATCCTTCCTCTGGCCAACAAAATATAAATACACACAATGAAATCAATAAAAATAAAAATATATATAATATATATATATATATATATATATAATATAATATATATATATATATATATATATATATATATATATATATATATATATATATATATATATATATATATATATATATATATATACACACATACATGCACACATGAAACATTCGAAGGTAGATTTCATGTCTAAACTGTAAATGCAGCAAAAGTATTTGGGCTCAAACACATGAAAGATGCATTAACATCACAATGCACAGCATTTATTTGTGTATGTGAATGCACTTCTGCATGCATGCTATTCATCTGGGCATATGTGAATCACCTTAAACTGTTTTCCACAGGTGGAGCACAGGAAGTCCTTCCGGTCAGAGTGTCGGAGCATGTGGAGTCGTAGTTTATCAGGCCTGCAGAAGGCTTTATCACACTCCGTACACTGGAAGATCTTCTCTGAGTGGAAACTCCTGACGTGCTTCTTTACCTGCACAACACAGATATATGACTGACCAATGCCACATAATCAAATTACAAGAATAATGCCATGTAACCCTTATCACTTTGAATTTCTTTTCCCCCCTTAAAAACCACTTACAGTGGTGGCCAAAATTATTAGAACACCTAAAAGATCTGAAAATATTGACCTTTTTAGCCTCCAAAACATGATTTCATTTCATAATGTTCATGAAACATGCAGATTGGTTGCTCTGACCATCAAATATCAGATGAAGTGAGTTGTACTGTTTTTATCCACTTTTAACTTTAATATTTGGTATGTCCACCTTTTGCAGCAATTACAACAGGACATCTCTCTGGCATAGTGTCAATACATTTCCTGTGAGAACACTAATGTTATTCCATGCTTACTGCAACTGAAGCCAAAGGCTTTCCTTTGAATGTACAATAGATCTGTCCAGTTTATTTTCCAACTCGCCACAAATGTGCTCGATTGGGTTGAGCTCCGGACTTTGAGGGGGCCAGTCCATCATTTTCAATGTTCCAGCAGATTCCTTCCGCCACAGGTAGTTTCGGCAATAGTTAGAAGAATGTTTTGGGTCATTGTCCTCTTAAAAAATAAATCCAGGCCCAATAAGATGACTCCCAGATGCCAAGTGCTCTAGTAATTTTGGCCACCACTGTACTTGCTTATTTAAATTTTTACAATATTTACAAAACAGTTCTCTGTCACAAAAATGTCAATAGTGGATGCCAATATCAGTGAAATTTCTCAAGTACCAACATCAATACCACAGTAAAAACTAATACGCTAACTCACTCTTTTATTGATAAAGTTTAGTATTAATATAAATGTTTACACTTTATTTTAAGGTGATGTAGTTACATTGTACTTACTCAAAAAAGTACAGAGTAATATTAATTAAAGGGTAACTTCAGCAATTTAGCATTAAGCTTTGTATCAGTAGAAACCTGGTAGTATACTCAAATTATGGTACTTTCCCCCCTCAGATCCCCCTGAGACGAGAGAATTATGCATTTTATTTCTGGAAAAAATCCTCTAGATGCCACTAGATGGAGCCGTTCCGCATGTTTTCAACCCACCCACAGGGCAGAGATCTCGCTCACAGAATGTAAGAAAAAGACGGCAGCACGTACATTCATAACGGAGCGGGGTGCAGAGTAAAGTGAGTGTCTCAACTTTTCAATGAATTCCTGTGATAGTTTAGTAAAAAAGATTGCCTCATGTTTTTCAATAAATTAGTGACATCACAAACACAGATTTCTCAGTGAGCCATTTTTATAGGATTGTTTTAATAAAAGAGATTTTTGGAATGGTTAAAAAAAAAACTTCAAAAAGACAAAAAGATAGGGCCAGGTGAGGCGGTTTAGAAATTGTATCCACATGTGTCCTATTTGCTAGCACATCTCACCTGTATGAAGTCTGTGAATGTTTTCTTGCAGGAAGGACAAGAAAAGCAGCCGTTGACCAGGTGAACCCCCACATGCACTTTGAGCAGATCCAATCTGTCATAGGACTCGGCGCAGAACAGGCAGGAGTATGTGCGCTGATCCGAGTGCAGCTGCAGGTGATCCTCAAGCGCAGCGTTCGTCAGAAAGCCCTTACCGCACTGATGGCACATGTGACGGCAGCCATCCCGCCCGTGGTACCGCATGTGCTGGTCCAGCTTGTCTTTATCTCGGAAGGCTTTCCCGCACTGGGGACATTTAAAGGGTCGAAAGGACTTACGGATGAATAGATGCTGGAGAGCGGCATTCTGGGTAAGGGAAGAGAGAAAACATGGAGGAATGAAGACTTCTGAGAGGAGAAGACAACTAGGAGGACAATCCGAGCAGGATGATGAGGAATCACTTCAATTACACCAGAATTCATATGGTTTGCAAGCAATGACATAATGCACTTGCTTGAGTCTGTATGTCACAGAGATGGCGGCTACAACAAGCCGTTGTGTTTGCATGCTGAACACAAACAGGATTAAATCTTTCGGTTGTAGCTAATAGTTCAACAAAAAATTGACATTCTGTCATCATTTACTCATCCTTATGTTTACAATGCTCTTTTTAAATAATAACTTATAATACCTCTATTTACAGAACAACATTAAAATGACAATACCAATTTTCATGGCTGTCTTAATTTCTCTGGTTCCAAACGTTAAACCATAAAGATTTCATTTAGATTGAGAATAGACATTCTCCGATGATATTCTAAACCTCTCCTTTTGGTCAAACATGGTGACAATTAAATTATGACAGTAGAGTTGTCATGATGCTGGAATTTCAAACAAACATTGATATGATATTTTGAAAATTATCGATGTTCCATAACATTTCCCATTACCATGGGGAAAACTGCCATTTATACCCCATACAGATCATTTGTTATTATATGATATTTTTTTAATAATCTGGGTAGTTTTGTTGCAATAGCTTACACACAGAACAGGTAGGCTTTCATTGAAATCAAACTATATTCACAAAAAAAGACAAGTAAACTGTCAGTAATAAAATAAGAACAAATAAACAAACTGCAAACTTTAGCACAAATAAATACAATAGAATAAAGAGACAAATGTAATAAACACAGCTTTAAGATTGAAGCTTTTCAGGTGGGTCTAACAGTAATATTCAGAGAAGAAATTAAATGAAGCCAATGTAAAATAACACTGGATAGTTTTCATTGTAAATATTAAATACAGATTAATGCTTACAATTAGTTATTCAGTCAAGAGCTGAGCGATTTTCTCTTTGTCTTATTGTTCTTTGATTAACATGACAGACAGCAGCAGGTTTATTGGCTGCTGTCACTTTAAGAGCTTAAGCACAAATCCAATATAATGTTACACAACATGCGTTTTGTTTGCAAACTCAACTGCATTCCAAAACTGACAGTATTTACCTGAATACTCTATAAGACAGGCATTTTGACATCATTTTGTATGTATTTGACCATTTAAGCGCAATAAGCCACACACACACACACACAAAAAAAAAGAGTCAATTTGGTACTTGTGAGCTCTTTGAGGAGGCTGTATGTAAGAGGCTGAGCGCAGTGGTGCATGCGCTTTTGGTGGGAGCGAAGAGAAGAGAGCGAGAACGCGCAGCTGGTCTCTGTGTATCGATACTGTAGAAAATCAGTATTGGAACCATTTCAATTATTTCAGAATCGATACATATCGGAATATCGATATTTTTGACAATACTAGATGACAGAATGTTTATTTTTGGTAAAACTGTCCCTTTATTTCTGTTGGTTGATGAAGCTCGAGGACTGAACTGATACAGACAGATGTAATGGGGATGTAGGGAGTCATAGGCTGTCAGTGTAGCGTGACATCACAACACTGTATTGACTGAACGAGGAAGTTTCCTCTGACTCCACTCTGGCCCACATTAGACCTACCTGCAAGTCCACCTTAACGTGCAGCACGCAACAAAAGAGAAAGACACACCACCCACACACACACGCTACTGTTAAATAAACTTTAGCCTGCTTAACACACTACATTGCAGAGATATGAGGGTGTGGGTCACTTGTGATAGGCGTATCTTACCCTAATCCTCCTCGCCCTCCTCATGTCCTGAGGTGTGAGGTGGGGGTCTACGGGACTCTGAGACAGGTCCTCTTTGGCAGACCCTGGGACCTCTGTGGCTGGAGGTGGGGTGACAGAATCCCCCTCAACTTGCAATGCCTCGGTGTGGGTTGCTGGGGTATCAAGCCCTTCCTCAGTCTCAGTCTCCATTGATTCGGCTGCCAGCTCCACTACCTTCAGCCCATTAAGAGCTCCATCTGTCCTGTCCTCAAATGGTAGTTTATCTACAGATGCCAACAGCTCCTACAGCAAAAGCAGAGAAAGAAATTGAGTACAGAATCCATTAAAACAAAAGAGATTGCAAACCAAACCTGATCTGCCTCGAGGAAATACTGCTGAGCTGCCGTTTACTATATTTGATGAGCTCTAAGTGTTTATGTGGGAATAAAAGCCTAAATCAAACCTGTTCATCATATAAAAGTGACTGTGTCTCTTCAGAAGACTTGGGTTTACAACGTCTTTATGAACTTTATGAAGTTTGAGCGTGAAAGTTTTGGTTACCTGGACTTTCAATTGGGCAACAAGATATTTTTTGATGAAACCTGAGAAATTTCTAATTTGTGTTTTGAAGATGAAAGAAAGTCTTAAGGCCCGTTTACATCAACAACGATTACTATATTATTATATGGAATATAATAATTATATAGTATATTATTAAGCAGATTTCTATGATTAAAGCATAATTTTATGATCGATTCCTCATAGAAAGCTGTTTCAAGGTTTTGGAAAGCTTTAATATATTATATCTACCTACATAACTGGACTAGTTATATTGACATTTGGTGCTTTTCCATCTCTGCAGCTTATCTGCAGATAACTGCATAGTTATCATCCTTGGTGTGAACGGGCCTCTATAGGTTTAAAACAACATGATTTTTGGGTGAACTTTACAGGTCTATGGTACCTGTGTCTTGTCAGCACTCTCAACAGGAGTCTGTGGGCAGATGAATTTCGTACGCCGTCCTGGTCGCCTTGCGACACCGAATCGTTTCCTGCCCCGCCCTCGGCCACGGCCCTTTGGCCTGGAAGAACAGAATATTAGTCAGACTCTGTAATAAACTCAGTGTCAGGAATACGGGAGAATAGGTGTCATTTATGTGCATTCAAACCTTTGGATGAGGTTCAGCTTGTCATCGTGCATGTTTAAGTGCTGCTGAAGCTGCTCGGAGCTCATGAACCGTCTGTTACACTCATAACACGGCCAGTTCTTCTCCTGTTCACGTAAAACTGACCCAGAAAGAACAGGGGGTTTTAGAGTTGAACTAGGAACTACAACAGAAATTTTCTGAAAATATTACCACTAACACAACATATGTTGGAAATATTACCAGGATAATATCATTGTTCATATGTAAATTCTAGGGGCAGGGGCGCTGCTAGGGTTTCTGAAACCATTTAGGGCCAGATTTACTTAACAGGGCAAATTAGCGTGAGAACGCAATTCCAAAAAAGCCCAGATGGGAGTGGAAAGTTCTGCACATGATCTACTGACGACACACACGCAGCCGGATCATTTCCATAATGACCAATGCAATCTACCAGTTCGCATCTGGTTTAAGACATGCTTTTCTTGGGCGGTAAATAATGCTGCAAACACCAGTAAACTGATGAGCGCAAAACTTTGCAAATCACCTTGCGTGATTCATTCAAATACTCTCCTCCCATAAATACTGCGTCTGAAAGGGAAACTCCTACAAATGCATATGCTATATAGTCAGCCGAAAAAATAACTGTGTCCACGCCTTTTAAGCGCCAATTTTTCAATGCGTGTCTTTAGTAAATCCTAACTGTAGTTTTTTTTATGCCAAAAGAGAGTACATCTGAGCCACAGTTTTCCTGAGACATTGTTGATCTGAGGTAGTTCTTTATTAAATTAATCTTACTGAAGACTCCACTTGCAACACTAATCACAGAGTAAAAAATAAGCTTCACACACCAGCATCTCCAGAAAAAAAAAAAATGTAGAAATGAGCCAAAACAGTGACAGAATCACTGAATCAGTGAATGGAACTCGAGAACCAAATCAGTTCTATTTGTGTATGAATCATTCAGATTCTCCAATTCATTAAATGAACCGACTCAACAAACGATTCACTCACAAATCGGACATCATTACAACTCTTATAAATTCAACAGGGACAATTACAGGAGATTTCTATGATAGAAGCAAAATGTTATGATCGATTCGTCATAGAAAGCTTTTTCAAGTTTTTGGAAAGCTTGAATATATTATGTATACCAACATAACTGGACTAGTTATATTTACATCTTTTTGAAGCTCCATTACTATTGCTCGATTGCATGAAAAAAAAAAAAAAAATTCTTAGAAATAAATGTTACAACTTTCAGCGAATAAACATTGGGATGAGTAACTGATAAAATTTATATTTTATGTTAATTATAACAGCTTCATAGGGGCTAGCTTCAGAAATCACAGCACAAAACAGGAAACATAAATAACCTTTATTTTGATCAAATGGCTGACTAGCTGTCTCCCCCGTCTTACTCTCTCCTCTTTTTCATGTTTTTCTTTCTTCTTTTGGGATCCTGATTTTGTCTGCGCCATCTCTTGCCATCTATCTGATGTGTGTAACAAGTCACAACTTTGAAGTGCCACGTTTCTGAATAATCCTCAAACGTCTTAAGGGAACATACACGCACTTGGCACAGTCTGAGGGTATTCATTATAGCATGCTTCTTAATAAATTATTGCGCAAAGAGGCCATTTAAATACTAAAATCATACAGAAAAGAATGGGCTTCTGCTGGGCCCCGCATTACGGCATATATTGAACTGTACTGTTTGCCATGAACGATGCAGTATGCACTTATACCACAGTTAATATCAATTCTATCTACGCATTTGGAGCATCTGTTTTGGTCAAATAGAGTTAAAACTTTAGAGTGTCTGGGTCCTAACAAAGCATAGAAGACATTTGTTTAGCAATGTCGGTGAATAGTCTGGAGTTTATAAGCATTTAGTGGGATCCTCTTTTAAATTTTGCTGTCATTTCATGACTGCTATTGCTGTTATATGAATAAATAAATATATTATAGAAGTTTTTGGATCACTAGATTAATTTATGGTTCTGCGTTTCGACCTGTGTTTAGTCAGCTTCATCGATTTCATCAGAAGCTTTAAGCAATTGCTTTACATTTACAGTAAAAAGAAACATTAATAACATGTTTCTAGAAGACTGAATGTGTGCGTGTTTCTAAAGAATATTCTAACTCTGACCTGTTAACACTTATTTTGTGCTTTTATTCTTTTGTTTTTGTTTCCTATCTACAACTGAGTGATTTTAACTTGTCGTGCTGCTTTCAAACTGAAAGTTTTTTGTAAACATTTATATTTTAAACCTTTTTGGCACACAATGTAAAAAAGAAATGTTCTTTAATAAAAGATATTTATAGTTTGAGAGTACCGTACCAAAAGTGCAATATGAATGGAACTGTGAGAAAGTTATCTGTTATATCCAAATTTATCATTAGTCATGTCTGTGTGAATGAATCAAAGAGAGGATAGTCACAATTTACCTTTTCTCTCTTCGTCTGTGACATCATGAACCTTTTGGTTGACAAACTCAGCATATGATGCAGCGTACCACACCTGGAGTATAAGATCTCACGTGAAAATCACACATCATCTGACCAGGTAAGAAAATAACTGTTTATTTATATATATGTATATATATAGGGGAAGGGGGTCATTCATGCTTTCAAGTCATATTGAATATTGTTTGAAATGCTGAAGAGAAATAATAAAATAAAAGATTAATAATTATAATTAATGTAAGACAAATGTATAATAAAAATAATAAAAAGATAACATTTTTATCCATTTGTTTGCTATAGATGAGAAAATTCTTCCTTTCTGCTGACCTTAAGCTCCTGTTTGGGCTGAATGTTCTTAATGGTGGTGTAAAATATGTCCGAGCCGTACTGATAAGCCACCAGGTTCTGCTCCAGGTGGTTCTGCGCCGGCCGGACAAACATCATCCAGTTACATCGCTCCTCATCGGACAGGTCAAACCAGAGGTCCTCTGCCCTTTCGCCCTCTTTCTCTGGGTCTAGCATGTATAACTACACAGCAGGATTACACGTGAGACTTTTGATCACCATACTAGAAAAATACTTATGATAAAAGACAAGGGTTTACTTGTACTTTCAGGTGGATGTGCGTGTCCTGCAGTTCGCTCTGTCGCACCAGCGGCCCCTCTATAGGACCAAACTGTGTGCGTTTGGGGATACGTCGCTTGGTAAAGACTCCGCCCAGGAAGCGGTCGATATACAGGATGAGAGGAAGACTGGCCCGAGCTTTAGACATCACAGGGCGGTTCAAGATAGGGTGCAGAGGACCGTGTTTTATACATGCTCCAGAATTAGCATTATTACAGTCTTCACACCCTACACATAGAAATAAAAATATATGTTCACAACTTCATATTGAAAAGTGTATTATGTATGAACATGGGGAGTTAACTAACATTTTGAGAATCAAGAGAATTAAAAAAACTGATAATTCTGTCATCAATTACTCACTCTTATGTCGTTCCAAACCCATTTAAATCTGTTCATGAAATAAAGTGATTGTGTCTCTTCAGAAGACTCAGATTAAACCGCTCAATTCATATGGATTTCTTTTACGATCTCTTTATGAACGTTTTGAAGCATCGGAGTTTTGGGTGAATAGACTTTCAATTGAGGGACAGAAATCAGATTTCATTTAAAATATCCTCATGTGTGAGGATAACATTTTTAAAAAAAATATATTCTCATGTGTGTTCCAAAGATGAACAAACATCTTCTGGGTTTTGAATGACATGAGGATGAGTAGTTGATGACAACATTTTCATTTTTGGGTGAACGATCCCTTTAAGTATTGAACATCTACTCACAGAGGTTCTGGGGAGTGAATGGCTGGGGCGTCCTGGGTTCCCAGTCATCCATTTCAGAATCATCACTATCATTGTCTTCTTCCTCGTCCTCTGAGTCTACAGTGGAATCTGTGGCCCCCAAGGGACTCGACGAGGTCTCCGCCATGTTGGGAAGATCCGCATTAGTCACAGAAAGTTGGCTCTGTTAGGAAAATAATCAGTGTCTGTTCAACAAGAGGTTAACATTGCTTCACTAATGCAAAAGAAGCTTTATATCATACACTGTGGTCTCTTATGCCTTTTAAAGAAAACTTTCAGGTGAATAACTGATTTATGGGATATGTTTAGCAGTGCAGTGTCACCTGTGTCACAGGTTCCAGGATCGCCTGTGGGGCATCAGCTACGTTACTCAATACGTGCAGATTGGCAGTGTTCATGTTCTGACCGCTGGGTAGCAACACAGTCACCTGGGGCAACAGATCATGTTAGTAGTCAACATCAAAGGCCAATTGCTAAAATATTACATTTGCAACCTGATGGTATTAGTTACATGGTCAATGTAAAATCAAAATGCTATAGAATGCCACAGTACCTGTTGTGTTGTGCCATCTTGCTGAATGTAAGCCACTTGGGGTTGATCTGTAAACACCGCCTGAGCAAAACCGAAAAAGAGCAATAAACCTACTGTGTGAAACATGCTGAACAGAATATGGTTGTGATTATTTATCAGTAGGAGTGCATATGTAAGGATAATGTACAGTCGGTGAGTTGTTATCGCAAAATTGACCAAACAATCTGATCCGAACTTGTATCACTTTTTAAGAGGTGTACTTCCAATAACATTTTCATTTCTTAAATTTATATTTGCTGTTTAATGCATAAAAAAAATAGCACAGCAATCGCTTCTCACTTCCTATATGCCAGGGGTTTTCAAACTGCATGTCAGGGGAGGCGCAGACGTAGGGCTGGGAGTTATGATGTCAATCGATAGAGATTTTTCGATATAGTTTATCTGTATGGAAATATATCCGTGCAGCGCAGGACTGGTTAAACACATTAGAGAAGCAAAGATGAGAAGAATAGTGGGATGTGCTTGATGGGAGTTATTAAAGGGATAGTTCACCCAAAAATGAAAGTTCTATCATTAATTCCTCACCCTCATGTCATTCCAAACCTGTAAGACCTTCGTTCATCTTCGAACACAAATTAAGAGCGTCGAACAAACAAAACGAATACAGTGCAGTGCTTCGAGTTACGCAGAGCTACGCCAGCTTACCATTGGCTGATGCTGTAAACGTGAGCACCATGACGTATGCGTGTGGGGCTGACACAATTGTTCTTGTGCACAAAAAGTATTCTTGCCGCTTCATAAAATTAAGGTTGAACCACTGGAGTCACATGGACTATTTTAATGATGTTTTGACTACCTTCCTGGGCCTTGAAAGTGTTAATTAAATTGCTGTCTATGGAGGGGTTAGAGATTTCATCAAAAATATCTTAATTTGTGTTCCAAAGATGAACGAAGGTCTTGCGGGTTTGGAACGACATGAGGGCGAGCAATAAATGACAATTTTTACTTTTGGGTGAACTAACCCTTTAGCAGCACAATAAACCAACAGAGAACTGAATTAGGCACTGGCAGACAGCTCTCTGTGGTGCACATCCAAAGCACACAAGTGCTAAATTGAGTTTACTTTCATGACTTATTGTGCTTGAATGGTTCATTACACACACTTATGTGTCAAAATGTCTGTCTTGGTGAGTATTCACGTAAACGCAGTCAGTAATGTCTAAAGTGAAAGTAAACAATTGGGTGAAATTATCATTATATTGGATCCAAGTATAAGGTCTTAAAAGTGACAGCAGCTTTATACAGGCCTACCTGCTGCTGTCTATGCCGTTAATGTTAATCAAACAACAAAAGAAAAAGAAAATCTTTTACTGCTCTTGACAATATCGTCGCTGTCCGATGAAACTCACGTATGTCCAAAACGCTTACTTTTCAGGAAGTGAAAAAAACACTGTATTTCAAAAGCAGTTGAATGTAGCGTTGTCATACTTGGTACGGCATCTTTACATGTAACCATATTCTTGCCAGTGTAATGATATAATCCACATTTGACCAAAATTGAGTTTAAATGGACATACGTGCATATTTTACAGTAACGTGGTCGATACGCGTTCTTCCGATCATTAATTAGAATGGCAAAGTCGCGTTTCAGCAGAGGAATACATGAGGAATACAGAGGAATACATGCTGGATATTCTCAGCCTCTGGCAAGCGGTGATAGCAGTATGAGTGAGGCATGTTCTAGTGACAATCATGACAGTAGCATTACAGGCTATAATTTGATCAGTTTGACTGAGAAAAAAAGGCTGAATCTTATCAAAGAGACCGAGTTTATTTACATACTAGCAAGCAAACTAATCTGTGAAGAACTAGATTAGAACTAAACTGCGGAGAGCTTCAATGTCGTACTATCGGCTATCCAGTGCTGAGCTTCGATGAAACAACTTCACGATACCAGCGAGACCGGCGAGATGCTTCCACAGGGCGGGAGATACGCGGCGTGATTGACAGCTTTGACACCAAATGGATATACATGAAAATCAGATGACATGATTTCACAACTTTTCATTGGCCATTTAGATATGTGACGCATACTGTATACGGAAATGAACCTGGACATTCAATCCGTCGAAAAATCTCAAAATCGGCAAAATGGACATACGTGGTTTTCATCGGACAGCGACGATATTTTTCATAGCTTTATGAAGAATCTGTGTATATGTAATTCACACAGTGCAGACTATGGGGTGGTGCCATTGTGTATGTTGTGTTAGAAGGGATGCCCACTGCCTTTGACAATAAAAGCGCCTGCTACGTCTTGCTATGCTAATGTCTTTATAAATACTTGTAATACTGAGATTTATTGAGAGGACTGATCCGCACATAAAAATGATGCGTCACACTCACACTTTAGATTAGGGTCCAATTCTCACTATTAAGCATTTTGGTTTCATTTGTTAACATTAGTTAAGTAAATTAGTTAACATGAACTTACAATGAAAAATAATTTGAAAGCATTTATACATCTTAATTTCAACATTTACTAATACACTAAAATCAATAGTTGGATCTGTTATTATTATTAATTGGAACTAAACTGACACAAACTAACAATGAACAGTTGTATTTGTATTAACTAGCTAACTTTAACAAATATGAATAAGTACTGTAACAAATTAATTGCTCATTGTTAGTCATTTTTGGGTTAATGTATTTACTAATATTAACTAATGGGACCTTATTATATTAAAAATGCCATTAAACAAATCATTAAAATACTGTTTTTACATTCAATGTGAAAATATGTTTATTACTAATTATAATGTTAGGTGCGATTAATTATAGTAACCAGTGAGATTAATGTTTTTTAATCAATATATATATATATATATATATATATATATATATATATATACAAAAAATTGCAGTAACATAATAGCAATAAGAGTGACAAGGTCAAAAATGATCAAAATTGTCTCAACATGCTGCTTTGTCAATCAATCCCCATTCAATCCACAATGTTAAAGGTGCAGTAAGCGATTTCTGAAAAATACTGTTGAAAACGGAACGGACCAAGCAGCGCAACACACTTGTAGCCAATCAGCAGTAGGGGGGCGTGTCCACTCATGATTGGGGAGGATTTGAATACAGACTGTAGAAAGAGAGACGACTGAGAGACATTACAAAAGAGAAAAGGTCAGAGGAATGTAATTGGAAGAAGGACTATGATCAGGCAAGAGCTTTCTGACCCACGTTAATATTGGTAAAGCTTTCTAGCGCTGGAGACCCAAGCAGGAAAACCTGAAATGGATGCCTAGGTTGTGTTGTTTCTGCTCCATACGCGAGTAACATTGATTTTGCTATGTTTCACAGAACCAAGATATGCTGTTGTTGTAATGGTAGCTATAATACCAGGACAGTTCTGAGTGTCATTGAAGCATTATTTCGCTTCGCTTCAACTATGACAAAGAGACATCCACTCATGCATTGCATGTTTGTGCATTTTGAGGGTGAAGCAATGAATGTGTTTGTTTGGGTTGATTTCAAATATCAACAGTGTTTCTCAGATATCGCTTACTGCACTTTTAATCATGAACTCTAACCTTCTTCACTGGCAGCGCCAAGAATCAAATCCATACATCTTTACTGGTAGATGAGCTCACCTGTGTTCCATCGGCAGGGTGTATGTACACCAGTGTGTGTTCGGCGGACTCAACAGAGGTGTAGGAGCTTCCGTCTGCAGCATATACAACCTGCTGCTGACCGCGGTCTGACTGCTCTCCGCTGTACACGATCTGGGCCACCGCACCGGCCTCGAAATGCACCTGCACACCCGTAACCCACATGCTTCAATACCAAAAACAGGTGAACCTCATGAAAACATGTCAAAGTGGGATTTCACCCCCCCCCCCAAAAAAATTATTAGGAAACTGAACCCTTTAAGATGAAGGACCATTAAAATTTATCTCACCTGTGATTATTTTTATAACAATTAAGGAATTATTTTTACTGTATTCATTTTCATTATGCTAATGAGACTTTTGGATGAGAACATGAATCATTATAATGTAAGGTTTCAAGGCTGGAATACACCACACAACTTTTGCTCTAGTCTGAAAGAGCTGACGCTAGTTTCCGGAAGCCAATGAGAGTCTGCAGATTTTGGGCAGTCAGAGTTGCCAGATTTCATACTTTATTATGGGCACAAACCCATTTTTTAGCCTCAGACTATGATACTGTACGGACTTGTTTGATATTTTGAGCCAAGTTTAGAACAGATAATAGGCCCTGTCCCAGATGGCACACTTCATTTGCACTTGCGGTCTTGTGGACTTGCAATGGCCGCCATGTGCACATGTCAGTTAAGTGCACAAGACCGTAGGGCAGCCGAAGGCACGCGGAAGGATAATCTGATAATCAGATCTGTGTGCTGCTGCATTTATAGTAACTGACTTAATAAAACAGGCTGTTTGACACAAGGAATGATTACCTCAAACGGTACGTCCGTATGCAAGGTTGAGGGACTTTATTTAAATTAAATACATACACCACTTTAGCTATTGTCAAGTGCCAATGCTGCCGCACATGCCATAGGTTGCCGAACCCTGCTATAGGGTGTCCAATTTGTCATTTTAGGTATGATTAGATTAGATTAGATTCAACTTTATTGTCATTACACAAGTACAAGTACAAGGCAACGAAATGCAGTTTAGGTCTAACCAGAAGTGCAATAGCAGCAAGAGCAGGACATACAATGGTTGCATAAGTGCAGGACATGGATATGTACTGAATATATATAAATATGTATAAATAGAGAGATGGTTATTACTATAAACAGAACTGAATTTACAGGTGAATATGTACAGTGAATAAATATACAGATGGCTATAACTATAAACATAATTTACAGGTGATTATGTACTATGAATATAATATACAGATGGCTATTACTATAAACTGAATTTTACAGATAGAGGTATACAATAATATGTAAGGCTAATATGAGGAATAGCAGTGGATTAAGGTAGTGCAATAAACTATGGACAGAGCTATCCGAAAAAAAGTGTAAAAGTGCAGTGGAAAGTGGTTGCATATTACAGTTAGAAGTACGGTGCAAAATGCAAATGTAAACAGTTGGTACTATAAATACAGTCGGCAGTGCAAATGAGCATGATTAGGACAATATGCGTCCTCAATTTGCACTTTTGCAGAGCCCCCACTGAGGTGAGCTCTGCAGCAGACTTCTACCCGACAGTCAAAGAAGCATTACGCCACAAAAGTGTGGACTTGGCGGAAGACCGCAAGGGCTTAGGGTTCAATTTGGGACAGGGGCTGTGTCCGAAATCACCCCCTATACCCTTAAACAGGACACTATTTAAGGGAACAGCCATTTGTAGTGGTGTCCAAAACCATAGGGAACATTATTGCGTGCACTCATTCAATCCCACAATGCACAGCGATAACGAGTGTACAACTGATGTACGCTCAACGGCTAGAGAAAACCCATAATGCACTGTGAGAGTCACATGTTGAATGAATTCCCGTGTCTGACCTGAAGATGAATCATCCATCCATTAATTTTCCAAACCGCTGGTCCAATGTGGCTACAGCGTAATATCATACAGGTATAAATTCCTTTTTAATTGATTATTACATTTTAAGTTTAAAACATTTATTTTTGCCACGCTAGTTTAAAGATAAATCTTTTCATTACTATTGGAGCTTTCAAATAATTATCAAACAGCAAGCAGGAACTATGCAAAAGCGGCAGCCCTTCTGGCGCACACAGTAGTAATGTAGGGTATAGTGAATGAGGGTGTAGGGGGCGATTTCAAACACAGCAAGGGACGACACAGCATATCGTTTCCTCAGTCGTTTAGTGCATGTATGATGAATTTACAACTTCAGACAGAGCATGTTGCTTACTTGCTTAGTGTCTGAAAACCTGTTTTGAGCTAAACAAGTAAATATATAACCTTAATAGTCCTAAAAAGGTTTCATGTTCATTAAGCAGCGAAATATAACATCTATTTTTTTTTTTATTGGGTAAAATCTGACCTTGACATTTTCACAGATTCACCCAAACAGGGAAAAAAGCCTCCCTATATAAAGATACTGCCAATAATATTTCATAGAAGTTTTAAAATATTTGTTGTATAAGAGAGGGGGACGGTTCATTCAATAAAAATAGAAGTGCATGCTTTGTTAATTCCTGTTGAAAAGGTTGTACATAGGTAATAAATATAAAGAGCAAGGTCTGGCTGTACCTGAGGTGTATTTCCAGTGTCATTGTTGGGTGCTGGACTCCACACAGGTGACGACTCCTGCTTGGCCTCCATGGCAACCGTTTGAGGTGAGAGCGAACACCTCCTTCGCCTATCCACCTGTCATCAACCACCTGTATGGTCATTAATAAAATCTTGATAAATCATGTCATTTTTTATAATTTCCATGATTTTTTTATCACGAAAAACCCACATGGATTGTTCACTTATCTGAATGTTGGGGGGACACGTCACTATTAAAGTCTTTATGGCAGTAATGGCCCTGACACTGCATATCACTGTATAATGTAGTACGCTACATTGTTGTCACATGACCTCAATAGGTTTCACTGTTAAAAGGTGCTGTATGTAAGTTTTTCACTTACTACTAAGACATAAAAATACCATAATATGCTTGCAGATATTTAGGAAACATGCTAAATTCACATACTCGCTGTGAAATGTGCGCTCCGTGTCGTAATGTCTGTTTTTGTTTTGGTCTGTGTGAAACCGCACGCTGCCAATATACCCAATAGTATTTCCCCTCCACAGGTTGCCATTTGGCGGAAAATACCGTCAGCATATCGTAGCCATGGAAGCCAGCAAACAAACTGGGTCAGAGATCGCAGATTCTACCTGACCTAAAAAGCCTCAGCATCCATTTAATCTCTATGAACGAGAGTATTTTAAAATGCGGATAAATCAACTCATTAACTCACAGTGTGTATGTCTCTTCGGCTTTCATTGTCAATTGCGCTCGTTCCTGTTGTGTGTCCTCAAGCTGGCAACCCGTGTGAGCGTCGAGTCTGAGGAAGAGGAGGCGGGGGAAACAACTCTCCAATTTTTTTTATTTGGACTGCAGTACCTATTTTGAACACTAGCTGTCAATCCTACATACCGCACCTTTAAAATCACCATGAAATCAAAACGGACAATTCTTGATTTTATGGAATACTGTATTAATGATTTATCCGTGTACACTGCACATCCTTATTTTAAAAAAAATGCATGTGCACTCGTAATCTTTATATCCTCCCTCTTGCAGAGACATCTCGGCTGCATTCAAAATAGCATACCTCCCTACTATAGGCTAGTAGGCGAAAAACCGTATGTGATAAAACAAAAGAAGTATGTCCGAATTCACAGTACTCTTAAAAGAGTATGCTTTAAGATTCTTAAGTGTGCTGTGCATACAATGGACACTTACTATCCCATGAGCCCACAGGAGAGGATTTGTGAATGATGGTGAAGCGACGCAAATGACGCAGGTAGGTCACATGATAATAACAGTACGTCCAGATTAAATTTATACTACACACATTCATACTATATAGAACATACTTTTAATGGTTGTGATGTAATTACTTATTCAAAATAAGTATGTGATTTCGGACGCAGCCAAGACCCACCCACTTTTTACGATCAATGATATTGGACCCACTCACTTTTATCTAAATCAGCACATGTCTGTTTACCTACCCCTAACCGATAAACAATTAATATTAAACACATGGTAGATGCCTTATTTCCACTTTTCTATTATTTTCTTTATTTTTATTGAAAATAAATGCCTTTCCGATCTGATGATGGAAAAAGGAGTAGAGCGAGAAAAGGCGGATTCGAACCTCAAGTCGATTTGCGTCCAAACTTGATGCCATGGATCTTGCCCCTACACTATCTCAATGATATAGTGATTTCCATAATTTTGTCTTACCCAACCAGACGTTTAGCAAACATGGCGGTATATTTGTACTTAATGTAAAGGGCATCTACTCCAGTAATTTTTTACTGAGAGAGGACCCACCCACAATTTTTTTGCTTCCGACGCCCATGAATCCCACCCTACATTTTTGCCTTATTCAAGAAGCCATTTCACTCGGATATCCATCACAATACAGAAGAAAAGACTATCGTAACTTGTTTCATTCCAACTTCAGTTGCAATGAAATGTAGTAATGAAGAAGAGTATAGTAGAGTAGTAGAAAAGAAATGAAGAAGCAACAGATCTTTTCTTCTGTTTTGTGATTTACATCCGAATGTAATGGATTATCGAAAACATAAATTTGACTTTGACTTGGCCTCCACTGACCATCTCAGGAAAAGGTCTGGGAAATCAAATTTTTCGATTTCTCAGTTTTGTTACAGGTTTTCCATAACTGTGTGAATCTTGTGCAAGGCATCCTGTATATTCCAAAATACTGTAATAATCCCCTTACAGAAAAGTACTGTTGTGGTACTACGGTACTGTAACGGTATCACACCGTGATGCTACGCCATGAAATGTCCATGGTAACGTTACTCCAATATTCTTATCAGAAAATCATGGTTAATCTATATAAATGATAATATTCATATTGTAAAATAGTGGCTGATGTGAACGGAACAGATGAAAGCTCAAGTTCGAGACATTTCACCTGTTCAATGTGTTATTTGTGATTTATGAAAGCTCGCAGTTTATCCCAAATACAGGCGCGTAAGTTACTGGAGGAGCGGTCAGTCTAATCACTGCACGGGGGTAGAGGAGATACACGGCGGGGCAGAACATCCCTAACAGCCGTGCTGAGCGATATAACACACGCAAACGCCTATATCCTCGGCCTTCTTCAAACCCCGAGACAAATTCAGAGATTATAAACGCTGTAATGGTGAATGAAGCAATTGGGGTGTTTGTTAGGCTCTCTCCCCCCCTGTCTAAAGCCTGCAGGTTGGGAGTTCCAGTCGGACTATACCACACAACCCGCAGCGGCACAAAAACATTTCCACACCGGCATTATCAGACATAAACCCGCCCAGGAGGCCAACAACGACAGTGGGATGAGAGCAGATGCACTGTTTAACCTGGAACGTCACAGCGGTGTCGTTTTAATCGAGCGCATTGGTTCCGTGGAGGTTTATAAATGCGGGACAGGGGCGTTTGGCTCCCCGCTCATAGATGAGCTCGGCCGGCGGGCGCACTCCGTGAGTGTCTGCAGCAGAATGAGGAAGACACGCCACGACTCCATTTTGGGTGGGACTAAGACAACAACAAAGCACGGCGAAGACACTCAACAAAATATATCTACATCCTAATCGACCGTCCAACGGAAAACAGGCTGTGAATTTTACGTGACACTTACTGAGAGACGATCCTGAATCCGCGCTTAAGCTTCGAGTGTGGATTTCCCGAGAGTTTTGAGCATTTTTAGGAAAAGGTTGAAGTGGGTCTTCCCTCTGAATGGTAGCTGCAGAGATGGCTGCCTTGCATATATTAACATAACCTACCTAGCAACAGACGCGCGGCCCCGGGCGACGATTTGCACATTGTTATTTATACATATATCGATGGAGTTTTCAGGGCTAAAGTAGCATATATGCTGTGTTGGATAAAGTACGCGTCGTTGAATTTCGATATGTATAGATTGTTTTTAATTTCGAGATAATTGGTATATTATGCCCGCACGGCATTTTCCTTTCAGAACCAATGAGAATTTTCCGCCATTTCTCCCAACCAATGAAAAAAAGAAAAAAGGCTTCAAGTCCGTCCAATGAAAAAAAAGAAAACGTGCCAGACCTACCAACAGTGTTGCCAAGTCCGCGGTTTTCCCGCGGAATTGGGCTAATTCAACACAGTTGCCGCGGGCTGTTTTTCATGTCCGCGGGTTGAAGCGACCCCAATTATATGATATTTAGCCCCGGGAATGCGAATTTTAGTAGGTAACCATGCCAAAAAAACACATTTTTAACCCACAAATGCGATTTTTACTGGAGATTCCCCCCTTAAACGAGATTGGGCTTGTTTTGGGCTAGTTTTGAGTAGCAATTGGGCGGGTTTTGTTGTGAAAACCTGGCAACCCTGCCTACCAATGACATTTCAAGCGCGTCACACAAGCATGTATGGATGTACATGTAGGCACGTATAAGCCTACATTATATGTAATACGTGTGTATATTATATATACATTTTTCCCCCTATATTCAATTAGTTTATTTGAACAATATATTAAAAATGAGGTTCTTTTGCGTGCTAAAAACCCAAACAAGTCTACTTTCGTCATATATAACAAGGACATTTTCTTTTTCATACATTTCTTATATACACTGGTACACAAAGACAACACAGTGACACGTCCATGGAAGTAGTGAATTTATTGATGTTTCCCACCTGTAACCAAGAAGCCATATTCCACTGGATTCAATCATATTTTACTTCTAATATATGAACTTTGTATTATTTTCCCCTCACCCCTACGACCATTTCCACAATCAAGCAGGCAATGACAAGGTCCAAGATTGGAGCCATTTAGGTGCATAGTGAAAGTCACATACAGAAATACTGACACAGGAAGAGGGAAAAGAATAGAAAATAAAAGAAGAGAATAAACTTAAAAATATATCATAACATCTCATATAAGAACAATGCACACCACAGGATGTCCTTGATAAAAGCCATGATTGCAACATCAACTATACAGGCATACAAAGACATTGCTAAGAAGGGGGGGAGAGAGTGAGAGAGAGAGAGAAAATAAAATATTCCAAAAGTTCCTTGCCTTCAATTGTAGTGGACATGCAAAACATTTCTTTCACCTGCCTTGGCCTCCAGCTGGGTAACTTTAGTGCATTTTCGCGCTTTATCATGATTTACAAGGGTATGTCCTTGTGGGACTAATGCTATAAACGATACATAACATTTACAGACGACTCCGGTAACGTGTCTACGCTCTCTTTGATTTAAGCAATGTGTGCAAAGTATTGCCACATGATAAACCTCCCCATGGCAGTTCTCATTAGGCAGCTATGAAATGAAAATGCAGTATAATTGTGATAAACATAAGCTTAACGCAACATCTTACCAGGCCAGATTTACTTTATAAAAGGGGAGTGTTGGAGTGTGTGGATGTAACGGCAGGAAGAACAACATTCTTCAAGAAGAATCATTTCGGAGTGATATGGGAGACTGGAGGCCCCGAACCTTGTGGCCCTCTGTGCTTGAAATCAATGAGTAAAGACCATCTGCAGGGGCCGCGGCGTTTAATGGTCCAAGTATATGATACCATAACCAAAAGATAAAAACAAAAAGATGTGGTAACATCACTGAAATCGGGCACCTCTACATTCACAATCAGCCAAAATATCTGGCAGGCTGTCACGCCATTCTGTTCAAACCATTCATCGTATCTTACACAGGTGATGGTATCAGATGTTTGGACCGCAATATCAGTCCTTTAGTCTCAAAGTTTAAACCTGTAACCCAGCCAAGATTTAAGCTCTGGAGAGAAAAAAACCCCGACTATGAATGAATTTACCATCTACTTTTTTTTCTCTGTTTATGTATATCATGTGTTTTTAATAATAACAAAGTAAAGGAATTAATGATTTTCTTCTCATATTTTCTGATTCACTATACATTTAAGTTGTTACAAAGAACCTTCATATACAAGCAATCTATTTAAAAGAAGTATATCCGGCGGCCAGCGATGGCATAGACAAACTGCTGTGTCTTTATATTGATTGTTTCGACTTTGCTGTACCTCTATAGACTAGAACTTTATAAAATTAACATTTAAAACAACATAATAATACTCTTCAATTTTAGTTATGGAAAATCAGTTCCAAGCTAATTTGCAGAATCACGTTCTCCTGATTTAAAACCACTGATAAATTGCCTTTGAAAGAAAAAGAAAAAAAAGTCACAAGAGCATAAAATTGCGCTCCATGGTACAACAGTAGCAGTATTAGAAGTAGTAGCATTAATAAACCATTGTTTTTTGTTTTCTTTAAATGAACCAGAAAATGCATTTCAAATGCATGAAATGATTTGAGAGCAGTTTTATATTGGTCAGTAGTATGTTCACCCCTCTCTAGCTCCACAGCCCCCATGATGGCTAAATCTGCATCTGCTCCAGGTATTTGTAGGTGGGGTTTTCATAGCCATGGTTCTGCATCTTGTTCAGGTGACGTTCTTCTGGAGTCAGCATTGGGTCAACCTGAAACAGGAAGATTGAACATGTCAATGCATCCATAAAAAAAGATCAATTATGAAATATACACTACCGATCAAATGTTTTCAAAATAAATCTCTTATGCTACAGTAAAAACTGTAATACTGTGAAATTATCAATACAATAATTTTCTATTTTAATACATTTCCGGTGAGGCAAAGCTGAATTTTTAGCATCATTACTCCAGTCTTCAGTGTCACACGATCCTTCAGAAATCATTCTAATATGATGATTTGGTGCACATCTTATCTTATTATCAATGTTGTAAACACTTGCGCTGCTTAAAGTTGCAGTCAGTGATTGTTGATATTTGAAATCGACACCCAAAGAAACACACCCCTCCCTTCATTGCTCGCCCCCAACATATCAAACACGCTATGCAACACAGGGAAACTAGACTGGGTAAACCCGGCCCGACCTGCCGGCGATTTGATTTCGCCCTGCAGCTCAAGCTGGAAACCTGTACATTTTTCTATCCTGCTTCCGTTACAAATTTACAGGGACCAATCACAAACCGGCTTATCCACCTGGCGCGTTATTGGCGGGTTTAACACGATGACGGATAGAGAAGCGATGGATCGTTGGTCTGATTGGTTGAAGGACTATCCAATTGCGTACAGAGTCATTTGAACTATGCCCGTTGATCTCGCCCAGTGCCGCCGCTCCCACCACGCGCAACACACGTTGCGTAGGGCACTAAGTGCTGAGGGGGCACCACAAGAAGACCCATTAGCCCTCAGACTTTATCCTCTTTGGTAATTTCTCAGGCATCTCTCTTTCTACCAGGGCCATTACCACCATAGACATTGAGGGGGACAAGTCCCCGCCAATAATTAGAAATGGCCACATTTTTTCTCAAAAATGCAGTTTTGAATTGAAAATATGCATTTACGTGATTCATGTAATTGCTAACTGAGTGTGACAAGACAAACGTTTTACATTTTCGACATATTAAGCAACCAAATAAATGCACATGTGTGCAAATTTGAATGCAAATATTGTTTGCAAATGGTTCAAAATTATAACTCTAGTTGGGACCTAGACCTAGAATTTCCTCGTTCTAATTTTTTTATACTTTATTTAAAGCTACACTGTGTGATATTTTCCCCCATCTAGCGGTGAAAAGGTATATGACCATCCAGTAAATATTAGTTTCTGTTCCTCCCAATTCCGATTTCGTTTTAACTCCTACGGTGGCCGATTTAGTCCAAGATTAACATGGCTTCCAGTTCAATCCAGCAATCCCCCTCGACACGGTGCCATCGAGTGTTAAAACGCGAAAGGCGAAGCTTGAATTTACGGGTATGTCCCTCTTTGGCTAATGTACTTTCAAGATGGAGGGGCAACATGGCGACCCCCATTCGAACCCCTTACCCGTATGTATTTTCAATGGCATATTATAAACTTACGAGAATACTTTATTACTTGAAAGAAGTAAATATACATTAATGAGCACATATTTTTGAAAGAACTAAGTGTTTTTAGCTAAGAATAAACTAAAAAAGTTACACAGTGTAGCTTTAAAAAAATGGGTCCCGTTCAATGTTCAAGACATGGTTACGGCTAGGGGTGCACCGAAATTTCGGCCGCCAAAAATGGCATTATCGGTTTCGGGCCGAAATAAAAAAAACAGCCGAAAACGTAAACCGAAAATCAATGTCACCCACCCCTCCCATCCGTGCGCAAGCGCTTAGGTTTCACTCACGGTCGAGCCGTTATCACGCGTGTCAGCGGTATGGCAGTATTTGAAAGTTTCAGATGAGGACACCAAAGTTATATGTAACATTTGTTCTACAAAAAATCTCAAGAGGGGGTGCGGTGCCAAATAACTTTTTGACAACAGGTTTGATAGTATACGTTTTTAAAAGAAGCCATTTTCGGCCAAGTGCATCCTAAATTTTCAGTTTCGGCCCAGAATTTTCATTTCGGTGCATCACTAGTTACGGCCTTGCTTTCTACAGTCTTTTTACAAATGCCCCGCTTGCTCAATCTCTCTCCTGGCCCATCATGAGTGGATTTACACAGCCACTATGTACGAACACAATTTTTTTTTCAGCACACACACAAAGAACAGACATCTAGCAAATCTTCACAAAATTGTTTGCTTAGGTGTTTCTCAGAAATCACTAACTGCACCTTTAATATTTGTTACTTTAAATGACTAGAAAGTTCAAAAGAACAGCATTTATTTTCTTTATCTAAAATCTTTACCATTATACATGTCTTTGTCACTTTTGCTCAATTTAATGCATCTTTACTTAATATTAATTAATAAGTATTCTTTCTTTTTTCTGACCCCAAACCTTTCAATGGTTGATTGTATTGATTCAAATATTTATATAATATATGAATTCACTGTATATAAAAGCTAAAGCAACTAAACTTTCTTTGAACCTGCTTGTCCTTGTGTGCTCAGAGTGAGAGCATTATCCTTCACAGGGATTGAGAGAATTTGTCTAGTGCTTATGTTATCATCAAGGTTGCATTGAAAACAACAAGAGTGAATGATGGAACGTCGCGTGTGACCGTAAGCTCACCTCCACAATGCCGTGACTGATGGTGCCGTACTGCCTCTTCCTCAGCAGCACCAGACTTATCACAATAACGGTCGCTATGGCCACCGCAATCACCAGCAGGCCAATCAGAGCGCTGCTTCCGAAGCTGAAGTTATCCACCAGGGGGCGGAACGTCTCCTTCTCTGATCCACGGCTGAACTGCGAGGGAAAAATAAACACCAGCGTATTTACACTCCCAAAGCACAAAGAGCTACGACAAACATGGTTAAAGAGCTTTCAATGCTGCATGTGCTGCTGAAGCAGGGAACTCATACGGTAACTTGTGTACAGTGAGACAATACAGTTGCCATGGCTACATAATGTGCCATAACTGGTACCAAATGAGAATCAAAAGAATGAGGCAGCTAGAAAGAAAGAGATTCTTAAAACATTCTTCCATCACACTCCGCCAGAATGTAAATTCAAATCACTTGACTACAGTCTCGAAATGCACATAAACAGCGTAATCTCTTGCACGCAAATCAAGCCTGTATGATTTTTTCCCCATTGCTTCAGCAGCCATCTTAAAGCGTCAGTTCCCCCCAAAAAGAAAATGATCTCATCATTTACTCACTCTCATGTTATTTCAAACATGTAGGACTTTCTTTCTTCAGCAGAACACAAACAGAGATGTTTTGAAACATGTTCACGCTGCTCTTTTCCAACATTCTCCCTTTGTGTTCCACCAAAGAAAGTCGACATAACCCTATAAAGCCTAATCTATTATATTTGTCTCTAAATTATCAGCATGATCAAAACTTCACTGAAAAACCTGTACTATATAATAAATCATGTTTAAATATGAGTATCAAATATGATGCATCAGGCTTGTGAGGAATGCTTATCTGTTCATCTCTCAATCATTATTGCATTGCATTATTTTTTTTGCCCCCAAAAATAAAACCTAGAGCTTTGGTCACAAAACTTAGCATTTAAATATGATCTTACTAAGACATATTATTGGGAGTTAATGCTTATGCTTACCAGGGCTGCATTTATTTGATTAGAAATACAAAACAAACGGTAATATTGTGAAATATTATTACAATTAAAAAAAACTGTTTTTAAAAATGTGAATATATTTTAAAAATGTATTTTATTCTTGTGATGCAAATCTGAATTTTCAGCATCATTACCCCAGTCTTCAGTGTCACATGATCCTTCAGAAATCATTCTAATATGATGATTTGATGCTCACGAAACATTTATTATTATTATTATCAATGTTGAAAACAGCTGTGTGCATTTTCAGGATTCTTTGATGAATAGAAAGTTCAAAAGAACAGCATTTATTTGAAATCGAAACATCTTTACTGTCACTTTTGATCAATTTAATGCCTCCTTGCTGAATAAAAGTATTAATTTCTTTTAAAATTAAAAAAAAAAAAATCTTACTGACCCCAAACTTTTGAACTTATGTTTTAAAAGCTTTCTATTTCAGATAATTGCTGTTCTTTTGAACCTTCTATTCAAAGAATCCTGGAGAAAAAAAAAATGCACACAACGGTTTTCAACATTGATAATAATAAATGTCTCTTGAGCAGCAAATCGGCATATTAGAATGATTTCTGAAGGATCATGTGACTCTAAAGACTGGAGTAATAATGCTGAAAAACTTTTATCACATGAATAAATTACATTTAAAAAACATTCAAACAGAAAACTGTTATTTTAAAATGTAAATGTAATGTATTTTAAAATAAAACTGTTTTTTTATACAATAAATGCAGCCTTGGTGAGCAGAAGAGACTTATTTTAAAAACATTTAAAATCTTACCAATCCCAAAATTTAATATGCAAATAGTTTGTTATACAGTTATAAAGATCTCAATTTACATTACAAGTGATTGGAATTTAACTCTCTGCAAATAAAATTTTTGCTCAGTTTGGGGTTGTTGTCCTGCTTTAGTATGAACTTCATATTCTCACTATAATATACACCATAAAAGCCTGATGTATCAGATACTCAACAAAAACACATATGCAAACTGTGTTCAATAAACTTCCATTTAAAACACACACTTTTTCAGACTATTATTCTATTGTCATGTCACTCTTCAAGATCGAAATTGAGCTTATAACATGAAGGAATGTGTTGGTAGTATTGATCTGCTTCGCAAAGTGATAAACTGAATGTGCACAGACAGTCAATGACAGCCGTGACTGCCAGTTTTCACACACAAATGTTCAGTGCTCAATTGGGTGAGAACCTGATGATGCAAATGACACGTATCCACCGGACATGCTCATGCGCTCGCATTAAAAACATGCACACGTGCTGTGGAGGATTGTGGATAAACAATAGAAGGTCATAAATGATGTAAAACTGTCATTTGCTCACAGATCGAAGAGAAGCAGCCTTCTGTAATCCCCCACCAACCCATTTACAGCCCATAATCTGAGACTGCAGCGTTTGTACAGTATGTATTGGGCACAGGAGGGCGCTGTACTTACCAGAGGATCAACACCATTCAATATCACTTCTTTAACATCCAGAGTCTCATCAATCACCTGTCAACACAGACAGGGCAGTCTCAGTTACTTCCTTGGGAACTGAAGATTGAGTCAGTGTGTGTGTGTGTGTGTGTGCGATGTACAGTGTCTGTTAGATTACTGAAAGGGCGTAAGCGTAAAATCAAGATTGAGGGGGACCAAATGATCGACAACTATTCTGTATATTAAAGTGGCATGTCTCCTCAAATTCTGTGATGGTTTACAGCAATAGATGGGTATTAAATACTGTGAGCAAATCCAAAATAATTCATGAGCTTTGATACATTGACTATGTCCTTGTTTGAAGACATGGCCGGTTGCATTTAAAAAAAACAAGCATTTTCATCTTGGTATTGTGCTATTAAACACAAAAACACCTAAACGTATTGAAAAACATTCAATAAAGGGCTAATCGGAGCATGTGTAAAGAGATAGTCACCCAAAACCTACATACCATAAAAGAAGATATTTTGAAGAATGTTTGTATCCAAGCAGTTTTGGTTCCCATTGGCTTCCATTCTATTTTCAATGGGAACTGAAACTGTTTGGTTTGCCAACATTCTTCAAAATATCTTCTACAGAGAAAGAAATGCATATAGGTTTGGAATAACAAACAATGAGAGAATTTTCATTTTTGGGTGGACTATGCCTTTAATGTAGCTTAGATTGCCTCTGATAGCACATTTGTGTGATTTCATAAAGACAAACATGCAGAAATATTGTAGAAACAAATCAAGCCGAACATATGAGTCACATTCTTCAGCGAGATCATGCATTGCAAGTCTCCAGCTCAGTCCTTCACAACCACACGGGCTCTTGTGTGAGCTGCAAATAGAGGAGACTGGAATGTGACTGGGAAATATGTGAATGTGGCATGCAATGAATGCGATGAATGAGATAAAATTGAAATAGACCAGATTTGTATTTCTGGAAGGAGATAGCAGGGATTGCAAGGCAGCAAAAGAAGTGCTAAAGTTTAAGGTAAGAGTCGATTTTCGGCTTTGGTTCAGCGGAGGCTATAGATTTTAAAAATAGACCCCAATTACAATTCAATATGCAGTAAACGCAAGGAGAAAATAAATAAATAGATTTCCGTTTTCAAAGTGTCAGCAGAATTTTTTTCAGAGAATGTCAACATTCACTGCATTTGACATTAATACCATCTCAGTTTACTTTCTGAAAACAGGTAAGAAATCATTAGACTATTCATGATTTTTTTTTTTTTAAGATGTACATAAAATTGAAACATTAATGAGTGAAAAAAGATAATCTGTCTAGAAAATATTTTAATATTTAATTTATTTGTAAAATGACAATATAATAAAATCCATTTATTTAATTCTGCTAAGAACACGGTGTCTTCAAAATATAACTTTTTTACAATGTATAAATGCCTCTCTATTTTAAAAGGGGGTGACCATCATATTTAAGGGTCCTTGGCATCAAAACATTTCCCAAAGAATTTGGAGAAAGAAAACAAAAGCTTTGTCATTCTAGTGCTGCCTTGCAAGTGCCCTAAAGACAAGTAAATTCAAATAGCACAGTTATAACTATGAGACCATAGCAATACACTATAAATAATTAATCTAGGGGTGTCCAACCCTGCTCCTGGAGGGCTACCATCTGGCAGAGTCCAGTTCCAACCCTGCTCCAACACACCTGTCTGTTATTATTAAGCAGCCCTGAACACCATGATTAGTTGGTTCAGGTGTGATTGATTCGGGTTGGAGCTAAAATCTGCAGGGTGTTAGCCCTCCACGACCAGGGTTGGACACTCCTGATCTAGGTGTATCATGAAGGCCTTTCTACATTTTATTATTAGCCCTTAAACTAAATGTTTATAATAATCCTGTATTGTTCTTTTTGTGTTAGTTTGTGTAACTGACATGAGAGTTGGCGTCAGCAGTTGGCACAGTGTACACGACAGATCAGTAAAGCGTGTGCTGCTCGAGGCAGGCTGGTGGTCTCACCACATTTTCGTTGATCTTGCTCTTGCTGTTGATGACTTTTTCCTCTGCTCCAATCAGATCATCCAGACTGTTCATGCCAGAGCCTGCAGGGGAAACAGCCAACCAGAGTCAGGAAGACAAGTTGGAAATGTGCATTTCTGCATTAAACTCAAACGTTTACAATCATCTCTGTGATCAACAGTAGCTCGCATCAAGACCATAACTTCAATTTCCAGCACAAGCCGAATCATGGCCAGAAACCTGCTGCCTTGCCATGTTATTTATTAATTTATTTTCCAGCGCAGTCAGTCAGGGGACGGCACGCCAACACAGACTTATTCATTAATCATGCACTTATTAAAGTGAATGATGTAGAAACTCCCACTGAACCCAGAGTCCTCCTGGATCAGTCCAGACAAGCTCAGTGTAAACATTCAGCTCACAGTAAGAGGTGAGATCTACTGTGGTCAAAAGGTCTCTTCCTGGTAGAATTAGTGTCTTGAGACATCCTGTGAGCACTTGTTTCCAGTAACAGCTCTATAAATATACAGAATCGCCCTACATATTAAACAATTAAAGTCAACATGAAACTGCATACGTAACCCATTTTACTGCCACAAAGTGACATTTCTGAATGGAAGAATTGACAGGACGGTCAAACGTGGTCGTTCCATTCCAGAATCAGGAAATTTGATCTTCTACCTGCTGGGAACTGAGACGGCGATCATGTGGAGGCTAATGGACAAGTTCACTCAAGAGAATACTGATGTATTCCAATAGTGACACTTGTTTTCAAACTGTGATTTCTTCCAAACGCAATTTGCTTTAAATTGTAACATTTTATCACATTAAGATTATACTGCATTAAATGTTTACTTTTTTTGAGCAATTCCTAAAAAATAATGGTTCAATATCTATCTGCCTATTAACAACCCCTTTTGAAAAAAGAAGTGTGCTTAACCCCTTAAGAATTTAGAATGCATCTATCCATGTTGGGAGACTCTAAACGAGTGCTGAGTTATTCATCTAAAACGGAGTGTACTGCCCGCGGGCGCCACCTAGCTGTGAAAAAAATTATGTTCTGCAACGTGTCAATCACATCATACAGCTCAGATAGTCATGTGTCATATGTCATTTGAAAGGACTCATGGAGCAGAATACGATCAAGGGCTGAACAAAAAGGCTACCTTTGTTCTAAATGCTGTAACTTTTGATTACTTTATGATATCGCCACAAAATTTTATCCAGATTCAGACCACATATAGGGGAACATCACCAAAAAAGTTATGTAGTGTGTTTGTAATTTGATATTACATTGATGTAACATCATTGCAAACGTGTAATTACAAATATATTAAAATACTTGACATACAAGTTTCAATAGAAATAACATTGAAGTACATTTTAGTTTATGATGAATGCTTGTCAGTACTTTCGTCGATGACGCCAGAAGACTAATTTGCCACTGATTCCTTTGAGATTTTGTTTTATCTAGTTACTTATTAGAAACATACGTTTTCTAAAATAAACAACTGCTTCGATATGGTGTGTGTAACAAAACCAAAACATCAGAGTAGTATCGTGAAGTAATGTTTATCACAGGCTTTATTTTACTCATGAATTGGAAAAACCCCATTACAAAATCTCGAGGGAATCAGCGGCGAATTAGTCTTCCGGGTTTTGACTTCATCCCTGCACCACTCTATTTCAAAGACAATAGAAGCAATTATGACATTTCAAATAAAAATGCCCTTAAGTGTGTCAAAAAAGTACTGAAGTTCAGTTAAACGATTTTCATTCAATTGTAAACATGCAATTAAGTGACTGAAAACATTACATTCAGCACGCACTTAAAGGGTTAGTTCACCCAAAATTGAAAATTCTGTCAGTAATTACTCACCCTCATGTTGTTCCAACCATGTAAGACCTTCGTTCATCTTCGGAACATAATTTAGTATATTTTTGATGAAATCTGAGAGCTGTCTCACTCCTCCATAGGCTTTCAGAGGGAATGAAACTTGATGGCCCAGAATAGTAAGTAAAAACGTCATTTAAGGAGTCCAAATGACTACAGTGGCTCTGTATTAAGTCTATCATGCGACGAAAATACTTTTTGAGCGGAAAAACAACAAAAATAACGACTTTATCCCACTATTATTGTTCAATTTGAGCCTCTGACGAGAGTTCGCGGGAGTGCCACGACGCATGCGCGAGAACTTGCGCATGCGTCGTGGCACTCCCGCAAACTCTCGTCAGAGAGTATATAGTGGGATAAATAGTGGGATAAAGTCGTTATTTTTGTTGTTTTTCCGCTCAAAAAGTATTTTCGTCGCATGATAGACTTAATACAGAGCCACTGTAGTCATTTGGACTCCTTAAATGACGTTTTTACTTACTATTCTGGGCCATCAAGTTTCAGTCCCTCTGAAAGCCTATGGAGGAGTGAGACAGCTCTCAGATTTCATCAAAAATATACTAAATTATGTTCCGAAGATGAACGAAGGTCTTACATGGTTGGAACAACATGAGGGTGAGTAATTACTGACTTTATTTTCAATTTTGGGTGAACTAACCCTTTAAGTATATTCTTTTAAAAGTGTTTTCACAAGGGACATATGATTAGATATATATGAATTTAAAACATTAAACCGCTTAAATAGCATATTTTCTGTTGTAACACAGTGGAAAACATTATATGGCAATGCTGGAAACTTCTAAAGACACCTGGCTCAAAATGAGTCCTGGTTGCACAATACCACGCCGGAGAAACCTCATTGGTTGACAGAAGAACAATACCTTTCACCCACACTCAATTGTTTGACTGTCAAAGCAGCAGGTCACCATCACTAAAAGATTAACTATGTTCAGCAGCAGTCACAAGGTCTGGAGAGAAGCGCTTACTGCATAACCATGCACGACTGAACCACTAATCACCAAAATACACATACACACAGACACTGGCCAAGGCAAAACAGTCAAAGCTTAATACATGGAGGTGAAGTGTGTAACTAAGACAAGACTTCACACATGAGATGAGATAACAAAAAGTCAAATCAGATTGAAGAAGTTTTCTGAAGAAAATGTGGGTGTTGTTTGCCTGTGCTTACTTACCACCACAATGCTAGTGTGTTGTGGGTGGTTGTACGGTGTTGCTATACAGTTTCTAAGGCATTCTGGGCATTTGCTAAGTGATTGCTAGCACATGTAAAAGAGCCCATCCTCAAGTCTGCTGGCTACAAGTGCCACTTTCAATGCAAGTTATGTCATTTAAATCATCCATCAGACGAAAAGCCTTCCGATCGCCATTTCAAAAGTACACAGCACACCTCTCTTCAAAAAGCTGCATGATTTGAAGTATCATTCATGTCTGTAGAACAATCAGTATGGTACAATATATGCTCTAAAGCCTATTATTCAAGGTTAAGTGGTTGTCTCAATTCCTAACCCGAAGTATAAGCAATGGAAATAGTCAATTGCAAGCTTTTCAAGCACCACTAGTAATCTAAGAGCAGGTTTATAGGTGCACATGGGTGGGACCACAAGGTTAAATGGTAAACAGGTTTATGTTCCAATTGTACAATCTGGGAGCAAAAGCTAGCTGTGGGTAAGTTGAAAAAGCAGTCCTGCAACAGAACTACTAAATTAACGAGCTCCTATCATGAAAAGCCAAGATAACTGGAGAGTGACGATAGAAGGCCCAATAAGTAGCAAATGAGTCCTAAGGATCTGCCCACAGGGAGCTGGGTCTGAATCAGGTTATTTGTCTTCCTGACACAGGCAGGTAGTGAGGCAGCCATAACTGCTTTAGCACCACACAGCACATTTACACTGGACTCATTCTCCGATCCAAATAGCTAATTAGCTTAACAAGCTGCTTGGACTTTTCATTAGGCAAAGCTCTTCTGGCCAGACATTGAGGGATGGGATGTTTGGTCTCTCCATCTGAGGGAGTGACTGAGAGAGGAAATTAAGAACAAGATGGCTAACAGGGCTAAAGGGGCAGACAGAGCAAAACCATGTGGTGGAAATACAGTAAACATATGAGGATAGATGGGAAGATGTATGAAAGTAGGGCTGGGTAAAAATTCTCAGTTGAACAATCCAATATAGATTTGTAAAATCCCAAAATAAATTATCCTTAAATAATAATAACAATAATATATATTTTTTTATTATTTTTATAAAAGAATTATATAATATATTTATTAAAAAAAAAAATATTAATCCAGGACATGGTCATGGAACGCTGCACTTTACGTGTGTGAATCAGTTTTATTTTTTACTTTATCTTTTTACATTTAGCATGGCATGTGCTGCTTACTTTAAAAAGTGATTATAGTTTTTAATATGCTCCTTAATCATAACATGCAGTCACAATGCACGTAATGTACTACAGTGGTCATGAAAAATGTGTAAAAATAAAAAAAATTTAACCTGATATAATTAAAATTCAATACTGAAAAAAATTTATTCAATACCCAGCCCTATATGCAAAAAATAAAAATAAAATAATCATAATAAAAAAATAACAAGCAACATTTAGGAGGCTGAAGAGGGGGGAAAAAAAGAGAAACAGAGAAAAGCAGCAAAGACCCACCTTTCTTGAAGGCACGAGGGGGTTCAGAGAGATCGCCTAGGCATTGCATATAAGCAAAAGACAAAACAAGAAAAGATTGAAATAGAAAAAGAGGGGGGAAAAACAGGTGAGTAAAAGAGAAGTAGTCAGGTTTATCAAGCTGTGTCTGTGGGAGAATCCCGCAGGGACAGAATGATAAAGAAAAACAAATCAAAGAACAGGTGAAAGAAAGAGCCAGGATGTGTTTCCGGACAGGCCTGTTATAATGAAAACCCTCCTGGGCTCCAATGTGCTCATTATATTGCTCTTTTTCTATATTGCACCTTAATTTCGCACATTTTGCCCTTTCCTTAAAGGCTTGGCAGGCCGAGGCAGGACAGTGAACGAGCAGGACTGGGCTCTGAAAGAGAGAGATTTTCAAAGCACTTGGCTGCAGTGTAACGCCAGAGCCTCGGGCTTTATGACTTTAGCTGAACTTCAAATGCCGTCTTGTTTAAGGCGATGCCAATGGGGTTTCAGGCAAGCTTAGATAAGCAGAAACCTACAGCCAGAGTGCAATATTTGGACTTCAGGGTTTTATTCAGCATTTAGAAAATGTTAACGCGAATAGGCCTCATGCTGCCAGAGCGCTTCCCCTGACTGGCTTTGAGAGAGAAGCTACAAGCCAAGCTTTTGTACTGGCTCAAAACAGACACTTTAAACAAGAGCCAGCCAGAGAAAAGGCCATAACTAGGCCAGAACTAGGTACTGTTGGCTAAGATTTTCCTGGAAAATTTCCAGGTCACATTTCACCCCAAAATAAGAATAAATATTATTTTTAGGGCTATTTAGATGATGCAATGTGATGCATATTTAATATTTATGCAATATAATTTATTTTCATTTATTTTTTAAATTTAAGATTCACTCTTGTGGTTAGTGGGTAAAGGTACGGTCACATTTACCGTTGTTCGTCAGAGTTTTACAGGCGAAATGCAGTCACTTCAATAGGAATCCACACGTGAGGGCAAAAGATTTCACAAAAAGGATTTCACCAGAGTTTAAGTTGGTTATACGGTTTCTGCAAAAGTGGCCCAAATCCAATCCATATGCAGCTCAGGTCTGTTTTATTCATAACAGTGTGAACATCACAAACCACATAGAAACTGATCTTGTTGATTCAGATTTGGGCCAGTTCCATATGTGGTCCTAAATCAGATACAGGTTTGATGTTTTGCGATGTGACCTATTAGATTATTTCATGCGACTTTTACATCACTCTAGATCAGCATTCATCACAATTCTACACTGATATAGCCAATGTAGACTTAAATGCAAAAACATCAATTTATGTGCTTTGCAGTATCACATGATACAAATGAAACAATAATAATGGTCAAAATAAACATTTGCCTTCCTTTGTGTTTTCACTTAGCTTATAGCTAAACATTTAGCCTACTAAGCTAGCATATCCTCGGGTTACTACAGGAAATCCAATCTTCATTGAATGCTCACAGCGTTAGAAACAGTATAGTATTAAATATGATATTCAATATTAGTTTTAGTTTCTTTGTTCATTTGAAGTGCTATAACTGAAATATATGGGGTTCAACCCAGCTGAAAACAACCTAAGCCTAAACTGGCTTGCTGGTCTGTTCTACCATTTTGGTTTGCTGAAGCTGAACTCAAGGCCAACTTGGCCAGACTGGGAGACCAGCCTAAACGGCTAATACCTAAGGAAACTTGTTTCCGCCATAGCATAGAAAATCTCACACCTCTAACTTTGGCATGACACTGGCGCAAAACCTGCCTGGACTACTTGCACTGAGCTTCATGACGCACTTACGTTTTGAAAGAGTACAACTCATTTATTTCCGGTTATGTATATTTTCAGTATGCTATGGTCGAGTTGACTAAACTCACTTAAAATGAGTGTCCACAAGAAGATCTGGACATTTTCAGAGACAGGAGAAGAGATATTCTGATGATTACTATGTAAACAATTTTCCAAGCTCAACAGAACATGATGTTTATGCAAAGATTCTTAAGCGTTGTTAACACGTAACAGATAAAGATTAATTCAATATTTAACAAACAAGCAATTCAGTCAAATTCATAACAAAAATTAAACTCAACAGGTATGAAATATGATCAGTAACAGAAAAGCACTGTTAATGTGAAGACGAGCTCTGAACTGCTGCAGGTTTGTAGAGAAATGTGTACATTTATTATTCAGAATGCAAAGTTGGAAAGAAAATATATTTATCGACACGTTTCAGCAGGTTTAAGGTAATTCATGTTAACGCAGAGAACATGATTCATTGTTTTAATCATTTGACAGCCATAAAACGTTGTGATAATCTGCGTTCTCATGAATGTATGTGCGCTGAATGCTTTTTACTGGAAACTCCTGAGTTGTAATAAGTAGAACTCGGAAATCTCTGAGCCTCAAAGATTTGCCAGTGTAAATTTAGACTAGAAACTTACCCTCGGGTTCAGCGGGTGAGCCCAGAGAGTTGACCTGGAAGGGTCGGAAGGGCTTTCCTTCAAAGGCAGGAACCTCCACGCTCTCCTCAGAGGACACCATGACATCAGGCTGAGACTCAGAGATGGAGGACAGGAACTGGTCCATATCTGCCTTTTGATCCTGCAGAAGTTCATCTTAATTGGTAGATACAGAGAGGAACATGGTTAAAAACAGTAAATTGCAGGAGGGAAGAGTTGGAGGAAGGGATATTTCCCTAAAACCATTAAACGAGGCATGAAGCGGTCATAAACGCGATCAATTATCCATTACAAGGTTTCGTACTGCTGCATTTCCAGGCATCGGTAAAGATTTAAAAAAAATTATAGAACTTCTCCAAACTTGCAAAAACAATTTCTACAGAGTCTGCCTTAAAAACTACACATCTTCACACACTAGTGGGAATCTGGAGGAGTCTTGACCCAGTTCTGTCAAACCCTACACACTAGTCTCATGTATACTACACAATACCACTGCTCCTCTCGTAAAACGAACAAAGAAGAAAAAAAATATGTAAGTGCAGAGGGGCGTCTCTGGGAACATCTTGACTGTTTCCACCTGAAACAAAGAACATGGAGCAACAAACGCTTAAGAACACTCTAATTTACTTTGATTGCGGTGAGATGTTTTCAAGCTGAGCGATAAAAAGAGTTGCCAAATTGCATGTGTGTGTTTGTGTGTGTGTGTGTGCGTGTATATGTGTACGAGAGCTAATTACTGAAGCCAAGCTTTTCATACAGGTGTAATTATCTTGGCATCTGAGATGCAGAGAGATTCTGCAGATGTTTAGTGGACTAAAAGCTCACATCAGGACAAAACACATAAAACAGAGCCAAAATCTATGTACACCTTTATCCATGTGAAATCAAGGGCGCTTTAGAGTTTTGCATTCAGAATTACGTTTGTTGGTTGTTGTGAAAGCTGAGCTTATGTGCACATTACCAAACTAAAAAAAAAAAAAACAATGAAACGGATCGTTCACAATAAAATCAATGACATGCATTTAGAATAGGGATGGCGAAAACTAAACATTTTCTTGACCGACCACCGAGCCTCATTAGCCGGTTGAAACCGGTTAACCGATTAGTTAAAAAAATATGCTGCGCTATTTGAAATAACAGCCGCAACTCGCGAGCCGCGCCTGCAATTTCGCAACTCTGTCGCATCTCTCTGCCGCTCTGCCTCCCGCTCTCTCTCTCACACACACACACACACACGCACACTGTCCAGGCGCCGCCTGCCTTCCACTCACGTCAATTTTTTAAAATCCCCTACAGCGCGAAACATGAGTCCCGCAAACGCGGCGCTGAGGAGCTTGTTTGTAATCGGAGGACAAATGGCTCCTTAGTTTCGAAATGGTTTGGGCACAAGGTGATCGCGTTGAAAATAAAGGCTATTGTCTAGCGTTAGAAGCTCATTTGAAACATTGCCGCGACTCATTTAAGATAATGACAGCTCCGAAGAGACGCCGCTTTAGTTCGAGGTAGTGCTAACAATAATAAAGAAAGATGATGCTCAACACCTTATGTGTTACCACTGAAATGTAGATGTAATATATTTAGATGATGTGCTACTACTGTATTTAAGCACTGTATCACACAAGTTGCAACTTACATCTGAAGCTGAACAATGAAGCATTTGCTGACGCGTTTCATGCATTATTTATGGTGTGAGCACATTCAAGCGGTTCAGAAAATATTCATCTGTAATATCGGTTATAAATAATAAATACAAATTATAAAGACACATTTTGGCTAAGTTGTTTATTTCCGAGTGTTATGCTGCCTTTCACGTGCTCTCTGAATTATTGTAAATAGGAGTTTCCTAGGTAAAAATTGCACGTGAACGCGCTCCACCCCTCGAAATATGAACGAGATGAGTTCATACTTCATAATCACGACTTTAGAAGTGGGAATTGTCAAATTTCCGATAGCACGTGAAGGCAGCATTACTTTCACTTACTTTTGTTATTTCCAAGCTGGTAAACTGAAATATTGCGCATGATTTGAGATATGTTTTCCACGCAGGTTGTAAGAGAGGCTATGACAGCTCATAACACAGCAAGCGTTCACCATTCTAATGTGTTTTTAACTGTATAATACAAGTTTTAAAGTCTACCTCCACTATTACTCATTCTCTAATGTAGTGTCTGTGTCCTAAAGTCCGCGAATGCATTGCGTTGGTGACGTCACGTTCCCATTCTCTATAAATAGCCTAATTTAGAGATCACTTCTTTTTTTTTTTAACCGACAACCGACAACTTTGATCGGTTAACGTTGATACGGTCAACCATCGGTCAAACGGTCATCGGTTAACATCCCTAATTTAGAACAGAGACCGTTTCATTTCATGCTGATTTTAACAGGTAAAATGCCAGTGAAGAACTACACTACCCATAATCCTGCACAGATATCCACCAATCAGAGAAGCCGTTGTCACTTAAGAAAAGAAAACTGAGGGTTCAGCAGCGACCGGACATTCCCATAAAGCAATTACGACATGTTAAGCTAAACGCCGCTCCCAGCACAGCAGCATGGGCGGCGTCGGGATGTTGGCTAACAGTATATCGCTGCAAAGGCATTTTGAACTTCTTTTTACCCCAAGCGAAGAACGAAAAATAACTTTGCTGAGAATATATCAGGGCCTTGATGTAAAACATTCTAGTATTTTGCTATAATCTTGAAATCTTATACCCGAATAGTTGTATATTTTACTGTAGTTTATGACTACATTATAAAATAATTTATATACACAATTCCTTTTTTTCCCCAATTTACACACACTTCTTTCCCTTCAAATCAAAGTTTGCAATGTTCATCTCAGTATTGCAAGCAAACATTTCACTATCTTGATTTCTTATGGTGGATCTGTGGCAGACAGAAGCAGTGTATCCTCAGTGTTCACTACCAGTAGTAAAACCAAATGGACAAAAACAAGAGTAAAGCATTGAAGCAGACACCTTCTTCAGAGTTGTTACCTAGCAACAGAGGAAAATACCTGCCACTTAGTACTCACTGTTACTCAAGTTTATGATGCAAATAATATAATGTGACAAAAGGAAGTCCGAGTTGTAGTAAAATTATCAAGTATTAAAGAAGTGAATGATTTCAACATTGTAACATAAAAAACTGACTCTTTGATCAGCTCCATCAACAAAATTCAAATTTTTTACACATTTCTTTCACAAAGAGCATCTCTTTTTCTTCCTGTCTGCAGAATCTTCTCTCCAACTCTAACAATAACCATCAAACCACTAGTGAAAAAATACCAACATACATTCAAAATACATGTATTTCATACTAAGTATACTACAAATCCATTTACATATTTACTGACGTATTATGTGTTAAATATCACTATTAGTAAGGATAGTATGATTTCTGTATAATATCAGTCTTTAAAATGACAGATATTTAAAGAGTACCTAAAGTATACTTGCAATAGTTCCATGTGACAATCAAATATACTTATGTATATCTTTAGTTGGACCTCGGCACTATTTCTGGATAACTAAAGTAGCCTAACATTAAGTACAAAATTGGTTGTTCCAGTTAAGTATACCAATGTATATGTAAATGTATTTGTAGTATACTTAGGATAAAATAAATGCATTTCAAATACATTTGATTATATTTATTTTTCACTAGGGACACTTGCATGTGTTCGAAAGTAGTCAATTTCCAGCATTTTCCAAACCAACACTCCAGATGTCCACACTTACCAATCTCATCCTGGATCTCTTCTGCAACGTATGGCACCTTGTAGAGCAGAGACAGGCTCTGGTTCATCCTCTCCTCAATAACCCGCAGGTGGGTCATCACCTAGGAAACACGGACACACACTTCTAAACAGAGGTCGACATACGCAAGATGATATTTAGAAAAAGACTCCATTCCACAAGATGGAACAGGTCTGTGGTTGTGTTAAAGGGCATGTAGCGTTGGATGGATTGCAAATCAGAAAAACAAAAGCTTTGTGGCGATCTTGTTGCGTAAAGGGTGAGGAGAAGAAACGAGTGACTGTGTGCTGTAAAATGTCTGTGTATGAGCAACCACGCCTGTTCTTTTGTTGTCACCAAATGTGTGTGCAATGCTCAAAAGCCAGCAACAGATGGCAATGAAGGGCTTATATATGTTTATATATATATATATATATATATTGCTCTAAAATGTCCTTGCAGACACTCTAGGCGCCCGTCTGGACCTCAGAAAGTTCCTGTATACTGTATTTAGCTGTCACACTGTTGGTTTAGGAAGTAAGAAGGTTTATGTTGGTCTGCCAGTCATACCTGGACTTCAACTCATTTGAGAGGAGTTGCCAAAATAGACTGTACTGCCATTTCTCAAACACACGGTTATATAAAGCACAGCAGTGTGACTGCTATTTTTTGCTTGAACACTAAGTGCTTTTATAAAACCTACAGTACACGAGACTTGACAGTTGATAAAGAGATAATTCACCCAAAAATGACAATTCTGTCATCATTTACTTATCCTCATTCATATTCATATGACACATATGTCATTCCAAACCTGTGTGACTGACTTTTTTCAGTGTAGCACAAAAGAAGAGGATATACACTTATGCGGCACTATTCCATACAATAGAAGCGCAGGTTCCAAAAAAGGGTTCGGGTTCATTTTTAAGTAATTATTCACAGAAAAGCATTCCCTTCCCAATATATCTCTCAAATCTAATTAAAGGTGTTGCATTTTCTTTGGTTAAGAGATTTTTCGGACAAGAGCGGCATGAACATTCTTCAAATTATTCCCTTTTGTGTTCCACAGAAGTCAGTCGGCCAAATACATTATGAGGATGAGTAAAAGATAATTTGTGTAACTTCCATCCCATGAACAAATCCTTAAAAGTTCAAAGCCAGGATGAATGAAAATATTCTTAATTAGGAAAATAAATAAATTAATAATATTTTTTTTTTTTTCAAAGAAGAAAACTGGCTTGATGGGAGTTCAGCACTCAGAGTCACATTTTGTTGTTTATTTTAAATAGCTATTTCCCCCTAGCATTAGTGTGTAGTTAGTGCTATTTTGTAATGCTTAACATTTGAAACAACCCAATAAATTCATAAAAAAACAATTAAGACAATTTGGACGTTTTTATTTGGTTATTTACGATGATATTTAAGAACATTCTTTTCAAGAATATTCTAAAGTTTTGTCTCGAGAACAATCTTAAGAGAAAAGATAGGAACAATCTTAAAGTCCCCTGTGGAAAAGTTTTTAATGTCGTTTATATGTCTATGTGGTGTTTTTTAAATGCTTTAAGACAAACCATGTTCAAATTCATAAGTCAACACATTGCTGAGTATGTTGTCTTTAAAACTGCAGTGAATCAAAGACCGTCTCAAAAACGCAGATCGCAGGTGTTTCTGACGTCACGAAACTACACTGTAACCAATCAGGTCAATGTACCAGCGGGCTTTAGCATATCATTAACTATTCTCTGAAGCAGTGGAGCCGAACATGGTTTATGTTAACATTAGCAACACATTATTAGCTGTTTGATAACGTAGTCAAGCAAAAGGCTAAATCATATTAATTACTGTTATGTGTCCGACGTTGTAAAGAGCAAAACCATGGAGCGTGTGGATCCCTGGCTTGTGCGAGTGGAGGTGGGGATAATTAGCATCAGTGGCGGAACTAGACTTTTATACATGGGGTGGCCGTGGGGTGGCCAAGGCTAATTTAGGGGGTCCATAGACCGTGAAAGAATATCATATGTAATACTTATTTGTTTTCATTGTTTTGACCGATGTAACATGTATTCTAATAAATAAGCAACCACAATTGCAGATACCAGTGAAATTTCACAATTATCAATACCAACTGATATCCCACAACAAAAACTACAATATTTAAAACATTATCGAATACAAGTGAACAGTCAGCAATACAGTTAGAACAGTGCTAAGAATTAAGTTTCAGGTCTAACGGTACGCGTAATTCAGGCACAGAAACTGAATCATCAAAGAAAAAAGAAAAAACATGAATGCATGTTAAAACTAGCGACAGAAGTCAAGATCAGTGGGTGATTTTTTTTTTCTTTGATTAACTTTAATGACAGACGGACGGAGGTAGGCTAGCCTATAGGTTGCGGTCACTTTAAGAGCAAATGCACAATATTGAATCTAATTTATAGACACGCATCCGATTTCATTTGTCATCTGCTTACATCCAGTTAAGACATAGCCGACTGTGTTTACGATGATACTCGCTATTTTTGGCATACCTTTATGTATATTGTCCATTCGAGCCCAAGACAAGCTCTCTGTGTTCACGCTATTGATGAAGCACCATATGCCGCGCACTAGACGCTCCGTGTTCTCATGTTTAAGCCGGCGATGCAAAACAGTGAACCTAATCACCATACAGGCAAAAAAGTTCACTTCAAGAATGAAAAAAAAAAAGTGGCGTCGATGTGTTTTGTGGTAAGAACTGCATAAATGGAAGCAAAAAGTGCAATCTATAGCTATATCTTTCCATAAACACAAATGTCTATAGCCTGCACACTCTTCCAGTCTAGGGTGAAGTCATTAAAACATTTTGAGACAAATTGTGTCGTTTAATGAAAAACGATGTGAATGGCGCAGCAGGATTTTGAACAACTCTGCGCTTATGCGCGACCCCAATCTGTTTGGCAACTAACGTTAATATTCTCTTAATATTCAACGTTAATAATAGCTAAATACATGAACATGAACAATGAACAATGTGTAACGCCGCCGCATGTCATTTTTTCATTAGGAGGTCAAATGGAAAGAGCAATCTAAATTTTGGGGTGGCCAGTCAGATGTCAGGAACACCCCTCTGGCTCCGCCACTGATTAGCATATTTATGGATCCATGTATACTAAATAAATCAAGGGTGTAGAGTTGAATACAATCTATTTTAAGGCAAGAAGAACGTTTTCATAGGTTTAAATATACCATTTTGGTGATCAAAGATGAGTTTTAAGGGATACAATTATTGATTATAGGAGGACTTTAAGAAATGTTTTTGGAAAAACTAAATATTATTAAGTTAGAAAACAAGATTTAAGCAATTCAAGCAGTTAAGAAGAGTTTTCTTAAGAATGCTTTGTGAATCCACCCTCAGAACTAGGAGTTTGCCCCCAATTAAACCTGGAATAAACAGGAACTGCTATGGAGTCAGTAAACAAAAACACAAGGCATAAACTGTTGTGAATGTGGGTTTCATTTCCCATGATTCTCAGATCAGTGCACACCTCTGGGTCTGTGCCACGTCCCGTCTCCCTTGACAAACATTGGTGCTGACTGAGGCCAGTCTGGAATGTAAATTATAAAGCCACGCTATTGGCTCAAACTCTAAAGTTACATCCAATCAAATCGCTAAGTGTGATGTTACACAAGAGCAGTGCAGTGCTAATCTCTCATATAATGTTTGAACAAGAGAATCCAGTCACGCTAACTCGCTAATGGACAATCCTCTCAACTTCTGAACACCGTACATACACACAAAAAACATGTTCTGTTCCAAAGCTTAAAGGGGAGCTTATTTCTGTGCCACTAACAGTACATTTTCAAACACTTCTACTTTGCCATCTACTATTATTTACACAGTTTTACACCTCTTTGGGAAATCATCCTATAAATATCTTATGGTCTCTGAATATTAAGCAGGGCCAAAAAGGCAAGTAAAACTGCATGCAAGGTGAGAAAGATCAAAGGAAGTATTGGATTTAGCAATAAAGGGAGGCAGCTGGGGCGGCACTGACTTGGGACTTCATCTGGGCGGCCTTCTCAGGGTCCACGGCCAGGACGTGCTGGTAGTGGCGGATGGTGTGCTGACGATCCTTATTCTCAGCACGCATGTACCTCTTCAGAGCCTGCAGGATTCGGTGGGGCTGTGGAGACACAGAGAGAGGAGATAAATTGACCACAAAGGAGAGAAAATAAAAGGCAGGGTGAGTCAGGTGGACGTCTCTTCATGAGTTGGCTGATCCGTGAATCAGCACTAGGATCAAAGAGCCGCAAGACAGAGAAATAACAAGAGGATTAGCAGAGATGTTGAAAATGAGCCTGCTTGTGCGAGTCCTGCTCTGGCTCTCTTCATGCAAATCATTTCAGGGGATTAAACATTACATAGGTGCCAAATTCAAATTAATATCTTAAGCAACTGAAGCCGCCCTCGCTGTTATGAGCTTTCAGCAGGATAATAGAGGACAGGTAATCCGCCTCCATTAAATCACACCGCACAGGGGAAAGACAACCATCGCCCATCAGAGACTTAAGTATGCAAAGTGTAATCTGGTCATTATGAGATGAGAACAGTCCTGAAGGAAGAACTTATCTCTCAAAGTTCTTTTACTCACTCACAGAGCTTGCAAAGACAAAAATAAAGCCATCAACACCTGGTATTAACATGCTTCTCAAATGCATCTTTTTGAGGGGTAATCGGTTGGTCAATGACATGACGGATCCTTTAAATACATTCACATGCAATTTATACACTCACCTAAAGGATTATTAGGAACACCATACTAATACTGTGTTTGACCCCCTTTCACCTTCAGAACTGCCTTAATTCTACGTGGCATTGATTCAACAAGGTGCTGAAAGCATTCTTTAGAAATGTTGGCCCATATTGATAGGATAGCATCTTGCAGTTGAAGGAAATTTGTGGGATGCACATCCAGGGCATGAAGCTCCCGTTCCACCACATCCCAAAGATGCTCTATTGGGTTGAGATCTGGTGACTGTGGGGGCCATTTTAGTACAGTGAACTCATTGTCATGTTCAAGAAACCAATTTGAAATGATTCGAGCTTTGTGACATGGTGCATTATCCTGCTGGAAGTAGCCATCAGAGGATGGGTACATGGTGGTCATAAGGGGATGGACATGGTCAGAAACAATGCTCAGGTAGGCCGTGGCATTTAAACAATGCCCAATTGGCACTAAGGAGCCTAAAGTGTGCCAAGAAAACATCCCCCACACCATTACACCACCACCACCAGCCTGCACAGTGGTAACAAGGCATGATGGATCCATGTTCTCATTCTGTTTACGCCAAATTCTGACTCTACCATCTGAATGTCTCAACAGAAATCGAGACTCATCAGACCAGGCAACATTTTTCCAGTCTTCAACTGTCCAATTTTGGTGAGCTTGTGCAAATTGTAGCCTCTTTTTCCAATTTGTAGTGGAGATAAGTGGTACCCGGTGGGGTCTTCTGCTGTTGTAGCCCATCCGCCTCAAGGTTGTGCGTGTTGTGTCTTCACAAATGCTTTGCTGCATACCTCGGTTGTAACGAGTGGTTATTTCAGTCAAAGTTGCTCTTCTATCAGCTTGAATCAGTCGGCCCATTCTCCTCTGACCTCTAGCATCAACAAGACATTTTCGCCCACAGGACTGCCGCATACTGGATGTTTTTCCCTTTTCACACCCTTCTTTGTAAACCCTAGAAATGGTTGTGCGTGAAAATCCCAGTAATTGAGCAGATTGTGAAATACTCAGACCGGCCCGTCTGGCACCAACAACCATGCCACGCTCAAAATTGCTTAAATCACCTTTCTTTCCCATTCTGACATTCAGTTTGGAGTTCAGGAGATTGTCTTGACCAGGACCACACCCCTAAATGCATTAAAGCAACTGCCATGTGATTGGTTGATTAGATAATTGCATTAATGAGAAATTGAACAGGTGTTCCTAATAATCCTTTAGGTGAGTGTATATTCAATGACTCAAATACACTTACTATGATTAACATGTTTATAATTTCGGAAATTTTAATTCATTGTGATATTTTTTGCCAGGTACAAAGTCAAAGAAAAAAAGCCTCATTAAATGACATTTTGGAAAAGAAAACGATTGCTATAACCTTTTATCAAAAAAAATAAAATAAATAAAATAAAATCAGCCAAGTGGGGGGTGGGGGAAGTGTAGATTGGGTAAACCCAGCCCGATCTGCCGGCGATTTGATTTCACCCTGCAGCTCAGGCTGGAAACCTGTACATATTTCTATCCTGCTTCTGTTACAAATTTGCTGGGACCAATCACAAACCGTCTTATCCACCTGGCGCACTATTGGCAGGTTTAACGGGTTTAACAATGACGGATAGAGAAACGATGGATCGTTGGACTGATTGGTTGAAGGACTATCCAATGGCGTTAGAGGTCTGCACAGGCTGAAGCCCGAACCCGGCCCGTACCCGAGATCCTTTAACCTGACCATTATATTGACATGTTAAGCCCGAACCCGACCCCAACCTGAGGTCCGTTTCTAACAGCAAATACAAATTTTGCAATATGTATTTAAAGATTGCTTGCAACGGTAAATAAATAACATTACATGTAGAAATACAGGCACGGCGGCCCCATTAGCACAGCAGTAAGAGAATACGCACGGACTTAACAATTACGTAACTTTGCTGTGGTCGAACAGGTGTAACAGTCACAAATTTCTCTGGAACTTCAAACTTCAATAAGTTCACGCAGTGTTGCTAAAATATTTACACAAATATATTCTTCTCAGTAGCCTACGAGTTATGAAGGAAGACAATTGCATCGACAGTTGATCATAATTCTTCCAGAGTGCAGCTTTTCCTGCATCATTTGAAACTGTGATAAGTTTTCCCTCAGTTATTTTTTGCGTTATCGCACTCATAGTTAATGTTTGCTTTCTGCCGTCTGCTGTGTTGTGACCGAAATAGCGCGCGAGAGCGGTAGCAAAAACAGTTGTGATATAGCCTAATATAATGATAAAATTAAATATTATATTTTATATATATATAAATTATTGTTGCGTGGCTATAAAGGTTTAAGCATATGTGATGCATTGCCACGATTGGTCTGACTGGCGCGTGAGAGAGACGAGGGTACGTGTGTGTGTGTGTGTGTGTGTGTGTGTGTGTGTGTGTGTGTGTGTGTGTGTGAAGGGGTTCTTTTTTTTAGGCTATACTCTCTTGCAATTGAACGTGAATAAGTTTACTACTTAAAAACATCAAAGCTAAACATCATATCTAGTCAAACCGCATCATGACATCGCTACAAATACAGTAGGGGATTAAAATCAGCGAACATCAATGTATAGGCTTAGGCTACGTTACCATTGAAGTCGTACTGCTGTGGAGTGCCAGGTCTACTTTGTAGTAGACACACCATGTTCTCTTCTTTTTTAAGAATGTAAGGATCCCAAACTTTAGACATTCTCTGTCGTTTATGGACATCTTTACTCTCCACCATCGTGCCAACTAAATTTAAAATGTATCACGCGCTATGGTGTGCTTCCTGAACATTGAACAGTGGTCCGTGTGAATCAGATCCCTGCGCGTATAGTGCGCGTCATGGGAATTTAACGAGGCTTCGAGGCAGAAGTTTTGCCTCAAAGAATTTTTGTAATCGAGTTAATCGAGTAACTCAATGAATCGCTTCAGCCCTAATTTCTGCACGTGCTCTCTCTCTCGCGCGCACATGATGACGGACTATCCAATGGCGTACAGAGTCATTTGAACTATGCCCGTTGATCACACCTCTTGTGCAGTAGAAAATACAGAGCAGACTCCCCAGAGCTTGGTCTGGTGATAGCCAGACAAGGGGGGATGGGAAATGACACTTGCAGACGCGATCAACAAGTCTCTTAAAATATCAGATAATTTGATCTTTTTATGGCAATGCAAATTTATTGAGCTTGTAAAATGTCCTCCCAAAACGATATAATAATTAAACAATAATAATAAACTAATAATTCATGATAATTAACATATTGAGTGTATAACAAAAAATTTTTTTACTTTACTTTTTAACTCTTTCTGTGCCAGGGAATTTGAAAAAAGTTGTCTGACACCCAGAATATTTTGTTATATGAATATTTGAACATGTAATATATCAAAATAAAGAACATAGCCTCTGCTTTTAAACAACAACAACAAATGTTTTATTCTAGCTTAAATCAACGCTTGAATGTGGGTAAGTTACTTCAGCGATTTAGCATTAAGCTTTGTATAAGAAGAAACCCGGACCATGAATGACTGTGAGGCCGTGAATGAATGACAATGCGGTCATGAATGAATGCCGGGTGGCCGTGCTCATTTTAGTCTCGGTTTAAAATTAGCGCCAATTTGGGGGCGGGTTGCTTGAATTGTGGCTTCATGAAAACTTAACAACAAAACGGTACAATGACAAACTCACTTAAATAGGCGCATTTTGCTTTGAAACCAAATCTTCCGGGATCATCTGGTCTGTCAGCTCTCTGATGAATGAAACCTGACTCCTGCTGTGCTTTGTGCTAAGACACTCATTCGGCTCGTGCTGTACTGAGCAGACACGTTCAGTTTTTAATTGTAGTGTCTGTTCTCTAACTGAATTAAATGATTTTATTACTATAAAAATCAAAACGACGGAGGGGCGGTGCCGCGGTGGCTTGGGAGAGGCCTCTTAGGGCAGCGAACCAAGTGCATTCTGGGAGTTGTTGTCTTTCATCCACATGAGCCAAAAATACATTTTCTGGCTTTTCTCAGTCTAAAAGGCACCAACTTCTAAAATAATTTCACATTTCTACTACATAAATGACCCAATTTAAATACACATTCATCTAATTTCTAGGACACTCTTATTTGTCATGTATTTTTCGACTATCTCAGTAGGCGGTTTAAGTTATAGGATCACAAAATGTTTCAAACCTGCATTTACAATTCACCACCGAAAAGGATGTTAATATCAGTTGTGTGTTGTCTCACCCTTGGTGGATCAGCCTGTAGAGCGGCTAGGTAGTTCTCCAGGGCAAGACGACGCCGATCGTTCAGCATTGCCTCTACCCTGGCAAGGTGAGTCTCCACCAGCTGCTGTTTCTCGCTGGCTGCCTCTTCCTCAAGTGACTCCACCATAGCCTGGAAGTGCTGCAGAGAGAATAATAAAACCCCTATAAATAAACAGTCACATCTTGTATGAGATGTCCTCTGGCATGGAAGATGAGGTTTACCTGGATCAGTGTCTGTCTCTCAGCTTTGGGTAGGTTCCTGGCCTGGCTCTCGGCCTCCTCCCACTCCTTCCTCACCTGATGGGAGCAACAAACAAAAAAACTTGGGGCTCTGGTGACACAAATAAGGGCTGTTTGCCCCCTTAAGGGCCAAACAGAAACAACTCTATAACAGTTGGGGATGTCACATGACAACTCTCTTATCTAAATGTAAATGTGACCTCTCACTCACCCTCTCCATGCGGTTGCGGTGTCTGATCTCGAGTTGCTCCTTGGCCTTCTGGAAACGGCTGTGCTCTTTATCATCTGCTGGGGTCTCGAAGTACACATCCACATCATCTGTGGGTTGAGGGGTGGGCGGCACAGCTGAGAAGGAAAAAGAGAGCGAGTTTGTAAGTAGGTGGTGAAAATATAAGCCCTCTTTAAAACACAAGCTAGGCAGCATTTTTAGACATCACAGGTACACTGCAGAAATGTAGGCTGTTGCTCATACTAGGCAGCAAATTATGCTGTGTTACCTTTTTTTGGCAAATACGGAAATGGCAATCCTATAAATGCATTGCGACAAGCTCAGTGAAAAGTTTCAGAGTTGAGCGAAATGTCTATTAAAATGTACTTATTTAGTGCTGAAAAGTATCCATAAACTTTTTTATCCTATTTTTGTGAGGCATGTATTTTGAGTTTATTGCAGTATCAAGCTGTTAGCTTAGCAACTCATTAGTACAACAATCGCATCCTTTTAATCCATAGGAAATTGATTTTGAACAATAACTTCTTTAAAAGATCTTTAAAGACAGACCTACTGTGAGCAATGAGCTTTTGATATGATATGCTTTTGTTGAAACTGCATTTCAAGTTTTTTTTTCCTGGTTGAAAACTATATTACCCATGATTCTGCAGAGAAATCTCCAACAATCAGAGAATTGCAAAGAGCAAATCAAGCCAAAATAACTTTTTAGCACCCGCCCCTACCATAAAGCACTGCAAATTAGTTGATTTCCCTGCCCTTCTACTTAATTACTTAAATATTTGTAATATGTGTATTTTCCAATAAACAAAAATTATATATAAATATAATCCTGTCGCATGCGATTAATTAAAAATCCTTAATAATTCCTAAATAAAATGAATGAAGCACACAAAATTTGTCATGTCAGGCGCACAAAAGGGTGCAATTAATCATGATAAAAAAATTTTTTTAAACGCCTTTAAATCAATAGTTGTACATTTTTCTTTTGTTTTTAATTCATGTCATTCGCAATGGTTCATGGGATTGTAGTCCTTCCCCTCGTTAAAGTTGTTAACTCTACACTGTAAAAAATAAAAACTGAAAATGTACTGGTAATTTTCATCCAGTAATTTTTACGGAAATTTCCGTTCAACCCTTAAAACACAAACTAATTCAATGTGTAATTCAAAATACAGGTAAAACACCTGTAAAAAACCAATACGTAAAATTCCTTCATATTTATACAGTACATTGCGGCCTATTTTTACTGACTTTTTACAGTGTACAGCAGGGGTGTCCAAAGTCGGTCCTGGAGGGCCACTGTCCTGCAGAGTTTAGCTCCAACTCACCTGTCTGGAAGTTTCTTGTGTGCCTAACAACAGAGGTTCTCAACCCTGGTCCTCGAGGCCCACAGTCCTGCAGAGTTTAGCTCCAACCCTAATCAAACACACCTGAAACAGCTAATTAAGCTCTTCAGGATTACTAGAAAGCTACAGGCAGGTGAGTTTGATCAAGGTTGGAGCTAAACTCTTTAGGACAGTGACCCTCCAGGATCAGGATTGGACACCCCTGGTGTACAGTCATAAAATTTTTATTTTTTTATTTTAATTTTCGAATAATTTCTTCTTCGAATCAAAGTTTGTAATGTTGTGATTCATCTTTCTTGTCACTGGTTGGTTTGGGTCATGTCTTATAACTCTTAAAGACTAAAATACTTCCAGAAAGAAGGACATTATAAGTTGGCGGACACTGCTGCACTTGGAACTGTGAGGGTCAGTCAGGCCTCTTCCACGGTTCACGTGAAAAGTGCTATTTGAGAGGTGATCACTTGAGTGACCATTAGTCAAGTGTTTCAAATCAGTCACTTATGAGGTTGTGATTATAGTTAGGAGGCCGTTTTAGAGGACAGCCAGTCGACAGTTAAAGGGATACTGTGGTTCACACAAAAATGATAATTCTGTCATCATTTAATCACCAAACATTTGATGGGCCATTTGATCCATACTATGGAAGTCAATGGGCCATCAACTGTTCGGTTACCAACATTACTCATAATATCGTCTTTTGTGTTCAAAGGAAGAAAGAAATTCATACAGGTTTGGAACAAGTTGAGGGTGAGTAAATGACAGAATTTTCATTTTTGGGCGAACTATCCCTTTAAGACCCAGATATACTTCAAGATAAATCAACTGACGTCATTTCGAACAGAATCAGGCCAAAACAAAGTTTGTTTTGTGTTCGTTTCAGTGGGTTCGAAACAGCTAGCCAAAGCAAACTTTTCTGGCTGGTGAACAACTAACATTGCTCTGTGGCGATTAAGTAATAGGTAGGTGAGGTTCTGAGGCTCCGCCTTTTCACGTGGAAATCTTCTCCGGTTCATTCGTTCTGTTCAGTCCCTTAAGGTCGGACGTCCACGAGTAAAAACATGAACACACTGGAAGAGCTGCTTTATAGTAGAAAGTGACTGTTTCTTTTTGTTTTTTTTAATACTTGCTTTAAAACAATCTATTGTATAAAGTGGTATATGTAAGCGTGAGGTGACTTCTGGAGTGCCGAATTGCAGAGCTTGTGCAAACATCCAAATCAATATCATCAGATGCTTTATTTACAGTTTTCCCATCACTGTAATTTTTGTTGTGTGTTTATTTTATTGAAAGGAAAGCGCACAGCACATTTACATATTCATCTAAACACCGCTCTCAGTTTACATATTCATCTAAACCATCTTTTTACCCCAAAGCGAAGAACAAAAAAGAACTATGCCGCAAGTATATCAGGGCCTTTAGGGAGCTGACTATCTTTTGGAAAAGCTATAGAGCTATAGACTAATTTTTTAAAACATATTTACAGACAGAAACAGACAGATAGACAGACAGGTCCAAACGGAGCAAAGGAGGAGCAGCCAAAAAAAAAAGGAGTCCACTCAGATCAGACCAGGGGAGAATAAGCTTCCCACAGAGTATGACTCTGGAGATGGCTTTGTAATTCCCCTGATTCTGAGAGAATCAGACAGTCCTTCATTTCTCATTCCTTTCATCCTGTCCTCTGAAAAGCGCTCTTCTGACAGAACTGCTCCCACTTAGCATTTATCTTAAGAGTTACTGCACAACTCTGCACTCTATGATCAAGATATGAGCTAAAATCAGGTTTCCTTAGTATACAGATGACAAGACCGACTTGACTACCCATAAGGCTGTGCACAAAAGGCAACATCAGACATGCATACTGATTAGAACTAACAGTCTACAGCATCTATACTGATAAGAGGACAAGAGAAACCTTGAATCATGAAGGTTACTGTGAAAAAAAAAAAAACATTAAAAGGCATCAGTTTATGTTGCCACAGGAACACATGAATGATGGTTTCTACTCCTACACGAATCAAATACATTGGCAGATTAGAGATAAAAAAGACATACACCAAACAAAAGCAAAGAATGAGTAAAAAGGGATGGGACAATGCAAACGCAGAAATAACAGGAAAAGAACAGACTCATCTAGATTTTATTAAATCAATAACACATTAACTGGTAAAAAATTGCATAAATAAAGAACGTAGTGCGCATTTATAATGCCTGACTGCGGCTCAAGCAATCAGAATTTTAAGTCTCAACCATTCGTTTTCCAAGGCTGCATTTAAAGCCTTTTAAAAGCAGGCTGTTTAGGTATGCATTTTGAGAGAAAGCAAAGGGGAAGCAGCAGGGCGGAGCAGAAAGGGGCGGAGTCCTTGATGACGAGTGTGACTTACTCAAACGTTTGCACACGGCCATGCAGTACTCCTCCGAGTCGAAATTGTTGCGGTTGCCAGCACAGCCTCCGTAGATGAAGCGCACACACTTCCTCTGCTGCATGTCGAAGTGCCAACGAGGCATAGAGGCACGGCAGGGGCCGGTCTCCGCCTCCAGAGAACACACAACTAACACAGGAGGGGAGGCGCAGTTAGAGCCTCCAGCCACCGGGGGCAGCAATCAGTAATGCCCTTGAACTATAGAGCGCAACAGTGGGTCACCATGAACAACATTCCTGTCTGAAAATGTTGTCCTAATGCTGCATTCACACGGGGCATTAGCGCCAATGCTTGGCGGAGGGCGTGCCTGACGCGACCGTCATAGTGACAACAGCCCATCATATTACTTTTCCGGTGTTGCAATTGGCTAGCGTCTGCGCTAGGGTATTTGCATAGGCGATCTGATTGGGTGATGCCTGCGTTGCCGCTTGAAAACTTCAACATCTGCAGTGAGCAACGCCAGTGACGCAACACAAAAGAACCCACAATTCAGTTGGGCAACGCATGATGTCACCCATTCAAAGGAAATGAGTTGAAAAGTGTTGACGCCAACTCCCCGTATGAATGCAGTGTAACCCATTAAGTTATCCCTAAAATCAGAGGGAAGTGATAGGTGAATAAGAATGGGGCAGAAGCCCCTAACCTTGACTGTAAACTTGCCCCTCAAATCTGATCACCCGCAACAGTGACCACACACTTTTTCCACCGGCCTTGGGTCTAGACGTATTTTTCCTATTTACTTTCTCCATAGACTTTCTTCATAGATAATTCTAACTTTATTAATGTCCATACGGGCGATAAAGTTCTGTTTATTCACTCCAGTTATGACTGTAAATGCTCAAGCTCTTTTAAGTCATGTGGATTCTGATTGGCTCAATTGTCAATGTTTTTATTGATCATCAGCTAGAAAAAATATTGTTCGTCAGTGTCGTTATCGTTATAGCTGTGGTGTGGACTTCGCTCTTCTCAAATAATTAGAATGATTATTAAAACGTTTTGTCATTGTCTTATCTTGGCGTGAATAGCCCTTTAGTATAAAATCAATGAACTTCACTGCAAAATATTCAGATACATACAATATATATATAACATGAGAGTGTAGGGAAATTCATTTGATTACATGTTTCTTGGCCAGTAGGAACTGCTGAGCCCTACCATAATTTTGTTTCCATGGTAACAGCCATGGAATCTCTGATTTGTGCATTCATCTTTATCAGGATTGTGGGTAATGTAATTCCGGCAATAGCATGCATGATTAAAAAAAAGTTTAAAGAACAATGACGTGTGGCTTTAACAGAATAATATTTATTTACTTAATCTTTCTTGCAAGCTTGTTAAAAATAATTAATTTCTCTATGGAGAAAACAAATGAGATTTTTTTTACTTATGGAACCCGACTGTTGCGCTATATAGGATGTATAGACAATGGCAAACAATAAAATGAATACTTACTCTATAAGGTTAAAAAAATAGGTCAATAAATGTTAGCCTCTATAGTGAACGGGATATGTATCAAATGAGTGGCTGTAATTGGACGCATTGTGGCTGTCAGGAAATAAATGAAGGAAACCGTGTGATACTGACCTTCCACTTCCTGCAGAACTTTGTCATCATCCTGGCTCTCGGGGATGGCAGCTTTCTCTTTCTTCACATCCTTTTCCTCACTGTCTCGGTCATCCTCTTCATCTTCGTACACGTAGTGGTAGTCCTCCTCGTCTCCGTCGTCCTCCTGCTCCTCCTCTTCTTCAGCTGTGTCCTCCTGAGTGGGCGGCTCGTTGGCAACAGGCTCGCTAAAAACGAGATAAAAAGGCACAATGAACATAATTTTGAGTGAAGGCTAAATCTTTTTTTGGTTAGGGTTATTTAAATAGACAGAAGCAGCATCCCAAGCTACATCCTACTCATCATTTAAAACTGTATAACTGCCAAATACCCTCTAAGCTCTTTAAACTGGCAATATGCATTTACAAGCAACTTTTTAGGCTGTGATCCACTGGAAAACGTAAGTCATGCAGGTTTGGAATAAAATGAGGCTGAGTAAATGACCGGGTTATTATTAACTAAAATTAAACCATTAAAAAAAACACTTTCATTACTTGAAATAAAATGAACATTATCTGAAATAAAAAATATTTAAAAAATCTAGACTTTCAGCTAGATGTTTAGAAAACATTTCTCAGTTCCATTTCCATTCCATTTGATTTCAAGTTGAAGTACTAAAATAACCAAAACTGGTAACACTTTACAATAAGGTCTCATTTAATAACATTAAGTAATGCATTAACTAACATAAGCTAACAATGAGTAATATATTTTTACAGCATTTATTAACCTTTGTTATTGTTAGTTAATAAAAAAAGTGCATGTTCATGTTAGTTCACGACACGGCATCTCAATAAACCAGTCTCCAGCGTGATGACTCCGATTGATCAAATATTACTATTAAATAATACTTAAATCGATATGTCATCCGCAATAAACCCGTCTCCAGGGTGTTGCCCCCGATCATTCGAATATTGCACTTTAATAATTATTTAATCAACATCATCCTCAATAAACCCGTCTCCAGTGTGTTGCCTCCGGTCCTTCGAATATTCTGATCTATTATGATCTCTGACCTGTAAAGCTGCCAGAATAATAATAATAATAATAATAATAATAATACGCTGTTTGTTAATTGGCCAGAGGAGAACTGGCACCCCGACTGAGCCTGGTTTCTCTCAAGGTTTATTTTTCTCCATTAGGTCACCTGATGGGGTTTTGGTTTCCTTGCCACTGTTGCCTCTGGCTTGGCGTGCTCAGTTGGGGACACTACATTTTTCAACTAAACATCGAAATAAATCTAATTAATAAACTAAATTAACCATATAAACTAAATTACTGATCTAATTATTGATCTAAAGCCCACACTCTCACCGTATGGAAATTGAAATGAACTGATGACATCAAATGGCTATACAGCTTAATAAAATTATGCTGCATTATTTTCCTGTTTAACACTGTAAAGCTGCTTTGAAACAATCTACATTGTTAAAGGCGCTATATAAATAAAGTTGACTTGACTTAATTAAGAATAAAAAATGTACGTTATTATTAGTTATGTGGTAGTAAAGACTAATAAATTAAGTATTTTTCATTCTTAGTTCAGCTTAACTAATGTACAGTGGCAAGAAAAAGTATGTGAACCACTTGCAGAATCTGTGAAAATGTGAATAATTTTAACTAAATAAAAGAGATCATACAAAATGCATGTTATTTTTTATATTAGTACTGTCCTGAATAAGATATTTTACATAAAAAGTTTTTTACATATAGTTCACAAGACAAAAAAATTTATGATTTTATTAAAATGACCCCGTTCAAAAGTTTATGAACCATTAATTCTCAATACTGTGTGTCGTTCCCTGGATGATCCACGGCTGTTTTTTGTTTTGTTTTGTGATGGTTGTTCATGAGTCTCTTGTTTGTCCTGAGCAGTTAAACTGACCCAACGTTCTTCAGAAAAATCCTCCAGGTCCTGCACATTCTTCAGTTTTCCAGCATCTTTTGCATATTTGAACCCTCTCCAGCAAGGACTGGAGAATCAATGGTTTCTGATCGGGGTCATTCAGCAATTTTTTTGTCTTGTGGACTATATGTAAAAAATTTGTATGTAAAATATCTTATTCAGGACAGTACTAAATAAAAACTAACATGCGTTTTCCACGATCTCTTTTATTTAGTTAAAATTATTCCCATTTTCACAGATTCTGCAAGTGGTTCACATACTTTTTATTGCCACTGTAGTTAACTAATGTTAACAAATGAAACCTTATTGTAAAGTGTTACCATAAAACAAAATACAATAACAATATATTGACTTTTTGTTTTTTAAATATTCAAAAAATAAATAAATAATAAACATTACAAAAAGACAAACAATTGCTAAAACTTTTAAATTAAAATGAAAACTGAAAATATACAAATCTAATTCAAAATATTAACACAAACTAAATAGTATATAAATAATACTAAAATAACACTAAAAGGCTAAAATGAGCATACAACATACAAATTCTGGAGTTCTGGAAAAAAGCAAGAGGAGGCATGACAAAGAACTTACAGAAGCACAGTGTGATGAGAGGGAAGGAGAACATAGGAAACAGAGGGAGGGGAGGAGAACAGGTTGGAAGTTTTATGATTTATGGAAGTGAATCAAACAGCTGTCAGAGGTCAAAGGCATGGCACTCGAAAATATCCAGATGGTCAACCTAATTTATCCTACACAAACGCACACACAGCGTATGCTCTCACACACACAATCTTTCAGCTACTACTCCTCAAAAATGATAAGACACGACAGCTCACAGTCATACTAATACATCATCCTTTGATAAGTGTGCCAGGGGCGTTTGCTCTGAGGCAAAATTTGGATGCGTAAATAATTGACAATACAAAATTATGTCTTGCGAATGAGCCAGTGTTTATCATTAATCTTAAAGTGGAGATGAACCGCCATGCCTGAGACTTTGTTTAATGATGATAATGATTGTTAATGAAAAGAACATCACTAGGAATAAAACTTTTATCAAATAAAAGCTACACAAAATATGTTTTTTACTGTATTATTGCAGTTATTTTTGAAGCAAAACATGTAACAAGGCTTGTCAAGTGTTAAATGTGCGCTTAAACGTTTTGATGGGAATTAGTACATTTATTCAGCAAGGATGCATTAAATTGATCAAAAGTGAGAGTAAATTTACATTTATAATGTTAAAATATATTTCTATTTGAAAAAAATAAATGCCCATCAAAAAAACCCACAAAAATATGAAGCAGCACAACTGTTATCAACACTGATAATAATCAGAAATGTTTCTTGAGCTGCAAATCAGCATATTAGAAAGATTTCTGAAGGATCATGTGACACTGAAGACTGGAATAATGATACCATCACAGAAAAAAATAAAATAAAAACGTATTTAGAATTTTAACAATATTATTTTCAAAAGATGACTCTTTTTACTGTATTTTGTTTAAATAAATGCAGCCTTGAAATACATATTTATTTTATATGAACAAAGATATTATAATGTTGTTTTCTTGTTGATAGTGCAAGGTAAATTGTGGTCAAGGTAAATTAATATTCAGAAACCACAAGTTTCAGAAGACCAAATGTATGCCCACTAACACCACATTACCTCTCATCTACAGCTTCCTCATCCTCATCCTCAATGACAGGCTCTTCCACCTCCTCATCCTCATCTTCATCCTCATCATCAAGCTCTTTTGAGGGTGAAGCTGGAGGTACGGGCTCGTCGGGACGAGTAGACGGGCAGCAGACGTATTCAGTGCCGTGGAACTTATCGATGCCACAGGGAAGCAGCATGCCGTAGCTGTGCAGGACCATGTTTCCCTTAGAACAGGCCTAGAGAGAGAGAAAGACACAGAGTGAGTCAAGAAATCAGATTCAATTAGAGCAAATGTGGTTTGAAAGGCCAGTCTGCTGTGTAAGAACAGCCCGAAGAAATTCAGCAGACCTCTTAAATATCTGTCCCGGGATCAGTGGAGTCAGCGCACGGAGATGCTTTCAGTATGCACACACCGAGAATGAATGACGGCAGCTCGGGGTGATTTACAGAACGAGCAGAACAAGCACTGTGAACGTGTGCACACTGCAGCTACATTTGGTTGTGTACTCTTCTACATGTACACCAAGTTTACAGCGAGCATTCAGCATCCAAATTCATTAATGAAGAAGATAGTAAAGACAATATCTATCTGCGATGGTGTGTTGACAGCTGCGCGATTTCAGTTTTCACAAGGAGTAGTAGGATTGATGTTAGAATTGTGTCACCTGCTGTGTCACATTTTGCATTACCGTTTATAAGGACTGCCTTTTATTATTTGCATGTGAGAGTAATGCAAAAATCATGGAATTATGCTGTGGCGAGGTTGACGAGCGAGAGACGTGGGAGGAGTGAGCGAGACCGGTGCGTGATGGGAATGAGCGTCACCTGCGAGGCACACCGCTCTCGAGTCCTCTCATGAGGGAGCCCGGAGGCATATGTGACCCCGCCTATGAAACCCCGGCTAAAGTCGCATAATCTAATTATGAGATATAGAGCGTCAAAGTACTCATAGCCATAAAAATGACCAAAACAGGTCATTTGTGTCTATTGCTGTAAATGATAGATTATACCAAGGGCTTTCAGATGCAGTAGTCAATTTTTCATTTATAATATTATACATACTGAAATTAATGATTTTATTGACACTACGTTTTATTATTTTGCACCAAAAAATACCGGACGTGGGCTTCTTAAATATTGATTTTAATCGTCTCTTTGTTTACTTTCGACGCAGAAACAACTGCTGATTCTTATATCATTCGGTTCAGAAACGTATTTCTGCAAACAAACCATAATATCAATCCGCACGACCAATGATCAAGTCAGTGTCGGGGAAGGCAAGAAAACGGCAACTTAAGCCGGGTTCTGATTTCTGTGAGGATTTCTTTGTGTCATCACCGAAATTTTGTTTTCTAACTCCACCTTCTGCCTATATATCCATCTTATTTTAAAGACATTTAATGGCTGCTACGTGTGGAAATAGTTTGGTTTTTGGATGCTGATGCGCTGGGTTTATGGATTCCCTCTCTGACAGGGCAGCCACGCACACGAAGCGCAAGGAACAGAACAGCTGATAGTTTAATTAATAATGATTAATATAGGCCTAATGTTTTTTGTAGGCTAAATAAAGAACCCGTATTATATATTAACATAAAAAAGTTGCGTATGTCCTTCAAGAGCAAAGCTCTTGCATCTGATGCTTTGGTTTCAGTTTGTAGCCTATACGAATAGAAAATGCATGAATGAGAACATAAAGTGCAGGACGTGCTTATGTAAAAGAGTTATGAAGCGCAATGAGCCATGAAAAAATCATAATGAATCATAATCTAATCGAATTGTGCGACAAGTGAAGATTCACAGTTATGACTAACTGTCTGCACAAAGTTTGAAACTGACCTGTTAACTTGGTAGGGCATTAGTCCTGGATTTACTCCAAATGTTACACAGTGAGATTTTCTATGGATGTTTTATATATTAATGGATATATATAGGCCTATTAATGACATTTTCTACTGATATTTCATTTTACTAATAAAGTTATAGCCCACAAATAGAGTGAACTGACTTGGTAAAGCAAGCTCTTGTGGCACCCCCATCCTTTCAATGTTGCACGCTTTTTGGACATGCACATCATAATAAATAGACTTGTTTTACAAAACTCTAAGAATTTTCCCATAAATGTCTCCTATATCACTGAAAATGGGAGAATCTTAGCTTTAATGTGGTATATGGAATAATAATTGTTCAAATGTTTTACAATTTTAAAAATAAGCTTGATTTTAAAATTGGAATTTCTCAAAATTATGATTTTCTGAGGCTGAAATTCAGCTACTTTTTGACATGGTTTTACTCAGTCAACATTAAAGATATCAAGGTTATATTTTCACAGAATGTTCTTTACATTATGTAGGATGATTTTATGTATAAAACAGTGAATCACAAAAAAATTACTTTAGCTGGGTTTTCACAGACAGGGTCACATATAAGGACGAGCGACACTAGTGAAGGACGAGAGAGGACCAGGGCTGGACTTTACATTGTTTTGTTTACGTTTTGTTATATGTGTCAGTCGTCCTTGAGGGGCTGCCGCTTTTACTTTCAGTTTGTTTATTTAATAAAGTTCTTGAACGTTCGCCGGTTCCCACCTCCTTCTTCCCTGAACATAAGAAGTCCGTTACAGATGCAAAAATACATATTATACGGTCACTGGTGTGCATCAGCTATTTGACAACTTTGAATCAGACTCATTTAATCAGAGTTAATATAATATTCGTTTTAAAATGGAAGTCATATTTTTAGGTGTTACTCTTTTATCCCCTGCACACAATAATAACTTGAGCAAATGAATGCAGTTGTCACTCCCAAAAATGGTGAAAATCCATGAGAAATGAGAAAAGGCAGCACAGATAGCAGGGAAACTGGATAGACAAGAAAGAGAAGGAGATGCAGAGCAACATTCATGAGACGTGAGCAAGTATAAAACAAACAGTTCAACAGCACATTCGGTGAGCAGCACAGGTGTGTGAGTGTATGTGTGTGTGAGGTGGTAGAGGTCAAGAGATTAGCAGTATTACAGCAGTAAGGCTTATCCAGTTATTAGGGTGAAATGTGAGGACTAAAGCTCACATCAGGAAAGACTGAGAGAATAAGAGCGTGACACTCGAGTCTACAACTGAAAATCCATCGATTTCAACGAGCATTAGATGTAGATCGAAATTCCAGTGGTTTGCAAAAGTTCTGTAAAAAATGTTCTGTAGGGCCCTTTGATTTCAGCAATGTGGAAAACATGGAAGCAATCTTGGAATCCAGTCATGAAAATGGAATGTACAGTATAACACGGAATTTGACAAATTTTAGATTAATACATCAAAAGCAGGGCTGAAAAATAAATTGTTATATGGACTAGTGTTTGTGATATGAATATTTAAATATGAAGTCTGCATTTTCTGCATGTCTCTGTGTGAATGAGTGCACTGTGTACATTTTTTTTGATCATCAAAAATGAATTAAAACCTTAAAATGGAATCCAGAAAAATTCAAATTTGGGGGTATTTGATTTGATTTCATAACATTTTTGTTCAACCTTTAATAAATTGTCATAAATGTCATGATTTCAAGACTGATGACAAAAAATTTATTTAACCATTAAAACAGAATTCAGAAAATTACAATGGGAAAACGTATCTTATTGGGCCCTAGTTTTGTCACCGTGACCAAAAGTTGAGAGTTGGCGCAACAACATCCATCGACCGATGACTATTTCAGTGAGGCAACTTAATTGTGCTTTCAGCAATTCAATTTACCGAATTCTGAACTTAAACTGACGCGGCTCCTTCTGAGGCTTACATATTCCTTATCTGTCGAATCTCATTGGTCTCAAAGCTGACTTCAAAAAGCTGTATATCAGATTTCAAACATGTCCATTGCCTATAATTCTGATGCTTTGCATAGCATATTTGCATTTATTGTGGACAGACACATTTCTTGTTGAGTAAATGTAGCGGCGCTGGACATTACGTCTTACCTCTTTGGCCACACCGTGCCACTGCTGGTGACTCACGCACATGTCCATACGCTCCTTGTGGAAGAATTTACACTTTTCTGGCACCAGGAGGACGTCACTCACGAATTCCCCAACTGAAAACATACAAACACGCAGCACGCAGATTATTGGCAAGGCTGAGGCTTTAATATCATGCAGCTGGTACAATGCAAACAGAAAACATCTAACACTCACTAACAGAACAGATTTGCAAATTCGGGATAGCAAATAACAACACAGCTCAATAATTCATCAACACATGGTCTTTTGCATTCTATAATGAGCATTTTACAAATAGGGCAAGAGGCATCTGAACAGACATCTGGTCAGTACCAAGAGACAGAACAAAGATCTGGCATGCACAGATCATCCCGTCCACATCAGAGAGAGAGAGAGAGAGAGCAAATGGCGACAGGAAGTTTACCATTCCTAGCACTGTTAATTGCTCTGATTGTTCAAGCGATCCAACATATTAATACTGGCTCAACCAATGATGCGAGTATCAGACGGGACTACCTATTTCTCTGAACAATGAGATTTAGAGGGGGGTGGGGGGGGTGTTAAGTGCGTAATTTTTCTAATAAAAATTGCAATTGCGATTTAAACTGTGCTTGTTTGTGGGGTTGCACAACTTGGACAACGGTCTTAATTTCTTCAGTGCTTATTTAAACCATTAAACTTGTATTTTGATGGAAAACCACAGGGGGTCCTTAAAACATCTCCTTTTTTTGAGTGCTTCTCATTACAAGTATGGGAAGACGATTGGTGCATGTTGCGTTCCCAAACACGCGTTAAAGAGATGGAGATGCAGAGATGGAGTTTGTGCGTCGCAGCATTTACTGTGAATTGTAGCATTGCTGCGTTTCACTCTGAAACAAGCAGCGCATATATTTATTTCATTAAATCGCAGCCGTTGTGATTTGATAAAATCGCACTAAGCCATATAGCAATTTCGTAAAAAAAAATTGTTTTATTTCAATGAATCGTGCAGCCCTAGTAGCACAGACATTCTGGCCAGTGAAAGAGAAAATAGGCAATAATCAACACTGACACATTTTATTTTTCTATTCAAAATAAAAAATAGCCTATATGTTATGGAATAATCACATCAAATTAAGAAAGTTAGTAAAATCACTTGACCATTGGAACCGATAGTCCAAACAAAGGGCTTGGCTCCAGAAGGTCCTGAACTTTTTGATATTTTTCAAACTTATTTTGAATCTTTGGGATTGATTTTCAGGAGAACTGTGCCTTTAAGGAAATCAATTTGCACTAAACAAGAGTTAATGTATAAATGAAACAGGAAAGGGAGCGTGTGAGCAAGCGAGTGACAGCTGAGGAGCTCAGATGCCATCAGACAGGCCAGCATGGGATTGTGTGCCATATGCAGGACAGTTATTACAGAGCTGATTGCAGGACAGCTGGGAGGCCAATCCAACCTCTGAGCCTGAACGAGAGAGAGTAAGAGAGAGAGAGACTGAATCGTTTAATGACCAGAAGTCTGTTCACAATTGAAGAGTATTGTGACCATCCACAAACTGCTCATTTGGCCGTTACCACAAAACAGGCCTAGGGCCAAATCAGCCTGAAACCAGAGAGCTGAGGAAAGGCAGACAGGAGAGAAAGAAAAGGCCAGTGTTTGGGAAAATTAGAGGGTTTGGAGGAAAGAACTGGAAATAGCAGAGAACACAATAGTTGTTTGAACCAAAGCCTCTCCACACCGTGCAAACTCACACATGCAAAAATCATCCCATCTGCCCTCAGGGGCCAAATAAGCTAAAGTCCTTACATAATTGAAAACAGCATATTATTCACAGTAACCTAATTATCAAACTCTGCACTGCGTCTGAATACCTGCTCTGCCATTGAGACCTGTGGTGTGTTATGGATTCAAAACAACGAGCTGTTGACCATCCCAAAACATAACTTCCTTTCCAGTGTCCTTGCGTGTAAGGTTATAGGGTTTACTGTCTTTAAATGTTACGACAGGAGTCTGTTTCAACAGATAAGGTAATCACAGGAGTCTCATGCTAGCACATCTACAGTATGTGGTTATGTATTCAAATGTGCATTTTATGCCTCGTCTCATTGGTTTCCATTGTAAGTGCATTACTGTAAGCGATTTCTGCTTGTTTTTACAAGCTGAGAGGTGAGTCAAAAAATATTTTCTGTGGCAATCGACAGCATGTCACAGATGCCGTCGATAAAGCTTAACTTGTATTGAACCCGTAACGCTCACAACACAATCTGCTCTGCTGAAAAACCGTGTGGGTGATTCAGCAATTACATTATTTATTTTACAGCTGCAGTAGAAAAAGCACAAAAATAAGTCCTGACAGCGTCAGTAGGGCTCCATGCTGCTGCTCGACTGCAATAAACGAGCTATCGCATTGATATCATGTGAAGAGCGAGGCCGTGAAGCAGAGAAGTGCAGCATTCTGCCTCTACAACTACACACAAAACTACCAGCCAGGAAATGGGGAATACACATTTTTACAAAATACTATGCAAAACAACAGGTATTATACAATAATTAACATTTCAAAAGTAGTATTCAACATTGTTGTCACATGACATCCTTATGCTGCATGTTTAGTTCAGCATAATTTAATTCCAGAAATAAAGTTAATGCACACACATTAGGAGTAGTGAGTAGTAAACACACACACACACACACAAACCGTGGACACACACACCTGGAGCAGTGGGCAACCATGTTTGCTGTGCGATTGGGGGTTAGCTGCCTTGCTCAAGGGCACCTCAGTCATTTCCTGATGGTATCGAATCAAACCCACAACCTCGGGTTATGAGTCTGACTGTCTAACCATTATGGTGATGATACACAGGGCAACTTTTTGAGCAATGTTACTAGGCAATGTTGCCATCAACGGGCAACCAGGTAAGACACAGGGCCCATGACCAATCTAAAGTATCCAGATAGAAATGTGTTGCCCATTCCCAATGGGAAAGTGGTCAAGCAACATTGCTTTGTAACATTGCCCAGCAACATTGCTCAAAAAAGTTGCCCCATGTATCATCACCTTTAGGCCACGACTGCCCCGTATATATTAGGTGTCTATAACTACTATGTATTTAGTAGTATAACTATTGCTAGGTACAATGTACATATTGTGTTCATGCATTGCGAAACACTTTTGCAGTTATTGATGTGGGATATAGGTAAGGTTAGGGACAGGTTTTGTGGTAAGGGTAGGTTTAAGGGTGGGTGTCAACAGTGTAATTATAGATTAAATACATATTATATGGCATATATAGTGCATGTATAGTGCATTAGCTGGTGAGGTGGATTTACTTATTGTGTTCGTATTTGTAGTTGGTGTATGGAGGAGTGTCATTTTAAAAAATGGAACAGCTGTGCAGTTTCTGAGAAGGAAAAGAAAAACATTAGCCTGTAACTCGCAATGTCCCTGAAATTATTGTTTTGTTAAATTAAGCTAGTCTTTAGGCTAACGCATGGATGACCCCCACAAAATTTTAAAAGAATTATTGCTTATCCACAGCAGGAGGGTCAGGTCTTCAGGTAGAGAAATGAATTATGAATTAAATGATTTGACATTTTGATTGTTTCATATCACCATAGAATGAGAAAGGAAATGGAAAGGATGTATCAGTATGTTTATCAGTAACATGACAAGACACACATTTATAGAAGGTGTTATTGGTCATGCAGCAATAGGATGTGTCTGCCGTGTTATTTTTATGCACTATGTCTGTGTATGAAGCTTTCATTTTCTTCACTACATTGCAAAGCATAATATAAGACTTTTTGTTCCTCGTTATTTTAAAGTGACGAATTCAATAACTTTTTATTTGTAGGCTACCAGCCATTCTTAAAGAACATGCCGGGAGTCTGTTGCTATAGTAATGAACTATAGTAATCAACTTTAACTCGCATCTGACTGACAGATAAACAGCGCGTTTTTATTTCAGTGCTGTTGTTAATGTTGTGGTTATTTCAGCCAACAGTTTCGTAAATTCAGCTTAACAGCATTTAGTTACATGCATGTCCTTGAGTGAGCGATGTTTTACTTCGGTTTCCATTTCAGGTGTGGCCAAAATTAGATTTGGCTAAATTAAATCGAGATCTCCGAGACCCGTTTCGTGACCGGATCTTTTGATCCGATTCTTTTAAATCAACTGGTTCACAATAAATAACATATGATTCATTTGTGAATTCGATTAATCTAGAAGATTACACTTGCAGTAGCAAACAACTCAGTGATTCAATGATACGGACATAGCGAGTTAAGTTAAAAAACACGTGAATTTGTCTCAGATTAACCTTATCTGTGTGGCATTAGACACCTCTCTTTTACAGTTTTGTAACTGGATTGATGACACTCTGACATACACCAACTACGAAGCCACTTTATATCATAGACTTGGTCGGCATTACTGGGAACGCCCACAAAAACGTCATATTCGCCATATGCCGTGGGGGAAAACAAGCCTTTAGAATGAATGCACTTAGACCTTGTTAGACGCTTTATCTTTTACTCTAAAACTTCAGATAACTTGCAGATCAGAACGCCACACGGCAACTTTTCAGGACTGCACCAAGCAAAAATAAATCGTAATCATTACAAAGAGTAAAGATAAACCATTTAACAAGGTCTACGTGCATTCATTCTAAAGGCTTGTTTTCCCCCATGGCATATGGCGAATATGACGTTTTTGTGGGCGTTCCCAGTAATGCCGACCAAGTCTCTGTATGCCTATGAAAGGCGAATGAGCCAATCAGAGTAAGTGGGGGCGGGGTAACACGTGCAGTCCCGCCTCCAGGTGCAGCCCCTCCCTGATCTGCAGGCTGCCGCCAGGTGTACTTGGACACTTTGGCATTTGTAATAGACGATCAAACAAGCACCTATCCATCTACCCATAATGCCAATAACACAAAAGCACCAATAAAGCACTTTATACAATTTGTGCGCAGAAGTAAATTTTTGCAACATACTTTTCAACATACTTTTGCAGTCAATCGTAAGCTTTGTGTGAGTAACAGAGTTTTTGAAGGTCACTTATTCACTGACAATCAGCAGAAATTGCTTGATGCACAGTGCAAGATTTGAATGAAGGAAATTCATTGTATGGACAAGAACTGTGAGAAGGACAAAATAACAGCATACGCGTTTGGAGCAATGATGATGAACAACAAATTCATTTTCATTGTTGGATAAACAATTCTTTTGAAAACATAATTTAAATTTATTTAGGTCAGACACAAAATAAGAGTGACTGATGAAAAGAATATAAAAAAGCTTTCAAAAGCAGGGAGACACATGGAATGACTCATTTGTGCGCCCATGTAATCCCTGATTTTCCATTTTATATTAAACAACTGTGCATAAATTTGACTAAGCGCTTGACTTGTGAAGGCAAACTGCAGGCTCACGACATGATCAAAAAGCTCTTAGATGATCCAACAAAGGCTAGAAAAGAAGCATATTATAGTTGGTAAGAAAGAGACAAAAGGAGAAAAAAATGCTATGAAGAGGAACGATACAAAAGAATTGAGGCCAGCGGCTTTCAACTTCATAGTTTATAGCCCAGTTCTTCTGCTCTGTCCCAGACCTACATCAAAGATTTATGACTATTACACATTAAATGCAGTATTATCTCTTTAAAAGCGATTTCCCAAGCTCCTTTCTGTTTTTATCTCCAGTTGTATCTACTAGACGCTTTGGCCAGGATGAAATCTGCCCGCATCCGCGTCTGTTTTCAGAAACATTCGCATCAAATGAACTAGTATAACCTTCAGAGAGCTGAACACTGCTGATGTTTCTGTGGAGCAGAGTTGCTGTTGATGTAGCACAATCCTCCCTGCTAAAGAGCTGTTTATCTCAGCACTACCTTGTATTTGTATCATTCAGGACTATTAAGGCTAAAGAGTGAAACGGTCAGCAACTAAACAAACCCAAACAAAATACTGGAAAACGTCTGCTGACTGCCCATTAGGAATTAACCTCGGCTGAAATGAATCAAGCCAGTGCTTGAAAGTGAAGAGCTAATGGTCAAACATGAGCTCTGCTCTCAGTCGAACAGAACAGCTCTGAAAACTTGTAACATTTCACTCAGATGTAATTACTGCAGTCATATAAACCTACGTTAATTTTGTTTGAGGAAACAAAAAGATCAAGGGAAGACTATCTTTAAAAGGATAGTTTACCCAAAAATGAAAACTCACTCATTGTCGTTCCAAACCCACAAGGATATATTATTATTACGTTAGATTTCATTTTTATTGCCTAATTCCTATGCATGTCTGCACTTTATTCTGCACTGGAAGCTCCTGTCACCAAGACAAATTCCTTGTGTGTGTGTGTGTGTGTGTGTGTGTGTGTGTGTGTGTGTGTGTGTGTGTGTGTGTGTGTGTGTGTGTGTGTGTGTGTGTGTGTGTGTGTGTGTGTGTGTGTGTGTGTGTGTGTGTGTGTGTGTGTGTGTGTGTGTGTGTGTGTGTGTGTGTGTGTGTGTGTGTGTGTGTGTGTGTGTGTGTACATACTTGGCAATAAAGCTCTTTCCAATAAGACATTTGTTCATCTTCGCAGCACAAATTAAGATATTTTTATTGAAATCGGCCAGATGTCGGCCCCTCCATTTAAAGTCCCATCGACCAAAACTTTGATGCTTTAAAAAGTTCATAAAGACATTGTAACAGAAATCCATTTAATCTTCTGAATAAAGAAACATGACCACTTTACCATATTTGATGTGCTCTATGTATGTGCGTTGATCAATGCTTAGATGTGAAAAGCCTAAATGAAATCTGTCAATCATATAAAAAAGTTGCATCTTAGATTTAAGTTTTTGGGTGAACTAACCCTTTAACTCTTTCCCCACCAAACACAGAATTTTCCGTTAATTGTGAGAAAATGCTTTCTGCCAAACACAACATTTTCCGTGTTTTTACTGTTATACGCAAGGGGGCGCTATTTCAGTTTGAAATCAACAGTGTTTCTGACATCACAAACTACCCTGTAACCAATCAGGTCAACATGCGTAAGGCTTTAGCATATCATCATTACTATTCTCTGAAGCAGAGGAGTCTCAAGAGAAGCCAGGTTATCCTGGTATATTTTTCAGTTGATGTGAAAAATCAGGCACATTAGGAATATAGCGGGTGAATTATGTATATGATGTACACTCACCTAAAGGATTATTAGGAACACCTGTTCAATTTCTCATTATTGCAATTATCTAATCAACCAATCACATGGCAGTTGCTTCAATGCATTTAGGGGTGTGGTCCTGGTCAAGACAATCTCCTGAACTCCAAACTGAATGTCAGAATGGGAAAGAAAGGTGATTTAACCAATTTTGAGCATGGCATGGTTGTTGGTGCCAGACGGGCCGATCTGAGTATTTCACAATCTGCTCAGTTACTGGGATTTTCACGCACAACCATTTCTAGGGTTTACAAAGAATGGTGTGAAAAGGGAAAAACATCCAGTATGTGGCAGTCCTGTGGGCGAAAATGCCTTGTTGATGCTAGAGGTCAGAAGAGAATGGGCCGACTGATTCAAGCTGATAGAAGAGCAACTTTGACTGAAATAACCACTCGTTACAACCGAGGTATGCAGCAAAGCATTTGTGAAGCCACAACACGCACAACCTTGAGGCGGATGGGCTACAACAGCAGAAGACCCCACCGGGTACCACTCATCTCCACTACAAATAGGAAAAAGAGGCTACAATTTGCACAAGCTCACCAAAATTGGACAGTTGAAGACTGGAAAAATGTTGCCTGGTCTGATGAGTCTCGATTTCTGTAGAGACATTCAGATGGTAGAGTCATAATTTGGCGTAAACAGAATGAGAACATGGATCCATCATGCCTTGTTACCACTGTGCAGGCTGGTGATGGTGGTGTAATGGTGTGGGGGATGTTTTCTTGGCACACTTTAGGCCCCTTAGTGCCAATTGGGCATCGTTTAAATGCCACGGCCTACCTGAGCATTGTTTCTGACCATGTCCATCCCTTTATGACCACCATGTACCCATCCTCTGATGGCTACTTCCAGCAGGATAATGCACCATGTCACAAAGCTCGAATCATTTCAAATTGGTTTCTTGAACATGAAAATGAGTTCACTGTACTAAAATGGCCCCCACAGTCACCAGATCTCAACCCAATAGAGCATCTTTGGGATGTGGTGGAACGGGAGCTTCGTGCACAAATCTCCATCAACTGCAAGATGCTATCCTATCAATATGGGCCAATATTTCTAAAGAATGCATTCAGCACCTTGTTGAATCAATGCCACGTAGAATTAAGGCAGTTCTGAAGGCGAAAGGGGGTCAGACACAGTATTAGTATGGTGTTCTTAATAATCCTTTAGGTGAGTGTATATTACAATGTTATGATGAACAATATGCCTTTCTCCACTGTTCTAAGTTGTTCAAAGCGTTTCTAAGGATGCTGATTTTTAGAAGGCAGACTGAGATGGCTAACGGGAACATAGCTTGTGTAACATTAGCAACACATCATTAGCTGTTTGATAAAATAGTACAGCAAAAGGCTAATCATATTAATTACTGTTGTGTGTCCGACGTTGTAAAGAGCGATATCATTGTGCAGCGTTTACTTCAGTAACTTGAGTAAAGTTTAGCTATTGGATCTCTGAGCTGGTGTGAGTGAGTGGAGGCAGGGATAATTTACATATTAATTCTGCATATACTAAACAAAGCAAGGGGTGTAGAGTTACATTGCAAACTATTTTAAGGCATGAAGATTTTTTTTTTCCACAGTAAAAAAACTCATTGATCAAAGATGAGTTTTAAGGGATAAAATTATTGACTACAGGGGGACTTTAAGAGCATGCATCAGAGATACTTTTGAAAGGGATGCAACTACTTAGGCGTACAAAGACAATACTGTATAATACTCAAAGATCAAGCCCCAGCATATTCACAGATTTCTCTGAGGTTTCCGCTGCGGTGAAAGACAGAGACACAGACGAGCTGCCCATTTCACTGCATTACAACATCAAAACAAATCACTCTCCCTAATTAAACTCCAGAGGCCAGAATGTTGCTGAATCACAATGAATCCTCGTCATTAATAACAGTGGTAAAACCCCAGAGGCAGCGGAGAGGTGAGAATACAAGGTGAGACCGAACACGAGCGAGTCTCGCTGAAGTACCGACTTCAATTCAAGGTTGCAAATGCGCCTAAAGAGGAAAATCTCCTTAAAGACCAGGGGCTGCTTTTCCAGACACAAAAAACATCCAGTCCTTGACTGCAGAAAAAGTCATCATCAACTGTTGCCAGAAAACACCCACATTTTAGTGGTGTTTGCCAAGGCAATATAAATATTTCTCATAATTTGATTAGGTTTATGGGTTTGCATTAAATATTAGTCTGTGACTTGAACCATAAAAGGTTCTTTCAAGCACTTAATAATTAGATATGCGTGTGTGCGCATGTGTGTATATATATATATATATATGTATGTATGTATGTATGTATGCATGCATGCATGTATGCATGCACTGCAGGAGGGATTTTGGCCCACTCCTCCACACAGATCTTCTCTAGATCAGTCAGGTTTCTGGCCTGTCGCTGAGAAACACAGAGTTTGAGCTCCCTCCAAAGATTCTCTATTGGATTTAGGTCTGGAGACTGGCTAGGCCACGCCAGAACCTTGATATGCTTCTTACAGAGCCACTCCTTGGTTATCCTGGCTGTGTGCTTCGGGTCATCGACCCATCTTCAATGCTCTAACTGAGGGAAGGAGGTTGTTCCCCAAAATCTCGCAATACATGGCCCCGGTCATCCTCTCCTCAATACAGTGCAGTCGCCCTGTCCCATGTGCAGAAAAACACCCCCAAAGCATGATGCTACCACCCCCATGCTTCACAGTAGGGATGGTGTTCTTGGGATGGTACTCATCATTCTTCTTCCTCCTAACACATTTAGTGGAATTATGACCAAAAAGTTCTATTTTGGTCTCATCTGACCACATGACTTTCTCCCATGACTCCTCTGGATCATCCAAATGGTCATTGGCAAACTTAAGACGCTTGACATGTGCTGGTTTAAGCAGGGGAACCTTCCGTGCCATGCATGATTTCAAACCATGACGTCTTAGTGTATTACCAACAGTAACCTTGGAAACGGTGGTCCCAGCTCTTTTCAGGTCATTGACCAGCTCCCCCCGTGTATTTCTGGGCTGATTTCTCACCTTTCTTAGGATCATTGAGACCCCACGAGGTGAGATCTTGCATGGAGCCCCAGTCCGAGGGAGATTGACAGTCATGTTTAGCTTCTTCCATTTTCTGATGATTGCTCCAACAGTGGATCTTTTTTCACCAAGCTGCTTGGCAATTTCCCCGTAGCCTTTTCCAGCCTTGTCGAGGTGTACAATTCTGTCTCTAGTGTCTTTGGACAGCTCTTTGGTCTTGGCCATGTTAGTAGTTGGATTCTTACTGATTGTATGGGGTGGACAGGTGTCTTTATGCAGCTAACGACCTCAAACAGGTGCATCTAATTTAGGATAATAAATGGAGTGGAGGTGGACATTTTAAAGGCAGACTAACAGGTCTTTGAGGGTCAGAATTCTAGCTGATAGACAGGTGTTCAAATACTTATTTGCAGCTGTATCATACAAATAAATAGTTTAAAAAATCATATATTGTGATTTCTGGATTTTTTTTTTTTAGATTATGTCTCTCATAGTGGACATGCACATACGATGACAATTTCAGACCCAAGTCTTGATTTCCAAGTGGGAGAACTTGCAAAATAGCAGGGTGTTCAAATAATTATTTTCCTCACTCTATGTATATGTATATGTATTATATATATATATATATATATATATAAAACAAAATTAACGCAACACTTTTGTTTTTGCCCCAATTTTCCATGAGTTGAACTCAAAGATTGAAGACTTTTTCTAAGTACACAAAGGGCCTGTTTCTCTCCAAAAAAAAAAAAAAAAAAAAAAAGGTTCACAAATCTGTTTAAATCTGTGTTAGTGAGCACTTCTCCTTTGCCAATTTAATCCATCCACCTCACAGGTGTGGCATATCAAGATGCTGTGTGTGTGTGTGTGTGTGTGTGTGTGTGTGTGTGTGTGTGTGTGTGTGTGTGTGTGTGTGTGTGTGTGTGTGTGTGTGTGTGTGTGTGTGTGTGTGTGTGTGTGTGTGTGTGTGTGTGTGTGTGTGTGTGTGTGTGTGTGTGTGTGTGTGTGTGTGTGTGTGTGTGTGTGTATATATATATATATATATATATATATATATATATAACTTTTAAGGGTTCCCATTTTATGGATTTAGTTTTAATTTATGCAACAGTAGAAAAAAAAACATTAAACATGAAAGTGTTATGCAATCGTTTGGGACATTTCTCCTTATATAGAACCGTTTTGGCATAAAATTGAGTCAAAACGATTTTTTCTTAAGAGTGGACAATTTGTGTCATGAACATGATTAAAATCACTTCAAATAATGCGGCTTGTTGAGAAGTGTGCTGTTACTATTTAAAGCCATCAGAGATGTGGAAAGGTAGACGAAAAGCTAGCAACCACCAAAACAACCTATACATTTTTTTAAACGCTTTTGTTATGGGTTTTGCTGCAGTATAATTTTTCTGTTTTTATCTTCAGCCAATTTGTACGCTCCACTTCAGATCAATAAAACAGTTTCCATGGCGACTTATAAGTAGAGAAAGTTGATGATGGAACAGTGTGGTGCTGCTATGAGCAGACTTAAACAGCTTTAGATTCCTCCAAACCTGTATTGGCTAGCCGTCATTCACAGCGAAAGAGACACAGGAAGCACTGGACTGAAAGTGCGTCGTCCGCCCGACCCTGTCAATCAAACAGCAGTCGACATCAGGTGATGCGAGTCAACAGCTGCTGCGTCAGCTCAAACACACACACGCAAAACAAAAATCAGCCATCTTGGAAAGCCTCTGACAGTCGGCCCATTTCACAGTCGGCTGGCAGCGCTAATAGCTTTTTTCAGCCTGCAAAGAGCCACAACTCAATCATTTCCTACGAGAGAGGGACAAACATGGGGAGGAGATGAGGAAAAGGCAGGGATAGGCAGACGGCAGCTTTTCCTCTGAGATACAATGAGATGAATGTTATTTTTCTTATGTGGATCAGAACAATTGTAAATGAGGGACTGGAATAATTTATTTTCTTTGGGAAATTAATAACAGTGGGAAGTTATTTATGCCTGGAGGTTACTATGGAGTAAGACTCTGTCTGTAGCTTTTATGAATGTATTTGCAAGACTGAAGGTTTATAAGGGGTTGAGTGCCATTTACTTTTTCACCAAACACACAAAATATACAATGTGGTCCAAAAGTCTCAGATCACTAGTCAAAGTGCAGTTATTAACCATTATTTTTCATTTAAATACAACATATATAAATGGCAAATTATTATATAATCAGCAAAACAACAGTATTGTAAGTATAATTATAAAAAAAGTCATTACATGATCAAAAATGTGTTTTTGATTAGTGACCTATAAACACAATGGCCTGGTTTCACAGACAGGACTTAGACTAAGCCAGGATTAGGCCTTAGTTCAATTAGGACATTTAAGTAGCTTTTATTAACGTGCCTTAAAAACAAACATTGCTGGTGTGCATCTTGAGACAAAACAATGGCACTGACATATTTTAAGATATGCCCAGTGCAAGTTGCTTTCAGTTAAAACAGCTCAAATATGCATTTTAGTCTGGGACTAGCTTAAGCCTTGTCTGTGAAACGGGGGGAACATTTCTTGAATCTATAACAAAATTTAGCCTTCTATAATCAAATCCTTTATTTAAATATATATTTTATAAAACCGTAAAACTATTCTATATATACTGTATTTAATTATATAGATAATTATATTTATTTTATAGAAAAATATAATAGCTTATATCCTATATATACATTTACACACACATACTTGCTCGAAAGGGAGTGGAAAGCAGTAGAACTTATTTACTTCCACCCCCAATTCATTTATATTACACCATATAGCTTCTGTCATTGTCTGTTAAATTACTAATAATTTATGTGATATTATAATATTTTATATACAAAATACCCAATTACATTATGACCATCTCAAAAACACAATAATGCAATGTAATAATCCTCATTAACATAAATATACAAATATATCCCGGTATTTATAATAATCATGTAATACTATATAAAATATACCCACATCGTATTATATTGTTAATTTTTTTTTTTTAAATAATAATAACAACAACAATAATGACAATAATAGTAATTACAATCTTGATTCATTATACATTACTGTTCAAAAGTTTGGGGTTAGGTTTTTTTGGGGGAAATATATTGATAGGCCTACTTTTATTTTAGTAATAAATAAACACAGCAAGGATGCATTAAACTGATCAAAAGTGAACTTTTAAAATTAATGTTCTTTTGAACTTTATAATCAAAGAATACTGAAAAAATTGCATCACAGTTTCCACAAACAAAATTAGGTAGCACAACTGTTTTCAACACTGATAATAATAAGAAATGTTTCTTGAGCAGCAAATCAGCATGTTAGAATGATTTCTGAAGGATCATGAGAAACTTGATTCAAATATTACAAAAGAAAACAGTTATTTTAAATTGACTATATTTTGATCAAAATAAATGCAGCCTTCTTTCAAAACCATGCAAATATATATGCAAAAAATGGGTGTGAGGCCTGGCTGAGCTGCATTAGAGAAGACGCTGCCGCTGCCGCTGTCAAAGAGACATTGTTTTGTTCAGCCCTGTTTCCAAAACTCATTTGTATTACCTTCCTAAGGCTGACGAGAATGCTTAAATTTATTTTAAGATTTTGGTAACACTTTACAATAAGGTTTCGTTGGTTAACATTAGTTAATGTATTAACAAGCATGAACTAACCCTGAGCAATACATTTGCTACAGTATGTATTATTCTTAGTTAATAGGGGTGTAACGGTACACGTATTCGTATTGAACCGTTTCGGTACAGGGCTTTCAGTACGGTGCACGCGTGTACCGAAAGGTTATGAATGTAATCTTTAAAGAGCACCTATCATGGAATTTTGAAATTTACCTTTCATGTAGTGTGTAACATAGATCTAAGTGAACAAAAACATCCTGCATAGTTTGAAATATGACAGTGCACCGTATATATAGTTATTTTCTTTCAAAAGTAAGAGTCGACTCTGAGTCATTTTTAAGAATCGTTAGAAGACCGAAGCTTTTTCTCTGACTAGATGACGTCAACTTGTCAAGTTATTTGAATACGATACGCCCACTTATTGCGCTCCAAGACGCCAGTGAAAACTAGAAAACATCATGGCGACGAGACGCCAGTGAAAACTAGAAAACATCATGGAGACGAGACGCTGTTCTGAAGTGCACTCAAAAGCAAACTTTTTTCATCTGCCCAAGGATGAGCATTTGAAGACTAAGTGGCTTGAAGACAAACCATACATCGTCGCGATTGAGTGTTTATTAGTAGTCAAATGTATGTTTCGCGATCTCAGGAAGCTTTTATTATGGACTTCTATTATGGCACATGGTTCTTCTTCGTCTGTCTGTGCCATATATAGTCCATATATAGTATATATAGTCCATGTAGTCCACATGTGCACAGAGCGCCCTCCGGCTGCCAGTATGAATTGAAAACAACACATAAGAGACTCAATCGCTCATGATAGGCTTTATCTGCGCATTTTGAGGAAGTATTGAATAAAAAATACTCCTCTGTTTAGAAATTTGACACAGACATATGAGAATCTATCAATACGTCTCCTCATCTCCACACTTTTGAACTAAAAGCCCTGAGGGAGGTTGATTTGTCGCGAGTCCTCGTGAGGAGAATAGAGGAGTTTTTTTATGAATGAGATCAGCTGAGGCTCATATTACAATCAAACGGTACAGACGCGGTTTTCATATTCATAACTCCTGACACATATTAACAAATTACTGTCACTATAAGACTTTGATGGGCGTTCCGTTTCCGAAAATATCTGCACAGACTATACCAATCACAACTGACTGGGTCATCGGACAAATCACCGCAGATTAGCGTCACGTAAAGGCGGGGTTTTGAAAAGTGAATCACTAAAGGAATCATTTGAGAATCGCTGTCAAAACAGGTAAAAATAAATGCATATTATAAGAAAACTAAAGTCTTTTTTGTCATTGCATGCATGCAAAACTGTTGTTGGGGACTTCTAAAACAATATTTGGAACATTTTAAATGCCATGATAGGTGCTCTTTAACAGTTAACAGTCGGCTTGTTGTAAGCGCGGAACACACTTCAATCCAAGTTCCCACACGAACATATTAAGTAATCAGTCCATTTTATCACGATAATTCACGAAATTCAAACGATAACTGCCGTTTTAACCCTCTTTAATGTGATGTGACTGATAGACGCATATCAGTTCAACTTAAAGCGGCAGCGCGCGGCGCGCGAGTCAATGCGATCATAGACGCGTATCAGTTCAACTTGCAGGCAGCGCGCGAGTCAATGTGATCATCTCTTCCTAAAGAATAAACATAAATTAATACATCTTAAGGTATGTTGAGGATACATTACAACTTACTGAAATGTATCATATGTCGTGCAATCGCTCCATCTGCGTTTCAACCGCAGAAAGACAATAAAACTGCTTGTAAACAATGTCATGCAGAATCACGTTTACTCAGAAGTCATTCAGTGTCCACAGCTGTTAGCTCACTAGAGAAATCAACTCTTTCACTGAATAGATGCACTATATTAGCCGTTATATTCATTATATTAGCCTATATATATTCATTATATACTACTAAGCCTGTTAGTGATGTCTTGTTTATTTAATGTATGTTTAAATAAACCTGTCATGAAAATTACAGCCACTAAATGATTATATTTCAACAACGAATAAAAATAATTTGATTTAGAAGTTAATGCAAAAACTGCCTTATGTGAAGCTTATGAGTGTTGATTATTATATCTAAAAATAAATAGAAACTGAATTTAGGCTAATAGTTTGGGCTCTGTTGTTAATCTTTAATAGCTATATGTAAGTAAGGGCTCCCTATATAGTTTACAGCATTATCTTTAAGAAACTTTTAGTTATAATTTAATTCATTTAAGGACAGACACAATTTTTTTCATTAAACCACTGTTAAATAAAAATTAATAAAAAGCAATTTTGTAAAACTGCTGTACCGAATCCATACCGAACCATCAGTTTTGTGTACCGTTACACCCCTATTAGTTAATGTTAGTTAATACAAATATAACGGTTCATTGTGTGTTCATGTTAGTTCACAGTGCATTAACTAATGTTAACAAATACAACATTTGATTTTAATAATGTATTAAACTGACAAAGATTAATAAACGCTGCAGAAGTATTGTTCATTATGATTTCATATTAACTAATGTAAGTAATGTTAACTAATGAAATCTTATTGTAAATTGCTACCAAGATTTTAAACACTGTTCCTGAACATTATAACCCCAGCGTTTATCTGTGTGCTGCACATTTTATGGAGAACAACTCCCAGAACCAAATGGATCAGTTCCCACTCTGTCGGAACAATCTGTTGTTTATGGATTGCAACTTGAAAGTATGTCTTATTATAAGTTGTTTTTTCTATTAACATTTCCAATTATAAGTTTTTTTGTTGTTGCTGTAATCAAAGGGCAAAGCTGTTTTCCTCTGCTCGCCTGCTAGCCAACATTAGTGTTGATGATATAGTGTAAATCAGGCTTGAATTGTTATGAAATTGATATCATCCGTAATATATTTACACCTGAGCAGAATAAACTTGCGGTTACGGTAAGGGGCGTGACATTTCCCGAACATGCGGTGCCAATCACAACATACTGGGCCAGCTAACCAATCGCAGCACATTTCATATTTCGGAAAGGAGGGGCTTCATCGAAACAGGAACTAACTACACGTTCAGGCCAGACAGGGGAGAGAGATGCTGTAATAATGTAAAATACAACAATCAAACATGATGGCATATTCTAGAACACCGCAAAAACAAAATCAAGACTTCGTAAAAGGGCATAATGGGACCCCTTTAAATGTTAACTAGAGTACATGTCATCGCAAACATCCAGTTAGTGAGTCGGACACTCTGTTAGCAAGGTAAAAAAAAAAAAGGAAGAAGTGAAGAAAGGGTGCAAAAGCGAGTTTACAAACTCTGACATTTCAAACACCCAAATGACCAAAGTTGACATTGGCAATTGCTGGGAAAACTCCTTGAGGAGAAGCAATGTATTTTAGCCGCCTCTGCGGCACAAGAAACAAGAACACACACTCACAGCTCAATGGATCTCCACTAGCCTCTGTCTGAAAGGGGAAATGGGATTTTGCTTTATTACTATAAAGTCCTCCACAAAATAATGGCTTTTCACCCAACTGCCACCTTTGTGGCCACGTAGACACTACAGCTAAATTCGGTTGTAAGTTCACCTTTTAGTTAGCCTGACATCGTCATACTCAATTCTAGTCAGAATATGAGTCTGATACTGCTCCATTGGGCTGTGATTATGGGGCGTGTTTCAACCGAACCAGGAGAGACCTCAATTGGCTAGACCTACAACCAATCAGAGCAACGCATAGTTGTCAACAGAACTCAACGCCACACACGCTGGAAGAAATAGTAGAAGAAAATGAGTGTAAACGATCTTTGCCGGTGTTGTGAAAAATAATTTAAGGATACACAGAGTACTTACCAACACGACCATCATTTCTGAGAGAAAGAGTGAAGGTGAATGCATATACGAACAAGTTCTCTGTTTAGGATAAGAACTAATTCAACCCAAGCTCTTTTTGGTGACGTGAATGCTTACATTACTGTTTATCATCTGTCCATCATCACTGTATAAATCCCGCCCTGACAATTTCATTGGTCTGAACAGCTTCTGTTCGGCATAGTTGCTCCACAACGGATCAAGTCCAGACCAAATTTACCGAACTCAAATGTTGTGGGTGGGGCTAAATTCAGCTGGCATCCAGGCTACCTTTTAGTACTTAAACCTGTAAAATTGCAGGTAGTGACAACAGCATTCACAACAATTCTACACAGTGTGTATGGAACCAAACAACTAGTTGATAATGACGTACAACGAGAAATATGAGAGATGACAGACGAGAGACCTCTGATGCATGTTAAAATACGTACTTTAACGTGCAGCAGAGATGCATCTCTCATCTGTATGTGCGGTGCAAGAAATCACAAGGAAAGCAGTACGAGCCTTGACGCATTCGTGTTGTCAGATCTTGCAAGCAAATCAGCGAATAAGAACAAGCCCATAAAAAAGGAGGAAAAAAGCCTTATGATGAAAATGAGACAGAAATATAGCAACCTGCCTCTGCTCAATATAATAACTCAATCGATGTAAAAGCCAAGCTTAAACAACAGGCATAAAATGCTTATATGGCAGCACTGCGAGCGTGCTCTGTGAAGAAGCCTTTAAGCATTAACAAAACATGACCCCTCCGTTTTAGTTAAAGGTATTTCAGCAAATGATATTTCATGCATTCTGACTTATTAGACTGTTATAGAGTTGGATTCTCATGCTAAACATGGCCAACCCCCCCCAAAAAAACGAGGAAGTATGATGGAGTATTTCTGTGCCAAATACACTCCTTCAGGATTCGAATAAGTTTCGGAAAGTTTTTTTTTCCCCCCGAGTATGGCCCTGTATGACTTCATAAAGGGCGGAATTGCTTGTATGGGCACTTCTCCCGAATGAGCGGATGCGCACATCAACCAGAGCGAGAGCAAGAGAACGCCCATCAATGAGCTTCGTTCGGGTTACAGAAGCCATTGGCAGCACTGTCATTTTGTGTTTAGACCACAAAATCAACAAATGTCACTAAAGAAGTGTGTTTATGGTCGTGAATGAAAGATAACCTTGTTCAGCTTCCCAAATAACCCAGTGTTAAGGAAACAGTGGATGCAGTTTGTTTTTCCGGAGCAGCAACAGAGTTCTGCTGGTGGTTAGTGAAACTGCATCAAATGTCTGTTTTGTTGGCAATCGGCGCATAAGTGCATATAATGTAAACAATACGAACGTATAGTGAATCGAAAGTGATCCAGGGATAATGCCATGATGTATTATGCGTGCGCACACGCGTGTGTGTGTGTGCTCGTGACTTCGCCAACTGCACTGTTGGGGGTAACAGTTTAAGACCCAGGACCAGTAGTGAAAAATGAAGACCAAGAGTCATTAATTAAAGAGAAATTTACTGAAGAATAGTTTGCAGTTTCATCAGCTGAAGCTAGCTTCAAGTCTCACAAGGAGTTCGTAGGCCCGCGCTCCCTCTACCAGCCTACCCACCTATCGTACATACAACTTCTCAATAGTTATACTGTTTTCAAGGTCTAGCCACGTCATTACTGCCAGGTGGATGAATCTGATTGGCTCAGAGAAAATGGACAGTCTTGGTTAATTTTCACACATTGTCAGTTAATCAGATTCACAGGCACTTGTTGACGCTTTCACCCCGGAATTAGGCACATAATGACCTTCCAGCTTCTGGAGCAGGCACCAGCTTGCCCAAAACAGCCCGTCCACTCATCTCTTATACGATGTAATTCACCACCAATACTGATCTTTAACACATAATCCTCCCGCACACAGATACACAGTGCCTCCAAGGTTGGAGTTGGTGAGCTCTGGTCCTGACAAGGGAAAAAGTTTCCCAAAACATAGAGATAGCATGAGCTTTCTCTCAATGAGAGGTACAGACAGTACAGGCAATATTCATTCAATTCTTTAGGGTTTCAGTAAAAGGAAATATAAAATTTAAATAAAATAAAGAAAGAACATGAAAGACAAATCCAAATTCCAGATTTTATCTCTGGAAGCCGGGCTAAATGAGCAATCACTGTTACTGCACTCCCGTCGAGTTAGAGGTGTGTGATGCCTCCAAAATCCAAACACACAACGACATGTTCTGAAATTAAGTGTTTTGGCGAATCATCACACACGCCTAGGACAGACCCTCAGTCACCACTCCAAAAACAAACTTTAGAAAATATAAAAGAAGAAGCAATCATGGGTCCTATTGATTAATCAAAATCATAACCGGAAAGAGTCATTCAAATCATTATAATAATATAGAAAGATAAATATTGATCAAGGCTTTGATTATAAATAATTATATTGAAGCGGCAGTGGATCTCAGAATCCAACCTTTCAGCACGCCTGCATGAGCTCGGCAGTTTTCTGAAAGAATCTGTACAGCGTATCTGTCTTTTATAAATATGATAAAACCAAAGAGTCTTCGGAGATATGAAGGATGCAATACTACTCTATAGGTACTCAAGAATAACATGAGACTATGTTATGTACCCTTTAAAATTGCTGAACACAACAAGTCTATTATAATTCAATTCAATTTTTCAATTCAAATTTATTTGTATAGCGCTTTTCACAATACATTTCGTTTCAAAGCAGCTTCACAGAAAATGCATGCGTCTACATTACAATTTAAAGTGATTTGTCCATGTTATGCATTTCAGAAATGCACATATACAAAGCACACAGATTAGCTAACAATCTATTATTAATCAGTATAATAATTAAGGCACAGAAATAGGTGAAATAAGAATACATGTTGTTAATGAAAAGGGTACAGAAACAATCATTGGTCCTATTGGTTAATAACTGTAATATAACTGTAATACTACTTACAGTTAGAATAGCGGTAATATAACTGTAATATTACTTACAGTTAGAATAGCGGTAATATAACTGTAATATTACTTACAGTTAGAAAAGTCAGAATAGCGGATAGCAAACATGCGAGACGCCAGAACATTGCTATGGTTACCACCGTGTCAATCATCGCAGTTTCGGGAGTGAGTCGTGTTCCGTACAGACATTGTACAATAATTTAGGGGGACTCTCTCCTGCATTTAAATGCAGTTGTCACTCCTGAAACTTTACAGTGTGTACGTAGCACCTGAAACCAGTGTTGTACTAAATGAACTTTTTCAGGGGGTTTTTCCAAGTTGCATAGATACTTTTCCCAACAAGTAGTAGAATAGCATCACAATATATTTTGTAAAGGGCCTCAGTGGAGCCTATACCCATCAAAGATAAGGAACCATACCGGCTACCTGAGCACCTGAATTCAGGGACTGAATTTGATCACTAACATCTTAGTCTTGTCACTTTGAACTGCTGTTCTAGGTTCTCAGATGTCTCACTTCCACAATGGCGCCTTTAACCCCATGAGACATTCTGGATAATTGCCTGTTTAAAGGGACAACAGAGCTGTCAATCAAACACCACTTACCCAAGCACTTGTAGGGGACCACGATGTGAGCGTGTCCCTTACACTGTTTCTTGTCCTTCTTGCACCAGTTTTCGATCTTGACTGGCTGGTTGGCTTCCACCACATTTGTGATTTGCAGCTCAGGATACATCTAAAATGAAGAGACCAGAGAGATTCAGATTGAAGTGTAAGCGGTGATCCATGCTTCACAATCTCCTGACGCCATCTGCTCATGTATTGGAACTAACACAAGACTTACTCTCTCATGAAATGCATTAAAAGGACATCGATGAAAACCAATCCCAAAATGTACATGGAGGGTATTGCCTTTTTGCAGCCAGCCATATGACAGATCATGAGAGATTTGACATTTTTAACAGAATAGTGTTTTTTAATATAGTTGTGGGAAAGGATATTTTAGTGTACAGTGTTGGGAGGCTTATTGCTATCATAAATTAGCAGTCGCAGCAATAATACACACCCCAAAGACTGACAAGTTTTTTTTTTAGATATTCAATTTACAGTTCAAATCCTTGAGGTCAGTAAACATTTTGTAAAAGTCTCATCAGCTCACCAAGGCTACATTTATTTGATAAACAATATTCTGAAATATTATTACAGTTTAAAATAATTGTTTTCTATTTGAATATATTTTCAAATGTAATTTATTTATGCGATTATATTGTGAAATGTGGATGCTCATGGAGATTGTAAAGACTGAACTCAAGACGCTTGAGAAAAAATGTCAGCTAAATGGCAATGTTTTTAATAGACATATTATGCTGTGTAACATTATTTTACCTCCTGACAGTATTGCAGCACTCCTTCTTTGGTTCCGACGCAGTTTTTGGATCCAGAAGGGTCCGGCTCCCAACGGCCAGTCTGGATGTTAATGTGCATGCTGAGTTTGCCGCAAAACATGGCGACCTGCGGTTCTGCAACAGCAAATCCGGTACCTGCATTTGCTGCCAGTGCCTGGGGAACAGACAGGGTGAGAGAAAGAATAAGAGAGGTAAGTTCAATGGACACCCTTATTGCATGCCAATAAAAGTTGAGCAGGTTTAGAGTCAGAGCTGCCATAATACACTCATAGGGGCCTAAACATCACACTGAAGTTCTCTTATAATGACTGATTTGACCCAGAGACAAAGGGGATTTTTTTTTTCTTCTTCACATTCTGACCTTTGATAGACAGTTGAGGATGATATTAAGAAGAGATGCCATTCTCATTACTTTGAAAGTAATTTGAAAAAAAAAAAAAAACACATTTGTCACCAATATATTTGGTCATTTTCCTAGAAAACACTTCAAATGCATATATCTCCGGTAATGTTCATATACACTATTTTGCCAAAAGTTTTCGGACACCCCTCTAAATCACTGAATTCAGGTGTTCCAATCTCTTCCATGGCCACAGGTGTATACAATCAAGCACCTAGGCATGCAGACGCTTCTATAAACATTTGTGTAAGAATGGGTCGCTCTCAGGAGCTCAGTGAATTCAACCGTGGAACCGTGGTGATAGGTTGCAACCTGTGCAATAAGTCCAATTGTGAAATTTCCTCACTAATAAATATTCCACGGTCAGCTGTTCGTGGTATCAGTGCGCAGGCTGAAGTGCACAGTGCGCAGAAGTCACCAACTTTCTGCCGAGTCAAGAGCTACAGACCTCCAAACTTCGTGTGGCCTTCAGATTAGCTCAAGAACAGTGTGTAGAGAGCTTCCAGTTTCCATGGCTGAGCAGCTCATCCAAGCCTTACATCACCAAGTGCAACGCAAAGCGTTGGATGCAGTGGGGTAAAGCGCGCTGCCACTGGAGTCTAGAGCAGTGGAGACGGGTCCTCTGGAGTGATGAATTACGCTTCTCTGTCTGGCAATCCAATGGACGAGTCTGAGTTTGGCAGTTGCCAGGAGACCGGCACTTGCCTGACTGCATTGTACAAGTGTAAAGTTTGGTGGAAGGGGGGATTATGGTGTGGGGTTGTTTTTCAGGGGTTGGGCTTGGCCCCTTAGTTCCAGTTGAAAGGAACTGCTTCAGCATACCAAGACATTTTGGACAACTTCATGCTCCCAACTTTGTTGGAACAGTTTGGGGATAACCCTTTCCTGTTCCAACATGACTGCGCACCAGTGCACAAAGCGTCGGTCCATAAAGACATGGATGAGCGAGTTTGGTGTGGAGGAACTTGACTGGCCTGCACAGAGTCCTGACCTCAACCCGATTAAACACCTTCGGGATGAATTAGAGCGGAGACTGTGAGCCAGGCCTTCTCGTCCAACATCAGAGCCTGACCTCACAAATGCGCTTCTAGAAGAATGGTCAAAAATTCCCATAAACGCACTCCTAAACCTTGTGGAAAGCCTTCTAGAAGAGTTGAAGCTGTTATAGCTGCAAAGGGTGGACCAACTCCATATTAAACCCTACGGATTAAGAATGGGATGTCATTAAAATTCATGTGCATCTAAAGGCAGACGTCCCAAAACTTTTGGCAATATAGTGTACTTTTGTCAAATTTCACCCTTCCATAAGGCCATAAAACAAGCCAACATGAACTTTGTTCCCATCGCATCGGTCTATTCTCATAAAGAACGATATTATCCAGAGTCAGCAGAATAAACATAATGAGGACAAATTGAAGCAGATATTATCTCTAGAGACGTATTCCTTGTGCTCTAGGGTCACCGTTCACCCTATCAAACAGATTTGAATTGAATTTAGTTTATACACGCTTGATCGAATTGAGAGTTTGTCTGTCCCATCCATGCTTGATCTCAGCACAGGTTCATGCCTCAAAACACACACTGTGACCTTCCTGATGACTCTCTGAATCATTCAAAACACTCAAGGGACCAAACGGAAATGTCTGTCGGACAGCTTCTAAACGCACCATTTCCTGCCGATAGCTGAGGTTAATGATGCCCACTTCACTGCACAACTCCCAGCACAACTCCCAGTAGCACCGCTGCTAAACATTTACTGACCAGAGCTCAGGTACCACAGCAAACAGTCCTGGACGGCTGGGATTTTCACTTGGTATCTGGGGGTTTTGCAGTGGTATACAGGTTTGTCATTAAGGTCACAGAAGGTGGGAAATGACATGATTTTTGCGTTTCATAACCAAAAAGCCCTAAACCTGGCTTCACTAGCAAAAACAAAATCCCCCACCTCCGTGAAACGAGTGAAGTTTCCCTCCTCTCGTCACTTTTTGTCCTTCCTGTAGTGTAGATAGACACTTTCGTTTACATTACCATGTTCTTCCTCTTTTCCTGAAACGGGAAGCAGCTACACCCGGTCTGTCATTAAAGGTCTACGCAAACATTTCTCATCTATGATCAAAGTTGAGATTCATTCCAAGTAACTGTAAGATTACACTCCTAAAACGTTAACAAACTGGTGTAATCACGGGGCAATTATAGAGGCGTGCATTTTACCCAAATCTTGTATTCTTGGCAGTCTGAAAACAGATACAGCCTGAAGAGGTGCGGGGAGGTCGGGTCACGGCCCAGACATGTTGAACTTTGAGTAGCATGTCTCAACAGAGCAATCAACTCACTGTGTTTGACATCTTCACACAAACACATTTGTATATATGGGGTGGGTATACGTTTTTTGAAAGAAGTCTCTTCTCACCAAGGCTGCATTTATTTGATCAAAATACAGTGAAAAAAAAAAAAAAAAAAAAAATTATATTGCAATTTAAAAAAATAACTTTTCTATTTAAATATATTTTTAAATGTTATTTTAATACTGTGATGCAAAGCTGAATTTTAAGCATTATTACTCCAGTCTTCAGTGTCACAAGATCCTTCAGAAATCATTCAAATATGATTATTATCTGCTTTTAAAAAAAAGTTTTTATTATTATCAATGTTGAAAACGGCTATGTGCAGTATTGTGTAGAAAGTTCAAAGGAACAGTATTTATTTGAAATCTTTTTAACATCATGAATTAGTTTTAATCAATTTAATGCACCCTTGCTGAAAATAATAATAATACTTAAACTACAGAAAAAATTTACTTGAAAATAGAATAAAAAAAATAGTACAATAACCTCAACCGCTCTTGAGCAACTAGTTTATAAATCAGTCTAACATTAAGACTTGCGCAATTGCCAAAAGTTCAGTAAATGGGCGGATCATCCTGCCTTTAAAATAGAGAGAAGTGTGGAAAGAGAGAGGAAAGGAAAAGCAAAGGATTAGTATGGAGACAGAAACAACATTGTAAAACAGCCAGGAGGAGGGCAAGGACGGCCCAGTAAACCACACACTGTCAAACGACAGACGTGACAGCTTCATCTTTCCACCAAAATACCATTCAGCCACACCTCCCTGCCTCATTCCTTCCAATCGGAATACGCTCTGCTCCGAAGCCATGCAAATCCCAGTTACCTTTCAACCTCTCCCCACCAAACACCATAGTCAACTCTGGTATGTAATGGACAATCCAATCAACTCAAGATGGATAAAAATCATATCCCTTTTTTGCTGCTGAATTTTCAGTTTCACCTGGAAATACGTCGGATTTTGGAAGTAAAATGGGTTGTGAACGATGCTATAAATGAAGTCCTGTATATTTAAGCTGATCAAATGCATTTCTTAAACAGTATGTGCACCCTAAACGAGAATCCACATGGCAGATAACCCAGGTAAATCCGTATAAATCACAACTGCAAAACTAAAAATCACAAAAATGGATTGCATATAATAATGAAAACATTACTCACAGTGGACGATTTGAAGTCTGACAGTAATAGGCTTGAAATGAGGCAGTGAATTTATTACAAAAGCAGCACTTTGATGGCAGGTGATGCTTCAAATGGGATTAAACTTCTTTAATGGAAATTTAACTTGCCTACACTCAAAAAAAAGGTTCTATATGGCACCAAAAATGGTTCTTTGCTCGTAATCATAGGGGAACCTTTTTTAGTGCTATATAGCATTAATTTTGGTGCTTCAGTGGTTCTTCATCGGTTCTTCAGAGGTCCTTCACCGGTTCTTTGACTAAGGTGCTATATAGCACCGCTAACTATGGTGCTATATAGCACCGCTACCATATACAGAACATGTTAAGATATGGTGCTATATAGCACCAAAAGTGGTTCCTCTATGATTACGACGAAAAAACTTTTTTGGTGCCATATAGAACCTTTTCTTTAGAATGTAGGATGTTGCGTCTCAAAATACATACCTTAAAATAGGGTTGTTTATAGGGGTGTTTTTGTCATTGATACTGTATTTTAATGAATATTATGGACATATACAGGGGCAAATATCCACATGAGCATTAGAAAATTAACCCTGTAATCAATTTTTAAGAATTTTAAGGATTATCTTGTTAGCAAATTACACATTTTAAAATAAATTAAAACATAAAACAGCTACAAAAGATTTATATAACATGCATATACATACATATTTAAATAATAATTAATAATACATAAATAATATTTGACTACCATTAAATTATACTATTCAAATAATTACTACATGTTAAATGTTAAAGCTAAAAAAGAATAATATATATGCTACTAACATTAATTTTGTTATGCAATTTAAATTTTACATATACAAATGTATTATTTTAAAAAAATAGTGTTTTTTGAAGAAAACAACTGAAATTATTAAAATTATATATATTATAAAAATGATATAAATTATTAAAAAAATACAAATACAAATGTTACTCCAAGTATAAATACATTTTACATGTTATATACTCAAACAAATGTATTATTTATTAAAAAAAATACATAAATAACATTTAAATAACAATATCTATTTAAACTATTTAAATATTTCCCTTTTAGATGACTATACAGCCATCCTGCCCCTTGCCTGTTTTTATTCCCGTCTCGGTCCTCTGCATTTCTCAGCCTGTGGCACACTACTTATGTTATGGCTGCTGAACACTGCGACAGGATAGATCAGGGAAGCAAAAGAGAAGTAAGAGAGACAGAATACAAAATCAGGCTGCCTGTTTACGCCAGAAGGGAGATCGAAAGGACAAAAGATCAGAAAAGAAGGACAGAGGTGATGGAACAGACAGAAAGAAAAGGCCAGTAACAATGACCAGTGTAAGCAAAAATACTCCAGCTTTAAGTGCAAGAGCAGCAGTAAGTGGAAGATGGCAAGTGGCAGTCCATTTCAACAGCACTTAAACTTTGACTGACAGACACACTCAAAGTAGTGGACGAGGCCTCCCGGGAAGAATCAGAATCAGTGCAAAAGCAAACGTACCCATGAGAAGGTAGCATGCTCTGTGTCTCGAATGTGCTGAGGGCATAACATTGACTTTAAACACACAATACAAGCCTGCACAAACATGTAGCCACTGTGTTTAGGACTGAAAGAGGAAGCAAACAGTGGGCCGGAATCCTGGAATGAAACATGGGGATGTTAATGAGAGAGAGATTTGGATATTGGCGTCACTAGTGGACAAACATGAACAACAGAGACCTTGTGTGGAAATGAGTCTCTCATTCCAGCAAATCTGACCTCATTCAGCACAAACACAGTCTACTAGTTTCGATTCTTCTCTCTTTCCCCGGTATATTTGCTAATAGTTCAGACACACACTTTCACCATAAGTCATGCTGGCCCTGTATGGAAATGTAGCAGCGGTGCTGGAGACGAGCTTCCTGTGGCTCTGGTCATTCTGTGTTACTGCTGCTATATTCACACAGACATGAGAAAACACTCCCTATCCAACTATATCCTGTAGCGCAGAACACAACCACATGTTAAATATCACTATAAAGAGAGAAACAGCACAGTATGTCCCTGTCTGCCAAATTAAGAGGGACTCTTATCGGTTACTGTATTTCATTATTGAAATTATTGTTGTTTTTGTCCCAATTTAAATAACCTTTTTTAAATGTATTTATTTATTCCTACTAAATAGTTTTTGTATACACACACACACAATATAAATATACAGGCACGGTGTGTGTGTGTGTGTGTGTGTGTGTGTGTGTGTGTGTGTGTGTGTGTGTGTGTGTGTGGGCATGTTTTTGTGAAATATCAGGACACAAATGTGTATAATGACATGGGTATGACAAAGAGGGTGAAATATGAGGACGTTCCCCATGTCCTCACTTTTCAAAATGCTTATATTTCACACAGAATGAGGTTTTTTTCACAGAAAGTAAACTGCACAGTCTCCTGTGAGGGTTAAGTTTAGGGATAGGGGCAGTGTAGGGGGATAGAAAATACGGTTTGTACGGTATAAAAACCATTACGCCTATGGAATGTCCCCACATTTCACAAAAACACCCGTGTGTGTGTGTGTGTGTGTGTGTGTGTGTGTGTGTGTGTGTGTGTGTGTGTGTGTGTGTGTGTGTGTGTGTGTGTGTGTGTGTGTGTGTGTGTGTGTGTGTGTGTGTGTGTGTGTGTGTGTGTGTGTGTGTGTGTGTGTGTGTGTGTGTGTGTGTGTGTGTGTGTCTTATTTAGTGTTTAATTCTTCTGGCATACATGATGAATATTATACGAATAAAATAAAAAAGATATATTAAAAAAAATTAATTAAAATACAAAATGCATATATAAAATTATTTTAACAATTGTATTTGAATTAATTTATAACAATTAAAATTCATTAAACATTTTGTATTTTATTTCATTCGTTTCATATGTACCTTATTTATACATTCATTTAATGTATATTTCGTTTTTTGATTTGATTTGATAATACTACTGTTAATGTACACTACTAAACAGAAAGAGACTTTAAGACCTGCCATAAAAACAAACCAGAGCCGTGTTACTGTATAAAGCAGGATTTACATCCCCCTATAAACATCTTTACTGCAAAGGGTGGATCATGCATTACAAAACTTCCCAAAGTTTATCATCACTACAAAAACAGACATAAATAAAGCATCACTACACCAAATTAGTTTCAATCCATGTAGTGAAGATCATTTTTTTTAATTATGAATTAAAAACAATTTAATCCTTGATATTTGTATTAACCTGATGTAACAGTTTTGTAAAAGGCTGCTTTAGCTATGACTCTATTCATAATACGCAGCACAGCCAGGTACTATTGCTTAAACATTTAATCATTAGTGACCTCACACAGCTACATGAAGAGCTATTTAATGGTACAACACACACACAGGAAAGGGCAGTTATGACAGAGCCTGATGTTTAGAAACACCCAGAAGGGTCCAATCCCTTTGTGTATAACCTCTGGTTTTCTATTTTAAACTATGGGAAACCACCCTGCAGGCCCCAAACATAGAGTCCACACCTCAGCCTGGTCAGTAACACAACTGGCACTCCTACAAACACAAACAGAGACTCTTTACGCCCAGTGCAGGAATCCCATAACGGTCTAATTCAACTTTTACAATGTCTGTCCATCTGTGAGCCGCTCTTAAACCAGCTTGTAACATGTCTGGGCACTGCAGGGGTGACGTGAAGCAGACCAAACAGGGACCGCATTGGTCCGCTCCGCACAGCCAAAGTGTGAATTACGGTCACAATGTGCTTCTGAAATCTCCTGTAACCACAGACACCTGTTTGTGATGATTGTGACGAGACTGTAGACGTAAAATACACAAAACGTGACTATTTTTAGGGTGGGCAACAATGAACCTCTAACCTCAGGTCTGGGTGGTAATTCTGTGAGAACATGGAACAAAAACAAAAACATGGAAAATGGCAAGGTGAAAATTAGGGCTGGATGGTATGACTATATATACTTTGTGACCACAGAAATGTGTCAACAGGTAGAGATTTGGAAACACTTTACAATAAGGTTACATTAGGGTGAGTTCACCCAAAAATTGTAATTCTGTCATTACTTGTTCCAAACCCATAAGACCTTCATTCATCATTCATCCATTTTTGATGAAATCCGAGCACTTTCTTCTGGTTCATGTTAATTAATGTAGTTAACTAATGTTAACTAAAGGAATCATGCTGTAAAATGTGACCAGACATTTTACTATAGTGTTTATTAGTGGGCAGAGCTGCTTTATGATCTTTACACATGAAGGTGTCCCATACAAGTCATGAGGGGGGATATTAGGCACAAAAGCAAAACAGTGTATGCTGTTTACATCAGTTAACCACTTGGATTAACCAGAAATAGGTATTACAACATAGTCATTTAGTATAAAAAGCATTTTCGTTGGATTTAAAGCAAAATCATAACGATATTATGATATTATAGTTGCTGTAATATACTCATGCTGTGATAAGATGTCAGACACACAGCCCACCCCTAATGAAAATCCATTCCAGTCCTGCACCAGGCTGTCACATCACTGGGATTCCCAGAATGCAATGCTTTGCATGTGACCCTGTGAAGGAATGCTTAGCCGTGCTTTAGACCGTTTAATCCACTGCTCTCATGGTTACGTGTTACAGGAACACTACAAATACCGTACACATTATAGATCAGGAAGCTGACAGACAGCACAGAGCCAAACAGGAAAGACAAATCCATTTGCCTTTTCACTTTGAATATGTCCTGTTCCAAAGGGTTAGCAGTCTGTTCAAGTCTTCCTGACCTTTACGTCAGGCTAGTTTCACATCTCTGAGCAAACAGACACCCTTAGTCACAAACGACCGCCTGTTCCTACACAAATTTGAGCAAGATAAAAGGTGTGTGGAGCTTCACAACTATCCCATTGTCCTGAGAATGATCTATGTCATATTTGCAGACAAGACGGCGACATTCACGCCGCATTTTTAGCCTGACTTTTGAAATGGCTAGGTCTGAATGGATGATACTCCTAAATTAACCGATATCCTACCAGCACTCGACACTCATTTATGCTGAGTTTAGACTGCAAGATTTTCAAACTCATTGGATCACTGCTCTTTTCACACTGCATGACTATAGCATTCAGTCACTGCTGTGTTCACACTGCACAATGGATCGGCGACATGAGGTTTCACGCTGCATGACTTTACAATAGGAAGAATCACCGACAATTCTCTCCGGTTCACAAACTACGTTTCACAACCAAACACACGTGAGATGTGACAAGCAATGTGAGATCACGCGAGACTGGAATTGTTATTAGAAATGATAACCTGCAGAAAGCTTGCGATCCAAATTGTCTGATTTGCAGCGAAAAGGAGAAAAAGAAAAAAAGATTAAGGTGGAGGAAATGGTTAGGGAGACACAGGGAGTAAGGATTGTGTGTTCTGCAAAGAGAGTTTGAGGTAAATAAATAATTTTGCAATGTGCTGCTTCTGCAGCTGGTCGAACAAATGTTTGTGCTTTGTTTCTGTTTGATATAATTGTAAATGTATCTATTAAAATATCATCGCCGATGTCATTTTCAGTCAGAACACATTTCATACAGCAGGATTTTGAAGCCGACCGGTCCTGATATTTAGCAAGCCAAATATCTCACGGGCGTCGGCGACTCATCAGCGATTCTCGCCGATCGCGTCTTTGATAATTCACGCTTTATGATTGTCACTCGCATGAACAAGCACCGATTTGCCTATGATTTCGGGCATTTGTCTGGGATTTCACAAAACCTGTCGGCGAGCCAAAATCGGCGGTGTGAACTCAGCAGCATTAAAAAAACTATTTAGAAAAATATATGGTCATCACCTGGACCAAAACTCTCTCCCACTGGCCTCAAGATGTTTGGACCACCCATATTGGTTTGACTTATGTTTAATTATGTTGAAAATTCAAGATGGATTCAAGATGGATTGACAAGTTTGCTCCGCGGGCTTATTGTGGCTTATCTGTAGCTGTCGTGATGCATGCAAACACTTACGAATGGATCCATGAATCCGACTATAAATAAAATGTATAATTCAGTTAGAGGGGGAAACCAAGGCTTCGCCGGAACAGCATTCTTGCAAAGCACGGAGAAGCAATTACACAACATTCGAATATGAAGAAGCACTCTTTGGTTTTCAACCACAAAGACTCACAGAATCAGACAATGCAGCTTTTTATATAAACACATTTCCCATTATGAATTATGATACCACATGGTTCGTTGCTCCATCGGTCGGATTGCCTTCTCACCTCAACCAAACCTCTCCAGAGTTTGTTTTAAATCAGGCAGAGACCACCTCGTTTTGGTGTAGATCCAAGCGTGAATGTTCCATGCCATGTTCATATATGCCTAAACCAGTGGTTCTCAAACTTTTTGGGTTACGCCCCCCTTTAAAACTTTTTTAAAAATCTACGGCCAATTCAGTGGAATTGGAGTTCGGTGCTGCTTTAGGCAGAGTGCTTGAACCAATATTATCTGCCTGCAATACTGGAGGCTGCACTTTTAGGACCGTCACAGTTTCAGGACTGCATTTCTAGGACCCTAGTTTTGTTTGTGACAGCGCCATCTAGCCAACTGTACTCCAACAAAAGAGACCTGATGAAAAATGTTTTCACCTTATTTTTAACAAAACAGCAGGCACGGCCATTTTAAACTTAATTACTTAAATTAGATTAAATATTTCAACAGGGTTACCAATGGGTAGGTTTAGGGCTAGGGGTTTGTTAGGACAATATATCAATTAAACAACTAAATAATTTCCAGGGTCCTAGAACTGTGGCCCTGAAAATGCAGCCTCCGGGTTTGCATGCTGTTGCGACAGCTGTTTTCTTTTTAATAATATTAAAGTCCCTGTAAAGTCTAAATTAAATGTGTTCTGAGTTTGTCACACCACAGTCAAATGTGTTATTAACCACTCATTTTTTATGAATCATAAAAAAAATCTGCCAAGTAAATAAAATAGCTTATAAGTAGCATTCTCTGCTCTCAAACGCTGAGGGCGTGTCCGTTGTCGGCGCTGAAACCACGCCCACTCGCAGGAAAGCTATCGTAAGCACACAACGCTCACATACAGCTCACGACGGCGGGACGAATGAATGCCGGCATGGGAGATAATTGGTTCGGCCCCATTCCACAGCGGATTATCAGTGAATCCCAGTGCCCAGTTGAGAGTTTGTAAAACTATCCGTTGTAAAGTCACTGCAGAGGCCGTGTTGGTGGTGATCCTCAGCTCTCCATCAAGGTAGCACAAAATTAATCCACTACTTCTTGATATCATCGTTTTTAATTTGCAAGTTGTTTTGTTAGTTGTAGGCTGTAATAACTAACGGTAGTGACAGTAACTCGCGATCGAGCGGGCGAACTGATGCGAATGTGCTGTAGTTATGATCATGTTAGGGGAGGACCAGGCTCAGTGGCTCCAGTGCGTCATCGAGCCACCATTTTAACCCCGCCCAAAAATCCTGAACACAGCAATGATGAAAAACTGTTGAATGGTTTAACTCCACAATTCAGTACTACACAGTTCACAGTCTTTGTAACATGTTTCAGCAATACATTTCTAACATTTATAATGTGTTTAGAAACAAATCTCAGAATTGCCTTTACAGGGACTTTAAATATATATTAAAAGAGAGATATGTATACAGAAAAAGGGTTAAAAAAATAATAGACCCATTTTCAAATACAGTGTATAGGCCAACAAAGCAACAAAAAACCCAACTAAATCATGATGACGGTAAAAAGGAAGGCTCTTTCAAGGATTGTGAAACTGATCACAAGGGTGATTGTGAAAGCATCCTTCCTCCGTTCTCTTCCCCTGCTGCAGAGTGACTCAGTGCTTCCAAATCTCTGCTGGAGTGAGACGTTATTACGGACCTAAAGCTGTGGAACACACAAATGACCAGAACTCAAGAGTGTGCGAAGAAAACAAAACTTCAGCTTACAAGAAACTCTCAGTTCTCAGTAAAAAAGATCAGATTAGATGGAATTATATATTCAGCTTGCACAAATACCCACAATCTATAGTGTCCCCACAGTATACATAAGCACTTCGTTGCACAGGACAACAAAAAATTCAGACACTTTAGGTCTAAGTGTTCAAATACATTTTAGGGCACAGAAGACACATGCATGCATAAAATGCTGAGAAACCTCAATAAATCATGCCACTGTGTCCTCTGGAACACTTGGCCAATGTCACAGGAAGCAGAGCCCCATCTCTACAGGAGTGTGAACCAGTTCAGTGTGACGCGTGACATTCTCATGGACAGCTGAACTCATAAGAGTATGTGTGCGAGCTCCTGAGAGCGCTGGAGTGTCTCTCCCTACGGTTCATTAGCCTTTGGTCCTTCATCTCAGGAGGTCTGGCAGCACACCGTTGTGCCCACACTCACACACACAAAGTGGAAAAGAACAAGAGGAAAAGGTCCAGGGAAGCATGAAACGGTGCAAAGCTCAATAAACCCTGGACTATATCACATGACATCTAATCTCTACATTATTCGCAAAAATTTGCCCTCACACACATACACAGCTCTTTGTATTACAATGCTCCGATTTATCAGTCACATTCATGGTTTGGGTGGAACTGTAATGACCAAAGCCTTAGATTTCATTAGTTTCGTATGAGAATAGGTGTGTTGAATGAAGACTTAATTGGTAATTTTTCTAAACATGCTCTCTGTATGTGATTGAACGGCAGACAAAGATCAAAGAGAGATAATATACTACTGTAAAAAGAAAACTCGTTGCCTTAAATTTTTAAGTACAATCAATATGGCTGTGTAAGCAATTTCAACTTAAATTAAATTAAACTGACATACAAAAATGAGTTGAATCTCATATAACTTAAAAAATTACATTTAAAATGGCTTAAAGGGTTAGTTCACCCAAAAATAATAATTCTGTCATTAATTACTCACCCTCATGTAGGGGTGTAACGGTACACGTATTCGTACCGAACCGTTTCGGTACAGGGCTTTCGGTTTGGTGCACGTGTGTATCGAAAGGTTCCGAATGCAATCTTTAATAGTTAACAGTCGACTTGTTTTAAGCGCGGAACACACTTCAATCCGAGTTCCCACACGAACATATTAAGTATTCAGTCCATTTTATCATGAAATTCAAACAATAACTGCCGTTTTGGCGCTCTTTAATGTGACGTGACTGTATAGGCGCCAGTGATAAACAACCCGCACCCGACCGACGTTTTCAACTAACCTGCCCGCGACTCGGACCGCAAAAAAAAGAAGAAAATATTGTACCCGACCCGCTTCCTGACCTGCATTTTTTAAAAGTAGTAAATGCTCATCGTAGCGTCATTGGGCCATTGAGAAAATGTTTCAGGCCCTGACGTGGTGCGCTCAGAGGTGCAGCGGCGAGAGCAGGCAGTTCTCAAGGCTAGCCATCATTTTCCATTTCAGCTGTCTAGATGCATTTATTAGGAGCGCAAACTGTTCTTTTTCTGAATGCTGTATGACATAGTCTAGTGTTATGTAATACAGGCTTGATTTATTCATTTATTTCGTTTAAGTTTCTTAACAATTAAGATGCAAAAATCCTCTTTCCCAGCAAAAATCCCGCCCCCTCTCAGAAGATACATAAAACTGACATTACTGAGCTATATGCGTTTAAAAGTAGCCTATTAAAATGGTACAATGGCATTACTCAGTTCAATGTGTTGGGAATTCGGGCATTTTGTACCACGTCAGCATTTATTCAAAAGTTAATAACGCTCAACGTGACAAAATAACACCAACATTTTCCTATTTACATGTTGTGATGTGTATGGTCACAGCGTGTACAAATAACAAGGTTACATGAGACACAGCCATATTATAAACGTATACACACTGGGGACTATATTCTCAGAAGGCGCAGCACTGCTCTACTTTTGCGGAGTGATTTGCTCGCAGGACCGGAGAAACCCTGCTGTTAGTCCCCGGAGTCAGTGCTTCAAGAACCACTATGCACAGACGTATGCAAGATATGGGTTTCAGCTGTCGCATTCCTTGTGTCAAGCCACTCTTGAACAACAGACAGCGTCAGAAGCGTCTTGCCTGTGCTAAAGACAAAAAGGAAAAAAAAGTGGTCCAAAGTTATGTTCTCTGATGAAAGTAAATTTGGATTTCCTTTGGAATTCAGGGTCCCAGAGTCTGGAGGAAAAGAGGAGAGGCACACAATCCACGTTGCTTGAGGTCCAGTGTAAAGTTTCCACAGTCAGTGATGGTTTGGGGTGCCATGTCATCTGCTGGTGTGGGTCCACTGTGTTTTCTGAGGTCCAAGGTCAATGCAGCCGTATACCAGGAAGTTTTAGAGCACTTCATGCTTCCTGCTGCTGACCAACTTTATGGAGATGCAGATTTAATTTTCCAAAAGGACTTGGCACCTGCACACAGTGCCAATGCAACCAGTACCTGGTTTAAGGACCATGGTATCCCTGTTCTTAATTGGCCAGCAAACTCGCCTGACCTTAACCCCATGGAAATTCTATGGGGTATTGTGAAGAGGAAGATGCGATATGCCAGACCCAACAATGCAGAAGAGCTGAATGCAACTATCAGAGCAACCTGGGCTCTCATAACACCTGAGCAGTGCCACAGACTGATCGACTCCATGCCACGCCACATTGCTGCAGTAATTCAGGCAAAAGCGGCCCCAACTAAGTATTGAGTGCTCATACATGCATACATGCTCATACTTTTCATGTTCATACTTTTCAGTTGGCCAAGATTTCTAAAAATCCTTTCTTTGTATTGGTCTTAAGTAATATTCTAATTTTCTGAGATACTGAATTTGGGATTTTCCTTAGTTGTCAGTTATACTCATCATCAAAAAAAAAAAAAAAAAACTTTAAAATATATCAATCTGTGTGTAATGAATGAATATAATATACAAGTTTCACTTTTTGAATGGAATTAGTGAAATAAATCAACTTTTTGATGATATTCTAATTATATGACCAGCACCTGTATTCATTATAAACTACTTAGCCTGTTAGTGATGTCTTGTTTATTTAATGTATGTTTAAAAAAATCTGTCATGAAAATGACAGCCACTGTGTATAAATGATTATATTTCAACAACGAATTGGAGAAAAAAAAAAGACAATTGGATTTAGAAGTTAATACAAAAACTGCTCTGTTGTTAACCTTTAATAGCAATGTGTAAGTAAGGGCTCCCTATATAGTTTACAGCATTATCAAACTAAATAAAAAGCAATTTTTGAAAAACTGCTGTACCAAACCCGTACCAAACCGTGACTTCAAAACCGAGGAACGTACCGAACCGTCAATTTTGTGTACTGTTACACCCCTAATATATATATATGGGTGAACTAACCTAACTTATTTTGATGTTCTGAAAAAATATAAAAACATGTTATCATGACTTATTGATCATGTCATTTTTTACAGTTTAAATATATAAGATACTCTATATTATATGTAATATAGAGCATATATAGAGCCTTTTATTAAGACGAACAGCACGATGCAACAAAATACAATATAACCCATTATAATCAGTGATGCTGTTTACACTGGATGCGGCGCGGCGCGACGCAACACTACAAATCCTTGACAGTAAACTGATGCCTCGTTCTATATATAACATACAGATATGAAGGACAAATACTTTGCAACGGCTGCTTTGTCGGGAGCAGCGTAGACAGCTTTTAGCTGTTGTGATGCGTCAACCGTCGCGTCTGGTGTAGACACAGTGTTACACAATTTATAATAATCATTACGTATTTTAATTGAAAAATTTGACAATCCTTAATTATTCAATTAAAATACATATAAATATTTAAATACATTTTTAAATATGTATATTAAATAGGCTATTGTGTTGTTGTAGGCTAAGGATGCTGTCTGTGTAAGCAACAAGTCAGCTCACTAGATTTGGAACAGAGTTACAGAGAGAGTTTCTGTCAGAGCACAGACCCATGTGTTCGAGCATGGGTTCTGCTGGCATAAGTGACGACTTGTTCAAATGTCCTCATCTCTATGGAAACACCTCAGTGGCATCTCAGCTATCCACACACACACAGAGAGAGAGAGAGAGAGAGAGAGAGAGAGAGAGAGAGAGAGAGAGAGAGAGAGAGAGAGAGAGAGAGAGAGAGAGAGAGAGAGAGAGAGAGAGAGAGAGAGAGAGAGAGAGAGACTGTGATCAGATCGGTACTGTGCGGATGTGTATCTGGCACGCATCGAGAACACTGCTGCATTTCACAAAAGCCAAAAACTAAAAATTTCCAGCACAAAAATATCCTGAAAACACATTCTGTGAACACACCCCGTTCATGCAAACAAACCCATGCAAGGAACAAAATCCCAAAAGGAATTCAGAAATGTAATACTGTTGCTTTATGAAGTTTGTCAGAAGGTGACTCATTATGCAGTGAGTTGCTGCAACTGGGCATGATTGTAAACTACAGTCATGGCGGAGCAACAACGTGAAGAGAATCATGCTACGCAAGTTAGTTAAAGCTAGTTAAAACTTTTGGCATATTTATAGGTAGTTACAGTACCTATTGAGATTTAAAAGTGAAGATAACTATTGCTTGATCGTACACTTGCTAATCTCTTGCTGTCAAAGACGAGTCAAAACAGGGGTTACCAGTGATGTATAGGCTATAAGCTAATGACTATAAGCTTTGAAGCAAACTGCTCAACGGTTTTTCGTCCTGTAACAGTTCAAATCTCGCCTGCAAAGGTGGGAAAATTACTGTGCCGTTTATAAAGAGCAGTTGAAGTGTTGAGGGGCATTCAGGGGTCAGAGGTGAAAGGGCAGCTCTCCGTCAGTTGGGTCACACTCTTCCCAGTATATTTGGCACCCAGCTTTTACGAGCCTGGTGCAGAGGAGACGGCAGAGGTCAGAGTCGAGCATAGGAGAGGAAAGGAGTGTGTTTACTTTGCCCAGACCTTGGAAAGAGCAGGCCGATAATATGGCTGCCTCGACTTGACAAATCTCTGCACAGCAGCGCTGTAACCATACACCTTGTGAATTTACTTCCTTACTGTCTGCACTACTGTCTACATAGACAGCTTCCTATCTGAAATTAAACCCAAAAGTGTCTACATGGGCAGCATCACACAAACCGCACTCCTCAAAAGAATCACATGGGAAAATCTACTCAGAATAAACCTTAGTCAGTCAGGGTAGACACCATATAGAGTTTTATGTGAATGAAAATTAGGCGTTAAGGGATAGACTTACCGCTTTTACAACGGCATGCGCTATATAAATCACATGTCATATTAGTGAAAGGTTTTTTTAAAGATGTTTCATCAGCTGAATAATTGGCATGTTGTTAAACAACAGCTGAATCCCTTGAACACACTGTACTTCTATCCCTCACAGCCTTGTTTTCATTCCTGTCAAATATTAAATGTTAAAATATCAAATAGAGTTTGGCATTAGCATGCAACCATAACAACATGATACTCTAAGAATAAAATATCGCAAACCTTTTCCATGTAAGGTTAGGTCCAGTCAATGTTGGCATGATGATACAAGTAAAAGTTAGCAGCTTTTGCACAACACGCAAGAATGCCACACAAGGGATATGATGTAACGATCTGTAAAGGACGGCTTACGCAGACCAAACTCCACCACATCAATTAAGGTGATAATGTATACGCAGAACTTCATTCACCTAGTGAAGTAGTTTCAACTTTAAAAGAGATTTTGAAAACTTTACGGCACCAATAATAAAATAAATAAATAATAAATAATTCATTCATGCAAGGGCTTGCGTACACAAAAAAAGGAAGCCTTTTTTTAGCTTTAGACATTTTAATTAATAGTAAAATTCCATCAAATTGAATTTCAATTAAATTATTCAATTTAAATATGTAAGGATTATTCTAGTCAATTTAATGGAATTTTACAAATAATTAAATTGTGTAAATCTTAAAACAAAGTTTTAAAAAAATGTAAGTGTTCATACTAGCTTGTAGGGTTGCACAATGAAATCGAATTTCTAATCGCGATTACGATTACCACGATTATAAAACAAAACATTCCACTTACATTATTCTGCGTGCTTAAAGGAACACGCCGACTTTTTGGGACTTTATCTTATTCCCCATTTCCCCAGAGTTAGATAAGTCCATACATACCATTCTCATCTCTGTGCGTGCCATAACTCTGTCTGACCCACCCACCGTTAGCCTAGCTTAGCACAAAGACTGGAGGTAAATGGCTCCAGCTAGCCTACTGCTCAATAAGTGACAAAATAACGCCAACATTTTCCTATTTACATGTTGGGATGTGAACAGTTACAATGTGTACTAAGACCGACGAAAAATTAAAAGTTGTGATTTTCTAGGCCGATATGGCTAAGAACTATACTCTCATTCCTGCGTAATGATCAAGGAATTTTACTGCCGTACCATTAGTGCAGCGGCGCAATGATATTATGCAGCACTTGAAAATAGGCTGACTTCCATCAACATAACCAACGTGTAACAGACTTCATTGTGATTTATCTTATAATTTGTTTTTTGTGTACATTTTTGACATTTCTGTGCGTTTAAATAGGTTTACGGTCTGCATTATCTGTTTTTTTTTATGGATGTTGTAGTCTACGGAAAGATAGTGAGAGTTTGCAGTTCATCGGAGTGGTTAGGCAGATTTAAAGTTTGCAGTTTGTTAAGCACCCCCCGAAAAGGCATAAGGTGTGTATGTTCTTGTTTACTGTCATCTGTAATGAGTATTTTTGTGTATTTCGCTGTATATTAATGATAATGCTATGAAGAGAGAGAGTTTGTGTACGAGGTGTTAATGCGCACTTCTTTGCTTTATTTGTTCAGCTCTTACAGTGATTTTTTGGAGATCAAACGGTTTCAATAAACTCCATGAAACATCAGTAAAGTCTGGCCATCATTCGTACAGGGCCCGCTACACAACGTGACAATCTGCTTGCACAAAGAGCGCTGGGGAATATTATCAGGTGCTGCATAATATCATTGTGCCGCTGCACTCATGGGACGGCTTTGATCATTATGCAGGAATGAGAGTATAGTTCCTAGTCATATCAGTCTAGAAAATTGCAACTTTTCATTTTCCGTCGTTCTTAGTACAAGATGTAACTATACACATCACAACATGTAAATAGGAAAATGTTGGCGTTATTTTGTCACTTATTGAGCAGTAGGCTAGCTGGAGCCATTTACCTCCAGTCTTTGTGCTAAGCTAGACTAGCAGTGAGTGTGTCAGACAGAGTTATGGCACGCACGGAGATGAGAATGGAATGTATGGACTTCTCTAACCCTGGGGGATACAGTGAATAAGATAACGTCCCAAAAAGTTGGCGTGTTCCTTTAAGAGGCGTGTTTAGAGCATGTAACGTTGACTTGTCGAATGCATGCTAAACACCAGGTAGTCACCGCCATTTTTAAAAAGCTGTGTACACAGCCTATATATTAACTCCACGAACTAACTCATGCCACTGTCGTCTCTTTTGCCTTTGGATTGTTTAGTTTGGGACACTAAATATTCAACTATATTACTGATCTGCCCGCATTGACACTATATGATAACTGAACTGAGCTGAGGACATCACTGTTTTCTCCAGAGCGGCTGTACAGCCAAATCAAATTCTGCTGCACTATTTTCCTGTTTAACACTGTGAAGCTGCTTTGAAACAATCACCATTGTATAAAGCTCTATATAAATAAAGGTGACTTGACTTGACTCTGCAAACATGGAAAACAGTGATAGACGGACCTCTCAAACTGTATGCTAAGGACAAAATCCAATGCAATTTTGAGGGAACCAAACGAAACATGATTAACTTATTTCTGCTCAGCTAGTCACATTGGACATCAACCACAAGGCAAACGCCAATACTTTTTCATATAATGTCTACTTTCTTTGTATAATAGTTCTAACTAATAACATATTAGACAGGACTGTTAAACAGATCGGTAGCTAATGAAGACGGAGAATGCGAGCGCTGTGTGCTCAGTTTCTGGCGTTCTCAGCGCCGTCAAAATAAAACAACAAGTGCAGCTTGCGTCACTTCAGAGTTACTGGCGGTGCGAATACAATAGGAAAATGACCCAAGGAGAACATATAGTTCTCAGGGGAACCACCCTGGAGGTTAGTTACTATAAATGAGTTCCTAGAATTACCCGGTGCGAAAGCCCCTATTATTGTACCATGCATAAATTAAAACATTTAAAAAATCCAAATAAAATGTCAAAATTTTCCGTGATAAAATGAAATTTAAAAAATATATGGACATTTTCAAATGATCAAAAAAGAGAAGTCCACATTTTCAGTAGAAAGAACCTAACTTGAAAGCTTTGAACCTATACCTTAAAATGCTGTCTAGGTATGCAGAATGCTAGAATTTGTTGTATATTGTGAGCTAGGACACAAGAAAATACTGCCTCCTATGCAATTAAGTGCATTTGTGAAAGTGTGTGTGCTAAGCAGACAGCAGTAGTTGTTTTTGAGTGTGTCTAGGAGAGACTGCAGTGAAGAGAGACCAGAGCAGAAGCTGTATCCCCTCCGGCACTCACTGACATACATTTCAGACACACAGTCTCAAAAAAAAACTCTTACCTTACACCAAACACACACTGCACACACATAGTCAGTCTTGACACGTCTCAGCACACACACAAACACAGCCCTCTGGGGCACTGTCCCAGACGTCACCAAATTACTACATTACAGCTGCCTCTTTCCCGCTGCTTAATGAAGATTGAAACATTAGGAGAGACTGGTGTAGAGTAGGTTTAAAAAAAAAATGGGGCAAAAGACGCCCACCCGAATACGTAAAGCTGTAGCGCGGGGCATTAATGTGTTAAAGTGGATGAATTTAAAGATGTAAAAAAAAAAAATACAATGGACAGAGCGAATGAAAATGAAGGAAGAATAACAGATTCAAATGTAGGGCTGGGGGATATGGACATTAAAAGATTATCATGATAAAAATTTTCATTCCATTCAATATCGATAATTATGATAAACAACAAATTTGTATTTCTTCAGATTTTTGCTCCTGAGTGATAGTTGTGGAAACCAGACAGTTAATTAAGGCTTTATCATCAGAACATGACAAACAGTTGCCAAACAGGTGAACATTTCGCAAATGTAATATTACATGTTTTCTCTCTTAAAATTGCACATTTGACAGTAGCTTGAGTTGGGATGTGGATGTAATTTTATGTTCATTAACGAAAACAGGAACATCTGTAAAAATTAACAACCTGATTTTTAAAGAGTAAAATGTGGTCTTCCATAGTATTTGGATCACGTGAACCACAGGTAAAACCACACATTGCACCTCACTATGGTAAAAAGTAACTAGGCTGGTTTGGGAGGTTAATAAAGGTTTTCTGAAGCGAAGCGATGGGTTTGTGAAGCAGTTTTATGATGGATAGATGCACTTTTACTTTAATAACCACAGCCTGTTAGTATTTTGCTAAATGCAATAATGCAATATATTACATGTTTATTGTTTTTACTAATATCATTTAAAATTTAAATTAAATTAAAATTATAGTGAGTTGTTCATTTTAACCTTTAATAATAATACCAGCTTACAGGTCTCCCTGTATGGTATGTTTACAAAGTAAAATGTAGCTACTGTACCTGATATGTATCCAAAATAATCGATATTGAATCAAAAGATCGAAATCAAAATGGAAGCTTATGATGTGAAATTGTGAAATTTGTGTCAAGCACTAATAAAAACAGCATCCTACCAGTCATTGTGCTACGTTAACATGATAACATGTTGCCTCTAAACTTAATGAAATTCTTTTTAGTTACCAAATGTTTTGACACTTATTTTGATGCAGGTGTTTTTTTCTTTTTACTAATTTGCTGATTCGTGGCTCAGGGGTGTTGATACAGGAGAGTTTAAGAGTTTGACAGCAGATAGAGTAATGTCAACATGACCTTATTAGAACCATCACTGTCACTAACTATCAGATAAGGTAAGACATGAAAGAGGAAAAGGGTTGAGATTTACTCTCTTAAAACGCAGCACTGGTTTCTCCCGTGGAAATTCCAGGCCTCCATGAATGTTCCCTCTCTCAGTGTAACAGTCGAAAGGACTAAAAATACTCATAACGACACCCAATATACTGCAGTGAAAACACAACTCCGGCGAGGCTGCTGAACGTTTCACTCAGACGGTTGAAATTCTACAGGCAAGCAATAAAACGAAAAGCTCCCCTTTAAACTGAAATGCACCACTGGCTGCTGCCACAAATAACGAGCGATCCACAGTCGAAACGAAAGCACTGAGGTCTGTGTCACATAATCAATGCCTGATGGTTTCATTTGAATCTGCTTGTTGTCATCAGACATCGGTTTCAATGTTTTCGGTCATGCTGAGAAAACAATCAACTCAACAGCAAATCACCATCAAAAACCATTACAGATGTTTTAATAATCAGTGCCATTGTTTCTGATGCTGACATGGTAGTGATTTGCATTAAAGGGGATGTATCATAAAAAAGCCTAACCCTTTCTTTATTTTCTAATGACACAGCCACATGCATATCAACATATGACTGTCTGTTTACATATTTTTAAAACTCAGCCATCATAGCAATGGTGAAGTAATGAGTAAGCTGTGTAATGAGTAAAATGTGTCAGTCATATCGTCCTATTATCTGGTGATCTATCCCTTTAAAGGGTTAGTTCACCCAAAATTGAAAATAAAGTCAGTAATTACTCACCCTCATGTTTTTCCAACAATGTAAGACCTTCGTTCATCTTCGGAACATAATTTAGTATATTATTGATGAAATCTGAGAGCTGTCTCACTCCTCCATAGGCTTTCAGAGGGAATGAAACTTGATGGCCCAGAATAGTAAGTAAAAACGTCATTTAAGGAGTCCAAATGACTACAGTGGCTCTGTATTAAGTCTATCATGCGACGAAAATACTTTTTGAGCAGAAAAACAACAAAAATAACGACTTTATCCCACTATTATTGTTGTTCAATTTGAGCCTCTGACGAGAGTTCGCGGGAGTGCCACGACGCATGCGCGAGAACTGAGATTAGTAGTAGTAGAAGAAGAACGCCATAATCTCAGAAAATACTTTTTGAGCGGAAAAACAACAAAAATAACGACTTTATCCCACTATTATTGTTGTTCAATTTGAGCCTCTGACGAGAGTTTGCGGGAGTGCCACGACGCATGCGCGAGAACTGAGATTAGTAGTAGTAGAAGAAGAACGCCGTAATCTCGTTATATCGATAAAGTCGTTATTTTTGTTGTTTTTCCGCTCAAAAAGTATTTTCGTCGCATGATAGACTTAATACAGAGCCACTGTAGTCATTTGGACTCCTTAAATGACGTTTTTACTTACTATTCTGGGCCATCAAGTTTCAGTCCCTCTGAAAGCCTATGGAGGAGTGAGACAGCTCTCAGATTTCATCAAAAATATACTAAATTATGTTCCGAAGATGAACGAAGGTCTTACATGGTTGGAACAACATGAGGGTGAGTAATTACTGACTTTATTTTCAATTTTGGGTGAACTAACCCTTTAAGGGGTTTCTTGCAACTAAGCCCAGAAGATGAAGCCATTATTCCAGTGGCTATATAGGCCAGAGTCCTGCACGTGGGTGAGTACCTGCGACGGGTGAACCGCTAACATTTGATGAAACAGTTTAATTATTATTTACGATGTCAATAGGTGCGGGTCAGAAATCAAAAGGCACGGGTGGACTGCTGACTATTTCAATTCAATTATGTAGGCTACACACTGATAGACAGCTGCTTTTAAACGGTCCCGTACATACGTGTTCACGCTCTGAAGTCGGTCAAAGGTTTCTGTTTACAATGTTTTGCAGCGTTGAGCATTATAGCCAAATCGCGCTGAATTGAGGTGATTGACAGTTTCAGTGATTATATAGGGATCAGGACTCAACATTAAGCCTTGTCATGTGCTTGTCTTTTGGAAAAGTTACCTGCCAGAGGGGCTAATTTATTCTGAAGCAATATTTTCATCAGCGTTTCTTCAGCAAATAGTAAACTATATAGTCTATAAGAATAAGGCCTGTTTAACTGAGTTTAAGAGACAAAGAGAGGATGGAAAATGGAGAGTCATTATATTATATATAGTCTTAAAGTTATTATAAATTGAGAATTGTTATTTTTAATGGAATATTGCAGTGTTCATTACAAATGATTTATCCTTACACCTCAGTATTTTTTTAAAACGCATGTGCCCTTTAATAAAGAAATACTTTGTTCATATCACAATAGAGAAGAAAGGATAATCAAAACTTATGTTTCATGCTGACTTTAAATGTAAATATGCAAAAATGGCACACAAATTGTAGGGTTGGATGTTTTGGGGAAAACAATTATAGGAAAAAGCTAAAAAAAGGTGTCCTCCTGAAATAAACTGCCATTGTAACAACAGAATCTGATTGTGGGCTGCTGCCTTTTCTTTCACACACTCCTTCCATCTGCATTCCCATCCTGACAGCCAACTCTGACAGAAGCATCTTCTCCCACAGTGGTGGGCGAGATGCTCATACTTTTAAATGCATGAGTGCGCTTGTTTTGTTGCTCGGCTTCCTTCTCCTGAGTGTCTCTGTGCCATGTGACAGGTTGAACCTCTCGGCCTTCCCAATCCAGGCTTAGCACCCACGTGTCCCTTTAGAGGATTACGTTCCTGAATTCACCACGCCAGATGTTGACGACAGAAATAGACACAACAGCACTTCCTCCCCGCAGGAGGTGACAGTCGCAAGTCCACCGCAACTAAACCATCCCCGACATGACGGTCACCCACACTGCACTCATCATGGGCGTCAAAATCTCCAGTGTTCCTTCCTCTGATTATCACCTTTTGAGTCCCTCCTTCCTCTCAGGGGTTCTACCTTTTTCCTGTCAAACCTCACACATCCTTTCCACATTTGGTGTCTACTGACGAGACGCACACGGCTCAAAATAAGTAAAAAAAAGTTTTTCATGCACAGTATTGAGCATATGCTCTCTCTTTACACAACACAGTTTTCAACTAAAAACAGAAAACTTGTCTATTTTGGCTGATAATTTACGGGACAACAGCGTTTTGGGGGGCCTGAAAAAGCTAACTTTTGAAAACGGGTTTCAAAGCGCTCGCTTTTTTATACCATTATCATCTCCATGTAAACTACAAAAACACACATTTGTGAAAACTGTGACGTCATATAGTGGGCTGGCATGAATAATACAGTTATTTTTTAACCGTTCACACCAAGAACAGTAACTATAAAGATAACTATTAGCGTCCACACCAGCAGACGATATTGTTCTGCTTATTCTAAGCGTGTGCTTGTCTGATGCTTTATAGGAACACTCCACCGTACCATGGGTGCAGCGGCGCAATGATATTACACAGCGCCTGAAAATAGGCTAACTCTAATAGGTTACCCATGGTACACCAGCAAAGTTCCTTGATTATTATGCATGAATGAGAGTATAGTTCCTAGCCATATCGGCCTAGAAAAAGCACAATTTTTCATTTTCCATCGGTCTTAGTACACGATGTAACTACAGAAGAGTCAAGCTTTAAATAGGAAAAATATCAAAACTCTTTGGTCATTTTTGAGCAAGATGCTAACACTCTAATCAGATTCAATTATCTATGCTAAGCTATTGTAACCCCTCCTGTTCGAACCTGCCTGCTCTAAGCTGGACTCGAACCCGGGTACACCAGCATGAGAGTCAGACGCTCTAACAAGGAGGCTAAAGGCTGCAATCCCTAGCGTCAGTCACTAGAGCATCTCTTGAGATCAGAGTGAGGTTTTACTCGCACAGCAACTACTAGCTGGTATACGTTACACTATGCTAAAAGTGCTACAACCAAACCCAGAGATCGGCTGAATGGATTCGAAAACGTTACAACTCGACAGTTTAACTCGAGGGGAGTTGGAAAATGAGCCTATTTTCAAAAAAAGTGGAGAGTTCCTTTAAAAGCTTGAGCTTGTTACAGCAGGATGGATTCTAATTGGCTGTCAATGTTTTTATCGTCCAACAGCTGGTAAAATCGTTCTTAAAAAAATGATTCCAACCATATTGTTTATCTGTGCCGTTATCGTTATAGCTGTGGTGTGAACTCTGCTATTCTTTAATTTTGAGAGCGATTTATAGAACTTTATCTTTATCATAATCTTTATAGTTATCGTCCTTGGTGTGAACGGGCCTTAAACATGCCAAAAAAGTTTAAATTCCGTCATTTAAAAAAAAAAAATATTGCTTGTACAGCACTTGTAAGTGAACACTTGCTGTTTTAAAAAGGTGCTCTATAAATAAACTTTGATTTGATTTGATTATTTACTCAAGTTCACTGAAGATATTCTGAGTTTTGTTTTTTTTGTCCATACAATGAAAGTCAGTTGGGGTCCCAATGTCGTGTTGGAACGTCTAAACTTTCATTGTATCCATAAAAACATTCTTTAGAAAAATATTTTATTTTGTCTTATGTAGAAAGGCATAAAGGTGAAGAATGACATGAGGGTGAGTAAATGATGAGGGTGAATGTGTAAAAATCTACATTAGAAGCCTAGGGGCAAGAAATCCTGGCGGGTTTAAAGCAGAACTTTGAAGCTCATATTTTTGTAAAAAGCGGTTATTGTATTATGTTTATTATATAATAGTCTGTAACTTTTGTATATTTATTGTGTATAGTGTATATTGTCATCTGTAAAGTACATCTAATTAAATTCTGCACTGTCTGGAGCCGCTCTCAAGACGAGCAATGCTGTTGGAGATGTGACAAAAGTTGATGTTGATTTTAATTTGTTGATTTTGATTTGAATGTAATTCCTGCTTGTCTGATTTGCAAAATTGAGTTGTAAAGACTAAACTCTTTGTTTGCAATCATGAATGCTCAATTTCTTGGTCTCTTTTAACCTTGCTTTCCGCAGCAGGCCTGAGGTCTAAGCGGAGAAATCCAGTGCATTGTAAATTGGAGATTTGGGGCTTAGTGAACACCGCTGTGAAAGCAGTCAGTTACTGTGCTTGTTTTCAGTATTGTTTGCTTGTCTCTCGCTGTTTAAACGAACAGGATTAAGCAGCAGCGTGGGCTCTGTCTGGCCGACAGCTCGCCCGCCTGATCTCTGCGCGTAGACCTTGGGATTTCTGAAAAGACCTGTGCTCACTTCACTGTGCCAGACACATGCAATCTCTCTCTCCCTCTCATTCTCTTGTACAGCCACGTCCTGTACTTATCAGCATGCAGTGCTGTACAAGTTTGCTGCTTTGAGGACTGCCAGAATATCCACAATGATGAAGCCACACACACACACACACACAAGCAACGATGTTCCTGACAGCTCACAGAGGTCTGTGCTCTTTACTTAAAGAGCCCACAAAATCTAAACTGGAGTTTGGTGGTTTTTGGTCCATGTCACAATTAAAATATACAGCCTTGCTCACTGATGACTCATCATGCACTACAGATTTCAACCGCTTCAATCAAATGCTTAATACAATGACAATGCACTGAAGCACACAAAGAAACAATGTACTTTTGACAAATGTTTCAAACAATGTACACATTATATGAAGAAAAAAAGCCATTTTATTCTTTAGATGGGTGGTCCCCTCTCATGGTGGCTGCCATATTGAGATCACATGATCAGATGAATACTGCTCACTATCTTGGCATCTCTATTTTCACTTATGTACTACATACATTTAAAAAGAGATGTAATACATCTGTACATTATATTTTAGGTAGTTACATTGATAATTCCACTGTTGACCCTACTCTACAACATAAACACTATAAGAACATTGTATATAAATACTTTTGACACAAATACAAGTACATAGTAGTTAAAAACACCTAATATAAAGTGAGACCCAGCATGAATGTTTCAAACAGCAGTAGACTAAACCACATTACCTCTTTATGGTTCATGTTTAATTCATTGAGCGACGTCCAGTTTCATAGAAATACAGTTGTTTCGCATTTTTAATTCAATTTTGTGTATGTTCTCTGGCGGTCTGATCATATAATAACTCAAGAAGGAGATTGCAATGCATTACGGGATATAGTATTTCATGCAGTGAGCTCTGCTGTATACAGCCCATTATAGCATACTGGAAAAATATTGCATACTGTGTCCAGTACAGAAATTGCAGTTCTAGTTTTAGTATGAGTAGTACAGTTGCATGCTATTCCAAACGAACCCTTGTTGCACCTCTAATTGTTGAGCACGCAGAGGACAATGGAAGAGAAAAAGAAATAAAGACCAAGGAAGTAGAACAAAACATGGATAGCCTGTCATAAACTCAGGGTGGATGCTCGAGTTGTGTTCAAATAAAGTTTGTGTACCAGTAGGGCGGCTGAAGGCTGCAGTTGAGCAGAACGGCTATATAGACAGTACGTCTGTTTCTGGCCTGACCAGCAGTGAGAACAGCAAGGAGAAAACCTCTTAAAATCTCACATCTGAGCTATTTCTGAAAGCCACAGAGGGGCAAGACAATGACGGCTGAGAGTAAGTGTGTGCGTGTGTGTGATGCAGTTTTATCAGAGAACACTAGCTTTTCCCATATCACACAAAAACACCTCTCACAGTGAGAGAAAGAGACCAGGACTGGAGATAAACAGTGCCAAAATGCACCATGGTAATACAAACATTTTCAAAACATGGCACCGTGGTAATGTCATGTTGTTGTTTTTTTTGCATGTACCATGGCAATACCATGGGCTTCTAGATATTGGCAACCAAATTTCGGTAAACGAAGATATGGTTTGGAGGGCTAAAAGTCATTGCGCAAAACATTCTCTCTTCTCTGATTTTTCATCTCACTCTTCTCTGATTGCTCGTTTTGACTGTGTAAGTGTCTATTTCACTCAGACAACATGGATAATGCTGCCTTCAGATGCTACCGAAAACATCCTACTTCCCAGTGAAGTTGTGATTACAAACTTGTCGAGTTCAAATGCTTTGTTGTCGGAAGGAATAAGAATAATGGAGGACACCAGCCTTTTTCTTGCCTATTTCTTGGGGAAATCTTATTAAAACCAAAATGTATTATAGAGATTTAATTTAGAGTAAAATGTAGTGTCCCATTCAATGACAATTATTCACCACGCTATCTAGATAGACAATTCTGGAATTTCAGTCAATGCTTGCTATTTTTGCTGTGAATAAAACATGCTTAAAATTATTATTCATATTTGTAAATATGCACTAACGACAAGGCAATGTAGCTGTTGTGAAAAAAACGAATAAAGAATACCAGTAACAGCAGCTATCCTTCTCCCCTCTGCTGTGTTTAAGGTTTATGGCCTGTATCAACATTTTCTCAGTTTCCCAGTAGTAAATACGACTTGAGAGGGCATTCATGTCAAATTTCCAACTAGGAAACTCGATAATGCCGATAGCCTGTAAAGGCAGCATAAACTACAACAGGTAAGCATGTCAGCTTGTGGAAGCTATGGCAGGGTTGACAATATGTCGGTTCATTCATTTTAATGCACAGATATTGATTCATAAATTACCAAGAATCAATATTTTATACTGTCAATCAATCTATGCTGTGAACAAAACTTCACTAAACATTATTTGTAGCGTATCCACCATCCAAAAAATATAATGAGCTTTGTGCTTTGTTACTTTCGATATTAAAGTCTCATTTTTCAATTTTATAATGAAATTCATAAATTTTATAATGTAATACATGGACGCGATTCCGCCTCATTCGCGCATTCCAGTTCGCGCGAATGACGCGAATTTGATGCGTTTGAACGTCTTGCGCGATACGCGCGAATGGTGCTTTTTGTGCATTCACGCATTTGAAGTGAATTCGCGTCTGATGCCCTAGTTGAAAAAATTTAACTTTGGCGTCAATTCGCGCCGCGTTAACCAATCAGGAGCCTGCTTGCTGCTGTCACGTGGTAAAGTGACGTGATGAGAAACCCTGCATAATTTAAAAATACTACTATTGTGTCACAAAAGGAAGTTAAGACTTTTTCAGGTGAGAATGTAGTTGTTTAAAGCTCAAATCTGTGGTTTATTTATAAAGAGAGAACCTATTTAAAAAAAACAAATCTTGCGTTTTTGGAGTGGATCCAGGCGATCACCGGGCACTCAGCGCTCATTAACCCCGGCGAGAGCAGCCTTTCCTCAGCCAGTCCTTCTGACGTTTGTATGATGTCCTGTAGTGGTTCGTCTTGTGAGGATCTAATGGGCGATCTTTGGTGTCATGAATCTATAATTTTGCCAAATCATTTTGACTGAGGGCAAAGAGAAGTTTCATAACTTTATTTTTTAAGGATATTTAAATATACATGCAGTGAAGATAATGTAGTGCGTTGCCTGGACCACATTTGTGTAGCTATTAATGTTTAATATATATTTTTAATGAAAATGAAAAGAGGCAGACATATCTCTCCTGGAGCGCCTTGAACGCACATCTATCTCGATTTATACGAGCGTCCAATTTGCTGTGGACGCGCAAATTGATTCAAAATGTTCAAGCGTCCAACTAGACGCGGTATACGCGATTTTGACACTCTATTCGCGTTTGGTGTGAACGCAGCATAAACATGCTGATTTGAGTGTTGATTAATAAACTTTATTTTCAGGGTTTCTGTAATGTAGCATTCACACCGGACGCGAATGACGCAAATAATTTGCGCAAAGTTGGACACACATTTTTACTCACTTTATTCTCGCGTGACATTCACTTCACAACAGGTGCAAATTCGTGTCATGGGAGGGGCTTCTGCCAGCCGGCTCGTCTCGTTGAGAAATGGCCGACATGGGCTGTGTTTACGCGTCTTTTTTGTTAAAATTCTACTGTTAATGTGTGACAAAACGTAGTTTTAAGACTTTTTCAGGCGATAATGTAGTTGTTTAAAGTTCAAATCTGTGGTTTAATTATAAAAAGAGTGTCTATTTGAAAATTTTATCTGGCGTTTTCGGAGTTGTGAGCTCCAGTGGATCAGCGGCGCTCCTTTCCTCGGCTAGTCCTTCTGACGTCTGCCGCTGGCTCTGATGTCTCTGTGTTGTGTCTCGAGCTATAATTCGTCTTGTGTATATGTAAGGGCAATCTTTGATCTCATTGATCTATAATTTGTTCCCTGGCAAATCGTTTAGGCTGAGGGCAAAGTGAGGTTTCATTACTTTTTTAACTTTACGTTACAGTTGTAGCCGACTAGCACTGACTTTGAATGTTTGACTGAATTGTTTGCTTTATTTCATGTATAGCTTATTATACCTTTTACTTATACTTTTGTATTAATGATCATACATAAACTTGTATGATTGTATATACATAAACAAAAAGAGACTGGGTTGTGTTTCATGTCATTTAATGTTATCACAGGGATAATCATATTGTCTGAACCAGATATTAATATACAGATTTTCTACTAGACACGGTCACTACAAGAGCAAGCTCCCGATTGAATATCCGCCAAAGTTCCGATTTTTCAACTTGGGCGATTCGTGCGAATTACGCGTCAAACGCTCAATTCGCGCCGCCTCATTCGCGCGAATAGCACCGCAGAATGTCTATTCGCGTCTTTGCATTGACTTAACATGTAAATCACTTGTGCGAACCGCGTCATTCACGTCCGGTGTGAACGCACCATAAAATAAATGATTTTGGTGCATCATTAGTGACGTTTTGGAGATATTCTATGATAATACAATGAGTTTTAAAGGACTTGCACTATGGTGATACCATGTTTTGGTTTTTTTTTGGGGGGGGGGGGGTTAAACATGGGAATATCATGATTTTTTATAAAATACACTAGCACCAGGTTAATACTATGTCAAATGGATTTGAAAATCAAGTTGTATCATGATTAGGCCTGCCGCGATTGGTCGATACAATCGACTGCGTCGACGCTGTTAATTAGTCGACATCAGTATTTTTAGTCGACTGGGTAAGTTGGATATGAAATTGTATTAGTACCGGTACTTTGAAAATCACAGCACTCTAATAAGAGCAGTATTTCTTAATTTGCGTCGATGTGTGACAGCAGGAGTGAGGACGTGTGTGTGAGCTCTGCTTCCACTGTTCACTAAACAATGGAAGCAGAACAGTCAAATATATACGCGCAGCTCAGGAAAAAGAAAGCAACAGAAAAGTGTGGCGCGGTCGGGACGTGCTTGCGCTGCTGGACTCTGACCTGATGCGTGCGCAGCCGCCTTTCACTCAGACAGATCACGAAGCCAGTTTCGCGGATTATTCGGTTTGAATGGTAAAAAATATGTAAAAATGCACGTCCTGGCGAGTATTCGGGTAAACGCAGTCGGATATGTCTTTAGTGAACGTATACAGAGTTGAATGGGAAATCGGGTGTTACAATGAATTTGGTCCTTGCGGCTCTTAAAGGGCCGGACCTAATATTCTGTGTGGAGCAGGGCAGGAACATGCCGGCCAAGTGAGTTTTTAGGGTTTTTTAATCCTAAAACAATGATAAAACATAGTAAGTTCTGTCATATTATTCAATTACTTTTACAGTTTTTTTGCCATGGTATCGATTCAGTGTCGGTATTTTAGTCTGGTATTGTATTGAAGTCATAATTTTGAAATCATGACAACACCATTCTATATAAAAAGATACTCTTTTTTTGTTTTGTTGGTTCACAAATTTGTACCTTTTTTTTTACATTTTTACTCTTTTAGTTTTACATTTTGTCAAGGGCTTGTTTACATTTATACTTTTTTATAGTACACTACTGAAGGCCAACGTTGCAAGTTAAATTAAATGTTTTTAAGTAAAATTGTTGAAAATTACTGTGATAAATTAGTCGATATATTAATTGATAAATTAGTCGATAGATTAATCGATATAAAAATAGTCGTTAGTGGCAGCCCTAACCACATTAAAGCATCATGTAATTAATTACCATCTGATACCAAAAACTGTACATTCTTTGGAAGGGACCTGCAAATGTATACTGCTATAAAAAGGGCAAAAATAGGACTAGATGTTTTCTTTATACTTTCAAGATGGCTTATCCAGATGAATAATTAATAAGAAAAGTACTTCGCCCATCACAGAAATCATTCACTACCATGGAATTATATGATACCAATGCTGTACCATGGTACCACCAGAGTATTTTTTGAAAGTGAATGGTCAGACCAAACAAGAAATACTGATACAGAAGAGAAATAAGGGAGAAAGGTCAAGGAAGAGAAATTAATGCAATGAAAGAAATACCGCCCCATGGCTCACATTGCAAATAATTATCTTCTTCTTCACCTGCAGCTCTGACATCCTCTCACAACCTCCAAGGTCGAGGTTAAATGGATCATTGAGTCCCCTGATCCACCCTCTATTGCTGAACATACAACAAGACTATGAACAGATCCCTCTGTGCCACACACACAGAGTTTTCCCTGAGGTACTGGAGGGGAATGGAGGGCGGCCATCTTCATCTTGCAGCAGGAACAATTATGCTGAATGTAATTTGGACATGGGTATTTGTCTCCTCAGCAGGGTTGTGGGAAAAATGGATTTAAGTGGACGTGGGTGGTGTATTACTACAGCAGTACATAAAATCCTTGTGGAGAGAGACGGTTTCAGGCATGCACGCATAAAGAAACGTGGTGATACAAAGGGCTCATTTCACAACATGAAGTTTACTATAGTGATGGGCTGATATTAAAATTCTGGCTAATATCAGCTAGTTGAGATAAAATAATAATAGATCTGTCAAATCGATTAATCCCAATGAATCACTTCTAACATTTTTTTTTTTTTACATATGTAACAATGTAGCTCCTTTTTCCAGCTTATTAATGGTCAAATACACTCAAAAATGTCTCAATGCCCATCTTGTTGAGTTTTAACGTAAACACAGTCGTAACCAGCTCACAGGAACAGTGTTTGGATACGCGTGCGTCAGGTCTTAAAGGGACAGAAGTTATTTATTATTCAAACTACAAAAAGACAAACGATCACTTACGAGCACACATATTCTGAATGCCTTCGGCAGAATTCAAATGAGCCATTTTAATCTAGATTAAAAAAAATTATCTATGCCCACCACTAATATATAAATACACATATACATATACATACACATACACACACACACACACACACACACACAGTCAAAACAAACTTTTATATTAGATGCTATTAATTTCACAGCACTAATTTATAATGAATATAATATAATTAATATATAATACAATATAATATATAATTAATTAATATACAATTTATTCAATTTAATATAATATATTTAATTGTATTTCATATAATATTTAATGTAATGTAATATAATATAATATACAGCCCACAGTCATCATACACCAAAAATAAGTAAATAAAATATTTTGCTTTATATATTTGTTTTTTTGGAAATTTAAACCTTTTGAGGACCTTTTTTTGGTCCAGATTTTGAAGTGAAATATGAGCTGGCCATGTTTTCATGGGATTCACCCATGCGCACCAATAGGCATGGTGAGAAGCTGAGTCATGTGTGTTTGTGGATCCATGCGGCCACGTTTTGTGACTCAATTGCAGCCGCAGGGCTTGTCTCTTATTGCCCTGTCTGTCTCTGCGAACTGTACATGAGATCTCCTGAAACAAAGCTCTCCCTCTCTAAAACTCAAAGCCACTGGTAACTCAATAAACCAGAAAAACAATGTTCTAAAACGCTGCGCTGCCCCCACAACAAAACATCCTGTTCCTGCTCAAATGGAGCCCAATGTGAACCGCTCCATTTTAGCAGCAATGGAGCCTTCTAGCCACAGCGTTTAATAGCTCTCTGAAACATTAGGAATGAGATGAAGATGAAGTCGTTTTGGGGGGTAGCAGGAAGACTGTGAAATCAGCTGGCAGAGTGGAATTCATTATAATTAGCAACTAATAATGAAAAGCCTCTCAATGAGAGACTGTGAAAAACCACAATCTGTCAGAATCTGCGGCTTGGAGTCAGCTGTTTAAAAAGAAAAAGATCACTAGATTTCAGCTTGCAATTCACTCAAACATTTGCTTTTTGTTTGAAGCATAATATTTGCTTATTCATAGTTTAGTTGTGAACTCAGAAATGACTAAATGATTCACTGACTGAGAGTGTATGATTCAAATCGTTTGCAACAGCGGCGTGAACTAACAAAACTACATATGGAGAGGGGGCATTTAGTGACATATCCCAGATAAGAAATCATGATGAGCTGAAAGCAATCCATATGAGAATGCACATATTGAATAGACACTGTGGCGATGTATGTGTACTATCAAAATCGCTTGAGGTGACAGTTAATGCTTTAATGATTTAGGTGGTGATGGGTGATAATTAGTGTGGGCTTGATTTAACATGATCACTAGATTTGTACATTTTCTGAATTTGAGTAGTTGCTTAAACCCAAAGTATACTTCAGTTTTCACACGGATATGTTTACAGCCAAACACACAACCTTTCGAAGTATACTTGATTGATTTCACAGCATGCTCGAGCACAGGTGCTCGAATCATGCACTCTAAAAAGTTTTATCCTAGTCCAGTGTCTGTGACATTTCTCTCCAGAAGTTATGAGTGACAAAAATGTCTTTGTACTCATTTAAACTAGGTTGCGTACATCACAATTGCTTATCAATGTAGGCATCTGAGTCCTGCACAGGTTCGGGTGACCCGTGAATATTGCTGAAACGGGTGAAAAACATCCTAACTGTGTCCGATACAGGTGCGGGTCGGACAAGGGAGAAACAAGGCTCTAAACACGGGTTTAAAACAGTCATGTGCAAACGTAAAAATATATGCATGTTGTATGTATTGGATAGCCGCAAATGTGGAACTTCATCGCTGAGGAAGTACGCAAACAGTATTTTTCAAAAGGGGACAGAACTGAATGTGCCTCGTAGAGATGATAAGGACACATAACCATGTTCTTCATGATGTAGCCTTTTGACAGCTTCGGCTGAAGTTGTCCTTGTGTTTATGGTCGTGTAATAACTTCTGTATGCTGGCAATAAACATTTTTGTAAGTGTGTCTATACTGTGATATGCTAAACTGATTTTATTTTGGGTCGGGTCAGGTGTCGGTTCTATTTTAAGCGGGTCGGGTCAGATGTGGATTTTAATTAGTGCTGCTGTCGGAAAACGGGTCGGATGCGGTAAGCACTGCGGGTACGGGCGGTGCGCACTTGCAAAATCGGACCCGTGCAGGACTCTGGTCTCAAGTAGTCCGTTTGGTCTTCTTTTTCCGTCTCGGTTTACTTTTTCAACTGTAAAACAACGGGTCGGGGTAGAGTTGATACTTTTTGTGGAGCGAGAAATTAGTGAAATTCAAGGTGCACGAGCGGAGCGTGCAGAGTATGAACAGTTAGAAAAATCTGGCTGTGTGCATACAATGCATACTATATCCCTAGTGTACATGCAAAGCCCATACTTTGGGCTTTAGGTGTGTGCTAGTGTGTTGTTAGTGATTGCTAAGGTATTCTATGAGTTGTTAAATATCTATGTGGTTCCGAAGGTGTTTAAGTTGCAAACTAGCATTTCTTATATTATTTTAATTTATTAGTGTTATTAGAGATGCAACAATTGCAATTCTGATTTCCGACTTTTTTGTAAGTGTGACCTGCCGATACAGTTGTTTTACCGTTTTCGAATCCATTCAGCCGATCTCCGGATCTGGCGGTAGAACTTTTAGCTTAGCTTAGCATAGATCATTGAATCTGATTAGACCGTTAGCATCTCGCTCAAAAATGACCAAACACTTTGCAATTTTCCTATTTAAAACCTGACTCTTCTGTAGTTACATCATGTACAAAGACCAACGGAAAATGAAAAGTTGTGATTTCCTAGCCATATCGGCCTAGAAACGTTTAATTTACCGTTGGTCTTCGGACATGATGTAACTACAGAAGAGTCAAGTTTTAAATAGGAAAAATAGCGAAACTCTTTGGTCATTTTTTTTGTGAGATGCTAATGGTCTAAACCGATTCAATTATCTATGCTAAGCCATGCTAAAAGTTCTACCGCCAGATTCAGAGATCGGCTGAATGGATTCAAAAATGGTAAAACTCAACTGTTTAACTCTATGGGAGTTGAAAAATTTGCCTATTTTCCCAAAAAAGTGGTGTGTTCCTTTAAAGGGGACCCATTATGCCCATTTTTACAAGATGTAATATAAGTCTCAGGTGTCCCAGCTTAAAATACCTCACAGATCATTTATAAATCCATGTTGTAAATACCCAGTTCTGACTACAGTCAAGAACAAGCTGTTTTCGTGCATGTGCCTTTAAATGCAAATGAGTTGCTGCTTGCTGCCTCTCCACACAGTTCCTGCCTCGGATTGCAAAAGGCTAACAAGACAAGACATCTGCTTGGTTTTGATTATCATCTATAATCGCAATCACTTTTATGGATAGCATAGTTCTTCTTTCATCATTAAAAGTTAATTATTTCCATGCGTTTTATTAGTTTAAACTTCTAATGGATTCACACTTATCTGAAGCACACAGACAACTGTCTGTCCGATGTCAAGTCTCGTGAGTAACTTCTTTCACATTTTTTTGTTGGGTTTAAACGGTCAAATACACACATGGGTCTTGTTCACCGTTGTCGCTTGCAAAAACGAAATAGTGGCGCCGTGGGTGGAAACGTGCAGATTAAGGGCCGGTAATGTTATAATAAGATCCCCTTCCTACGTCAGAAGGGGAGAGAAATCGGAGTGGCTCGTTTTTTCACGTGCTTGCAGAGAAAGGCTTACCAAAACAAAGTTACTGGTTGTCCTTATTCACATTTTCTGGGTTTGTAGATGCACCGGGGACCCGATTTTATAGCACTTAAAACACTGAAAGTCAGATTTTCATTATAGGTCCCCTTTAAATCACATGTGTGAGCAATTGTAATAGATGCAGTAACACAGTTAGCAACTTCCACAATAATATGAGTCATACAGACGCAGGCAGGAAAGTAAGATCGTGGTCACACAACTTTTATTAGTGTTGTTCTATTTGCAGAACAGGGGAATTAGACAATAAGGGCCGTGCCAGCAATGAGCTGTGCTGTGAGTCCCCCAGAGATCCACTGCGTTTTCTCCAAGGTACATTGCATCAGCCCGTTTTCTACACCATCCTTTCTGCCACCTCCAACCTTCCCACATTCCATCCCACTTGAGGACATCGTATATCTCTCCATGACAGGCATCTTGCTGCAGGCCTTTCTCAAAGACGCCTTCATCTCATCCTGTTCTCCTCTCCTTCACCATACAGAACAGGGTAGAAGAACCCTGCCCACGGTGATTTCAGATTGGACACTTCTCCACGGTCACTGCCACTAATAAAAGCATCTCCATAAACCATTCCCACAAGCTGCCGATATTTGGCTTAATGGAAGAAGCTGACCACTGAACTCTTTAGAGGCTCCAGGTTTCTTAAGGTCAAAATTTAAGATGCTTTGATATTCGCTGTGATTTCGCATGCTCTCCCGCCTCAACTTATATTTTTTCCCCCTAAAAGTGCTGCATCAGTGTTGGCAGCTCTTTTGGTGGTTCAGCAGTGCAGATCCAGGTCTCTGGGGTGATAAAGTTACAGCACATGGATCTCTCTGCTCAACTCTCCTGATCTGACATTTTCATCCTCTTCCCCTGCTCTGCTTCATAAGACCAATTCAATCAGATCACTTAAGACCAGAAACCATCAAACAAAGAGGGTAAATAACACAATGTTGAGCTGCTTGCCACTATGACAGAATAGTCAACATTATGCCAATAGCTGTTTCCATTCACATATGTTTGTGAATTTTGGGATATTTTGGGATACTGCTTACAAAATGCTGGATGTAAACAAAAGACAAAACTAGTATTTTCTAGTGTGCAAAAAAATCATGCTCACTTGAGGTGGACTAATGTTATTTGGTTGGAAGACAAACCACGATGGAAACATTTACACATTCAAGATTTTAACTAAAACAATCATGTTAATTTGTTCGATAGTGATTCTCTCATATGACAAGTTTATCAGGAGAACTTCACAACTACAGTTTGGGGTCACTTAAATGTCCCGTTCTTCGTGTTCTTTTGAAGCTTTGATTGTGTTTACAGTGTGCAATATAACATGTGTTCATGTTTCGCGTGTAAAAAAAAAAAACAGTATTTTTAACACAATTTACTCATCTGTACACCGCTGTTTTCACGGTCCTAAAAACGGCTGATGACTTCCTTTATTCTATGAAGTCCCTCCTTCAGAAATACGTAACGAGTTCTGATTGTGCCAGCGGTTCCCGTGTTGTGATTTGACCGCAGCTTAGCGAACGTGGCACGGTTCCTGTGTTGTGATTCGACAGCAGCTTAGCGCACGTGGAAAGGTCGCGCCTCTTAACGGGAGATGTATGCGCTTAATGATCTCTACAGCGTCCCTGGGAAAGCCAAACAAAGGTGATTTGACTCCGGGATGAAAATAACAGCGTCTCGACGACATGGCGACAAACACAGTCAAACGCAACACTTCCTTTTCTCCACGCGACGCGTCCTCTTCTCCACGTGGTAGAGCAACAAGACCACGCCCCCTTTTTTCACGTATTCTTGTGGGCGGAGGTTAGTCTGTTCTACTGACGTCATTAATGAAGGAAGTACCAGGATGTAGTCCAAGCCAGCCGTTCGCTGTAGGCTTTGAAAGGGAACTTCTGTTAAATAAAATATCTCGCTTGGCATTGAACTTTGAGCTTTATAATTTTACAGGTATTATTTATGCTCTAACAGCAACATTACACACTAACTAAAGTTTGAACAATGGGATCATGAAGAACGGGACCTTTACGAAATTAAGGCTTTTATTCAGCAAGGACGTATTAAACTGATCAAAAATTAGACATTTATTACATTACAAAAGATTTACATTTCAAAAAATGATGTAATTCGTCAAAAAATCCTGGAAATCTTAGTTTCAACAAAAGTATTATTAATTATTATTTTCAACATTAATAAGAAGAAGAACAAATGTTTATTGAGCATCAAACCAGCATATTAGAATGATTTCTGAAGGATCATGTGACACTGAAGACTGGAGTCATAATGCTGAAAATTCCATTATAATATATAAATTACATTAATATATTTTATGTATTAATATGTACCTATTTATCATCAAATAAATGCAGTCTTACTGAGCATAAGAGGCTTCTTCTAGGTGGTGTCAGTATGCATAGCTGTTCCTGGCACCGGTGGTCATTGTATTGTCTAAATGGTTGGGTAATAAAACTCCAGAGAGCCTACTAACCAGCACCAACATGCAAACACAGCCAATTTGGCAGAGATGATACTGTTTACTTGGTCAGAAAGCGAGAGGGAGGCACTGGGAAAACCAGGATTGATTTATCTTAAAAAAGATGATCTTCCTAATGATTGGTCATTCCACAGCCAGATAAAAGTACTCAAGCTACACAAACAAACTACCTAAAGACTGCTATTCAGTAAGCACAATGGCTGACCTGCTATCACTGACCCGAATGACTGAGGCAAGCCCGTTTCTAAATGCCCTTCTCAATGAGACCTGCTCCTAGAATTTAAATAAAGAAAACACAACAAAGGAGGGGCTACGAGTCAAAGCCTGAGCTGAATTCAAATGAGGTTAGCAAGCCTCTAGTCAACTCCCACACAAAATTTACAAGCGCATTTGATCATGTAAATTAAAGCAGCACCATGCACACAATTTTGTGTTTTGTTTTACTCCCCGATTCATTTGCTGCCACTCCTACAAGAGCAAGAACAAGCAGTTTGATAGACAGGAGAAGAATGAGGCAAGTGACACACTTCAAAATCCTCTTAAAACAGAAAGCAAAGCAAGATAGGAGTGAAATGCAATACATTACAAAGTATTGATGTTATACATTAACAGAACCTAGGGAAAAGATTGAGCAACCTACAAACAAAAAACATTAAGATAATTTATTTTGAGAATGCAACACATAATATGTCCCTACAACCTAAGATATCACTGAATCAGGTGTTGTGAGAAATCACACTTACACGCCCTAGGCTGGAGAAAAGAAAAAAAAAAAAAGAGTCAAGCAAATTGGAAAACTTGGGAGCGCTACTGTGCCTGTTGGTCATTGGAGGGTGGGGTTTTGGGGAAGGGGTGGGGCTGAAAAGATGGGGGTGGTCTAATTCAAATGATAATAATGTCCCAATTAAATGGGACAACAGAACGTCTGTATTGCGACACACACATCCAAGTGAAATTGATTATCTTGATTATAATTGATTATATGATTAAAACAAAATTTAGGGCGGGTTGTATATCCATCGGTTGTTGGTTGGATGGAGGCAGATCTCAATGTGAAATTGCATTTGAATGTAAGAAAGGGGCGGGGTTTAAGCAGACTAAATGATTGGAGAAGTCCTGCATACATCAAGAGAAGTCTGTCATTTCACTGGAAGATAGAATTATGACATTTTGATTAATAATTAATCAATTAGCTCAAAAAAGTACAAAACAAATTAAACGTATACGCACAGATGAATAGTTCACAATAAGATCAATAACTTGCATTTAGGGGGAATTTTCACAATGCCAACTTTAAAAATAATAAATAAATAGTATCAAACAAAATATGCATAAAAAAATCCATTAGTAGTGTGTATATTGCTGTCATATGCATTTTCAAATATAAATGTGGTTATTTTTAACACCAAAACAACATCTAGCAGTTGAATCGAATAACTCAATGGGGGAAAAACTAAAGTTTGGGTTTTTTTTTTTGCATTATGGGATACGGTTATGCCACTTGTGTGCTCTGGTTGGGTACTGCACATTAAGTGAATGCAGTACATCATCTGGGTATTCCATTGAACAATATACGTTACTGTGTATTACTTCTTCAAAAATAGTTACAAACATACATGCTATCATTTCACAAAAAGCGTGCCGCACACGTCCTGAAAAGTGAAGCCGAAATGAGATGCCCCAGGTATTGGTCCCAGTATAGGTCATAAACCCCGCCCCCTCCATGTATTCTAATGGGACGCGAGACAAACTAAATCAAATTACACTTCAAATACAATTTTTCCAAAGATGGTTTCTATCATTTTAGGTCATTTTTAAATCATGCTGATGTAAGTTCAAGTGTTCGTTTTTTAAAATAAGTTTGGTTTTAGTTAGTTATTTGATGCTATACAACGAGGGTGTGACGTTATGATTGACAGCTGTGATTGACAGCTTCTCTGAGGCACCAACGGATTTTCGGGAGGAGATTGGAGCTTTAGCTTTAATTTATACAGTTCCATAACTGTTTATTTCACACCAACATCATAAGTTGCTCTGCAGCAAACTGTACTAACATATACTACGGGAGTGTGGGCGGGGTTTTAATATTGCGGTTCTACTTCCTGCTCTCTACTGCGCAGACTCAGCTCCCGAGGTCACTACTGCGCAGACGCAGGTCCCAAATCAGCGCAAGATGTCAGCACCATATTCAGACACTGGCGGCTTCACTTTGCTTCAATGGAAGAGAGTGAAGGGGCGTCGTCCTTTTTTCTTGACACAAATACCCAAGCATCAAGAGAAACACAGATGGCCACAGATATGGACCATAAGCATACTTGGTGAAATGGAAGAGAAAATCTGTTTTTAAAAGAACAACATGCTCCTGAATAAGACAGCAAATGTTTTATTCATATGTGAACACATGCAGAGGAGATGAGTCACACCCCATCCGAACGCAACTACTGATGCAGGCAATGAGCTTACAAGCACACACACTTGCACATATTTAAACAGACCCACAAATCTATCACGTCCTCCAAAATGTCAGAGCAGCCAACAAATCTCTATGGGGTGCAGTTAAAGGTGGAACGGACTGCTGGCATTTGTGCTAAAGGGGCAAATGTGCCCGCTTCTGCGAGTCTTTGATGGTGGAGAGACTAAATTTGTGATGAGCTGAGCCGAGTCGAGCTGTGGGAGGTAACGGTGCCTCTCACTCGCTCATACAAAGGGAAGACGGACGAATACGAGCTGGATAATTAGAGCGAACGCCCCGCCCAGGAGACCGAGATTCTGAGAGATCGTGCGAGCGGGGTTTGCCTGACGAGCTTGCTATATTTAACTTCCTCTAATGCAGCCGGTCCTGAAGAGGGACCTGAAGATGCAGACACGCTCAGACATGACACACGGGAAGAGATAAGAGAGACATTTACAGAAAAAGAGGGACCCAGTGGCAGACAGGCACATAAAAGAGATGCACACAAACTCAGACACAAAGAAAGCAAGAAACTAACAGCGGGGTGTACCAAAAAAAGATGCACATTTTGAAATAACATTTCTTTTTCTTTTTTTCTTTTTTTATGAGCATCTGACATGTAAATTTGGAGTTGGAAGTCGATAACTGATCACCAGCTCCATTTAAAGATTATCAAGACCTGTGGTTCTGTTAACGATTCTTGCGTTCAAATCAGAGGAAGAATGTGCCCTACCGTTCAGAAGTTTGGGGTTGGAAAGTTTTGGTTTTTTTAAAGAAATTAATATATTTTATTCAGCAAAGAAAGGAGCCATTAATTTGATCAGAGGTGAACGTAAAGACATTTACATTTAAAAGATTCTTTTGAACTTTCTATTCATCAAAGAACCATAAATTATCAAGAACATTTCTGATGATGTCAATATTGATAAGAAATGTTTGAGCAGCAAATCAGAATGATTTATTAAGGATCATGTGACTGAAGACTAATGATTCTGAAAATTAAGCTTTATCATCTCAATATATTTTAAAATATACTAAAATAGAAAGCAGTTTTTTCATTGTAATAATATTTTACAATATTACAGTTTTTACTGTTTTGTTTTGTTGTTTTTTTACAGTATAAAAGAAGATATACAAAAATAGATTTTAAAAATCTTACTGACCCAAAACTTCTGAAGAGTAGTGCAGTTCAATACGGTGCTGACACACATTATGCAAAAGGTGTAGTCCAATTTGTGAATGAATGGTTCACATGGGAAAACTACTTAAACAAGCCTCAAATTCACAATATAAAAACCATGTAAAACGCTGAGTGACTCAATCATTGAAACAGTCAATGGAATAGTAAAGTGGAATTGGAATCTGTTCCAGACAAACATACCACCACCACCATTGCTTCGACAACAAAGAACATATTTTGTCCATAAACAAAATTATCTATACAGTTATTTTAATCAATTTCAATGTGTATAAGAAATACAATAGAACCACAAAAGCTAAAAAATGACTGACTGAATTTACACATTACACTTAATATTTATTTATTCTGTTAACCAATTATTAAGTCCTACATAGTGACTCATAAAATCCATGTCTAAATAAGCAACCTCTTGGGGATTCTTGAAAATACTACTAATCAGAAACCCAACAGGAAGTAAATAAGGCATGCTTGCAGTTGAGGGGGAGTTTTACCTCCTACTACTATTTACACTTAATGTTTATGCGGCATTTCAATCCTGTGGTGCAACATTAATAACCAAAAATAAGCTTTACATATTTTTTCAGATTCTGGCATATGGTCTAACTGTTGGAAACATTGTGCTTGAACAAAGTAGCTTGAAATGTCCTTCAATGTGTCCTGCAGTCTGACATGTTAAACACCATTTAAAATGACTTTAATTGATGTTCTTTTGATGTTAATTTTTGTGATCTCATATAAATCGAAATGCCACATGGAACATTTGTACTTTTTAAAAACACATTTGTTACACAAAAGGACTGATAAACGCAAAGTTATAAAAACCCAAGACAAGAACTTGTTGAATAAAGTCGTTGTTTCGATTTTTTTCACAAAAACTAACCACTGTAGTGAGATGGACTTTTTAACAACGTCTTTAGTACCTTTTATGGGTCTTGAGAGAGGAAATGTCATATATAAAAGTAAAATATCTTAATTTGTGTTCCGAAGATTTTTTAGTTCTGAGGTTTTACGGGTGTCGAACGACATGAGGGTAAGTAATAATTAAGGACAGAATTTTCATTTTTGGGTGAACTAACCCTTTAAGGCTGGGTTGACAACACTGATTGCTTGATTTGAATAGATTCTCATTTTGATGAAGCGATAGTGATTCTTAAAATCACCAGAATCAATCTTTGTTTGTTTGTCAATGCTGTTTCTAATTGCTCGGCCAAATATTCAGAGTGTCTAATTACACAAAGTGCAAATTGCGTGCCTTGCTGGGCAAGTGCCATTCACACTAGCTCCGCCTAAAAAGCCACATTTCAATGTCCTCAGTGGCATAGTCAGTAGAGCGTAAGGCTCATGGACCTAGGTTGACGCGATGGACCTGGGTTCGATTCCGCCTTATACTGAGCTCGCTCTTCTCCCTTTTCCCATCACATATCACATCGGAAAGGCATTTATCTTTCAATAAAAATTAAGAAAATGTTCTAAAAGTGGAAAAAAATTGCCTAACTAAATGTTTAATAATAATAAAAGCATTTATTGGGTAGGTTTAGGGGTAGGTGTAGGGAGGGCTTTTATTGTCCCATTAAGGCTGCATCCATTTAATAATTGTAATAAATATAATCATTTACACTGTTATTATTACATCCTGTTAATGTACAACAATACTAAGGTGAAAATAATATGTATATGTCAAAGTAAAGTATAAATAGCATTTAATTACTATTTACACATATTGGAAAGAACTGCTACTTTTATATGGTGTAAATAGAATATATATATATCACTATTTTCACTTAGTATGCTATTTCACTTAATAAATAGCATCTACAGCTATTTGCACTTAGTGTAAATATCATCTATCGCTAAGAGATTTTTATTTTCACTTAGTGCAAATAGCCACTGCGTTAAATATTTGTTTCAAAAAACGAGTAGAAACACAATTGTGTCATTCAAAAGTTCTGATTTTAAAAACTGCCTCATGTGGAAGTTAAATGTTTGTATATAAATCGATATCAAAAAATTATGTCCTGTGCCTGATGTATTTTTAACTGATATTAAAATTGAAAGCTTGTGAATCAAAATAGAAATCAAATCATGAAATTTGCCAATACCCAGCCCAATAAAAATACATGTTCCCTTAGAAAAAAAAAAAACATTTATCCCGAAATCTTAGCCCATTAAATCGACCAAACAAATGTTAAATGATCCTGCCGTCTGAAAGAGATCAATGGAAGGATTATGAATAGGAAGTCTCAGGAAGTATGTCAGTGACTAAGGTGCACTCACTCACTGAGTTTACTCAAAGGTGTGGCTATCAAAGTGTGTTTGCGTATGTATGCATCATATCAGTAATGGGCAGGAGGAGCATCTGCAGCAATAGCATGTTCTCTTCTCTTCTGTCGAGCAAGTGTGTCTTACAGCTAAGAGGATTTGTGGTGAGACTGAGAGCGGCTGGTAAAATAATTGAAAGTGTCTCTCTATGCACTAAGCTCTCAGCTCAGAGGATGAGAATCAGGGTGGTGCTAACATAGCTCAGGCTTTACGAAACAGGAAATGGCTGACAAGACCATCATCAATGCCTGCAATACAACAATAGAGCTCTACCACACCTGACATGCATATAAATTCACACCCCAAATGTTTTGTGATGCAATCACTTAGCGGGATGAGTGATTTGTGGAAAACTGTCTACTAAATATAATGTCCATCACAACCTCAGTGACTGCCTTGGTAACTGTTTTGATCTTTGTGGGAAACCATTAGTTTTATCTAGGATGCCTTAAGCCTTTCTTTTTCAGCAAAACTCCATGTGGAGATTTCCGCACATTAATTTTTTTTCTTTTTTTTAAAGAGAGAGAAAAAAAAAATCATAATAATTATAATTGGGTCTTCCTCTGGGCACCTGTAATTTCTCATAGTGACCTGTTTGTCATAAATATACAAGAGAAATTCTTTTTTTTTTTTAAAGAAATAATCACCGCGTTTCCACCGAAATTACCTGGAACAATTTGTCCCAGGAACTTGTTTTCCCACAGACCTGTTGCGGTCTACGTTTCCATTGCAGTCTAAAGTACCATGAAGATTAGGCAAATTAGTACAGTGACGTAGGACTACACGCGATATTCCAGTTCCCGCTGGATTTTGTCCTCAGCGTATTTGCTTAATAAAGCCTGAACCTCATCGTTGGTCCATCGGTCGTATCCAACTCCATTGTTGATTCGATTAGCAAATAACTGCACGCACCACACCAGACTTTTAAAATGGTGCTTGAAATAAAATGCTGCGTGAACTTAACCAATCAGAATGTTCAACGCTCAAGTCCCACTCCCAAAATGAAAAAGTACTACCTCACGAGCAGGGACTTTCTAAGGGGGACATTTATACCCAGAATTTCATTTAAACCCTGGTCCCTGCGATTGAAACACATATCCTTTTTCCAACAAGGCAGTTTGAGTGCTGGTTTGGAGCCAGAGCCTAGTTTCAAATTGTTCTTTTGTTTTTTAACACCCAAAGCACAAGCTCTGAACCAGGAAAAGTGGTTCTTAAGTAGCACCAAAACATTGCTGGTCTAGAAGTAAGAACCGCTTGCGTCAGGGGCTGGGGGCGGGGTAGCGTGACCAACAAGACGAACACAAACTTTTGACCGCCGTTTCTGAAATAGCAGCTAATGGAGCTAATAGCTGCTCGAATGTAATCTCCGTCTATAAAAATTACGGCGAGCTGCACAAATGCGTTGGATTCGCTGTGTTTTGATGCCGATGTAGTAACGCAACATTCACCATTGTTGATGGAAGGCTTGTTCGAGATGCATTGTCGCTGTGCAGACCGATCGCCGTATGACATCAAAGTACAACAAGAGCATACGACTCTCATATGAAAAGCAAGCTTTTGAATCGCCCTTGCGGTACTGTGATATCTACGAGATTATGACAAATCATAATTGTCGAATATTCCCTTGAAATTGTAATTGCGATTATTAATTACGATTAGTCTACAGCATTAAGCCTCAAAGATCAAATATACATTGGTTTGGTAACTTTAAATAAAAAAAGTTAAAATATGCATGTTATTCTAAAAATAAAAAACAATGGGAAAAAAACTTAAGATAACCTGTAGAAAGAACAAAAACACATTAAAGCTGCACTATGTAACTTTTCCGTCTGCTAGAAGTTGCCTATTCAAAACAAAGGCGTAGTTGGATGACGCCACGTTTGAGCGCAGAATCTTGGGACATGTGGTCTTCACCTTACAGCCGGTGGGAAAGAATCGGGATAGGACTCGGGCAGAAATCAGGTTCATGGATGCCATTATTAATGTTACTGCAGTATGAAGCAGAGCAGGACCGAGTGTTGTGGGAGCTGAGCAAGGCCGCTGGAGCGTTTGTTAATAAGTAGAGCGAGGAACACACGCCTCGAGAGCAGTGGTACTGTTATTATGGCATAGTCGCCTGCGGGACTTTTATTATGCCACAGTCGCCACTTCCGCTTTTCCGGTCATGAGTATGAGGTCACGCAGCTTTGTTTATCATATTAGATACATCTGAGTGAGTTGAAAATTATGTTATGAAGTTCTGTGCGTTCTCTTGGCGGCTGCTCTGACACTTGCTGCACACTGCAATCAGAGTAAAGCGTTTCTGCAAAATAAAACTGGAAACCGAGGGTAACGCGGATATTATGCAATCGACAGGCGACTCCCTCACACGTCCAGTTTCTTGGTTAAAATAGCAATTTTCTCACGATTTACAAATAGTTGGAAACATTTGGGATATTGTAAGTACTGAACAAAATATATAACACTGGCCTAGTGGTTTTTGGTTATTTTACTGAAAAGATTTTACATAGTGCATCTTTAAGTACACAGAATAATATAAGTGGACTTTTTTTGTAATTGCGATTTACATTTTATTGAACAATTACATAATTGTGGCATCCATAATTGTAATCACGATTACAAATTCGATTAATTGTGCAGCCCTAGCGCCGATGCATCTCGAACAAGCCTGGTGTGTTTGTGTTTCAAGACCTGGCTCTGTGGTGGCTCTCTAGCCCGTGGAAAGGAAAACCGGTTCTTAGAAGGCTCGTCAGTCGAACCAACTCCGAACCGGCACTAGCACTAGCTCTGAACTAGCACCTAGTTCATGCTGGTGGAAAAGGGTACACAGAGTACCAACCCAAATTTCCTAGTTCCTGGGGAAAGTTCCTGTGGTGGAAACGCAGCTATAGACAAGTAAATCATGGACCTTAGTCAGGGCAGATGTCACATTTAATGTGATACTAATAAAACAAAAACAAGGCTGTGAGTGAACATTCATTATGCCGTTCAGACGAAAAAACATCAATAAATAAATTCGAAAAAATGTGGGTAAAAACTAATTAATATATACCTAGGTTGTGAAAATTGTGAAAGTTCTAATACATTTTTTTTTAATATATAGTTAAGTAAGCAAATCAAACAAACAATTAAGGTACAATATGTTACTGGCTGAGTCCTTGCACTTATCAGAAAATTCACATTAGTTCCTGATAGCCGAATAAGAATGTTTCAGTGGTAAATAAACAGCACAGAGAAACAAACTACAGTTACTCTGCATGCTACCATTGAGCATCACATTATCAAGAGAAGTTAACAATGTGGCAATTAACATCTGATCTCAAAGCTGTCATTGCATCTGATAAACACATGCAGTTATGTCCCAATCGGGTCCTTGTGCTGGTCAGGATGCTTGCACCCTTTCAGAGCTCACAATAGCCCCTCACTGACATCCATTCATCAGTCCTGGGGTGAGCAGTCCATGCTATTAAAAGCCCTGCTAACACATCCACACAATGAAGTCTGCATACAAATGGATTGTGTGCCATCACAGGCTGCAAACAGAAATCACCACAGCAAAGACCCCACACACCCCTGCAAACATTCACGCATACACACACCAAACCCCTGCATGTGGTTAACTAAACACAGGTGTGAAAACTTTCTGCGTCATCGCCTTGACTTTGCATTATGTTGGATCTAACCGAGTGAAAGATTTGAACCAACCAGACGCGCACTCGCAAGCCATTTAACCTCTAAAATATGACATTTCAGAGGGAAACAAGATATTCAATGGGAAAAAAATATATACTCATGGACGGTGAAAATCTTTTTTGTTCTTCACTTAGGGGTTCATTGCAAAGACACTTGAGCGAGTTGTGTTTAACCAGCTCTCTACGTTTCTTGAACAGAACAACCTCCTGGACAACAATCCGGCTTCAAAAGCGGCCACTCAACCGAGACTGCCCTGCTCTCGGTTACGAAGGGCACTGAGACAGGCAAGAGCAGCTTCCAAATCCACAGTACTTATCTTACTGGATTTGTCTGCTGCTTTTGACACAGTTAACCATCAGATCCTCCTGTCAACTCTCATGAAGATGGGCATCTCAGGAACTGCTCTCCAGTGGTTTAAGTCTTATATCTCAGGTAGGTCCTTCAGGGTGTCATGGAGAGGTGAAGTGTCTAAGGTCACATCATCTAGCTACTGGAGTTCCCCAGGGCTCAGTGCTTGGGCCACTTCTCTTCTCCATCTACATGTCATCGATGGGATCTGTCATTCAGAAACATGGCTTTTTCTATCACTGCTATGCCGATGACACTCAACTCTACTTCTCATTTGAACCAGATGATCCTAAAATTGCTCAATTCACTGACCACATTACTGCAACAACCCGGTCCTGCAGATTTGCGTTATACAACATTAGGAAGATTTGACCCTTCCAATCAGAGCAGGCCACACAACTCCTGGTCCAAGCTCTTGTTCTCTCCAGACTGGACTACTGTAATGCTCTTCTAGACGGCCTTCCGGCATGCACTATCAAACACTTGCAACTGATCCAGAATGCAGCGGTGAGGGTGGTCTTTAACGAGCCGAAGAGAGCGCACGTCACGCCTCTCTTCATCAGTCTGCACTGGCTGCCAATAGTCGCTCGCATCAAATTCAAGGCACTGGTGCTCGCCTACAAACCAACCACTGGCTCTGCACCAATATACCTAAACTCACTTGTTCAGACTTACACACCCTCCAGGAGCTTACGTTCTGCCAGTGAGCGATGCCTTATGGTGCCATACCAGAGGCATAAAAATGCTCTCACAGAACTTTTCCTGGACCGCCCCCACCTGGTGGAATGACCTGTTCTCAATTCGAGCAAATAACTAAATGTAAATGTAAAAGTTGAAAATATCTTTGCAGCGACATTTTGTTAGTGAACATCCCAACACTGCTCACACTTCTGAAAATGCCGTTTAGATGAATATGTAAATATGTGCTAAATGCTTTACTCCCATTCAAATAAACACACAACAAAAATGACAGCAGTGAGAAAACAGCAGGTAAGAAAGCATCTGATCATAGCAATGTAGAAAAGTTCGCAGCAGCTCTGCAGTTCGGCACTCCAGTCATGTCACATTTATTTATATAGCACTTTATACAATAAACTGCTTACAAACACAGTGTCTGAAAAACACTTTCAATTAAAATTACAACGTCAATAATAAACGTCAACAATACAGCAGCTCTCCAGTGTGTTCATGCTTTCACTCACATCTGACCTTGATGGACTGCCGTGTTTCCACCGCAGGATCTTTCCCCAGGAACTAGGAACTTTGGGGTGGTACTCGGTGTGTTTCGACTGCAGGAACCAGGGTCTAAATGAAGTTCCGGGTAAATATTTCCCCCTCCGAGCGGCCCTGCTCCCGAGGTAGTACTTTTTAAAAGTTCAGGAACTATCGGGGGTGGGACTTGGGCGCTGAAAATGCTGATCGGTTGAGCTAACACAGCATTTTATTTCAACCGGCATTTTTAAAAGTCTTGCGAGGTTCGTTCTGCGTTCAGTAAATATCAGTCTTGCTCTTTCGGTCCGATGGTGCGCGTTCGCCTCAGCAATCGCACAGTCCATGTCCGTAATAGCTGATAATAACATAGGTTGTCTCATTTTAAATCTAGCTTTACGAGCTTTCAGAATACGCTTTAGTACCAGTGCTCGTCTCTTTTCTGCCGTTTTGTTAATTACCTCTTTACTAAACCAATACATAACCAGCAAAAGCAGCGCTGCTTGCATCTCCTCCATACTTGTTATTGTTGCAGACAGTATCTCACAAAAATGATTATTGTCCATCTCTGACTGGGAGGAGCAGCCACGCACAGTCCCACGTCTCTGGACTAATTTGCCTAATCTTCACGGTACTTTAGACTGCAGTGGAAACGCAGACAGTAGCAGGTCTGGGGGGGGGGGGGGAGTTGGTACAAATTGTTCCGGGTAATTTTGGTGGAAACAGGGCTCAAGAATGAACCTGAGAACATTTTCACATCAAAGAAGGCGGAGCCTCAGAGCCACACCTACCTATTATGTAATCGCCACAGACCAATGGTAGTTTACTGGCCAGAGTTAACTTTTTTGGAAAGTTTCCTTTGGCAAGCTGTTTTGAACTCCCGAAATTAACCAAGTGGTGCTCACTGTAGCGTCCAGGTCAACCTTTCTGGACATAATGGGTTGAGTCTGACCTTGTCCGGCTCCACCTCCGTGGACCTAATGGGTGGGGTTATGTTTAACGATTGGGTTATAGGGTGTGGTTTGACCGTCTAGCGCCACCCATTGGCTCTGCAGTGAGCAGCCACTCAAATGAACTCCAATCGAATTTAGTGTCTGATTGCATCACAACAGTACATTCTTCGATTTCGCTTGAAGTACATCAGGGCCTTAAAGGGATAAATGAAAATTCAGTCATCATTTAGGTAACTCACCCTCAAGTTGTTCCAAACCTGCATGAATTTCTTTCTTCTGCTGAACACAAAAGATATTTTGAAGAATATGGGTAAACAGTTGATGGTCCATAGTATGGAGAGAAAAACATCAACATTATTCAAAAATATCTTATTTTGTGTTCAGCAGAATAAAGAAATTCATACAGGTTTAGAACAACTTGAAGGCGAGTAAATGACAGAATTTGTATTTTTGGGTGAACTATCCCTTTAAGACCTGATAGTGAAAAGTCCATATAAATCTAAAGTTTATGTCAGTAATGTCAGGGATAAACCACAATTACAAAAACAACCATTTTTTATTACATTCACTGCTAAATCGCGCAAAATAAGACCAGGAATGTGGTCCACTCAGATTTTATGTTGACTTTTAAGCCTTTTGTTAAACTACTCCTTGCAATACATCACTGCGTGAGCTCAGAGTCATAACACACGAGGCATTGCTACACAACTGAGTAACGAGAGCAAGGTGGGCCCTTGAGCAAGCTGGAGAACAGACAACACTTTTTGTTTACCATCTCCGAGGCTTGGGAAAGAGTGCCGAGACTCCCACTCATCCACAGAGAATTTTACAAGCTCTTTTTCAGCTTTCTCTGGAACCTACAGTGTGACAATAGCTGGCTTGCGCAACTTCCAAGTATGGCAAGTTTAGTGTTTTTAATGTGCTTGAGAGATTCAGATAATGAGAATAACAAGAGCGATCAGCATATCCTTGCCAGCACTAGGTTACCAGAGTACACGCGACGTTGCATTTTCAAATATACAAAATAAACACTCCATTAATTTTTGTATTGTAAGTTTGCACTACAATCAGTGAAAACAGTCAAATGTGAAAAAGCTTTGCACACAACACAAAAATGATTTGGCGCCTGTAAAATTCCAGCAAGCCTGTGTTGCGTTAGTTGGCTTTGGGTTGGGAAGTTTGTTCATTTGAATTAGTAGAGGAACTCGCTTGTAAATCAATGGTTCAAGAAACAACAATCTGACAACAACAACAGAACAAAAGCAGTAGTCCATTATGCAAGCTGTTAAGGCAAAAATTGACACATCGCTTGCCTATAGGCTGAACACGTAATGCTTGCGTACATGCCTTCGCCGTTTTCACAGACTCAAACGTATTTCATGGTTTGCGATCTCGGGCCATCAAGTGCTGTTGCCGTGCGGATGGGGTCCGGAACGCATTAGGTAGTTTTCTAATTTAGTTGAGGATGTTGTTGTTTAAGTGCCACCAAATTAAATAACTAATCAGTTTTTACAACAGAAATTAATCATTCAAAAACTTACTTTAGCTTTTCATATAAAACAAAATTAATTTCCTATTATCACTGTAAAGCTGCTTTAAAGCAATGTGTGTTGTAAAATGCACTGTATAAATGAAGGTGACTTGACTTGACACAATGAGCCAGACAATCCAGTGACAGCTCGCAAAACTGGATTTGATAAGATACACGGAAAATGATGGAAAACACGGATACAACATGCAGGGCTCAACAATACGGATGGCTTGAGGCCAGCACCATTAAATTTCAGCCGTATTGCTGTATTTATGTCGTCAATTCAGGCTGCATGCACAGTCAGGGGTCCTTTTTGCATTCGAAAAAGAAGGAGAGCAACCCTATACACATGGGTCAAGAGCAGCTTATCTATATTCTATAGCTTGACATGCTGTTTTAAAAATGCAACGCTCATGGTGCAAGTTGCTGAAAAACAGGGTGATGCAATGCAAAAGCCAAAAACAAAACAATTATACAATCAGCGTACATTGATTTGCGATTCTCAAAAAGCAAAAAAAAGAAAGTGTAAAAATACATTTATGCCGCCATTTCAGTTGCAAAACTAGACAAAACACTCACCCCTGATGCACAGTTTGAAATTTGTATTCTGATGGCTTTTTTCGATCAAGAGTTGCCTTATATTAGTTAAAATAACAGAAAAATGTAATTAAAATTAAAAATCCGTTTGAAAGTTTGGGGTGAGTACAAATTTTTAAAAGAAATGTTTCAGCAAATCAGCATGATTTCTAGGGGTTGGGTTTTAAAAAGATTAATCGTGATTAATCGCATCCAAAATAAAAGTTTGTGTTTACAAAATATGTGTGTGTCTAATCAAAAACACTCACATACATGTATATATTTAAGAAACATTTGCATGTATATACTGATGTATACATGTATATATGTGTGTATATATGTATACATATTGTTATATATAAAATATATATATTTATATATAATATACATTTTGTGCGTGTGTATGTGTGTGTGCTTGTTTATGTGATTTGATTTATGAGGACACAAATTTGTATAATGACATGGGTATTACACTGGTATTACAATGTAAACGTGGTTTATGAGGACATTTCATATGTCACAGTGTGTGTGTGTGTGGTAGGTTTAGGGGTAGGGGTAGTGTAGTGTAGGGGGATAGAATGTACAGGTTTGTACAGCATAAAAACCATTACGCCTATGGAATGTCCTCATAATGTAGTTGCACCAACGTGTGTGTGTGTGTGTGTGTGTGTGTGTGTGTGTGTGTGTGTGTGTGTATGTGTATTTATAATTATACACAGTACACACACATATATTACACAAACTTTGATTTTGGATGCAAAGCACTAATATAATTTATGCTAAATAAAATGCAGCCTTGGTGAGCATAAGAGAAAAATGAAATAAAAAAATCCTACCAACCCCAAACGTTTTAACAGAAATGAGAAGTTTAAAATGTTGTAAATTTGTCTGGTAATTTATTTATTTTTATGTTCATAAATATACTGACACTTTATCTTAAAAATGAGCAATTCAAACACAAAGTGTTATATTGGCTTTCATTCGGGCCAGTGAATCTGTGGTCAAGGCAAGTAAAAATCCTTATTGTTGAGACAGGAAGTGGCACGGTTATATAACGCACGGATGTCAAAAAATAAAAAAGGGACATTTCCACAGCTGAGGAAACAAAAGCCAAATCCAGCTTTACAGAGTTAACAGCAAAGCATCAACACTCAAACAGCCAGCCCAGTGTGATTTTAACACATTCCCTTTTGTCTCCTACAAATACAATAGCACCTGGCAGAGGCAAAGGAATAATTCCCATCCCAGCACTGGGCTGGAGAAACTGGAGATTTCAATGGCAGCAGCGCTCCTGCAGTTTAGCTAGCGAGAGCTTGGGGCTATGCAGAACCTCTGCAGAACTTTCCCAGCCCAGCCGGGTTATAAATCAGGTCTGAGGTCAACGAGACTCACTAGCTCAGCATCAAACTCCTGCCGACCGAATGCTGCACACACTCTGGAAACACACACCTCTCCCAAAAATGAAATTTTACCATGGTAATCACACGCTTGAGGTGCTACCAGACAAACACAATCACGGATACAAGGAGCCAAATGTGTAACAAAGAAAAAAAGCAGTGATAACAGAAATACGATAGGGTCATAATATTGATCAGAAGGTAAAATGATTCTTTGATTTTCTACAGTAATGCTGATGTTTGCATATCCATGAACATCACTGCATCTCCTCGTGAACCACAGTAAGCTCCTTTCTCTCTAAATGCATCAATTAGCACACAAAGAGATTTCATTATTTCAGTGCATCACAGCCATTATTTCTGGCTTTGAAAAGAATCGTTTCATAATTTGTTATATCATGCCGGAGGCTGAGCTCTTGTTGGAAGAGCAAGCCATCGGAAAAGACTATTGGCACACATGTAAAAGCGCACAAACGCCTCTAGGACAAGGGCAGCTGTGAATAGGTAAGGTTAAAAGCAACCAGACAGGGAACATACAAGAACGGTGTGAGAGCTTTTCCAATGTTACAGTTTATAAACTTGACTTCCTTTAACATACCACAAGAATTCATTTGCATAACTTGCCTATACTGTAGCCTGATGCAGTGCTCTGTGACAGATTCAGACTCGTCCTTTCAACATGGGAAGTGTTTTTATGACCTAAAGCTTGGCATGGTAAGAGATGCCGATCAAACACCTGAAAGCTATTCCTGATGAATATGTATAATGATGGGGATCATTTTAGGTACATAAAAGGTCAAATGACATCTTGATTCTTAGATTTTTTTGTGTTTCTGTCATTTTACATAAAGCCAAACCTAAAAGCAAACACAAATCCCTTAATAAATCTGTGATATTCTCCAATGCAAGACTGCAGTTAGCCATAATCCATACTTTTATAAAATTATTTAAAAACAACAACTAACAATATAGGTTAAAAGGAGATTTGAAAGTATCTAGAGCTTTTCAGATATCAGCTATGAAGGACTGACACTATGACAGAATCAATGTTGTTTTGGGTTCAGTTTTCCAATACAACAACAGAGATAAATATATATATAGATATTTAATCTCCACGGCTCGTCTAAAGGAAGACAATTATTCGTTTTAAAGAACAAAATAGCACTTATTCTATATAAAATTGGAATTAGTTTCTCTTCTGGCACCGAATTTAGTCTAAATAAGCACAGCAAGGGATACGGACACTTTACTGAGTCTTATCAGACTAATGATTTTATAAGCTTAGCATTGGGCATTATTTGTAAACTGCTAGTATACCAGCCCAGGAATATTAATACCACAATAAAAAGCCACATTTCAGAGAATGAATGTCAGTGTAAACAATATAATCAAGAAAACGAGGGTGAGATATTAGTGCGTACAAACCTCAATGTATCCGGCGAGACTCGGAACAGCGATGGCCAGAATGAGCACAGATAACACCGGGACTGAACCCATCTTCCACGGTTAGTCTCTGCTGGGGTTTGTGTTGAGATTATCCCGCTGTGAATTCCTATAAGAGACTGTTAAAAAAGAAAACAGCTAAGTCAACGGTCCTCGAGCGGTTGTAGTGTGTGTGTGTCGCTCTCCTGTATTTTCCCCACTGTGCGTTGATCTCGCTCTCAGCGCGTGTGGAATGTTGCGCGTCTCCGAGAGCCACTGCACGGGCTCGAGCTCTAAAAACACGATCAAGCGCGCCACCGGCAGTCAGATGCTGGGACCTGCAGGAAATGAGGTCATCATGCTGTCATCTACTGAAGGAGACATGGGTGTGTGCACCTCCGGTGGGTGAGTCTACTATGAAAGGGATAGACATTTAATGTGGACATTAAGTTAAAATGTATAGTCAGTTATATATGGTGGGAAAATATTAAACATATGGCTATTGTTTTGATTCTTTATTTTAGTTTCGTCTATAGCAGGGCTTTCAAAACTGGGGGCCTTAAGGAGTTCTAGGGGATCCGTGAAAAAGTTCAGAGAAAAATAAATATGCAAATAAATGAATAAAACCAAATTATTTTAATGTCTATTTATAAATAGCTAAATAATATAGGCCTAATAGATATAAACATTTACATTTTTTTAAAGGCGGTTGAAATATTGTTACTTTGTTATATTTTATGTTTCTCTTGAGGTTTATACATCTTACACTACACTAATGTTTGGTAGGGAAAAAAAGGATACAGATATTTAAAAAATTTCCAGATATTGTACATATTTCTAACAAACTGACTGTATAAATGGGTCTTTAAAAAGTTAAAAACTTAAAAAGATTTTTGTATCCACACAACCCCACACATGTGACTCTGCCTGGACCCATAAGGGTAATTATTTTATAGTATATAAATAAGCTATAGAAATTTTAATATTGAGAAAATCGCTTTTAAAGTTGTCCAAATGAAGTCCTTAACAACACATATTACTAATAATAATATATATTTTATATATTTATGGTAGGAAATGTACAAAATATCTTCATGGAACATGATCTTTATGTAAATATCCTAATGATTTTTGGCATAAAAGAAAAAGCGATCATTTTTACCCATACAATGTTGGCAAATATGTTGACAAATATACCCGTGAGACTTATGGCTGGTGGTCCAGGGTCAGATATGTATTAGCAATATATTTAATTAATGAACAGAAATCTGGTGAAAACTAAACATACATCAACCTTTATTGCATATCTTTTCTCAATGATATTATGACACATTTAAAGGTCCCGTTCTTTGTGATCCCATTGTTCAAACTTTAGTTAGTGTGTAATGTTGCTGTTAGAGCATAAATAATACCTGTAAAATTATAAAGCTCAAAGTTCAATGCCAAGCGAGATATTTTATTTAACAGAAGTTCCCTTTCAAAGCCTACAGCGAACGGCTGGCTTGGACTACATCCTGGTACTTCCTTCATAAATGACGTCAGTAGAACAGACTAACCTCCGCCCACAAGAATACGCGAAAAAGGGGGCGTGGTCTTGTTGCTCTACCACGTGGAGAAGAGGAAGTGTCGTGTGGAGAAAATGAATTGTTGCGTTTGAGTGTGTTTGTCGCCATGTCGTCGAGACGCTGTTATTTTCATCCCGGAGTCAAATCACCTTTGTTTGGCTTTCCCAGGGACGCTGTAGAGATCATTAAGCGCATTTATCTTCCGTTAAGAGGCGTGACCTTTCCGTGCGTGCGCTAAGCTGCGGTCGAATCACAACACAGGAACCGGGAAACGTTCGCTAAGCTGCTGTCAAATCACAACACAGGAACCGCTGGCACAATCAGAACTCGTTACGTATTTCTGAAGGAGGGACTTCATAGAACAAGGAACTCATCAGCCGTTTTTAGGACAGTGAAAACAACGGTATACAGATAAGTAAATTGTGTGAAAAATACTGTGTTTTTTTACACGCGAAACATGAACACATGTTATATTGCACACTGTAAACACAATCAAAGCTTCAAAAAAACACGAAGAACGGGACCTTTAAAATTGCCATTTGTAGTGGTGTCTGAAACCATAGTGGACGTTATCGAGTGCACTCAGTCTATCCCAGATTGCACCGCAATAACAAGTGTACAGCCATGTACACTGAACGGCTGCCCGAATTCACTCACTCGTTTTCATTCACTCCTTCAAGTGAACTGTATTAGTGGACAAACAAAGGGAATAGTGATCGAGGGTTTAGGGGGCTATTTCGGATTCAGGCATGGTGTTGAAACAAACACCAGCTGACTAATAAAGGCCAGGTCCTACAGCACAGCACTAGCTACAGTTATCAACATCAGCGCTTCAGGAGGATTCGGTCTGGCTGTTAAAGGGATAGTTCACCCAAAAATTAAATACTGTCATCATTTAGTCACGCTCAAGTTGTTCCAAACCTGTATACATTTATTTTTTCTGCTGAACACAAAGGAAGATATCTGGAAGAATGTTTGTAAGCCATTGACTACCATAGTACCCCACCCCACCCCATATTAAAGAAATTGACAAAAATCTAAAAGACACTCATGATGAATCAATAAAAACACATTTTGACCTCTAAAATAACCTCCAATGTTATTCGACCCTAAATAGAACCACTAAATTGGCAAATTATCTAGTACTTAAACAATTTAAAGAAAGACAAATCCTCTCCAAATACAGATTAAGTGACCATGATCTAGAAATAGAGAGAGGAAGACGTAAACAAACATGGCCAGAGAGAGAGAGCAGAGGATCTGTAGACACTGTGATCTACAGCAAACAGAGGATGAGAAATCTGTACCAAATATCATGATGTAAGAGAAACATTTCTGCCTAGATTTGAAACATTGATTCCATCATTCATTGAACTGCAGAGTGACACTGAGAAAATGCTCTTCATACTTAGAGAAGATGTTAGCACGGCGGCACTAGCTACAAAATATCTGTTAACCATTCACAATGTTAGAGAGATCTGCTTCATTTATTCGCTTATTTAGATGGATTTGATTTATTTATTTACTATGCTACATGCAACATGATCTGTACATGCATACAGTATATACACAGAGCATCTCTAAAACTGCAGCTCTTGTGGGGTGTTTCCGGTCTGCACAGTGGTCAGTATCTATCAAAAGTGGTCCAAGGAAGGAGCAATGGTGAACCAGCGACAGGGTCATGGGCGGCCAAGGCTCATTGATGTACATGGGGAGCGAAGGCTGGCCCGTGTGGTCCGATCAAACAGACGAGCTACTGTAGCTCAAATTGCTCAAGAAGTTTATGCTGGTTCTGATAGAAAGGTGTCCGAATACACAGTGCATCGCAGTTTGTTGCGTATGGGGCTGCATGGCCGCAGACCAGTCAGGGTGCCCATGCTGACCCCTGTCCACCACTAAATGCGCCAACAGTGGGCACTTGAGCATCAGAACTGGACCACGGAGCAATGGAAGAAGGTGGCCTGGTCTGATAAATCACGCTTTCTTTTACATCGCGGGGATGGCCCTGTTTCTTTTGTTTGTTTTTTATTATTTATATATAATATGTTAATGCTTTGGCAACATTGTGATACACTGTCATGCTAATAAAGACAAAATTGAGTGAAAATCCATCAAATATAAATGCTAATTACAAAATACTGTTCCATATTTTTATTACCGCGTAAGCAGTTTCAAAATGAGGAGAAGTGGACATGACCAAACCAACCATTTGGTATCTCAGAAAATTCCCTGTTTGGTTCCGTTTAACTCCATGACAAACTCTGCCAAACTGAAATTCACAAAGAATCATAAAAATGAACGCTTTAACGGATTTCTCAACCGTTGAGTAGACCTTACTTTAAGTGTGAAAAAATTCAGTCAAAAGAAGATGACAAAAATCTTCTACAGCTCTATTGCTCCACCCCCTGTCTGCTTTTGGCATGGAGGGATGGGACTTTTCAGTTTTCAGTTTGCACACTTCAGTCGGTCACACACAATAATGAAGTTGCTGATCAGTCATCAAAAATAGGGTCAAACATGATATCAGTAGGGAATCAACCCATAATGTTGTAGTTAGTAGGGTGAAGTCTAAACAATAAAAATATGGGAAAATATAAGAGAAACACCTGTTTGCCATAATTTTCCAAAAGTATGCATGACTATATGGTTGATATGTCTGTAAAGGGTTAATTGCTGGAGGCAGTTCAAAATTAGACTCAATTGTATAAAAGTTTTTTAGATAAAGTACAGAATGTCACACAGAACACCTCTTGACATGTCCGTGTCAGTCTGTGAGCACAGACACGGATCTACAGGTGGTCCATGTGAAATCAGTAGCAGCTGGCAGTGAAGTCAATGTGGTCTTTTTTGCTGCCTGCTGCTATTACACAACAATACACTGTCTGCTTCTCCCATCACACCACATTTACATAATCCAATAGTCAATAAATCTGACAGAGAAGCTTTTACTGTCATGTGACATCTGTGTATGTGTAACCCATTCCTTTACCTGCCATGTTTTCCCATATTCTGTTGTAGCGACTGAGACAAATCAGACACAATTATTTGTCCAATTTAACAAATAATTTTTAGAACTCAATCTGAAGGTCTATGGACCCATCCCCACAAAAGGCCCACAAGAGCGCAGGAAAGGCCACATTACCAGGGCTACCATCAGGTAAGACTTGGTTTACGATCAAAAGGAAGTTGCAGAGAAGCTGTGACTCTCACATTCTTTTTGAAAAGGACCAATAAAACCATCTTAAACCCGTATAACCACTTGAGAAATATATAAACATATATCCATCTCATGATTTTTCTTTTATAGGGTTTGGTCAATGTATTAATTCCATCTCTGTTGGTTTCAGAATCGAATTTAAAGATCTGAATGATTGTGTTTAGGATGTGTCGATACCTATGCAACATATTGGTATTACAAGAATCTTTAATAGTTCCTTCATCAGCAACCAATCTGCAAATGATCTGCTTGAGACAAAGGATCGTAAAACTTTCCCTCCGAAAGTCGGAATACAATTGGCCACTGACCCTGATTTCTCCCAAAAGCTTTTAAGGAGAGACGCACAGATCCGCTCTCTCTCTTCTCTCTTCTCCCTCACACTTTCGACTGACACGCTGTGTCTGACACATCTAGACACATCTAGTGTGTGGAACAGGAAACTCGATGCCACCACATGACCGTTGGGCCAGCCAGCCCAAGACATCAAACCATGTGCAACTTCCTCAACCTCGATGGTCAAAACAACCATGCAAGCTCATAATTTCTTCTACAGCCAACGCAGGAGAAATCAACACTATCGGACCGAACTATCAAGGCTTTCTCCTGTGATTGTACATCAGACGTTCGTTAACAGCTCAGGCTAAATGCAAGTAACGTACAAAATACAAGTCGCTGTGTAGTTAGCAAAACTGTAAATCCCTTTGTTCAGACAAAGGAGCTCATCAATGATGGTTCTTCCCAGGTTTTAGATTCTTTCCATAACTTCAAAATACAAAATATTAAATAAATAAAAAATATTATCGAACTAAAATAAAGCCTAGGCTACAATCATTCCATTGAAACAAACAATTTTTTTTTTTTTGTCCAACATGTGAACCTACCAAAGGAGTTAAGAGTTCACCCAAAAATGAAAATGTTGTCATTACTTACTCACCCTCAAGTTGTTTCAAACCTTTATGAGTTTCTTCTGCTGAACACAAAAAATTATGACTAAATCTTCATTTTTTTGGGGTGAATTATCCCTTTGAGTGCAGAACTTAAAGCTTGCCATCTTAAGAGGCTAATACAAAAACATCCTGTAAATATTTGCAATATTATATCTTTATTCAGAGATTTTTGATTGACCTTTTGATTCATGTACTGTTAACTTTTTTAATGAGTAATTGAATTAAGCAAATACATTTGAACAATAAACTTTTGTTATAACGCTGATATTTCATCTGTAGGCAATGTGAAAAGCTTTCCAGTAAACACTATTTCGCGGAAACGCCATTTTCATGCAACAGAAACCTGCATTTCGAGTTTGTATCAGGCTCAAATGCACGTCTCAAAATCTAGTATGCTCCCTACCTAGACAGCATTTCCTGCTCAATAGGCGCGTTCCATATTAGCTGGCCAAACATGCAGTCTAAATAGGCAGCACACTCGATTCTGAGACGCAGCCCACACCCGCGTAAGGTGAGTCAGTCCGCAGCCGAAACACACATCGATACTTGCGTTATGCAGTCATATACATACTTAAAATAACCCTTACAGTTGCCTCTAAAATATTACCGGATGTATTCACCTTACTCTGAGTGGGTTAGAGTTATTTGTGTAGCGTAGAGATTGGGTTTAAAGGTGAAGCGCTCACCTGTAGAAAACAGTATCGCTGTGGTCACTCCCCATTGTACGCCAATCTCTCCGGAAATATCTTCTCTTCTCACAGGTAGACGACACAAACTTCACACTCTGCTGAAGATGTACCTCGTTTTAATCGTGTAATCTCGGTTTCGTGTAATTCCTCGCTTTAGTTTGCTCGAAAGTCCTTGTGGAAGTTTTCTTTAAAAACATTTTTATGACGCTTGAGTTTTTATTTTGTTGCCGCGCGCACTTGTTATGGGCGTTGTTGTTTTCCACACTTGTTTGACTTCAGCTGAAAATATCAAGTTTGTTAACAATTACTCGCTTTATTTTATCAGAGGAAGAGGAAGAAGAAAGGTGTGTTGATATTTATCCTCTCAGACATGGACCCCATGGATGGAGGAATGCGTTACACCCCCGGTTCCTCGGTAAGAGTCATTCGGCCTTTGCCATATTAATTACCTGTTATTTTCAGCCTGCCACCTTTAAACATGAACGAAGAACTGAAAATCTAATGTCCAAAATGTGGTGCTGTGGTCATTTTTACTCACATTAATAGATTTCCTGTTGTTGTGTCAACCTGTTTATTAGAAGATAAAATCAAGAGGGAGGTTAATGTCCATTTTCAAAGCGCATTTACTACCCACATTCATCAAGGTTCCCACGCTCATCGAAAGCCTGTAAATATCAGGGAATCATAAAATTGTGGTTTCCAGGCCTGAAAATACATTGGAAAATGAGTAAGATCTTTAAACATCACACAAATTTCATTGTGGTTACACATTATTCTAGTTATATTCAGCTTTATTTAATTTAACTGTGATTTCTTTGCGACTTGGTGTTTTTAAAAAGAGCTAGTATTGATAATATAATTTACATTTTAATCTAAAAGGCCTTATGATGCAATGAATTATAGATTGACATATTGCATAACCTGATATTTGAGCGCATTGAGTTCTTTAGTGGGCAAAACTTGTTGGTCATCAGACTTGTAAACCACCACTGGAGGCTACACACAATGCAGTGCAATGTAGTCACTCCTCTTTCCATCTCGCTCGGGTTGCATGTGTAAGGGATTTAATTTCTATTGATCATCAATAGGAGTGTGAGTTTAAGCCATTCTTCTGACTACCTCATTGTAGTCTCTGAGGAAAAATTGTCAATGGACATTCACAAGACCCTAAATCAGGGGTCTCAAACTCATTTTACCTGGGGGCCGCTGGAGGTAGACTCTGGGTCTATGAAATTAGATTTGTTTAAAAAAAAATGAACGAAACTTTATAAAACTGAACGAAACTTTTTCAGAAACTATCAAAAATATCCATTACAAAAGAAGAAATACACATTGAAAATGAAAAAAATGAACTCAGTCGCACAAATTTAACAGGATATTCAAATATGCTTCATTCTTTGTTAATGTTTTTCAAAGATTTGTTTTCATTGCCACAGATTTCGCTTACGCTTCGCAGTTTTTCGTTTGCAGTTTTGACACAAACATCTCGTGGGGGCGGGCTTAACAGTGATCTACTCTGATTGGATAGTGAGCTTTCGATGGACAGGTGCTCTCTGACCTGGAAGTATAGACGTCACTCAGTGGCGCACACATTGGAAAACCTTCGCGTTGCTTTGCATAAAGTTTATACAAGTTTGTAAAGAATTTCTAAACAATTTAGTTTATTAGTTTGTAAAGATGAGCTCTCAGGAGAGACATGGAGCGGCGGCGGCATCATCTTCTTCATAATCTTCATCATCATTGTTCTTCAAGGCAGTTTGAAGTTCTGTGTTACTGAAGTAACCAATAACATCGATTAAAGTTGTATCCATGTACAGTGTGCAACCGTTCGTTGCGGGTTATTATTGTCATTCACACGTTTGCAATGCACTGATGTGCAACTGATAAAGTTTTGTTCCGTTTCATAAAGTTTCGTTCATTTTTTTTTAAACAAATGTAATTCCATAGGTCAGGCTGGGCCGCATCAAGTATTCCACATAAAAAGGGTTTCAAGTATTCCAAAAAAAAGTAGCACAACTGATCCAATCTTCTCAATCTTTATTATTAACAGTTCTTCAACAGGAATGGTTCCTCTGAATTTGAACTAAATATAGCCTATAGAAATTAAATCATGTAATATGAAAAAATGAATGATTTTAATTTTATTTTAAATAATGGACTAATTCACAGCAAGGCTGTAACCAGGTCAAACAGAACAGTGAGCGAAATTCTAGGTCTAATTCTAATTGGGAAATAATCTTTTTGGGACTATTTGTAAACAATATTTGCATTCATTTGCGTCAAATATATTATTAGTCCTGATATTCTTTGCATGAGTGAATAAATACATAGATCCGCGAAAATCTTTTGAATTTTCTAGTGGTCTGCTGGTAGAATTTTTGTCAACCGTGTCAAAGGTTCCGGGTTCTAATCCGCTCTCATATAGTTTTTCTTCATTAAAATCAAAGATGTTCATCAATGATTGTATAATAAGACCATGGACACGTTTGCATTTTGTTTTGTGATTTCACCGGAAAGAATAGAGTCCCTCTCACCAGCGGTATTAAGCGATAGATTGACGCGCTGTTAGACCACATTCGTTTCAACTGTCTGATCAGCTTCGTTCGTCTGTTCCTGTAAATCACGCGGTGTCAACCAATTATACTGCACGAGGGAGGGGCGAGCCATCTCTCTCTCTCTCTCTCTCTCTCTCTCTCTCTCTCTCTCTCTCTCTCTCTCTCTCTCTCTCTCTCTCTCTCTCTCGGTGCACGTACAACAGCGCATGCACAAGAATCACAACAATTGTACTGTGCATGTGTCAAACTTATGATATGTGACAGGGTGTACAGCAAACAAGCTAAAAAATACAGAAATATGTTTTTATAAGCTGTCGACCCAAAAAAACGAGCGTTTAAGCGTTTAAGGGTATATTTTGGGATCCTGACACTCAGTATGCTTATATGCAGTAAACATTTAGACACTGTTAAGTCAAATATCCAAATGTCAGTTTTATATATTATATTTCCTGTCGCTGATTACATTCCCCTCCAGTGTGTGTAGTTCTCAGTATCGCGCTCTCAATTGCCTGTATCCACTTTTTGTGTCCTTAAACGCTCGTTTTTTGGGTCAACAGCTTATAAAAACGTATGGATTTTTGGTTCTGGGTGTTGTTTAGCTTGTTTGCTGTACACTTTGTCACATCAGCTTTTATACATTGTTCTGTTTTTTGTTATAAGTCAGAAATGACAAGGAGGCCGCTTCACGCAATACAAAGTCAATGGAGAGCGTTGGATTGTCTTCAGCCCCCCCACCCCCATCTGGTTTTCAGATTTTGACGTGTGTTGCTATTGCTCTCTATTGTGCTCACACGCTCATCAAATATGTCTGTGATTGGCTAAAACGATCAGTGCTTCACAAACATGCTGTAAAGATACATCAATGACGCTTTTCACAGAGCACTTACACAGATTCACATGGGAGCGTTTGAATGCAGACGTCTATCAGCCTACCGGGCCGCTGGTCGACGCCTGCTTGTGCTTTCAAACGCTCCCATGCATTGATCAGTGGAGCGAATCATGTAGAAGATTTTATTATTTAAAAATCAGCAGTTTAAGGCTAATGCAAAGACACAATTATGTTCAAATGTGTAATGATGTTTCAAGGGTGGCCAAATGGTTGCTGACTGTGGTTAAATGTGTGCTGACTTTGAGAAAGCCCTTTAGAAGAACAGGAACAGAATTAGAACTTTGAATGTGGTGATATGTGAGCCAGGGGGTTGTTACCATGTTAGGAAGACAACTATGGTATATATATGACAGAAAAGTCAAGTGACAGGAGGGCCGGTGGCTGACGGCCCTCCGGCTTCATTGCTGTGTTTGGTGTGAATAAAGCTTCTGAAATCAATGATCCTTGGTGAAGAAATTTTTATAGAAAGAGAATTCTTCGACAATCACAGGCACATCCGATGAGCGCATGAGCACAATGGCCCAGTCAGAGCTGTTTACGATTCCAGCTCAACAGCGCTCAAAGTGGCACATTTTTAAAAATTATTTTGTCAACACTAGGTTACAGTTAAACGCTTTCTCACTGGATCTCCCAGTACTGTGTAGTAACCTATTCTGAGCTTGCGCTGTGTTGTTTATTATTGTTCTGAGCTGATCATTTGTCTGCACTGACTGTGTAACTCGAGAAGCGCTGTTCAATTCTGCTTTCGTTTTGTTTGCCGTTTGATGTTCTTTGTATGGCAGCTCTTATCAGTTGGCGGCTCCAATGCGACCTCTAACTAAATTTAGTTGCTCTGGCATTAAAAAGGGTCGCAAAATGCGACAGGCTGGAGCCCTGAAAGATATAAAAAGATTAAGATAAGATATAAAAGGTATTTTTAAATAGATACAACTCTCCTGAATAGCTTTGATGTAGATTTTGTTAGCAGTGTGTAGTAGTTTGTTGTCCCTGAATGAGCACGGTTTTATAGTGTATGTAAGTCTCAGGTAAAATTAATGGTAGGACTGAAATGGTATTTCAGGGTTGGCCAAAATTACGATTTAACCCTCAGAGCCCGACGGCATCGCCCACGACGTCACACGGCACCTCCGATAAAAATCTATATTATTTCATGAAAGTTTTATCGATTTTCTTACCGTTTTTTCCAGCAGAAAGCTAACGAGCTAGCCATCACGGGGGTGTCTTTGGTGTCTTTGTAGCCTTTACAGAAGGTTTTCTATCCAGCCTGGAACATGTGCATCTTTTTGGAGTTGTTCAGCAATAAATCAAAACGCTTACATCCAAGATATATCCACTTGATGTCCATAATTTATACATTTTCCGTCATTTTTGCCGCTAGCGCGATGCTAGCTGCCATTTTGGATGAGGGTTTGACCAATGACAGGCTGATCCGTCATCCACGTTGGTGTGCGTCATTACGCATGAACCACAGCTCTGTTATTGTGGAGAGATACAGACGCACGGCTAGTATTGAGGATAGAGAGAGAGAGACGTGCTGCAGTTTTGAGTAGTTTTGTGGACAAAGTTTGAGGAGAAAGTTTGAGGAGAAGTTCCTGATAGGAACTGTTTTGAGGCTTGGCACCAGTAAATATCCAAAATCCAAAGAGGCCAAAAGCGCCTGGACTTTTTTTGGAAAAATGTAAATAGTTTTGGTTCTGTATAAGTTATCATGTTTATTCCTGAGTTCCAGGACTCCAAAGACTTGAACAAACAGTTTTCCAGAGGAAATATGCTTAGCTTTTATTTATTTGTGTGTGTTTTCAATAAATATTTGAGGGATTCAATTTCCGTTTTATGTTTTCATTTGTCTTTATGGTCCCATAACTTATTTTACATTCAGGTGACATCAATGCAACACAAATATACTGACAGTGCAACTTGTCTTGAAAAAAAAGAGGTGTGTCAATTGTCTGTGCACAACAGGGTTGATGTTTTACAAGCTTTTTTAGTAAATAACACCAGGCGGAAAATTTATTGTAAAAATACCCTTAGGTCTCTGAGGGTTAAAATTCAGGGGGAATTATATGGGGATCAACCCCTGTAATTTGCAGCCTGGTTATATGTAGATCAGATTAAGTGTTTCGGAGCACATGAAGAACTGAGGTTTTGGATCGGTCTTGAGTTGAATGATCAGCACCACAGAATGTTATTGTATATTTGTGTGACGTCTGTACGGCTGTAAGCCTGAGCGCATTCCACGGCTCTGTTACGACATGCTTACGACAGTTAGCAGCATTAGTATGAACAAACACCCCCACAAATGAAACCTATACAGAGATTATGACTCAGGGATATCCCCTCATTCATTAGTGATCAGATGCTTTTCATGCATGTCGTCACAGAATGTCGGCCTCTCAACCCAAGTGGATGATATAACCAGGTGGAGTTCATTCATCGCTCATTAACTTGAATGTCTTAAGTTGTGTGTCTTAAACCAAAAGGTCTGATTAGAAGAGCAACAATCATTCAGGGGTCCGTTCTTCGTACCTCGCTTAATACATCTGAGATGATTTGACAGAACCCACATCTTTTAATCGTGATAACTGATCTCTGGCTAATTTGGTTTTTCAAACGATATCAATATCTTGATTAACTGATCTAAGATTACTGCGCGTTCCTGTGTTCCCTGAAAAGGGCAGATGCATCGATACTCGAAACCACAATCAGCAATCATGCAGCGATTGGCTGGCGGCAAGACAGCAACGTAATGACATCCTATAATTAAAAAAGCCACCTGGCAAAAAACTTGACAAATAAAAAATAAATAAACAAAACACAAATTTCTGGCCCTTTATAAGGAAACAGCCAAACGACCAAACCTACATAAAAGTTATAATAGATAAATGAAATGTGCACTGTTTTTTTTAAAACATGATTCTCAATTATTTATATTCATGATTTTATAGTATTCAGTAAGACTCCAATAAAATTATAAAGTAATTATTCTTTCAAAAATAATTATTTCAATCAAGTGGCTGTGTCTATAGTATTATACACAATAATATTATAATAATAATAATAATTTTAATATTATTTTCAAATACATTTTTATATTATTGTTGTTATGTAAAATAATTATTGCCCCTGGTTCAGTAAGGAACTCTTAGTAGCAGTGGTTGGGACACATTTTAAGTATCAACGCCGCCTAAAAAGATGCAATCTAATCCTGTTTACTTGAAATAAGCCTGTTTCTAATGAGGAGCTTGTTTTAAGCTATGAAACTTGCAGGATGCTTCAATGGTACAAAGACCTTTAATATGTCAAAAGATGAAGACCAGGTTGATGTATGTCATTGATGTATTTATTTATTTATTTATTTTTTTGTCATGACCGCTTTAATGTATGAAAGTTTGTTGATGTGAGAAAAAATAATTAACAATGGTCAGGTTGTCAAATGTTTTTTGAACGCACTACAAACATTTTAGATGTCCTTGAAAATTTCCTGGGGAATTAGCAGTTTATGTTTGGTTCTGTTCTTTAGTTAAGACACTTTATCATAATTTAAAACTCAGACGTCTCTTTCATAAGAGTTTCCATGACTTTAGTGGAACTTTTTGTGCTGGCCTAGCACATTTGTTGACACATATTAGAGAATATTGGTCATGAACAATGTCATGTGATGGCCCTCTGAGATAACAGACATAGTTAGTGGTTGTAAAAGACACAATTATAGGTCAGTGTGCCATGGTGAGCAAATTACACTGCTGTACAAAGTTTGGGGCCAGTAAAAAAAAAAGTTAACCCTCAGAGCCCGACGGCATCGCCCACGACGTCACACGGCACCTCCGATAAAAATCTATATTATTTCATGAAAGTTTTATCGATTTTCTTACCGTTTTTTCCAGCAGAAAGCTAACGAGCTAGCCATCACGGGGGTGTCTTTGGTGTCTTTGTAGCCTTTACAGAAGGTTTTCTATCCAGCCTGGAACATGTGCATCTTTTTGGAGTTGTTCAGCAATAAGTCAAAACGCTTACATCCAAGATATATCCACTTGATGTCCATAATTTATACATTTTCCGTCATTTTTGCCGCTAGCGCGATGCTAGCTGCCATTTTGGATGAGGGTTTGACCAATGACAGGCTGATCCGTCATCCACGTTGGTGTGCGTCATTACGCATGAACCACAGCTGTTATTGTGGAGAGATAGATTCGCACGGCTAGTATTGAGGAGATAGAGAGAGAGACGTGCTGCAGTTTTGAGTAGTTTTGTGGACAAAGTTTGAGGAAAAAGTTTGAGGAGAAAGTTTGAAGAGAAGTTCCTGATAGGAACTGTTTTGAGGCTTGGCACCAGTAAATATCCAAAATCCAAAGAGGCCAAAAGCGCCTGGACTTTTTTTGGAAAAATGTAAATAGTTTTGGTTCTGTATAAGTTATCATGTTTATTCCTGAGTTCCAGGACTCCAAAGACTTGAACAAACAGTTTTCCAGAGGAAATATGCTTAGCTTTTATTTATTTGTGTGTGTTTTCAATAAATATTTGAGGGATTCAATTTCCGTTTTATGTTTTCATTTGTCTTTATGGTCCCATAACTTATTTTACATTCAGGTGACATCAATGCAACACAAATATACTGAGAGTGCAACTTGTCTTGAAAAAAAAGAGGTGTGTCAATTGTCTGTGCACAACAGGGTTGATGTTTTACAAGCTTTTTTAGTAAATAACACCAGGCGGAAAATTTATTGTAAAAATACCCTTAGGTCTCTGAGGGTTAAAGAGACACCCTGAAGTACAAACCAAGATTTTAATGTTGTTTAAACGTCTGTGTTTTACGACAAACCATGTGCAAATTCATCATTCAACACCACTGATTATTTTCTCCGTAAAACTGCAGTGAACCATGCCCGTGTCCTTACCATCACAAACATGTAACCAATCCCATCAAAGTGCTTTTCCACAGTGAGCACAAAAATGTCTTTTAAGAAAGGACAGGAAAAATGTAGTACATATAGCAATATAGCAGGTGAATTATGTATATGATGTATATTACAATGTTATTATGAACTGTACGCCTTTCTCCACTGATTTTCTATTATGTTCAAAGCGTCTAGGGATGCTACTAACATTTAGAAGGCAGCTGTCTGACTCTAAAATGGCTTGTGTAATGGTTTGTGTAACATTAGCAACACATTATTAGCTGTTTGATAACGTAGTCCAGCAAAAGGCAAATCATATCAATTCACATTGTGTCTGATGCCGTAGAGAGAACGAAACATAAAATGCATTACCATTCATAAATATGAAACTAAATACATTTTCTTTAATGGCTACAACACGTATAGCCTAGTGGCTACAGAGAAATAACGCTTAACGTGGCTTAAGACAATGATATTAACAGACCAAACTCCGTAAACATTATACTAATAAAGCATACTATGAACAACAATAATATCAGATGATCCCAGAATATGAATGCAACGCATTTAATTACACGTTAAGCATTTCCCTCCCATAGAAAACCATTATAAGAAAATGTTTAACGTGGCTTAATGCATATTAGAATGGCCCCATATTATGTTGAAATAACGACTTGTTATAATAACAAGATATTATGTTTAAATTTCTTTTTTTTTCACCTTGCGGTTCAGGGCTTCCATACATACACCACAATATATAGCATAGTAAAGTAAATTATCAACTTATCATAATACAATCAGAACGAGTACGTAGAACCTACAGATGAATCATGCACAATACAATAAGGAATGAGTATTAATAAATGTAAACTGTTGACTTTAATCTGAGACAAATCACACTGAGTGGGTAGTCTGGGTACACAATTGGACTGATGACGGAAGTAGAAGGCATATAGAACATGTTCCATGTGGTTAGAGCAATTACAAGGAAACAGATCAAGGTTTATACCACCTTTTTTCCTGCAAAATATAAAATCAACCAATTATTGCCTATGGTGAAACATTAAAAGCTCACTCTATTTTTAGAACACAATCATTTTGGCTGAAGGACAAAATACGTGTTTCACTTGATCTGATGTACACTACCTTTTAAAAGTTTGGGGTCAGTAAAAGTCAAAGTCTCTTATGCTTACCAAGGTTGCATTTATTTTATAAAAAAATACAGTAATATACAGTCACAGTCCCCCACAATCATTTTATCCCTTAAATTTGATTATCAAAATGACATTTAAAGTTTTTTTCCCTGTAAAAATTCCTAATGCTTTAAAATAGCTTGAACCATTGCATCATTAAGTATATGTGGAACCATGAATATGCAAATTAGGCCGGCCACCACTCACTCATACAAGCTCAGACTACCTGATTCACTCTTGTCTACTGTAGTAAACATTACACAATACCAAGAGGAAAATATTCGTTTAATTCAGCCATATGTGGTTGAACTAGAAACGTATTCAGAAGAGGAAGAGTGAATTTAGCCTCGTCTTCAAGTCAATGTATCATTTATAATGTTATTTTTTTAATTGCATCTATGTTGATTATGAAAAGTGAACAGCATGAGTAAGACAGGACACCTCATTAGATGCGCAATATGTCGGGAGGCATGGAGTGGGTCAGACATGATTTTGACCACTTCATTAAATTTTGTTTTGTAGAAAGCCTTTCTTTTAAAGTGAATTTCATTTTGTATAAATTGTGTCTTAATTTTAATCAATGTTTCGTCAACCAGTTGCCTGGATTTATTATAAAAAATAAGAGACAAATTTGAGCATAAAAAGTGTATATTATGACAAACTAAATTGAAATTATACGTTTAATTGTGAGATTAAAAAAAAGTTTGCATGCAAGTTATCGCGCCGACGCATCCATGTCATAATTTATTGTCTGCTATATTTGCTTCTTTTTTTATTAAATACAGGGAACTGGTTGATGAAACATTGAAAACAAACAAAAGGCAAATGTTTTTGTGGAAACAGTAATGCACATTTTTAGGAATTTTTTCATCAATAGAAATGTAAAAATAACAGCAACAAACATCTATTAGAGTTATAAATGTCTTTACTGTCACTTTTGATCAATTTATTGCATCATTGCTGAGGAAAATAATTAATTTCTTTCAAAACTATGTTCATAAATTTTATGTTCAATTTGGTGTTTACATAATTTCTGGGTTAAAGGCACCTGGAGCGCCATTCATACTGTCAACCAGCAACTAATATTATCATATGTATTTAATGGTTAAATAAAAATCAAATTCTCATCACTTTCACTGCTTAAATGACCAAATAAACATCACAATATTAAAGCTACACTGTGTAACTTTTTTAGTTTATTCTCAGCTAAAAACACTTAGTTCTTTCAAAAATATATGTGCTCATTAATGTATATTTACTTCTTTCAAGTAATAAAGTATTCTCGTAAGTTTATAATATGCCATTGAAAATACATACGGGTAAGGGGTTCGAATGGGGGTCGCCATGTTGCCCCTCCATCTTGAAAGTACATTAGCCAAAGAGGGACATACCCGTAAATTCCAGCTTCGCCTTTCGCGTTTTAACACTCTGTAACGAGTAGGAAAATAGTGTGGCCCCTTTAAGAGTGTTCGCCCCGGTTGGAGCGCCTGCGTTCTGTTCTGTGTGTGTGTGTGTGTGTGTGTGTGTGTGTGTGTGTGTGTGTGTGTGTGTGTGTGTGTGTGTGTGTGTGTGTGTGTGTGTGTGCGCGCGCGCACTGCGCCTCGAGCTCCCATGTGTGCGGATTATTTTCTGTCTTCTGTTGCTAACATTCATTTATTTTTGTTTTGTTGGGTATTGCTGTGGACGGAAGTGCAGTTTGTGCCGGACTCTTGTGGGGGGTTCCGCGGGGAATAAAGTGCGGGCTGTTTGATGTCAATCGCCTCCGTGTTTGCATCGCCTCCAGTTGCGTTGAGTGAGCTATCCGTATTTTTCACCCGGACACACGCGTTACAACTCGATGGCGAATGTGAAGAGGGGGTTGCTAAATCGGCCACCGTAGGAGATGCAACGAAATCGGAATTGTGAGGAAAAGAAACTAATATTTACTGGATGGTCATATACCCTTTCACCGCTAGATGGGGGAAAATATCACACAGTGTAGCTTTAATATAATATTTTTAACTACAGTTAACGTAAAAACGGTCCAAATGTTCACCGACCAAACCACATTTGTCCAAGCACAATTTATTTTAAACCACTGCCTTCCTCTTCTCCTCTGGAAAAAACGCCCTTGTTGTCTTTAAAGTGTTTCAAAGCAGTATAACTAGGGAAGTGTTTTTATGCTGCTCTTATATAATGCCTCTGAATCTGTGCTTATTCTGTCAAAAAAGTTCTGTAATTGACTGTGTACTTTCTGTTCTCAATTAGAATCTTATTTCCGCTGAGGATATATGCTGCCATTTTGATTTTTTTTATATTTTATTTATTTCTTCAAACTGACTTTTATCTGGTTGGGTTCCGAGATGCTGCAATTTACAGAGAAATGTAAAGTGTTTTTTTTCTTCTGTTAGGACAAGGACTGGGACCACCAAGCTGTCACATTCTTGCCAGCATCAGATAATAAAAAGCTGGAGAAGAAAAGGGGCCCTGGGAAAGTTGGGATCATTGTTGGTGTGGTGATCTTGGCAGCCGTTTTGGCTTTGATTGTAGGGCTTCTGGTCTGGCATTTCCATTGTAAGTCAGTACTGCAGTCACAGACAGCATAATACTGTTACCAGTGTCAATCATGACAGTGTTGATCACATGTTTGTTGCTTCATGTCTCCCTGGTGTCTGCAGTCCGGAAGGATTTGAATTTACAGAAGATTTACACCGGCAGCCTTAGGATAACAAATCAAGATTTTGTGGATGCGTATGAAAACCCAGATAGTACAGAGTTTCAGACCTTGGCAAAACAAGTCATGTCTCAGGTGAGAATTAAATTAAAGCTGCTTTGTTTTCACATAGTGATGACAGAAAAAAGTGTTTTTGGTTTTGATTCTAATTTTTTATTTTCATATTTAGCTGAAATCAATGTACTCAGAATCTCCACTACTGTCGAAATATCATCTTGGCTCCAGAGTTCAAGCTTTCAGGTATGTCTACATGTAATTTTACACATTTTTTTGTCATGCACCTGCTCTTAAAGTGCCCCTATTATGCTTTTTCGAAAATTACCTTTCATGCAGTGTGTAATATAGCTGTTTGTGAAAGTAAAAGGTCTGCAAAGTTTTAAAGAACAAAGCACGACAAATAAAGTTGTTTCCTAAAGGAAAAAATCAATGCTGAACTGCTGAAACGAGTCATCAGCAATTCAAGTCTCACTTCCTGTTACATTTGCATAATGCCAGCCTATTGTCTACTTTGACCCGCCCTTGTAGTTGTAGCTGAGTGCTGGAAGAGATTGGTTTATGTTGTTGAGAACACACTATTTTCAGTGCTTCAAATCCACTTTGCATGCACTTCAAAAGGATGAGGACACGCTGGAATTGGTACGGAAAAACGACACCGTCGTTCTTGTTCGTATCACTGTGTAAACAGCGCTGAGGAAGCCTGAACCGGAACTGAAATTCAGATATGGTAATGATAGTTTTGTTTCAGACAATCACAACAGACTGTGTCATCGGACCAATCACAGCAGAGTATGCTCGCAGAAAGTAGGCTTTTAGAGAGACTGCATCTTTGAGAAATGAGATTATGCAATGTATATGAGAAAATGTGTGGGTTTTTTTACCGTGGATGCATGTAAACCTATTGTAGGAGACCTCCATAACTAAATTAGGTACCTTTTAAAATAGCATAATAGGGGCACTTTAAGTTTAATTTGCTTGCATATCAAGCTAGCCTGGGAAAACCCAGACAACTTAGACCAGATTTCTGAAATGGAAACCAGTGTAGCGACTATGAGTCAGATAAAATAAAAACTCAACGGGGAATTTGAATTAAAATGAAAGAGACTCGAATTACACTATAATTTATAAATTATTCAGAATTAATGTTTACACCTTAACTTATTCGTCCACCGATATGTAAGAACTTAAAGGGGAGTCTGTTAAAGGGAAACAGGTCTATTTAGCTCAAATGAATTCAATGGGAATTTTGAGAGAGTCTAATTTACAGCCGAGCAAATGACTCTTCCAGCGTTCATTTGAACGGGCCGTAAATATCAACTCTGCAGCGGATATTAATATCCGTACAATAGTGAAACACTATTTAACAGCCAGGTAACTTAGATCGGCAGTTCAAGACATTAAATTCGTAAGCACAAAACACAAGAACAGTTATCTTTGAATACAAACAAAACTTTATTGATTACTCTAACACATCAAACTAATATCTAACATAAACACACGCACTCGCACATTCACACACGTTGCAGAAAGGAAGAAAGTGAGGAAAGAATAAGTTTTATGAGAGAGAAATTATGAAATCCTAAGCAATATGCATTTATGACACATGACCTGAAGAAACCATTGATCAGTAATTTATCCTCCTATCGTTTCTTAGGCGGGTTATTAAATTTGATTTAATGCACCACTCCAGCTAGAATCTAGAGGTATTACTTGCATTTGTGTCTCGCGTGTCGTCTCTGACAAGGGGGATTCCCTTTTAATGGCTGGAGAGGGGTTCTCTCGGGCCTTTGACTCGCTGAAGGTCTGGTCGTGTGTTTGATCGACGTCTTGGGAAACCAATCACGTGGCGTGTTGGCGGCTGGATGGAAGTCTTGTTGGCGTTGTTTGAAGTTGAAGCGCGCTGTTAGAGACTTGTTGAGTAACTTTGCGGCGAAACTTAACAGAACCCGAGACTTAACGGAAAGAAAATAAACTTTAAGTAAAAGAAAGGAAAGTGAGAGAGAGCAGATAGCTTGAATGAAATCTGTTAACCCATTTTCTCTGATCTTGGTCTGCCACGATCGTCTGATCGTCTCCTTGGCGGATTCTGGAACCGCACTGCGAACAGCTCTTGACTGAACAATGAACAGAACCGTGAACTGACTGTCTTCGTCCGTGTTCTGAGATTAAACTCAAATATTTGCCCATCCCCTGGATGGGTTCTGGCCAATTAGGGTTCAGGGGTGACTGTGTCTCCACCCCTCCCATAAAATTGGGTTATCTATAGTAATTTAGTTTCCTGCTCTTAAGCAGAGAGTAAATTTAGACCTAATTTCTTACTATAAGGACATGATCAATTCTATAAAGATTTCATTCAGCTCATCCATTGGATTATACCCATACGAACACAAAGGTATCAAACACGGTGCCTTTTCATCCACTCATTCAATAGTTACATAATTGCAAGAATTGGGAGTGATATACATGCATAATAGTCACGTGTATCAGTTGTAAACACACTAACAAGCTATGTCGAAGGCTATTTGAATGAAAGTCCAATAATCAGTAATCTGATGCACTCCAATATGTAACATTTTCTGGGAGTTTGCTTGGAGTTTTAGCTGTGTCACGTGGAGTTCATTTACCGGTCATTGAAAAGACAGAGATCTGGTTTGTTTCTTTGTCTTCTTTGTCTAAGTTTTGGTCAAAAGTCCATAGGAAATCAAGTAATTATAATATAGAAGTAGTAGCTCCGGGCAGAATGGAGCCTCGTGATAGATGGTCGATTTCTTGGGGTCTGGAGCTGAATTGGGGCTTTGTGGAAGGGATGTTCATTTGATCGAATCATTTGGAAGATTCATTCATCTATAATGTCTGCGACCACAATCGCTACACCGGGGACATTTCCTATTTGAGAACACAAGTACAGACAAGAACGCATATTGAGAAACGGCCAGAGTCTGAGATGTTTCTCTGCGCTCTGCATACGTCATCTCCCTCATCGCTCTGATTGGTTTTAGGTCTATCCAATTGCACTGAGAGGCATTTGAGCGACGCCCGTTGGTGACACCCCTTTGGAAATGATTTGTCTATGAAGCTTTGCCAGACCATAACTCAGTTACTACTGAGAATGGTCTGGTTTTAACCAGGCTAATGTCAAGGCTTATTCAAAGCCAAATTAATTCTGTTAAATTGTTCAGTGACATCAATGAAACTATTCACATCAAGCACAACCAATTTTCATCAGGCTCTGCAAAAAGTGAAAAAATTATTTCATGAAAATTAAGATGCAAATATTTGCAGAAAAAGTGTGAATTGGTCCATAGGAATTCAGTGATCAAAGTGTCTCCGCTGTGAAATGAAAAACACATTTGTGCTCAATGTGAATAGGCCTTTTTCTTATGGTTGTTATACTGTTAGATGGTCAGACTCTTGAGTGTTGCCTGTTTTTCTGCAGTGAGGGGAGTGTAATAGCTTACTACGAGTCAGATTTTGCAGTTCCAGTGGGGCAGGAAGCAGCGGTGGATCAGGCTGTGAGCAACATAAATGACATGTACTCAAGTAAAAGGCGCAGACTTGCGGAGAAACCAGGTGCCCTGGTCTTCGAACAGGTTGTGTCTTCAGGTAATATAAATTCATAGTACATCCATTAAATAGTTTGGATAGATGAATCTCACTAAAACATGTCTAGGTCATATTTTTCTGCAAAATTATAATTTGCATAATTCAAAGTATTTATTTGTATAGTGCTTTTCACAATGCATATAGTTTCAAAGCAGCTGCAAAGAAACTGCATGTTTCTACATTCCAATTCAGAGTAATCTGTTATCAGAGGTGACTCTATCAGAGTAATGTCCATATGTGAGAATGTACAGCTCTTAGATAAATCAAATCATGCAGTTAAATAACATTATGTATTCATTTAGGAAGAAAACAATTAGCTCGTTAAAGTAATTATTACAAGTTGTGATCGTAAGGATTACAATATATAGAAAATTGCACGGGTCCTGTTTGCTAAACCCACACCCGCAGTATTTAAAGGGTTAGTTCACCCAAAGATTAATATATTTTGTTCCAAACCCGTAAGACCTTCGTTCATCTTCGGAACACAAATTACTGTAATACTGTAAATCACAGGGATGCACCGAAATGAAAATTCTTGGCCGAAGCCGAATAATAATAAATCACTTGGCCGAATACCGAACGCGGTTTTTCAAATTCTTTCTGTTTAATTTGCCAATTTTTTTCACCATTGCATAAATTTGCTTTTTTACTATTATCTCTTGCTTTTAAAATAAATTACCGACACATTTTTTTCTTAAACTACAATTTAAAAATATTTATTTAAAGGGGTTGTAAACCACGATTTCACTTAATGCATAAACAACATCTGCAAAGTTGCAACGTTCAAAGTTTAAAGCAAAGGGATATATTTGCTTTTAAAGAAATCAATTTCTAAGGACTACAGCAAACGGCCGCTAGGGACTACTACACATTCCTCCAGGGTTGCTGACATCACCAGCCCCATTATTTACATAAACCCCTCCTCCGAGAATATGAAATAAAGGGGGGCGAGACCATTTTGTATCGCAGCAGGGAAGCGTTGTTGTGGTATAGTTAGTAGGCTGGAGTGTTGTTGCCAATGCCGACGAAATGCTGTTATTTTCATCTGGATTGCAGGTCCACTTTGTTCAGCCTTCCTAGGGACGGGGGTGCGCTGCAGTGCGTTTAACATACAACATTATATGCATGTGTGTTTAAGACAGAGGGGAACACGGTCCCATTTGCAGCAGATATATGCTGCCCATCATAAATCAAAGCACGAGACAGACAGGGGTCGGAGAAGAACACCGGAAAATGTGATATAATGGACAATATTCATCTGTATTTGCAATACACGAGCCGCGGTTCAGCTGCGCGAGACAAACACTGCCAGTGTGAGAATGCACGACGGGCGCGCGCTGCACATCTCACGGAGGAAAGCTTCCACAATCTTCGCGAGTTCAATGCAGGATTCTTACAACGGCTTGTCCTGAAAGATGGATTTAAAAACAGAAGCTGTTTACGGGCCACAACCTGTAAGTATGATTTATTTTTCGTCGATGTGTTTTCCTGTAATAGTTCGTGTTGTTAATTGTACGTTGTAACAAGGAAGTAAACATGACAACGCTCATTTCGCTCTGCAAACCAGTTTGTTAAATGCTCATTCATACGTAGCGTTATCCGACAAACACCTAACGTTACAAACTTTTTAAAATCTCAACAGCGAACTTGGCATTAGTGTAAATTATTCTTTGATTAGAGCTTTTATGTATTGTTTATCTACAGGCATGCTAAACATGGTTCTGTGTTTGATTTGGATACTATAGTAAAGCCAATGTTTAGTGTTCGTTCTTGCGACAGATATTTGGCAAATCGTTCTAAAAATACAAAAGTAACAGTGCCATTCAGGAGCGATCACTATAGATCCGCAGTCTTTACTCTTGAGGACTGAACAGGTTCTGCTCGATCATCTTCACTAAAATTGTCTGGGTCTGATTCGGGCTCAAATTGGTGTGGTTTTATTGACGCCATTGTACTACCCAAAGCACAGACTACCGGTAAAGGTAAGGGGCGTGACGTTTCCGACAAACGTGCACTAGGCGGTTAGCGAATCACAACACACTGGGCCAGCTAACCAATCTGATCCCATTGCGTATTTTTGAGGGACTGGCTTCATACAACCCGGAAACCATCAGACCGTTTTTACAAGGAGGGACAGAGCAGTGTAGAATAAAGGTAAAATATATGAAAAAGAATGCAATTTTTTAAAAACGAAGCATGAACACATGTTACAGTGCACCCCACAAACACAATCAAGCTTTCGAAAGAATGTGTTTTACCACCCCTTTAATACTGAACATTTTTAGCATTCCAGCAGACATACAAACAAAGCACAATATAACTTTTTTTTTTTTTTTAATTATTTGGCCATCTTATCTTATCTTTGGCCTATTATGCCTACAGGTATCATAATCAAATCGAAATCAAAATTAGTTTGTTTGTTCATGAGAGGTTTTGCAAGCCTGTATAACTCAGCGCTGAATAAAAACTCTGTTGGTTTGAGCAGTGAGTGGAGTCTGATTTAATTTAAAACATATTGGCCATTGCGTACAAGAGATCAACTATGTCACCGCTGCAGAAACACGTTGTAAATGGATACATTTGACGTTCTACAGACACAAATACGCACTGGAGCATTTGCCAATATATTATTACAGTATCAACTGAGGGTGCTCTTGCTTGCATTTGAGGGTGCTTGCTTAGACAATTCAGCAGAACAGTGTCTGCAAACGGCCATTTCTGCGTCTTTCTATATACGTCTTTCACTTTAAAGCCTTCTTTAAAGGATTAGTTCACTTTTAAATAAACTTTTGCTGATAATTTACTCACCCCCATGCCATCCAAGATGTCCATGTCTTTCTTTCTGCAGTCGAAAATAAATTAAGGTTTTGGATGAAAACAGTCCAGTGTTTTTCTCCATATAATGGACTTCAATGGGCTCCAAACGGTTCAAGGTCCAAATGAGTTTTATTTCACGATCTATTTTGACCTCACTTAGCGGAAGTAATGGCTGAGCTCAGAGATGATCACGTTCGACTGATAAGAGGTCAAATAATAGCATAAATACTTCTCGGTTTCTCACAGAAACTGATCGTTTCGCTAGATAAGACCCTTATTCCTCGTCTGGTATCGTTTAAAGCCATTTGAAGCTGTACTGAAACTGTCATTTGGACCTTGAACTGTTTGGAGCCCATTGAAGTCCATTATATGGAGAAAATCCCCGGACTGTTTTCATCCAAAACCTTAATTTATTTTTGACTGCAGAAAGAAAGACATGGACATCTTGGATGACATGGGGGTGAGTAAATTATCAGCAAAAGTTTATTAAAAAGTGAACTAATCCTTTAAGCCTTGTTGGTTTATACTCGACGCGTCCGCACGAGCAAGAGCACAGCAAAAATTGTCATCACAGAGTACGTTATTTAAATAATATATCATTATTTTATTTTGCATTACAATTTTATTTTGCATAACAGTAATGAGATTGGGGGAAAGTGTGCTTAATTATCATGAAAAAAATTGTCCTAAAAGTGGGTTTCGTTTCCCCTGAGCAAAAAAAACATTCCTTTTTCTTCTTGGGATTGTGGGGTGAAATGTGACCCGTTTCTTGACATGTTTTGTGAGATTCACCCAGATACTGATCTCTAGACTGCTTGCTATCAATGTCCATGATACTGAAGTGCTGATGCTCGTCTTCAGCCTGACAGATTCATTATAACTATGTCAATTTTTCATTAACAGCTCTGGACACACGTTTGTTCTCACAAGCCAGGAGTGAGTTAGTATATTACTCATATCTCTCATATACGGTCTGTTCCAAAACCTAGTGAACTGCCTCCATAGCAAGCAATGTAAGAAATCATAGGTATGCTCCTGACATGAAGGCTGTTCCATAAGGTAGCATCATCATAAGCAGTATCATAATGCATTTTTTGCACAAGATTAGTGAAAAAATAAATCCGAGATGGCAACCACATGAGGTATACAAAGACTTGAGATGTACATAGGCGGTGCACTCATATTACTATAAATGGGAGAAAGTGGCTGCTCCAAGTCCAACCTGGAAAAAAGCTGTTTTCTTTGTCATGATTTAAGTGTTTAGAAACAAAATGTATGAGACAGTTGTTGTCAGATTTCATTGGTGATCTCAAATATGAAATTTAATCATAAGCTTGGTGAACAGCTTTGGAGAATTTGATGTCCCCCCATTTAAAGAGAGGTTTCGAAGAGGGCCACAAGTGAAATTACTTTCCTTAAAGAGATTTTGGTTCCAGTTCAGTTTATGCAGGCAGATTTGTTTTGTTTTTTTAAAATTCTATTTTAGTGGTTCAGTTACATTTGAATAATAACAAGGATGTCTATTCAATTGAATTCACATAATTTTAACAATAGATTTTTTTAAATGTAAGCAATAATAGTGCCCTATGAAATGTTTTATTTTTTCAGAAAATAATTTTAATTTTTGTTAACACTTTACAATAAGGTTGTATTAGTTAACATTAGTCAATGTATTAGTTAACATAGGTAATGCATTAGTTAACATTAACTAACCATGAAAAACACCTCTGTTTAGCATTAGTTCATCTTTGTTAACGTTAGTTAATAAAAATCCAGCTGTTCATGTTTGTTCATGTTAGTTCACAGTGCATTAACTAATGTTAACAAGATTTTAATAATGCATTAGTAAATGTTGAAATGAACATTAACAAAGATAAATAAATGCTTTATACAGTGAGGAAAATAAGTATTTGAACACCCTGCTATTTTGCAACATGATTTTCCACTTAGAAATCATGGAGGGGTCTGAAATTGTCATCATAGGTGCATGTCCACTGTGAGAGACATAATCTGAAAAAAAAAATCCAGAAATCACAATGTATGATCTTATAACTATTTATTTGTATGAAAACTGCAGCACAACATTTTTTGCAATTCCTTAAATCATAAGCTGTATTATTTATCATTATTTGAGTACATTCTACTGTACAATAGTAATTTCTGTCAAGTTAAAACAAACTTTTATTTTGGCAGGAGGGTATCTTATCATAGTTTTATCAAATGAAATGATATACTCATGAGGTGAACTGTCAGAGCAGCTCTAGAGATGAAATTCATGTGGCGTGTCCTAATATAGTGTGACGGCAGAAGCTGAAAACACAGTTTTGTGCATTGCAGAAATCATAGGGCCCAGTTCAGTAGGTTTTGGAACAGGACTTAATTCCCTAAGCACATTCATACTCATTATTGTACCATGTATCCAATAATAAATGTGTAAGAATAACCTTTTGTTTTCCTTATGTCTAGCAAATACGAAATTCTCCCAGCACGCCAGAGGTGCTGTTGATGAGATCATTCAATCACCGGGTTTCCCTAACTCCCCATATGCTCCAAACTCCTTTGTGCAATGGCAGCTTCGGGGAGACCAAGGCTATGCGCTGAAGTTGGCTTTTGACACCTTCAACCTGGAGCAAAACTGTGGAAATGACTTTGTGAGAGTGTATGACTCGTTGGTCGCCATGGACAAATTCCTTATGGCAGAGTAAGGGAATTGTGAATTGTGTTTGTTAGTGAGGCTGTGTAAGCTACTGAAATATCAAGGTGTGAAATTTCAACATAATTGAGTCTCTCTCTCTATCTCTCTCTCTCAAACAGGAAGTGTGGCTACTATTCTCCCAGTGATCCTTTAACCTTTATCTCATCTCGAAATGTTATGCTGGTCACCTTGGTAACCAACGAAGCAGAAAATTTTCCTGGTTTCAGAGCCCGTGTCACTCAGATCAAGCGAAATGGTAAGCGGTGGTAAAGACAAATCCTGGCTGGCTAAACAAAAAAACACTTGACTGGTTAATAGTACAGGATGCATTAATGTTATAAATATCTCTCACTGGTTCTTCCCTTTTAACAGAACTCACATGTGGTGGTTCATTGACTGGAACCTCTGGTAGTTTCCAATCTCCAAACTTTCCTAATTATTACTCCCCCAACACAACATGTCAGTGGGACATCGAGGTGAGGGCCAAACACTCATGTTGAAACGATTAATGTCATGGTGAACCACTTTTATAACAGATTTTGCTGTTTTATGAGCAGTGAGCACTCATCCGTATCTATTGTTTAAAGGTTCCTGTTGGCAAATTCATCAAGTTGAAGTTCCCCAAGTTTATGGTTTCAACAGGGACACCATGCACAGGAGATTATGTGAATATTGTTGGTAAGAGGTCAGTAATTTAGAGCTTCGGTTAAACTTTTCACAGAATTGTCTATTGTCTGATGTGATTGATCTGATATTCCTCCAAGGGTGCTGGTAAATCATATGACAGCTGTTCCTCTGTGTTTTTGTCTTGTTTTTAGTGCTGTCAATCGATTAAAACAAAACAAATGCATCGCACGTTTTTCTGTAATTAATCGCGATTAAAATCAAGGTTTTAATATTTTTATATTGTAATCATAATCATTTACTTTCCAAATGAATGTAGAAACAACTTAAATAAGTATATTTTAAATAGTATCCATATTTTTATGAATAAGGCCAGTATCACTGATACTAATACTGCTACTGATGTCTCTGACATTTTATTTTTAACATTAATGATAAACATTCAACATTACAGTATAATTAAAAGCTATCAATTATAACATTCATTAGGCTTTAAAAAAATAACTTTTAATTTAAGTGAACATAAATCAGTCTTCACATAAACCCATTATATAAAAAGTCATATTTAACATTTGCCTTCATGTAGGCTATAATCAATATACAGAATTTGAATAGTTATCAAACACTTTACAGTCTTAGCTTCATAAATAATAAATTAATTATGGATTAATCCTTATTACTGTATCCCCCAGAGTTAGATAAATCCATACATACCATTCTCATCTCCGTGCGTGCCATAACTCTGTCTGACGCACCCACCGCTAGCCTAGCTTAGCACAAAGACTGGAAGTAAACGGCTCCAGCTAGCCTACTGCTCAATAAGTGACAAAATAACGGCAACATTTTCCTATTTACATGTTGTGATGTGTATAGTTACATTGTATACTAAGACCGACTGAAAATGAAAGTTGTGATTTACTAGACCGATATGGCTAGGAACTATACTCTCATTCCTGCGTAATGATCAAGGGACTTTGCTGCCGTACCATTAGTGCAGCGGCGCAGTGATATTACACAGCGCCTGAAAATAGTCCCTAGCATGCTCCCTGTGCAATCAGGTTGTCACGTTGGTTATGTTGACGGAAGTTAGCTTATTTTCAGGCGCTGCGTATCATTGCGCCATATTGAGCAGTAGGCTAGCTGGAGCCATTTGCCTCCAGTCTTTGTGCTAAGCTAGGCTAGCGGTGGGTGCGTCAAACAGAGTTATGGCATACACGCAGATGAGAATGGTATGTATGGGCTTATCTAACTCTGGGGGATACGGTGAATAAGCTACTTAAAGCTACACTGTGTGATATTTTCCCCCATCTAGCGGTGAAAAGGTATATGACCATCCAGTAAATATTAGGTTCTGTTCCTCCCAATTCCGATTTCGTTTTAACTCCTACGGTGGCCGTTTTAGTCCAAGATTAACATGGCTTCCAGTTCAATCCAGACACGGTGCCATCGAGTGTTAAAACACGAAAGGCGAAGCTTGAATTTACGGGTATGTCCCTCTTTGGATAATGTACTTTCAAGATGGAGGGGCAACATGGCGACCCCCATTCGAACCCCTTACCCGTATGTATTTTCAATGGCATATTATAAACTTACGAGAATACTTTATAACTTGAAATAAGTAAATATACATTAATGAGCACTTATATTTTTGAAAGAACTAAGTGTTTTTAGCTAAGAATAAACTAAAAAAGTTACACAGTGTAGCTTTAATGACAGACATCACAGCAACTTGTTTATTAGGCTGCTGTCACTTTAAGTGCACTCACGCGCATCTCATTTTCTTACAACTCTTTAAGTTCATTTAAGACGTTATTTAACTAATTTAAGACTGCTCTGGCATTTTGGCATAATTTTGTGGTGTTGTTTGTTCAAGCGTGAAAGAGAACTATTCTGGCACACAAAAAGCATGTTTGCTTTTGTCTTGTCTTGCTTGAATGGTTTAAAAGTGTTGAATAAGATGAATAAGAGCGTGATCATATAATGTAACGCTAGCTAATAGATGAGGAAAAAAAACGGATGCTGCGTCAGCGTTAAACTAAAAAAATGAATCTCATTGATGACAGCACTACTTGTTTTCTAGTAGAAAAAATATATAAACATCCTAAGATTTAATGAGTTTGATTAAGAAGAAAAAAAAAAGGTTACATAAGAAATTCTTCGTTAAAAGAACGCAATCTAAATGACAGCTATTCAGCTATGTCTATTAAACCTTTAACAGATTCGACCAAATCTTGAATTTGTCCATTAAATTCTGCTTAGGCGCTGCCGCTGACCCAGAGAGAGCAGTAGTCCAGTATAGGCATTTAACAGCTAATTTAATTTAACTGCTTCACAAACATTCTTTTGTCTTTTCAACCATACTGTATCACAGTATCATTATTGCTGTGTTATATTATTTCAACCCATCACAGAAATACTGGGATAAAAGTTTATAGTTTGGATAAAAACACTGATGTTTACAGTAGTGATCAAAATGGAGGAAATCACCATCTGAAAGTAACGTGATGCTTCAAATAACGATTGCATCAGTTACATTGTTACACCAGTAGGTGGCAACAAGTGACAGTATTTGTCATTCAATCATTCTTTTAAGAGATTCGTTCAAACACACTGATTCATCCAGTAATGAAACAAGTGAAGCATTTATGAGCAAGTCATTTTTTAAATAGAATGTAGCCATTAACATTTTGTCAGAAACTCTAGTAAATTAAATGTTATTTAGTTTAGTTATTTGTTCAGAATTATGGGACAATTGTGATTGTCCGTTTTTAAACAATACAAATTTGATTCTCAATTTATCCAGAAACTTGCAGCTCTAACTTTCATGCTTTTTGTTTCTTTGCAGCAAATTGTGTGGGCAGCTGCCAACTAATACTATAGTTACCAGCAACAGTAACAAGATGACTGTTGTCTTCTACTCGGATTCATCACGTGTAGATCGAGGTTTTACCGCCACTTATGATGCCTTTGAGCCCTCTGACCGTAAGTAAAGACATAAAAATGGTTTTAAAGTGGTGTCAGTGTGAACATTAGAAAGTGAATTCAGTTTGTGAATCTCTCAGCCTGCCCGGAGCTGTTCCAGTGCGACAACAAACGCTGTGTACAACAAACCTTGCGCTGTGACGGCTGGAACGATTGTGGTGACAGCAGTGATGAGAAGAACTGCAGTAAGTGTTCCCTAAACGTTGTCTTTGATTCAAACACACAATTGCCCTCTGAGTGTGAATTTGAGCTCAGACATGCACTGTGATTGAATGTGGATGGTTTTGACTTCAGAATGTGACTCCAGCATGATCCAGTGCAAAAACGGGTTCTGTAAGCCCCTGTTCTGGCAGTGTGATGGCGTAAATGACTGTGGAGATGATACAGATGAGATTAATTGTGGTAAGACCCTTGGTCCTCTATCTTTTCTTTTCCTTACCTTTTTCCTCTTCATCTCTCTCTGGCTGCATCTGAAACATGAAGAATGCTGCCTCCATTGGCAGTATACGAAAAAGGCATCAAGATGCATCTGAATTCATTGTTTTTGTAACATCCTATATACAAAAATGCCTTAATCTGGTCAGGTTTCGCAAACCGTTTCTTTGTGACATCAAGACGAAACATTAGCATATTGCCCATCCACTTATTGCATACGCAGACACCAGGGAAAACTTAAACCACCTCAAACACTGCAGCGGATACTGGATAGCATCATGCGAGAAGACGCTGTGCTCTACAATGTGTTTATTGTGTTTCATATTGTGCAGGCTGGCTAACCAGCTAACTCACGTTATTACTGTCTTACTGAAATATTAGACTGTAAATCAGCTGTGCACGGGCCACTATTACCTAAAACTGTGTCTATTATTGCAGATTGTCTGTCGTTCTTAATACTTTGAGTAAAGATAAAGGATGGAGCAAGATTTGTTTTGATTAATGTTCCATCAGTCATTGACGTTAGTGCTGGGCTAACGAATGCACTGGTATTAATACAGTGCACCACAATAAATTAGAAAAACACACACACAGGTTTGTTGATGGACACACACTTGTTAATGCTGATGGTGAGGAATTACAGTTGAAGCATCTCATAATGTACCTCAAAATGAGTAGCATCACTGAGAAACGTCCTGCTCAAAGTTGAATAACTGGTTCCTCCAGTGTTTCGTCATCAATTCGGACTCGCGCTGGGCGGACTCTTTACAGTGAGTACAATCGCTGAGCATTGGTTCTGGACGGAGCTGAAGATCAGTTATGGTAATAGCCATTTGTTTCCAAAATACGCGCTGTACGTGGTAGACCTGTCACAACAGACTGGGTCATCTGGCCAATCAGAGCAGAGTATACTCGTGGAAAGGAGGGATTTAGAGAGACTGATTCATCCATGGAGTCGTTGGAGAATTATTGAACATTGTGGTGATGAAATTAAACAGTTTTTTGACCTTTTGGTGCATGTAAACCTGTTGTTGGAGACCTCCAAAACTAAAGTAGGAAACTTTAAAATAGCATAATAGCAGCACTTTAATGTATGATATAGTATGATAGCTATAGGAGAACACATCAGTGATATCAGAGGCCCAAAACTGAGCATAATTTGGTGCAGATGTTATTTATATGGCCAAAAAGTAAGATGAAATCTGATAACTAGTGTAACTGTATAACAGACAACTTACATTAATGATATATACAGTAAATATCAGTTGCCACTTTATATCTCTCAATTATTTTGTAGTACAATATCTAATTGCTTTGTTTTATGATCAAAACATAATGCAATGCAATAAAATGATGGCTGAGATTAAAAAATAAACGTTCCTCAAATGCCTGATGCATCGTATTTGATTAATGCATATTAATGATTTTTTTCTATATAAAATGTTGCTTCCATCCAGTGAGAATTCATGGTGTAATAATGATAACAATATGTAAGTTATTATTACATTTACTATGTGAAAATCAGTAAAGATTTCACAGTAAAAAGACGTGTAACACGACCTGAAGGTGGACGTTTTTATAATTATCCTGAAAGGCCTTATGCTTCCTAAAAATCTATACACTAGCTGCGTTTCCATTGCCCTTTAAATTGTGCAAATTTAAATTTCGAATTGAAAAAACGCCTAATGGAAACATCAATTTCGTAAAAACTCCCATAAATCGCAAAAAATGTACGCTCACGTGACATGATTTTTCAGTTCACAGTTTTTCCGCATTTACAGGTCACCTGACGTACGTAAAAGTCACATGACCATTCTTTAAAGAAAGTGCGTTATGTTTGGACAGAAGTTGAGGCGAGTTCTTTATCAAACTTATAAAAGACAAAAATTATGGGAATACTGGATTCTAAAAGCAATCTGGACCTCGAAGCAGATATGAGGGAGAAACTCCCAGAAACATCACATGAAGCTCTGTTGACGGACCAGGCAGCTGGGACATTATTGCTTTGACATTATTGTCCTCTTTTTTGGCAGGATGTAAGGCTGGACAATTTAAGTGCAATAACGATCAGTGTGTCTCAGAGAAGATGAAGTGTGACGGGACTCGCGACTGTAAAGACGGCTCAGATGAAGATGGATGTTCAAGAGGTGAAAAATTAAATAATGCAAGCTTGATCAGACAATCTAAAAATCTGGTTTATTTTAGTATTATTTTTATCGCATTTAAAATAATCAGAAAATAAATATTTGGAAAATGTTCTGAGACTTGGAGCACTTTCCTTTTCTTCAGCCTTTTTTGTTGATTTTCTTTCTTACAGAGATGTCCTGTGCAGTCTCAACGTTCGCATGCAGTAACAAAAACTGCATCACCAAAAAGAGCCCTCAGTGTGATGGGCTAGATGACTGTGGCGACGGCTCCGATGAGGCCAACTGCAGTGCGTGTCACTCACATCCTCATACCTATACCTCTGTTCTCATATCTAAATCTGCTTGGTTTAACGTTGATTTCTATCTCTCCCTCTTTATTCTCTAGACTGTGGCAAGAAAGCTTACAAGACGTCTCGTGTTGTGGGTGGGGTGGACGCAGTTGTGGGCGAGTTCCCATGGCAGGTCAGCCTCCACATTAAAAACGTGGCTCATGTTTGCGGTGCATCAATCATCAATGAGCGCTGGCTTGTGACGGCTGCCCACTGCGTACAAGACGACAAAATCAAGTGAATTTCCTTTCTGTTTCTCTTCTCTTTTTTTTATCTACAACTTTATCTTTCACTTGAGAAACCACATCAAAACTGAATAACTAAATATAAAACCAAGTGGTATTTATTTTAAATAAAGATGGCAAAATGTTTCACAAAACTGTTGTGACACTTAGGGCCAGATTTACTTACAGTTTGCTCCAGCACAAACCCTAATTTAAATTAAAACCTACTGTCAGTATTTACAAGACAGACACTCACTTATTGCATATGCATTTTTGTTGCCGTTTCCCATTCATTCGGCAAATTCATGGGAGGAGAACATTTAAATAAGTCACGCAACATAAGAACCTTTCACTGAGATTCTGAAAAATACACTGATAATGTGTCCCGGGATCATTTGATTTTGGTTCATTCACACTGCCAGTGATTTTTCTCAAATCTGTGCTTGCGTTCAAACACATCGCATAAAGATCCCTTTAAGACGCGTGATATGAGGATGTGACGTGTAATGTCTCCGCAGCGTCTTAAGTTTGCTTGTGATCTGCGATTTGTCTCTCGAAAAACCACGCTTTTATACTGACTCGATCATAAACTAGCGCATCGCATACTGTTCCACTAAGCTGGTGAACAATCTCCGCTTCAGCGTCATCACTACTACACACCCCTTACGACATTGATCCTGCCTTTTGTTTACACAGAGTGTGTTCTGGGACTAATCCTGGCAATGTTGGTCCCTATTCCGGGATCAATCCTGGGACGTGTTTGCATTCACACAGAAGGCACTCTAGCAATCAACCAAGCGGCAACCTCCCCCAATTTCTCTTAAAGCCAATACGGAAGTGACTTAATCTGCAATTCATCAACTGGCTGCTAGGGACCAGTGATGCGCGGGTCAATGTATAAACAACCCGCACCCGACCAACGTTTTCAACTAACCCGCCCGCAACTCGGACCGCAAAAAAAGAAAAGAAAATATTGTACCCGACCCGCTTCCTGACCCGCATTTTTTAAAAGTAGTACATGCTCATCGTAGCGTCATTGGGCCATAGACGTAGGAAATAGGGGCGAGAGCAGGCAGTTCTTGAGGCGGCCCATCATTTTCCATTTCAGCTGTCTAGATGCATATTATTGATGAATGCGATGTTTGTTTCGACCCTGCTTGAAGAATTCATCAGCAGGTCAACTGAGAGAAGGCCCACTTTTGGAAAAGTGTGAAAGCCCTTAGAGCGCAAACTGTTCTTTTTCTGAATGCTGTATGATATATCCTAGTGTTATGTATTAAAGGCCTGATTTATTAATTTATTTTGTTTCATTTTCTTAACATTTTAAGAAGCTGCATGTGTTATCCAGTCTAATCGAAGTGTGCATCTCTCCCCCAACTTTCCCAACAAAAATCCCGCCCTCTCTCAGAAAATACATAAAACTGACATTACTGAGCTATATGCGTTTAAAAGTAGCCTATTAAAATGGTACAATGGCATTGCTCAGTTCAACGTGTTGTGAAATCCTGTGTCAGCATTTATTCAAAAGTTAATAACGCTCAACATTCAAAAATATTTAATGATATTAAATGTATCATTTTGGATCAACACGCGCATCACTGCTAGGGACAGGCTCTAAAAGGGAGCAGAATCACATTGAGCCTCATGTTAAAATGTCCAACTTCACAGCAGAAAATAAAACATGTTTTCAGCCTGGTACAAATTGTGGTTGTGGTCTATACGGCTAATTTTGCCCTTCCTGACAACTGTGAGGGGGTGAATTATTTTATAACTATTTTATAAAGTCCTGCATATAATTAAGGGCGTGGCCACTTTGAGTGACAGGTGGATTGCTGTCTGTTAGTCATCACGTCACCTCAGCTCTGCCCACGTCCCGCCTCTTTGCCCATTTTCTGTTACCCGGGAGTGACGCGCTGACAAGATGGCAACGGCCTGCTTTGACGCTTTTCAGAAAGCTATGGGTGACGTCACAGACACTACGTCCATATTTTTTTACAGTCTATGGGATCAATGCTCTGGAAAGGGGCTTTAGGTTTATAGTAGACAATTTATTGTTATTTGTGCCATTATTTAACACCCCAAAAAAGCATGTCTTAACCCATTTTACTCTTGCTTCATTTATTTGCCCGAGGAAGACGTTATCCGAACATATTGTTGCATAGGCCATGTTATTTTTACTTTGCTGCGTCTGTGGTGTTGGTAGATTAGCCACACCTGATTATCATTGGTTCTGCTTGTTTGCGACCCAACACTAATTTGCGCTGCTCTTGGTAGTGGTAGGTTGCATTGATCATAATGGAAATGAGCTCCTGCGTCTGTGTTTTTTAATTTGCGCATTGTCAGTAAATCACCCGCAGAACTTTCCCATCTGTGCTTTTATGGTGCTTTTCACGCTAATTTGCCAGTAAGTTTAGTAAATCTGGCCCAATGTGTTCTTCCTGTGTACATTTGAGAGAAACTGACTTCATGCATCACTAAACAATCACCAAAACACCGGTTGATTAAAAAACAGATGCTACTTGGTTTGGTGAAAAAAGCTACTATATTAAAGCTACACTGTTACTTTTGACCCTCTAGTAGGGCTGTAACGATTTGACCAAAAATAAAAATCTCAATTAATTGAGCATTTTACCTCGATTACGATTAATGAACGATTATTTATTTATTTATTTATTTTTATATTTTTGCCCTCATATTTCACTGATAAGGGAATATTTTCCCGACATGGGAAAATTACGTCGGTTAGAGGTTCTAAATTTCGGTTTCGATTAGTTTTCGGTTAATCGTCCAGCCCTACCCTCTAGTGATAATAAACTGCATGCTTGTTTATTTAAGATATTGTTTGTATACTTTTTTGCACACTCTCATTAGTCAAAACTGACAATTCTCTACAATTTTATGGAATATTGCAGTATTTATGAAAAATGATTTATCCGTGCGCATCACAAAATAACTTCCCCTCCCTCTTGCAGCGACATCTCTTCTCTGATGATGTGTTTTGGCGCGAGGGCGGGGCAACCTGTCACTCACATGAGATTGACCAATAGTAAACCACAACCATTCAATCAATTCCCCAACTTGGACAGTCCCGCCCTAAAATGTTTCTTGTTCGAGAAGCCGTTTAACTCTGATATATGTTACAATAGGGAAGAAAAGACTATTGTAACTTCTGTTTTGTGCTGACTTGAATAACATTTTTAGTTTTTTTAAACAAAATAGTGTAGCTTTAATATAATCAATATACCCCGGTTTCACAGACAAAAATGCATGTTTGAGCGGTTTTAACTGAACGCCACTTGATCTGACAGATCTTAAAATATGTCAATGCCATTGTTTTGTCTCAAGATGCACACTAGTAAAAGTTTTTTCTTCTAAGACACGTTTATAAAAGCTACTTTAATATCCTAATTGAACGAAGGCCTAATCCTGGCTTAATCTTAGTCCTGTCTGTGAAATTGGGCCATATTGTTTTAATCTATCAGTTAAATTGGTTAAGGCTTCAAGAGTGGCAGAGAAAACCTTCATCTCTGTATATCTGATGAACCCTCAGGTATTCTCAGCCGGGAACATGGGAAGCATACTTGGGTCTTCACACGCAAAAAGAGAAACTGTCGGCAACAAAGAGATTCCTAAAACAAGTCATTCCTCACCCATCCTACAACCACTACACCTATGACAACGACATCGCTCTGATGGAGCTGGACTCACCCTTGATCTTCAGTGACACCATTAAGCCCATTTGCTTGCCCTCTGCCACTGATGTCTTCGCCACTGGTGAAGTTGTCACTATCAGCGGCTGGGGTGCCACTAGAGAAGGAGGTAAGTAAAAGAACTATACAATGATTTTTACACCTCTCACAAAGCCTGTCATGTTTCACCCCAAGATCAAATTATCTTTTTAAATGTAGTTCTTGTCTTTGATTTGTTATTGGTATGTGTTTTTATTTCAGGTGGTGGAGCGACTGTGCTGCAGAAGGCGCAGGTTCGCATTATCAACAGTACGGTGTGTGATCAACTAATGCAGGGTCAGATCACTTCTCGCATGGTGTGTGCTGGCAATCTGGCAGGAGGAGTGGATGCTTGCCAGGTGAGTTTCTATTGATCACTGGAACAGAAGCACACACTCTTTTAGTGCTTTAGCATACAAGTACAAAGGATTTGCCCTGTAGGGGTGGGCAAAATGACCAGAATCTTAGATCACAATATGAGTAAGTTTATTTTACAATAACGATATATGACTCATGCTGGCAAAAGCAGTCGTAATGCGCACAGGATTATTTTGAGTTACATTGACTTGACTTGAACCTCAAAGACTTGAGACTTGACTTGGACCGCAGGGACTTATGAACATGTCTGGTAAACATATTTAAGTGCGAATGAGAACCATTTCGAGGGGGATGCCAGGTGTGCCGAAGGGTACAAATAATTTTGAAAATCGAATACCAACCCACCAAACGAATATTTGAATATTCTGGTACAGCCTTAGTTGACAAATGTCTACCGGTTAATCCTGTCTACCGGTATATCTCCCACCCCCTAAGAGCATGTATATTTGTATTTTTTTTTTTTCATTATTTTTATATTTAGTGATGCTTGATATATCGGTAGCATATTGTTATCAGTCAAGTGATTTATATTCTTTTTCAATTGGTTGATATTTAATTGGTCGTGCTCATTTCCCCGATTTTGCAGTTTGACATGATCTAACACTCAATTAAAGTTCATCTTTAAAAACACTAACAATTTAATTACACTGTTAAATGTACAGTCGTGGCCAAAAGTATTGGCAGTGACATAAATGTTGTGTTGCACAAAGTTTGCTGCTTCTATATCCAATATCCCCGAAACTTATTTTAATGGAATTTTATGGGTTTTAAAGGGATTGTTCACACAAAAATTGTAATTCTGTCATCATTTACTCACCCTCATGTCGTTCCAAACCTGTAGGACTTTCGTTTGTCTTTGAAACACAAATGAAGGTATTTGTAATGAAATCTGAGAGCTTTCTGTCCCTCCATTGACAGTCTACGCAACTACCACTTTCAAGGCCCAGAAAGGTAGTCAAGACATCATTAAAGTAAACCATGTTACTTTTATAAAGCAACACAAGTGCTTTGCTTTTATGTTTAAAACATAATTTACCACTTTATTTACAAAATATATATATTCCCGTCTGCTCTCGTGAACACGTGTTGTGGGCTTTTTGGTTGATTCTTATAAAAAGACTTTTATTGAACTGAAGCTAGATTTAGTTTTAGATTTTTTTAATCAATTATTAACTTTAAAAACCTTTTATAAATTTTGTTTTGATTTGTTGTTTAGTGAAGTGACATGTGGTGACCCATACTTGGAATTTGTGCTCTGCATTTAACCCATCCAAGTGCATACACACACAGTAGTGAACACACACACCCCGTTCTGTTTTTCACTTGTTTCTCACCATGAATATAGCTATGGTAGCTGGCACGGTGCTAAATTATAAACAAACATTTATTTAGACAAAATATGATTATATAAGAATTATATATATGATTTTTATATCAGCCATTTAAGATAAGATAAGATAAGATAAGATAAACCTTTATTCGTCCCACAGTGGGGAAATTTCTTTGTTACAGCAGCATAAAAAAAATAAAATAAAATAAAAATAATACAAATAAATACAAATATATAAAAAATAGACGAATAAGACATACTATAATTTACAAATATCTACACAACGCAATGTATAAATACAGATGAGAGAGAGTACGTATTGCTGGTAATATTGCACATAGGTAGTATTATTAAATAGTAAAAAAGTAAAAACAGTAACTATCACAGAATTGAACAGTAATAGCAGTGTGTATTTTGGTTAATTGTTCTCTAGGAGTAGCTTTTATTGTACAGTCTAATAGCAGCAGGGAGAAAAGACCTTCTGTATCGCTCCCTCAGACACTTAGGATGTAACAGTCTGTTACTGAAGGAGCTGCTCAACGAGGTAACAGTTTCATACAGGGGGTGGGAGGCATTCTGCAGTAATGTTGATAGTTTTGTTACCATCCTCCTTTCTCCCACCTCCTGTACAGTGTCCAGGGGAATCCCCAGGACTGAGCTGGCCTTCCTGATCAGCTTGTCTAGTCTCTTCCTGTCTGCAGTAGAAATGCTGCTACCCCAGCAGACCACTCCATAAAATATGGCTGATGCCACAACAGAGTCAAAAAAGGTCTTCAGTAGCTCTCCCTGCACTCCAAAAGACCTAAGTCTCCTCAGCAGAAAGAGTCTGCTCTGCCCTTTCTTATAGATTGCCTCAGTGTTGTCAGTCCAGTTTGTTATTTAGGTGAACACCCAGGTATTTATAAGAGTCCACTCTTACAATATCCTTTCCCTGAATGTTTACCAATGGAAGTGATGAAGTTTGTTTGTGCCTACGGAAATCCACCACCAGTTCTTTGGATTTCCCCGCGTTTATCTGGAGGCAGCTCCGTTGGCACCAGTGCGCAAAGTTCTGTACAAGTCCTCTGTACTCTCTGTCATCATCATTCATGATCAGACCGACGATGGCAGAGTCATCAGAGAACTTCTGTAGGTGACAGGTTGCTGAGCTAAACATGAAGTCTGCAGTGTAGATGGTGAAGAGAAACGGGGCAAGAACCGTTCCCTGCGGGGCTCCAGTGTTGCAGACAATCATGTCAGACTCAGTCACGAGTCCGCACCTACAGTGGTCGGTCTGTGAGGTAGTCCAGTATCCAGGCTGACAGATGATGGTCCACTCCCATATACACCATCTTATCTCTCAGGAGCACAGGCTGGATGGTGTTAAAAGCACTAGAGAAGTCAAAAAACATGACTCTCACAGTACCCCCAGCCTTTTCCAGGTGCGAAGTAGCCCGATTTATTGGTTCTTGACCTTTTTTGGTATCGTTCAGAATTGTAATATTGTGCATCCGTAAGTTCCATTTTATTTAAATGTTTCTCTTTATTTCATTGTATTTCTTCCCTCTCGTGTTATTATCATCCATTTAAGTAACACTCTTTTTCCATGCTCAGGGTGACTCTGGCGGTCCTCTGGCTTATTTTATGAATGACCGTATGTACCTGGCGGGAGTGGTGAGCTGGGGTGACGGCTGTGCCCGCAAAAATAAGCCAGGCATCTACACAAACGTCCCAAAATTCAGGGGCTGGATCAAGGAGAAGACGGGAGTATAGAGATTTTGATGAACTGTGAGAAATTGTATGAACTGTTTTGGTTTCTCAGGCCGCAAATCTTTTAATAACACATGGAATAACCCAAGCATTGTGATGTGGCGTCTGGGTGGACAGAGATATACATGTGGACCTGTTTTTACATTTGTCTAAATTGTTTTATATATGTGTATATTTTATGAGGAGAGCGGTATGAGGGTTTTATTCAGTCGTAAGATGTGTAAATAAATCTAATTTTCTCCTTTTAAAGATTTTGTGTTTTTTAGTAACATTCTTGAATTGAAGCTTTTATTTTTTTGATTGTGAATGATTCAGTTGTTTGGTTCTGTACCTTCAGTTTTCTTTGTTTCAGGGAGTGTGTATTTCTGGGGTCACACTCGTACTTAAATGTGAACATCTTAATGCTTATTATGACCTTTGTGCAAAATGTATGTATGTAATGTGACTTTAAACAAAGTTTGAGTTACACATGGAAACACTTGAAAAGAAGTCTTTCAGAATCTGGAGTGCTTTAAATTTGATTCAGGGATTTAGAAACAATTTTTTTTCATGATTTAACAATTTAGCAACATTTACAAATAAAATGTGTATCAAGTTAAAACAGTGTGAAATGTGTAATACGTTCACTAAAAGAGCAACAGGTTACAGTTTCAAATTCCATTCATTTTCTGGACAGGGAGATGTTGTTGTTGTAATAACTTTAAATGAAGACTGCCGATGCCATCTGTATCATTGAAATTGGTGTTTAATAGCAAACTACTACACTACCCATGAATGGACAAATTTGTCATACACACACACACACACACACACACACACACACACTTGTATATACACTTTTAACGTACTTTAAATGCAGAAAATGCATCTGTCTACCATTTCTTAATTTCATCACCTTTATGTTTATAAAATTATCCTGCGGTGTAATCTAATTTAGCTGTCATTCAAATACTACGAGGTCATAAAACTTAATGTATAATTAATTATATTAGAATACAAAAAAGTGGTTGCAAATCTTTTTAGATTAAAGGTGCACTATGTAACTTTTCCGTCTGCTAGAAGTCGCCTATTCAAAACAAAGGCGTAGTTGGATGACGCCACGTTTGAGTGCAGAATCTTGGGACGTGTGGTCTTCACCTCACAGCCGGAGGAAAAGAATCGGGATAGGACTCGGGCAGAAATCATGCTCATGGATGCGATTATGAATGTTACTGTAGTATGAAGCAGAGCAGGATCATGTGTTGGTGGATCTGAACAAGGCCGCTGGAGCGATTGTTAATAAGATGAACGCAACACACGCCTCGTGAGCAGCGGGACTTTTATTATGGCGCCTTTTCCGCTCATGTGTATGAGGTAATGCAGCTCTGTTTATCATATTAGATACAGTTGATTGTGTTGAAAATGATGTTATGACGTTACTCAGTGCGTTCTCTCAGCGGCTGCTATGACACGTGTTGCACACTGCAGTCAAGCATTTCTTCAAAATAAAATCGGAAACCGAAGGGAACGCAGATATGTCATCGACAGGCGACTCCCTCACACGTCCCGGTTCCTTGGTTAAAATAGCAATTTTCTCACGATTTACAAATGGTTGGAAACATTTGGGATATTGTAAGTACTCAACTGAACAAATAACACTGGCCTAATGGTTTTTGGATATTTTACTGCAAAAATGTTACATAGTGCACCTTTAAGTGTAGCCTGCATTATTCAACACGCATGCTGTTGCTGTAGGAACTGTGTACTGGCACTTCGCAGTACCCGGACTGTAAACACACACGGACCACAAACGGTCCCTTCAAGTTATCGCTCCGGTGTTTCGAGAAGCGTAAACATGACAAAAATGCAACCAACAACATATGTGCTTAACAATATCTGAGAGGGAGAAACACGAAAAATATTATCAACGATCATGTGAAATTAATAGTAAATGTATGAGTATTTGAATAGTTGAAAAGCCTGCTGAAAAGTGGATCTTTGGATTACGCTACTATTAAAAATGTCCCATGAGCGAGAGAAGAGCTGGGACTGGGACAGTCCTCGGTGTCGAGCCCAGCTGGACGAGGTGTTTTTTCGCAAGCATGACTACATCCAGACGGGCAGTACCGAACACAGGGAGTTCTGGAGCTTCTTCGAGCGCTTCCAGAGATTCAAAGCCAAGAAAGAGATGTCAGCGTCCAAATCCAGCAGGCAAGAGTCACACGAGGGAAAGGCTAGGAAGAAGTCTGGATCTGTGGATCTGGGGCTTCCAAAGGACTATGATGCCAGATACAAGATCAACATCTCCGTGTGCTCCAAAGACATCGAGGAGCGCCTGGGAGGATCTGAGCACAGGAGGCGCAGGGAGACCTCGGGTCCCGGCGGGCAGGAGATCACAGACTGCCGTCTCGCCCTTCTCCATTTCCTAGATTTCAACCAGAAGCAGAGCTTCAACAAGCTTTCCAAGTTAAGGAGGGAGCAGAAGAGCCTTCCCATCTTCCAGTACCGAGATAGGATAGTGGAGCTAGTGAGGACTCATCCTGTGGTGGTGGTGGCTGGAGACACGGGATGTGGGAAGTCCACGCAGGTTCCCCAGTATCTGCTGGCTTCAGGGTTCGACCACATCGCCTGCACTCAACCGCGCCGCATCGCCTGCATCTCACTGGCCAAGAGAGTCAGCTTTGAGAGCCTCAACCTGTACGGCTCCAAGGTACAAAGATGTTTTACGACATTATTTTCACAACAAATAAACAATTTTGAGAATTGTTAAAAAGTGAAATATTATCATTTCAGTTGGAAGAACTGTACAAAAAATAATTAGTGTTAGGACAAGATTATATTCATTAGGACAATAATGTTTTTGTTGCATTATGGGAATGAAAGTTTGAGATAAAAATGAGCATAACCCATTAAATTAATGCACAATTGCATATTATTTATTTTATGACTAATTAATAGTTTAAACTCTTGAGATTGCTTGACTGTGGGTTTATAATCATTAACAGAAATACTATACAAAGAAATTGTGGTTAATTCAAATTATACCAATTTAATAATATATATATATATATATTTTTTTTTTTGTGTGTGTGTGTGTGTGTGTGTGTGTGTGTGTGTGTGTGTGTGTGTGTGTGTGTGTGTGTGTGTGTGTGTGTGTGTGTGTGTGTGTGTATTTGTATGTATATATATATATACTGATCCGGCATAACATTACATACTTATGTTGAAGTGAATAACACCGATTATCTCTTTATCACGGCACCTGTTAGTGGGTTTGAGGAGCACAACAACGAGTTTGAGGTGTTGACTTGTCCTCCAAATTCCCCAGATCTCAATCCAATCGAGCATCTGTGGGATGTGCTGAACAAACAAGTCCAATCCATAGAGGCTCCACCTCGCAACTTACAGGAATGAAAGGATCTGCTGCTTACATCTTGGTGCCAGATACCACAGCACACCTAATGCAATATTACGACCATAATGTTATGCCTGATAAGTGTATATGTATGTATGTGTGTGTAGTATGTAGTTAGTTTAATAAAATTGATTTTACAGACACATACTCTCTCTCTATCTATCTATATATATATACACACACACACACTCACCTAAAGGATTATTAGGAACACCATACTAATACTGTGTTTGACCCCCTTTCACCTTCAGAACTGCCTTAATTCTACATGGCATTGATTCAACAAGGTGCTGAAAGCATTCTGTAGAAATGTTGGCCCATATTGATAGGATAGCATCTTGCAGTTGATGGAGATTTGTGGGATGCACATCCAGGGCACGAAGCTCCCGTTCCACCACATCCCAAAGATGCTCTATTGGGTTGAGATCTGGTGACTGTGGGGGCCATTTTAGTACAGTGAACTCATTGTCATGTTCAAGAAACCAATTTGAAATGATTCGAGCTTTGTGACATGGTGCATTATCCTGCTGGAAGTAGCCATCAGAGGATGGTACATGGTGGTCATAAAGGGATGGACATGGTCAGAAACAATGCTCAGGTAGGCCGTGGCATTTAAACAATGCCCAATTGGCACTAAGGGGCCTAAAGTGTGCCAAGAAAACATCCCCCACACCATTACACCACCACCACCAGCCTGCACAGTGGTAACAAGGCATGATGGATCCATGTTCTCATTCTGTTTATGCCAAATTCTGACTCAAGTCTCAACAGAAATCGAGACTCATCAGACCAGGCAACATTTTTCCAGTCTTCAACTGTCCAATTTTGGTGAGCTTGTGCAAATTGTAGCCTCTTTTTCCTATTTGTAGTGGAGATGAGTGGTACCCGGTGGGGTCTTCTGCTGTTGTAGCCCATCCGCCTCAAGGTTGTGCGTGTTGTGGCTTCACAAATGCTTTGCTGCATACCTCGGTTGTAACGAGTGGTTATTTCAGTCAAAGTTGCTCTTCTATCAGCTTGAATCAGTCGGCCCATTCTCCTCTGACCTCTAGCATCAACAAGGCATTTTCGCCCACAGGACTGCCGCATACTGGATGTTTTTCCCTTTTCACACCATTCTTTGTAAACCCTAGAAATGGTTGTGCGTGATAATCCCAGTAACTGAGCAGATTGTGAAATACTCAGACCGGCCCGTCTGGCACCAACAACCATGCCACGCTCAAAATTGCTTAAATCACCTTTCTTTCCCATTCTGACATTCAGTTTGGAGTTCAGGAGATTGTCTTGACCAGGACCACACCCCTAAATGCATTGAAGCAACTGCCATGTGATTGGTTGATTAGATAATTGCATTAATGAGAAATTGAACAGGTGTTCCTAATAATCCTTTAGGTGAGTGTATGTATATATATATATATATATATATATATATATATATGGGTTTATAATTGTTAACATAATCACTATACAAAGAAGTGCAGATTAATACTCAGTGGTAGTAGTAAATTAAATGGTAAAATTAAATCCAATTTAGAATTATTCTATTATATATATAAAATTGTATAGTAATAATTTTACTATACAAAGAAGTATTAAGGAATTAATGTTAGAATAGTAGTTAGATTAATGTTAGCTATTAGTAAAAAAAAAATCTAATTTTACTTACTTTAATATATATATATATATATATATATATATATATATATATATATATATATATATATATTAGTATATCCCCAACTTTTAAAACCTCACTATGCAAAAAAAACTTTTTTTTATACAAAATGTGAACGGTGAGAGTTAAAGAATGACAGCACAGAAAACTCTTGAAAATGGGTTGGAAAAACATTTTTGTCTTGTATGTTCCCTCTCCAGGTTGGGTATCAGATCCGCTTTGAGACCAGCCGCACCACAAATACCAAACTTCTGTTCATGACCGAGGGTCTCCTGCTCCGGCAGATCCAGCAGGACGCGTCCCTGGGCCAGTACCAGGTGCTGATCGTGGACGAGGTACATGAGAGACACTTGCACTGTGATTTCCTGCTGGGAGTGCTGCGTTCCCTTCTGCCCCTGCGCACAGACCTGCGGCTGGTCCTCATGTCGGCCACCATCAACATCAAACTCTTCTCCAGCTATTTCAACGACGCACCAGTCCTGCAGGTGCCAGGCAGACTCTTCCCCATTCAGGTGAGCGCTCCTTACTGTTCAAATGCATGTGTTCTTGTAAATCATTTACAGTGTAAGTTCCTCCTGTGCTGTAGGTGATCTACCAGCCCATTCCTCCGGAAGAGCAGGTGTCCCGCTCTGAGAAACTGGACCCGCGGCCGTACCTGCGTGTGCTGCAGGGTATTGACCAGCGGTACTCAGCAGAGGAGAGAGGCGACCTGCTGCTGTTCCTCAGCGGAGTGGCCGAGATTTCCACCATCCAGGAGGCCTGCCAAGCGTACGCCACACACACGCAGCGCTGGATCGTCCTCGCTCTGCACAGCACGCTCTCGCTGGCTCAGCAGGATAAGGTACATCTGCACCAGAGCTGGGGCCTATACCATGAAGCCGGTTAAGCTGGCTATCCAGATATGTTTAAGCTTAGTTTTTGCCAATGCTGGGTTTTAGGTACCATTAAAGAGGTATGGCTTTTAGTTGTGTTCATCTCCATAGTTACTAGTTACGCTCCAGGGCAGGTTGTGTTCTGGATAAGAGATCTCAAAGTGAATTTGGACCAATCAGCTGTGAGCAAAGTGACACACCTCTGATGCAATAAAGTCACTCCCCCTGTTTCTACTCCAAATCAAAGGTCACTACATAGAAAATAGTTTTTTTTACTTTTAGCAATGCTTATTTATAGTAATAATAATTTTGAATTATTTAGAATAGATATCATCTATGTAATTATTATACCCTTAATCAATTACAAGTGTATAATTTTAGTTAATCAATCATTAATAGGCACTTAGTTAAAATGAATATAAATAGCCTATATAAAGGTCATACAAATAAGTTTTAAAATCAATAAATAAAGCAAAAAGAAATACTACATATGAGCTTAAAGGTTCAATTCTCTCTATATATCAACTAAACTAACTTCATAACTTTTACTTGCATATATAAGACATATAAGATTTTTTCCTCTTGTATAGACAGCTCTTTTCTGCCTGCTGTGGTTATTTGTTTAAATTCTTAATATTTTTCAATCATGTGATATTCTGCAGAAGAGAGAAATGAATCTCGCTGCTTCTCTCGTGAGAAGTCAATCTCAGTTTCACTGATCCACAGGATCAAAGCCTGAATAGATTGGTTTGGTTTTGTCAACTCGAAACTAATCCTGTAACCCTGAGTTTGTTACACTCATTCATCATGATCTTTATGCATTAGATGTTTTTATGATTCACTTTAAAACAGTGATTGATTATCATTTCTACCTTTTCTTCTTTTTACGTTAGTGGCATCATGACAGGCCTATTTATTTGGCTATACACTACCATTCAAAAGTTTGGGATCAGTATAAATTAATAGTTTTATTCAGCAAGAATCCATTCATTTGATCAAAAGTGAAAGTAAAAACATTTACGTTACCCCAAAAATCTGTTTTAAATCAATGCTGTTCTTTTGAACTTTCTATTCATCAAAGTATCCTGAAAATAAATGTATCGCAGTTTCCACAGAAATATGAAGCAGCACAACTGTTTTCAACATTGATAATAATAATAAGAAATGTGCTTGAGCAGCAAATCAGCATATTAGAATGCTTTCTGAAGGATCATGTGACACTGAAGACTGGGGTAATGATGCTGAAAATTCAGCTGACATCACAGGAATAAATTGAATTATTATTTTTTAAATATATAGAACACAATTAATTTAATTATAATAATATTACTGTTTTATGTGTTTTTGCTCAAATAAATTGAGCCTTGGTGAGCCGAAGAGATTTCTTTTAAAACATACCTAACCTATTCTTTTGACTTTTTAATAAAAAATATATCAGTAGCTTGAAGTAATTTTCGATGTGTGAACTTTGACCTTCAGGTGTTTGACATATCACCCCCGGGTGTGAGAAAATGCATCATTTCTACCAATATTGCTGAGACCTCTGTCACTATTGATGGAGTGCGCTTTGTCGTTGATTCAGGTAATTCATTCAGTGGAACCTGCACTCATGTTGGCCTATTTTCTATGTTTTTAAAATATTTAATCATTTTCAAGTTTCATTCATTTTATGATTTTAGAGTTTTAGGATAAACATATTTATTTAAAATTGAAATTTAATTTATTACATTTTATGAGACCCTATTTTCTGTTTTTAAAATATTAAAACATATTTAATCATATAAAACATTTAATTGTTTATTTTTTCAATAAAAAATAAATAAATAAAAATCTTGTTTCATTCATTTTACATTCATAAGGTCAATCAATAACATTTTATGAGACCCTAGTTTCTATGTTTTTTATTTATTTTATGATTTTAGAGTTTAAGGACAAAAAATATTTCATTTAGAATTTTTATTAAATCTATGAAATATTATGAGACCCTATTTTCTCTGTGTAATTCTTATAATCATACATTTTATGAGACCCTATTTTCTATGTTTTTAAAATATTAAATTATATTTCATATTTAATCATATGAAATATTTAATTAAAAAAATATTTAAAATTTAAATTAAATCCCAAAAAATGTATGAGAACCTATTTTCTGTTTTTAAAATATATATATTTTAGTTCCATTCATTTGATGATTTTAGATGGTTTCAGAATAAAATTATTTAATTTAGAGTTTTAGGAGTAAAAAGTAATTCATTTAAAATTGAAATGAATTCAATACAATTTTCAGAGACGCTGCCACCAGTTTTTATATCTCTGATGTTTTCCAACAGGAAAAGTGAAAGAAATGAGTTTTGACCCAAAGGCCAAGATGCAGAGACTGCAGGAGTTCTGGATCAGCAGGGCCAGTTCTGAACAGAGAAAAGGGCGCGCAGGCAGAACGGGACCGGGAGTCTGTTACCGACTCTATGCTGAATCTGATTACGACGCCTTTGCCTCATATCCTGTTCCTGAGATCCACAGGGTGGCGCTGGACTCCCTCATCCTTCAGGTGCTCTCTCTCACATCATGAAAACATTGCTTTTTTTAAATCGATGTAGCCTCAGGGCGTATTGTTCTTCGGTGAGACGCTGGACTAAAGCATATTGCAAATGTGTTTGTGCAGATGATGAGCATGGGTCTGGGTGACCCTCGCACTTTTACCTTCATAGACCCTCCTCCCGCTTCCAGTATTCAGACAGCAGTGACATATCTGAGAGAACAGGGGGCGCTAGATGAACACGGGGAGCTCACCTCCATTGGCATGCTGCTGGCTCAACTGCCTGTGGATGTGGTCATTGGTAAAGAACCCTTAGCTGCTGTTTTGTGTAGTTGGTTGAGCTTGCTATGGTATTAATGACATTATAAATGCTCCTACTTGTGTTTGTCCAGGAAAAATGTTGGTTTTGGGTTCCGTCTTCAAACTGGTGGAGCCGGTGCTGACGGTTGCCGCTGCGCTGAGTGTCCAATCTCCATTTCTGCGCAGTGCTCAGCACAACCCGGACTGCTCCACCGCTCGCCAGCCCCTGAACAGCAACCAGGGCGACCCCTTTACACTGATGAACGCCTTTAATGCCTGGGTGCAGGTCAGTCCTCTTGGTTTTTTGCCTGTTTAATTGTGAATCCGTGTTGGAAACCCACGTGAACATTACAAGACTGTCCCTGACATGATTTTTAAAACACTTTTTTGAAATGCATTTTGTGAATTAAATATTCCTTCCGTCAATGTAATACTTGATTTTGTGCATTACTATTAATATGAAACGGAATGTACCAAAACATTTATTACAGACATATTTTTTGGTCCATGACATGTGTCGCTTAAAAGAGATATGAACTCAGAGAATTCAGAGAGGAAAGGCAGAGTTGCAAGATGTTAAGTTCAAATTGAGGGATATAAACTCACCAAGAGATAAAGCCAGAGATTTGTGATAGAATGTCCAAATTGTGAGATATAACCTTTTTTTAAAATAAAAATAAATGAAATCAATCATTTTAAATTGAATTTAGGCACTTCAACAATCATGTACACTATAAAAATGGATATCCATTTTGATATTTGCTAAAGGTTACATTCAACAGTTAAATTGTTACTGTTTTTAAAGATTAACTTTAAGTGAGCGTTAGATGACGTCAAAGGTGATCGAAATGTAAAAAATAGGGTAAATGAGTAATATTGGCTAATATACAACCAATATCAACAGGTGAAAGCAGACCGAGGAAGTGGCTCCAGAAAGTGGTGCAAAAGGAGAGGACTGGAGGAACAGAGGCTTTACGAGATGGTCAACCTCAGACGACAGTTCAAAGTCAGCAGCAGCTTGATATCTATGGTTTCCTCCATGACTTTCTAACAGCTGCGTTTGCCCATGTGACCGATCTTAATTTTGTCATCCGGTTCCTTTACAGGAGCTTCTGCGGAGTCATGGTCTGCTGGAGGCTGATATGGGCAACAGGAAGGAGCCGCAGGACCGAGCCCGGCGCAGAGAGAGACTTACAGAGAGACAGAAGCTCCACCAGCTGAAACGAGACCATGAGCTCCAGGAGAACACCAAGAGGAAAGTTCTCCGCCTGGAGGAAGGGCTGGAGGGAGACGCCTCATCTGGATCTGATGGGGAGGGAGCGAGCTCAAGCAAGAGGAAAAAAGATGGTGCTGAGCAGACTGTGGACATTCAGGTGCCTCAGATGATTCTGATTTTAGATTCCACTCTTCTTCCATTCTTAATTTAATGTACACTACCGTTCACGTTAGGGGTCAGTAAGATTTTTTTTTTATTCAAAGAAATTAATCCTTTTATTCAGCAAGGATAAGGATGCATTACATTTATTAAAAGTGATCATAAATTAAAATAAATACAATATATAATATAAAATAAGGTTTAAAATGTTATAAAAGATTTCTGTTTCATAAATGCTTTTCTTTTTAACTTTCTATTCATCAAATTATCCTGAAAAAAATGCCACAGACTCCACAAAAATATTATACACTGATCAGGCATAACATTATGACCACTGACAGATGAAGTGAATAACACTGATTATCTCTTCATCGCGGCACCTGTTAGTGGGTGGGATATATTAGGCAGCAAGTGAACATTTTGTCCTCAAAGTTGATGTGTTAGAGTCAGGAAAAATGGGCAGGTTTATGGATTTGTGCGAGTTTGACAAGGGCCAAATTGTGATGGTTAGACGACTGGGTCAGATCATCTCCAAAACTGCAGCTCTTGTGGGGTGCTCTAATGTGCCCTGCCACAAAGCAAAACATGGTTCAGGATTGGTTTGAACAAGTAGCACAAGAAGTTTCAGGTGTTGACTTGGCCTCCAAATTCCCCAGATCTCAATCCAATCGAGCATCTGTGGGATGTGCTGAACAAACAAGTCCGATCCATGGAGGCCCCACCTCGCAACTTACCGGACTTAAAGGACCTGCTGCTAACATCTTGGTGCCAGATACCACTGCACACCTTCAGGGGTCTAGTGGAGTCCATGCCTCGACGTGTCAGGGCTGTTTTGGCAGCCAATGGATGGCCAACACAATATTAGGAAGTTGGTCATAATGTTATGCCTTATCTGTGTGTATATATATATATACTCACCTAAAGGATTATTAGGAACACCTGTTCAATTTCTCATTAATGCAATTATCTAATCAACCAATCACATGGCAGTTGCTTCAATGCATTTAGGGGTGTGGTCCTGGTCAAGACAATCTCCTGAACTCCAAACTGAATGTCAGAATGGGAAAGAAAGGTGATTTAAGCAATTTTGAGCGTGACATTGTTGTTGGTGCCAGACGGGCCGGTCTGAGTATTTCACAATCTGCTCAGTTACTGGGATTTTCACGCACAACCATTTCTAGGGTTTACAAAGAATGGTGTGAAAAGGGAAAAACATCCAGTATGCGGCAGTCCTGTGGGCCAAAATGCCTTGTTGATGCTAGAGGTCAGAGGAGAATGGGCCGACTGATTCAAGCTGATAGAAGAGCAACTTTGACTGAAATAACCACTCGTTACAACCGAGGTATGCAGCAAAGCATTTGTGAAGCCACAACACACACAACCTTGAGGCGGATGGGCTACAACAGCAGAAGACCCCACCGGGTACCAATCATCTCCACCACCAATAGGAAAAAGAGGCTACAATTTTCACGTGCTCACCAAAATTGGACAGTTGAAGACTGGAAAAATGTTGCCTGGTCTGATGAGTCTCGATTTCTGTTGAGACATTCAGATGGTAGAGTCAGAATTTGGCGTAAACAAAATGAGAACATGGATCCATCATGCCTTGTTACCACTGTGCAGGCTGGTGGTGGTGGTGTAATGGTGTGGGGGATGTTTTCTTGGCACACTTTAGGCCCCTTAGTGCCAATTGGGCATCTTTTAAATGCCACGGCCTACTTAAGCATTGTTTCTGACCATGTTCATCCCTTTATGATCACCATATACCCATCCTCTGATGGCTACTTCCAGCAGGATAATGCACCATGTCACAAAGCTAGAATCATTTCAAATTGGTTTCTTGAACATGACAATGAGTTCACTGTACTAAAATGGCCCCCACAGTCACCAGATCTCAACCCAATAGAGCATCTTTGGGATGTGGTGGAACGGGAGCTTCGTGCCCTGGATGTGCATCCCACAAATCTCCATCAACTGCAAGATGCTATCCTATCAATATGGGCCAACATTTCTACAGAATGCTTTCAGCACCTTGTTGAATCAATGCCACGTAGAATTAAGGCAGTTCTGAAGGCGAAAGGGGGTCAAACACAGTATTAGTATGGTGTTCCTAATAATCCTTTAGGTGAGTGTGTACTAAAATAACTAAAACAGGAGTAAAAATTTATAAAAACTATATAGATATAAAACTATAAAAAAATTAACAAAAAACAATTACTAAATATTTTACTAAAATGAACATGAAAATATAAAATAAAACTAATTCAAAATATTAATAATAAAAACTTTAATAATACAGTGAGGAAGAATCCAACTACTAACATGGCCAAGACCAAAGAGCTGTCCAAAGACACTAGAGACAAAATTGTACACCTCCACAAGGCTGGAAAGGGCTACGGGGAAATTGCCAAGCAGCTTGGTGAAAAAAGGTCCACTGTTGGAGCAATCATTAGAAAATGGAAGAAGCTAAACATGACTGTCAATCTCCCTCGGACTGGAGCTCCATGCAAGATCTCACCTCGTGGGATCTCCATGATCCTAAGAAAGGTGAGAAATCAGCCCAGAACTACACGGGAGGAGCTGGTCAATGATCTGAAAAGAGCTGGGACCACCGTTTCCAAGGTTACTGTTGGTAATACACTAAGACGTCATGGTTTGAAATCATGCCTGGCACGGAAGGCTCCCCTGCTTAAACCAGCACATGTCAAGGCCCGTCTTAAGTTTGCCAATGACCATTTGGATGATCCAGAGGAGTCATGGGAGAAAGTCATGTGGTCAGATAAGACCAAAAGATAAATTTTTGGTCATAATTCCACTAAACATGTTTGGAGGAAGAATAATGATGAGTACCATCCCAAGAACACCATCCCTACTGTGAAGCATGGGGGTGGTAGCATCATGCTTTGGGGGTGTTTTTCTGCACATGGGACAGGGCGACTGCACTGTATTAAGGAGAGGATGACCGGGGCCATGTATTGCAAGATTTTGGGGAACAACCTCCTTCCCTCAGTTAGAGCATTGAAGATGGGTCGAGGCTGGGTCTTCCAACATGACAATGACCCGAAGCACACAGCCAGGATAACCAAGGAGTGGCTCTGTAAGAAGCATATCAAGGTTCTGACATGGCTTAGCCAGTCTCCAGACCTAAACCCAATAGAGAATCTTTGGAGGGAGCTCAAACTCTGTGTTTCTCAGCGACAGGACAGAAACCTGACTGATCTAGAGAAGATCTGTGTGGAGGAGTGGGCCAAAATCCCTCCTGCAGTGTGTGCAAACCTGGTGAAAAACTACAGGAAACGTTTGACCTCTGTAATTGCAAACAAAGGCTACTGTACCAAATATTAACATTGATTTTCTCAGGTGTTCAAATACTTATTTGCAGCTGTATCATAGAAATAAATAGTTAAAAAATCATACATTGTGATTTCTGGATTTTTTTTTTTTTAGATTATGTCTCTCACAGTGGACATGCACCTACGATGATAATTTCAGACCCCTCCATGATTTCTAAGTGGAAGAACTTGCAAAATAGCAGGGTGTTCGAATACTTATTTTCCTCACTGTATATCAATGATACTAAGAGAATTCACATTAGAGTAATAATAAAATTAGGCAAATGTGTAATAATGACCCAAGGCTTAATCTTGGAATTAAAAATAGGCTTCATTTAATCCTTGGGTTTTCTTACCTTTAGATTTTGAGGTGAAATTTGACACAGGCTTTGTGAGATTCACTCATACTGTACACTTTCTCTGTATCCTCATTGGTTGTCTGGCTCTTACAGGAAGTCAAGTTCAAATTGCGTCACAATGTTAATGAGCTACAGGAAGCTGCACATGCCAGTGCAGATCTGTCGTCACGGCAGCAGGCTCTGCTCAAACTGGTGCTGTGCCGGGGTCTTTACCCACAGCTCGCCATGCCAGATGAGCACAACGCAACCCGCAAAGACTCAGAGCAGGTAATGGCTAAATACACATTAAAGTGCCCCTATTATGCTTTTTTGGATATTACCTTTCATGTAGTTTCAAAGTTCAAGTTATTATCTTCCAAAAGAAAGAACTGATTCTAAACTGCCTGAAACATAGGCCGTAAAAAAATATGGACAACGCGTCTTCACTACCTTCCACTGAAGACAAGTGTAGCCGCCAACATCTGAATAAGGTGCTGACATCTTGCGCTGCTTTTGGGGCCGAGTCTGCGCAGTAGAGAACAGGAAGTAGAGCCGCGATATCAAAAGCCCGCCCACACTCTCGCAGATGCAAAACCTGTGAACCTGAAAATCCCCAAAAAAGTCTGTTGGTGTCTCAGTGACAACTTTACTCAGAGAAGCTGTCAATCATGATGTCACACCCCCGTTTTTATAGCATCAAATAACTAAAACCAACACTTGAAATGACATCTTTGGGAAAAAACATCTTTGGGGAAAAAATTATTTGAAGTGTTATTTGATTGTTTCGTTCGGGGTTATGACCTATACTGGGACCAACCACCTGGGGGCGATCGAGATGCTTTGGCTTCACTTATCCGGACGTGTGCGGCAGGCTTGGCCTGAAACAAGTCTTCAGTAATTCCAGTCTTACTTCCTGCTCGATCCTAAATAGGTTTGTAACACATGCATAATGCCAGCCTATGGTCTTTATCGTCTACCCGCGAACAACGTCTACGTTGACCCGCCCACAAGCACTATAGTTGAAGCTGAGACTAGAAAAAATTTGGTTTGTGTTGTCAACATGTCAAGAAGATGCTGTTTTCTGTGCAGCGAAAGCATCTTGACCAATCAGAGCAGAGTAGACTAATCACAACAGACTGGGCCTTCTGACCAATCAGAGCAGAGTAGACTAATCACAACAGACTGGGCCATCTGACCAATCAGAGCCGAGTAGACCAATCACAACAGACTGGACCATCGACCAATCAGAGCAGAGTAGACCAATCACAACAGACTGGGCCATCTGACCAATCAGAGCAGAGTAGACCAATCACAACAGACTGGGCCTTCTGACCAATCAGAGCAGAGTAGACTAATCACAACAGACTGGGCCATCTGACCAATCAGAGCAGAGTAGACCAATCACAACAGACTGGGCCATCTGACCAATCAGAGCAGAGTAGGCTCTCAGAAAGGAGGGGTTTAAAGAGACCGTGAACTGTTTCAGATGCTGCATTATTATGAGAAAATGAAAGTGTTTTTTGACCTTGGGTGTATGTAAACCTATTGTAGGAGACCTCCAAAACAAAATTAGGAGCCTTTAACATAGCATAATAGTGTCACTTTAATATCCACTGTAATTTCAGCCAACTTTGGACAGTTAACATGTTTTGTGTGTGTGTTAGGTTTTCCACACACGTAATAAACAAGGTGTTGTGATCCACCCAACCAGCGTGTTTGCCATTGACCCTGAAGTTCTCCATGTTCCCGATCACGAGTCCAGCGAGTTTGGTACACACTCCTTTTTGCAGTAAGACAGGCATCGTGACCGTCACTTTCCTCTTTTTCACTGTTGCACTCTTACATTCCCTCTGTAGGTGCTGATAAAGGGCAGAGCAATAGGCATCAGTTATTGGCTTTCGTTACTCTGCTAGAAACAAACAAGCCTTACGTCTCAAACTGTGTGCGGATCCCAGCCCTACAGGTCAGTGAACGCTGAGAGAATTATAACCATTATTTTCACTTTATTATTGCAAGTATGCATTAAATTGATCAAAGTTACTTTAAATGCATTTATAATGTTACAATAGATTTCTATTTCAAATAAGTGCTGTTCATTTGAACTTTCTATTCATCAAAGAATCCTGAAAAATTGCATCTCGGTTTCCACAAAAATGTTAAGCAGCACAACTGTTTTCAACATTGATAATAATAAGAAGTGTTTCTTGAGCAGCAAATCAGCATGTTAGAATGATTTCTGAAGGATCCTGTGAAAATTTCTGTTTTGAGTTGACTACTCTTGGTCAAATAAATGCAGTCTTGGCGAGCATAAGATACTTCAAAAGATTTCAAAATCCCACACTTTTGAAAAGTAGTTTACATGCTAAAACCTTTTTAAAGTAGATTTTTTTCCCTTTTCTTTGCCGTTGACCTTCCTCCTGTAGGCCCTTCTGCTGGTGGCTAACTCTGTGGACACTAACGCGGACTGTACGCGTGTGGTGGTGGACGGCTGGCTGGAGCTGGGCTTGACTGACGGAGACACGGCCATGAAAGTGATCTCCTCTGCCCTCACTCTGCGGGGTGAATGGGAGAGGCTGCTTCAGGCTCAGCTCGGACAGGGCGGCCCGGGTAGCTCCGCTGGACTTGGGCTGAGTGGGCCCAAAGTTTCCCGCAGAGAACTGGAAAAGCTCTGTGAGGGACTTGTGCGGTTTCTGCTGTATACTGAGGTAGCGAGGCAAACATAATAATACACCCGTGTTATTAATCTGGGTAAAACACACATGGAGTCACATGATAATGACTTTCTCTCATAGGTTAGTTACAGTCTGAGGCGTCTGGCAGGGCTGCAGTCTCAGAACCTTTACATCGGACCCCAGCAGGATCCGGATCTGTCTTCCGCTGCAGCTCTCGGCTCTCTGTTCCCCGGCATGAAGGCGGAGCCAGATGCCATTAAAGGAGGCATGCGTCTGTGCAGCTACTTCACTTACAACTGTCTATGTGTAAGTGTTCTTTCCTATGGTAGTTTATTTCCACCGCGGAATAAAAATTTATCAATAAAAATTTATCAAAAATATAATTTTGACTTTTTATCTGAATGTCTTTCTTCTCACAATTCTGATATAAGATATAAACTCAGAATTGTGATTTATAAACTAAAAAAGATATAAACTACAAAACTTGCCCATTGGCCCCTGTCCATCATGGCCTCCTAATCATCCCCATATGTATATAGATTGGCTTCATCACTCTGTCTCCTCTCCACCAATCAGCTGGAGTGTGGTTGGCGTTCTGGCACAATATGGCTGCCGTCGCATCATCCAGGTGGTTCTGCACTTTGGTGATGGTTGAGGAGATTCCCCCCTTCTTTGTAAAGTGATTTGAGTGCCTAGAAAAGCGTTATATAAATGTAACAAATTATAAATTATAATTAATTATAAAACTTGCAATTTCCTTTTTTTAATCCGCAGCATTTTTTTTTGAGATGTCAGAATTGTGAGATGTAAATTCAGAATTCCCTAGAAAAGTCAAAGGTGCGAGATGTAAACTCAAAATTCCCAGAAAAGTCAAAATCGAGAGATGGAAACTCAGAATTCCCTAGAAAAGTCAAAATCGAGAGATGGAAACTCAGAATTCCCTAGAAAAGTCCAAATCGAGAGAAGGAAACTCAGAATTCCCTAGAAAAGTCCAAATCGAGAGAAGGAAACTCAGAATTCCCAAGAAAAGTCCAAATCGAGAGATGGAAACTCAGAATTCCCTAGAAAAGTCAAAATCGAGAGATGGAAACTCAGAATTCCCTAGAAAAGTCCAAATCGAGAGAAGGAAACTCAGAATTCCCAAGAAAAGTCCAAATCGAGAGATGGAAACTCAGAATTCCCTAGAAAAGTCAAAATCGAGAGATGGAAACTCAGAATTCCCTAGAAAAGTCCAAATCGAGAGAAGGAAACTCAGAATTCCCTAGAAAAGTCCAAATCGAGAGAAGGAAACTCAGAATTCCCAAGAAAAGTCCAAATCGAGAGAAGGAAACTCAGAATTCCCAAGAAAAGTCCAAATCGAGAGATGGAAACTCAGAATTCCCTAGAAAAGTCAAAATCGAGAGATGGAAACTCAGAATTCCCTAGAAAAGTCAAAATCGAGAGATGGAAACTCAGAATTCCCGAGAAAAGTCCAAATCGAGAAATGGAAACTCAGAATTCCCAAGAAAAGTCAGAATTGCAATATCTAAACTTAGAATTCCTAAAAAAGTCGGAATGGATATGTAAACTCGCAATTCCGAGAGGTCAAAATTGCAATATGTAAATTCAGAATTCCCTAGAAAAGTCAAAGGTGCGAGATGTAAACTCAAAATTCCCGGAAAGGTCAAAATTGAGACATGGAAACTCAGAATTCCCGAGAAAAGTCAAAATCGAGAGATGGAAACTCAGAATTCCCTAGAAAAGTCAAAATCGAGAGATGGAAACTCAGAATTCCCTAGAAAAGTCAAAATCGAGAGATGGAAACTCAGAATTCCCAAGAAAAGTCCAAATCGAGAGATGGAAACTCAGAATTCCCTAGAAAAGTCCAAATCGAGAGATGGAAACTCAGAATTCCCAAGAAAAGTCCAAATCGAGAGATGGAAACTCAGAATTCCCAAGAAAAGTCCAAATCGAGAGATGGAAACTCAGAATTCCCAAGAAAAGTCCAAATCGAGAGATGGAAACTCAGAATTCCCTAGAAAAGTCCAAATCGAGAGAAGGAAACTCAGAATTCCCAAGAAAAGTCCAAATCGAGAGATGGAAACTCAGAATTCCCTAGAAAAGTCAAAATCGAGAGATGGAAACTCAGAATTCCCAAGAAAAGTCCAAATCGAGAGATGGAAACTCAGAATTCCCTAGAAAAGTCCAAATCGAGAGATGGAAACTCAGAATTCCCAAGAAAAGTCCAAATCGAGAGATGGAAACTCAGAATTCCCAAGAAAAGTCCAAATCGAGAGATGGAAACTCAGAATTCCCAAGAAAAGTCCAAATCGAGAGATGGAAACTCAGAATTCCCTAGAAAAGTCCAAATCGAGAGAAGGAAACTCAGAATTCCCAAGAAAAGTCCAAATCGAGAGAAGGAAACTCAGAATTCCCAAGAAAAGTCCAAATCGAGAGATGGAAACTCAGAATTCCCTAGAAAAGTCCAAATCGAGAGATGGAAACTCAGAATTCCCAAGAAAAGTCCAAATCGAGAGATGGAAACTCAGAATTCCCTAGAAAAGTCCAAATCGAGAGAAGGAAACTCAGAATTCCCAAGAAAAGTCCAAATCGAGAGATGGAAACTCAGAATTCCCTAGAAAAGTCAAAATCGAGAGATGGAAACTCAGAATTCCCTAGAAAAGTCCAAATCGAGAGAAGGAAACTCAGAATTCCCTAGAAAAGTCCAAATCGAGAGAAGGAAACTCAGAATTCCCAAGAAAAGTCCAAATCGAGAGAAGGAAACTCAGAATTCCCAAGAAAAGTCCAAATCGAGAGATGGAAACTCAGAATTCCCTAGAAAAGTCAAAATCGAGAGATGGAAACTCAGAATTCCCTAGAAAAGTCAAAATCGAGAGATGGAAACTCAGAATTCCCGAGAAAAGTCCAAATCGAGAAATGGAAACTCAGAATTCCCAAGAAAAGTCAGAATTGCAATATCTAAACTTAGAATTCCTAAAAAAGTCGGAATGGATATGTAAACTCGCAATTCCGAGAGGTCAAAATTGCAATATGTAAATTCAGAATTCCCTAGAAAAGTCAAAGGTGCGAGATGTAAACTCAAAATTCCCGGAAAGGTCAAAATTGAGACATGGAAACTCAGAATTCCCGAGAAAAGTCAAAATCGAGAGATGGAAACTCAGAATTCCCTAGAAAAGTCCAAATCGAGAGATGGAAACTCAGAATTCCCTAGAAAAGTCAAAATCGAGAGATGGAAACTCAGAATTCCCTAGAAAAGTCCAAATCGAGAGAAGGAAACTCAGAATTCCCTAGAAAAGTCCAAATCGAGAGAAGGAAACTCAGAATTCCCAAGAAAAGTCCAAATCGAGAGAAGGAAACTCAGAATTCCCGTGAAAAGTCCAAATCGAGAAATGGAAACTCAGAATTCCCAAGAAAAGTCAGAATTGCAATATCTAAACTTAGAATTCCTAAAAAAGTCTGAATTGATATGTAAATTCAGAATTCCGAGAAAAGTCAAAATTGAGAGATGGAAACTCAAAAGTTCAGATAAATGTTAGAATTGTGTGATGTAAACTTAGAATTCACAAAAAAAGGCATAATTGAGAGAAGTCTAAATTGTGAAATGTAAATTCAAAATTCTGAAAAAAAGTCTGAATTGAGATGTAAACTCAGAATTCTGAGGTCAAAATTCCCAAAAAACTAAGAATTGAGATGTAAACTCGCAATTACGAGTTTTTAACTTGTAGTTGTGAGACATATACTCACAATTATGAGAAAAAAAAGTTAATTATGAGATGTTGCAATTACCTTTTTTCTTGTTTTATTCCATTAAAGAAACAAGCTTCCATGCTTTCCAGAGTGTGTGGAAAGAATGTGCTCAAAAGTCTTCTCTTTCTTTCAGTCCTTTAACGCCGCCACTTCTTATGCTTTTAATGTGTCATGTAGGACTCTAAGGACCTGTACAGTGAATGTTTACGCACTTTTTGGAGCTGCCCTCACTGTGACTTTTATATGCCCCTGACGCCCCTGGAGCGCATGCAACATGAGGCCACCTGCAGGCCACCGGAGGAACAGCAGCCTGAGGAAGGTGAGCGGCAGGATCTCGTTTATGAATCATTTCATCTCATAAAGCAGCTTTTGTGGTTCATTCTTTCACTGTAAAGATTTAGATGTCTTGTTGTAGGCCAACTCTTGATGTTCGCATCACCCTCTGCAAAGAAACGAATAGGATTTTTCCTTTTGGCCTTTGGATTAATGCAGAATGTGGTTAAGGTTTATGGATCTTACACGTTTTGTTCATCATGACAATCTTCACAAATTAACAACTTTTATGACCTTTGAAGTCTAAATGCAATCGGCAAAACTTAAAAGCTAAAAGCATAACTACACCACAGTCACATGACTTTACCGTTAAGCTTCTGACAACTCTTTCAGTCTTTATTTAAAAACATTCTGCCTGTAAGTTGAGTTGAGTTGAGTTAGAATAGTCTGCAAGAGCACGGTAATGAACACAACGAGGCTGTGAAAGCAGACCAGTGAATGGATTCGGCTGATGACGTTTAATGGCATTTATAACCTCGTTAGCAACCGCCTTTTTCAAGACAATTAAAACTTTTAAAGATCTCACGTTGTGTTTTACTGATGTATTTTATGCAGAATAAAACGTGGAAATATCCTGGGCTTGTATTAACCATATTTTTGCTTCTTGAAATAAACTAAACATTATCTGAAATCAAATAAAATGTAAAAATATAATTCAATTTATTTCTTTTATTTCAGCCAGTTGCCAAGGAAACATTTCTCATGTACTAACAAAACTAAACCTGAAATTAAAATGAATAAAAACAATAGACATATTCAAAAATATTAATGAAAATGACAAAAAAATAAAAAAAATAAAAACTAATTTAAAATATGATGTATTATTTATTAAAATAGTACTGATAATAAATATAAATGTATTATGTAAAGGTTTATGGCAACAATTTATTTTACAGTGTCCTTGTTACATATGTTACGTGCACTTACCATAAATTATGCATAATTACATGCAACTAACCCTCAAAACCAAAACCTTAATCCTATAGTACGTATGTTTTAATTAATATTACTCAGTACTTAAATATATACAATGACACCTTAAAATAAAGTGTAACCAAATTTATATATAAGTTTATTGTGTGTGTGTGTGTGTGTGTGTGTGTGTGTGTGTGTGTGTGTGTGTGTGTGTGCGTGTGTGTGTGTCTTCTCAAGTCTAGCTATAAGTGCTAGCTATAAGTAGATTTGCTCTAGCACTAATCAGTTCTACACAGTCAATGCTTTTTCTTTGTTTTCACAGAGTCTGAAAGTGAAAAAGTGTCCTCATCGTCTTCATCTGGCCTGACCAGGGTCTATCACTGTGATATCTGTAATAAAAACCTGACTCTCACCTCAACTGAGATCCTAAAACACAAACGCCAGCACATGTCCTGAGCTCAGACTTAAAGACCTTCTCTGTCCATCCAGCTCCTCTGTGTTTATAATCTCTCCATTACATTTTTTAATAAATGTGAAAACTCTCTTGAATGTGCTGTAATTCTTCTGCTTGTTTTTAATTGAGTGTACTTGGCCCTGGAATGGCATTGCACGGACTGATGCGGCCCCTTGTGGACAATCATGGGGTGCGTGTTGAAAAGTGGCTCCACGTAGTGGTCACAGTGATTATTGGAGGAATATCAGGCAGAACTGTCAGGAACTATTTTAAATATTATTTTTATGATTTTCATCAGTGCTGTCAAATTGATTAATCATTATTAATTTCATCTAACATAAATAAAATTAATAAATCTAACATAAATAACATTGTGTGTGTGTGTGTCTCCTATCCATGCAATATATGGCTCTATATCAGCGCGGCTGTGATTCGGCCATATCGCACGGATATGAGTGTGATATTGCGTTTCTACAACAGTACAGCACGTGTGTAAATTAATACGAAACAACAACGGAGTGTCTTTTGAATCTTGTTATTTTCAATAAAAAATTATAAAAAAAACTTTTGTGCAGAACTACTTCCTTCCGCCGCGGATTCAAATCTCAGGTTGACAGTTTAACTGTTGAGCCCAAGCCTTCGTTATTAATAACGTCCATGGGCGTCGGAAGCAAAAAAAATGTGGGTGGGTCCTCAGAAATTTTTTAATGGAGTAGATGCCAATTGCATTAAGTACAAATATACCACTTTGCTTGCTAAATGTATAGTTTCGAAAGACAAAATTACGGAAATCGCCATATTATTGAGAGCGGTAGTAGTGTAGGGGTAAGACGCACAACGTCTAGTTTTGACACAAATCGACCTGCGGTTCGAGTCCGCCTTTCGCCGAGCTCAATCTTCTCCCTTTTCCCATCACATATCAGATCGGAAAGGCATTTATTTTCAATAAAAATGAAGAAAATATTAGAAAAGTGGAAATAAAGCATCTAACGTGTTTAATAATAAGTGTTTATCGATTAGGGGTAGGTAAACAGACATGTGCTGAATGTTAGAGATGATAAAAGTGAGTGGGTCCAATATCATTGATCGTAAAAAGTGGGTCTGTCTTGTCCCACTTTTGGTTCCGACGCCCATGATAACGTCACTGTAGAACTAATAACATTGAGCCGTTTCAGTGAAGTAGTTCAGTAATACACAATTCACTGTATTAAGCCTTGTTTATACTCGACGCGTCCGCAAGAGCGCAAGGGTGCGCGCGGCAAAAATGGTGTCAACACGTGGGCGGGCGGTCGGTTTTTGGTGAAGCGTACTAAAATAAATATCATCGCCTGTGTACATTAGCCCACTTCTTCTCAACGCTTTTTCCTAAAAGTTTATAGAACAATTACTCCGCGTCGCCCTCGGAGTATCTAGCTGATATTCTTCAGGTTAATCTTATATTCATAATCACAAAATCAGTTTGAATGTCCACTGAGGATCTTGTCTTTGCCCAGTTAAGGGGATTTCCCATAACCTTGCTAGTCAGTGCATTTGTTAGTTGTCTTGTTTGAGTCCCTTTCAAAATAAAAGTCTGTCTCTTGTCAACTTGAGATTTGAATCCGTGGCGGAAGGAAGTAGTTCAGCACAAAATAAGGTTTTTAAAGACACTCCGTTGTTGTTTCTTATTAATTTACACACGTGAGCCGTTGAACTGTTGTATAAACGGAATATCACACTCTTAGCCGTGCGATATGGCTGTATATCAGCACGGCTGTGATTTGGCTGTAGGCACAAGGCCACACACTCACATATAGTGTATGATTGCCTACAGGGGAATTACAGCCATGCTAACATAGAGCTGATATTGCATTGTGTGATATTGCTTGTATATATTTATACAAGAGTTCTTGTACAAAGGTGAGGAGACTTACACACTATAGGTTGATTTATACACATTTCAACCATAGACTATGGTTAATGGACTCATGGGCGTCAGAAGCAAAAAAAAATGTGGGTGGGTCCTCAGAATTTTTTTTACTGGAATAGATGCCAATAAGTACAAATATACCACTTTGCTTGCTAAGCAAATAGGAAAGACAAAATTACAGGAATCGCCATATCATTGAGGGCAGCAGTAGTGTAGGGGTAAGACGCACGGCATTTAATTTTGACACAAGTCGACCCGCGCTTCGAATAAAGCGTCTAACATGTGTTTAATAATAAGTGTTTATCGATTAGGGGTAGGTAAACAGAAATGTGCTGAATGTTAGAGACGATAAAAGTGAGTGGGTCCAATATCATTGATCGTAAAAAGTGGGTGGGTCTTGTCCCACCCACAAACAATGGTTCCGACGCCCATGAATGGACTATATGGACGTAGTGTCCGTGACGTCACCCATAGTTTTCTGGAGAGCAGTTTTGAAACTTAAAGCCGACCGCCATCTTGGCAGCATGTCACACCCGGATAACTGAAAATGGGCAAAGAGGCGGGACGTGGGTGGAGCTGAGGTGACTGGTTGCTGAAACCACGCCTGCCTAGCTCGACTGTAGTGGCAATCCACCTGTCACTCAAGTGGCCACACCTTTAATTATGCAGAACTTAAAAGGCTTAAGAGTTGATATGGGGGAGATACAGCTTTGACTCCCTTTTGGAGCCTGTCTCTAGTGGCCAGTCGATAAACTTCCGTGTTGGTTCCAAGCGAGACTGTGGAAGGTTGCCGCTTGGTTTTAATATGCTTCCATTCATAGAGATTTTTCGATGGCTGCCGAGGCTTTTTAGGACGGGTGGAATCTGTGATCTCTGACCCAGTTTGTTTGCTGTCTTTCATGGCAGCAATACGCTGTGTTTTCCACCAACTGGCATCCTGGGGTGTCTAAATACTATTGGGTAAATTGGCAACGTGCATTAGCCTATCGCACAGACCAAAACAAAAACAGACATTCCGACATGGAACGCACATTTCAAAGTAAAATAAAAGCATTGTTTTTTTGGAGAAACAAGTATGAGAACTGAGCATGTTTTATGGTATTTTTATGCTTTAGTACAGTCAGAAACTTACACACAGCACCTTTAAGCTGATATAATTCATTTGGGGTATATCAAACGGGCAATCTTTGGTCTTATTAATCTATAACATGTTCCAGAGCTAATCGATTTTGGTCAAGGGGAAAATTAAGTTTCATAACTTTATAGGCTATATTAGTCCTGTATGGCCTGCTAGAACGCTGCTTTTGTATGTTTGACTGAATTGTTTGCTTTTATTTCCTATCGTCTTTTATAATGGCTGTTGTTGTTAATTTAAATATTGTTCAATAAATATTCCCTTACAAAAAAATAACTGCAGTACATTGAAGTAAAACTGCAATTTTTTTGTGTCCAAAAAACTGCATTTTTCTACATGTAACAACTCCAGTATTACTTTAAAAAACGGCAGTATTTTTTTAAGGGTTATTTTATATAAATATACCGTTTTTTTGGTATTGAGAAATGGCCCGTTAGTGATTGCAATAGCGACTTCGGTAACAGTCACATTATTACACCATTAGATGGCGGCCAAAGAGTAGCCTAGACTGTCTTTATGAGTGACTGGTTGTAAACAAGGAAGTTGTTTCAGCGCTGTTAATCTTTTATAAAGACAAAATATCGCATTCCTGAGTGGACATTCAAACTGACTTTTTTAATGGATATTAATGGACATTGACCTGAAGAATGAATGCTATATCAGATGCAGGTAATACACTCGTTTAGTCGATCTTTCTCTCATAATAATACTGGCGACTCAACGTCACTTCATAGTGATGTGTCGTTCATGAACGATTCGTTCATTTTGAACGAATCTTTAATATGACTCGAGAACAACGGGTTGTCTCAGAGAGCGATTCGTTCATTTTGTGTTGACTGTGCATGCGCATCATCCCATATGTTCTGTACAGGAAACAGAATTGATTAGTTCGCCAGTCTCGAGTCATTCGTTCATCAAGTCCCAGCCCATAGGCAAGGTTATGCAGTCACCGGAAACAGAAAAGATTAGTTCATCTCTCGAGTCTTCTCGTTCAAATCGTTCGTTCAAGTCCCCATAGGCTGAATGCAGAAACGGCTCATCTCTTTGTCACGTGACGTGACAAGTGTTGGATACAGAAATTTGTTAATTCCTTTACAGTCTATGGTTAATTCACAATTCCTTACAAACAAGTGAGGGTTTTTTTATGTTTGTTTAGTTCAGTTCTTTTAGCTAGTTTAATTGATTTTCCTATGAAGCCTGGACACATTGGGTTGTTCAGAACGGATAGGCATAACAAATGTTTATTGCACATATATTCTGATGATTTTATAATAATAAATATATTACAACATGCAGTCAATAATACGACTGTAATATTGTATATGTTGCGAGACACTGAACAGTTAAGGGGTCACGTGAAAAAAGAATGAACGACTTGAACGAGAAGACTCGAGAGATGAACTAATCTTTTCTGTTTCCGGTGACTGCATATTGATATGGGTCTGGAACTTGATGAACGAATGACTTAAACCTGAAGACTCGAGGCTGGTGAACTAATCAATTCTGTTTCCGGACGCATGTATTACATGAGGCTGTCACGGCCCAGATCAGACATGATGACTGAACTAACGGCTCACACCCGAGAGGTGAACTAAACTTTCCAGGGAACAGACGTGTTTAAATATGAAGTGACAAAGGAAAGCACGATTTGGATCGGGAGGTGAGGTGAACTAACAGACTGCATACATAGACTGAATCAATTTAAGCAATTCATTAATAATTTATTTCTCAAAGTTTGGCCATGGCTGCATTAGCTTATAGTTTATTTTTTATTCCAAAAGTACTAAATGTGTTGAAAAATGTAGCATGTAACGTTTTAATTAGTTTCTGCTGAAATGAACGAAATTACTTGAAAAAAGATTTGTTCATTTTGCTGAACGAGATTCAAAGATCCAAGTCAGTAAAATGATCCGAACTTCCCATCACTACTTCGTTACTACTAAAGTGACGTTATTGGTAACAAAGGCTTGGGCTCAACTGTTAAACGGTCAATCTGAGATTTGAGTATGTGCCGGAAGGATGTAGTTCTGCACAAAAGAGATTTTAAAGACACTCTGTTGTTGTTTCTGATTTATCTACGCACTTGTGCCGTAGAACTGTTGTATAAACGCAATATCACACACTTAGCCGTGTTATATGGCTGTATATAACTAAGCCCTAGGCACGAGGCCGCACACACACATATCGATTTGACAGTACTAATATATACACACATAATGGTGGTGGTGTTTGTTATATGATGTATACTGCTTTTAATTTACTGTATTTTGGGGGAACTTTAATTGTCATAAAAATACTTTATTGATAGTCTTAGTTTACGTATATACGTAATATAATTTATTATATTTTTCTTTGATTTTGGGGCGCAATATGACCTGGGCAGTTCTTCGTGAAATCCGTCCTATTCCAAGTGGATATTCGGAGCACAATGCACGATTGCTCTCAAATACACCACACTTATATTGTGGTTATGAGTGAATGCTGTATTATGCCATCCCAGTATTAGTGTACTAATGCACATAAACACATGTAAACACGATTCAGAGTGCAAACTTTTCATTAAAATATAGAGTTAGGGTTTAATTAATGATACAAACCCACGATATGTAACACCTCAAAGCAGCAAATTGGCACAAAGTCAGAGAAGTAAGACAGCACAGAAAATAAAAACCCGTCTCCAAAAATAAATAAAGAATTAGAATAAATATCTCAATAAATATATAAACAGGTAATATTTTCCATTGATTACTTTTCAAACTAATAGACACATACATTTTAAAATATGCACATTGGCAGAAATAAAGAACCCGAAAAAGAAAATGAGTATTTAGGTACATCGTTACTTAGAAATTATAGGTTATTGGTTAAATAAATCAAAAGGCACATTTATTAATAGGATTTATGACTAGGGCCCTCAAGGGTGGTCTCATCTCTCAAAGTTCTCTTATTTCCAGTGCTATTTTTGGGTCTTTTTGTGTTTCTCTACTATTCTGCCCATAAAGAGTGAGTGAGTGAGTGTGTGTGAGTGCAAGAGAATGTTTCACGTCTTTGAAAATGGACTGAAATGAGTCCAAATGCACAATGATATACAATGCATGTTTGTAGATTGAATGGTCCAGTGGTTCATCCTGCTGTAAAAACCCTTTTCTTTTAAAGTGACTCTAATGAGCAGTTGATACAACATTGATTCCTACGTAACTTGGAGAAACCTCTTGGAGTGTGACGTTAGTTCTTCCCCATCATTGATATCATAATTTAGTTGTTGTCCAAAATTGACTACAAGGCTGTGTCTGATTCCCTAACTCCTCATGACTAGCAGCGAGGTAAGACAAGTTTAGGGGAGTTGAAATAGCAGCTTCGAGATCATTTAAAGCAATGTTTCTTAACACTTTGAGGTCCAACCCGGTATTGCCAGTCAGTGTTTGAAGAACTGATTGGTCGAAAATCTCTATATTCTTCAGTGTAACAACAACGTGCTTTAACCAGGCAACAAGTTTTCAATGTCAAGTAATTTGTCTGTCCACAGTGAAAAAGAACATATACTGTAACACAGCCAATCGGAACACATTTGATGTTTTTGGACCAATGGGATTTTACTGTGGGCGGGGCTAACCGGCACAACTCTACAGACAAAATGTCCTGTCGTTTTGCTGCACTGGTTAGGACATGTGAGGTGCAGTATAACCCATTATAGTTAATGATTGAGTACTTCTCTTGTTGCCATACTAACAGATAAAGTAAAGTGTTGTGTCACACACAACAGTCCTTTTCTCTTTTACTCTTTCCTTCTGACTAATAACTAATTTGCACTTTATTTTTGGTGGCATGTACAACTACATTTCAAGGCCTCGGTTTACATTTGCTGTGCAAATGTTCGGCAGATTCAGGTCTAGATTATCTCTCCACTTTTTTGGTCTATCCTTTAAATATAGGCAACATTCTCAGTTGTTGGCAAGTTAAACACAACTATACTCTTAACAGAAAGAATGAGCATGTATGTGTCCATATGTGGTGAAAGTGGTGGTTTTGGTGAAACTGCCCTCGATCAGACCGTTCACGTTCCCTGTTCTCGAACAACTAAAAGTGGTACGACATCAAAATGTTCTCCTTCACAAATATGTTCTGGCTGAACGTGCGTGAAAAACCTACCGCAAAGACCATATACAAAACCTCACCACAGCACACAGTCCCCAAAATAAGTCTCTTTCTCTATTTGCCTTACTCTCCTCTGGACATTGAGGTAAAACTCAGTAACTTAGAGGTACAAGGGGAGTGTATTTCGTTAAATTGCAAAAAAAAATCTTTCAGTAGTTCAAGTAAAATAAGATACTCAAAATAGGTCTGATAACATTAGCTATAAACATTTTTTCATCTCGTATTTTCTCCCTAAATAAAAAGAAACAAACAGAACAGAACCCAAGAGAAATGAAGACTAACAATTGTTTACACGTCACTGATGCCCATTTACTCCCCACCTCCCGGAGACGACCCCTGACCCCGACGACCAGCAAATCAGAGAGCGGTCTCCCCGAACCCATGCACCCATCGCCGGTACGAGCGTGAGAAGGGTCCAGAGCAGAGAATAGAAAGAGCGGAATGCAGCAGACGGCCTTGGTGGGGGCGAGGGGATATTATCGTGAAGGTTTATGTAGGAGATCTGGCTCTACGGCTGTTCCTCATCTTTGTGCTCCCGTCCCCGTCACAATAAGCCCCGCCCACGCGCCCTCCCCCCGGTCAGGCCTCATCGCACGGCCTTGTGCTTTCCTCCGCAGCAGCCGCATCTCTCCCCACAGCGCAGGCATGCGCGCAGGGGCAGGTAGCAGCACATGCAGGGCACGAAAAGAGACAGCACCAGCAGCGCCATCCAGCGGGCACAGCACAGCGGGTGCGGCCGGCCGCCCATCGAGTCCTCGCACGAGCACGGCTCCCAGAATTCGCCCTCGGAGTCCGACATGCAGTGGTAGAGCAGGCTCTCCGCACACCACACGCATGTCCACTGGCGCAGGCAGTGTAGCGCCGGGTCCGGAGCGTCCCGGCAGCGGCCCCGTCCGTTTTCAGAGGCGCTGAAGACAGAGCGGCAGTACACGCAGCGCGACGAGCAGGAGGAGGAGCCCTGTGGGCAGGAGCTGTCGTCGTCGGGGGAGATGGCTTCCCCTCCGCCGCCCCCTCGCTTGCGAGTCCGAGAGCGGGGCGTGGCGAGTGAGGTGTGGATGCAGCAGGGAGAGGGCGAGCTTTTGCCCGTCTCCTGCGGGGAGCCGCTGGCCGACGGCACCCCCGGCACGGCGTTGGGCATGCACGTGGGCGAAGAGTTGCACTGAGAACCTTTGGTGTCCAGCATGACGGTGACCTCACAGCCTGTGGTGCCCACGCCGGCCAGTTCTTTCTCGAAGCGCACCACGCAAAGCTCCGACTTGTCCTGGCTGGCGCTCACCACCACGCCCCCCGTCAGCCCGCCCACCTTGGTCCGTGTAGCACCGGCGCGTCTGTAGTCCTCATAGCCGCGTGTACCCCACAGGTCCTTGCAGGGGTCCAGGCTGCGGAGGTCCCCTTCCTCCAGCAGGGAGATGGTGGGCGAGAGCGGAGAAAGGGGAGAGGCAGGGGGCGCAGTTGGGGGAGTCGGGGGAGCCGGAGGTGGCGGAGGGGGTGCCGGAGGGTTCAACACGGCTGTAACTTGGGTGAGCTGGTGCTGGGCGGGTCGGGTGTGGATCTGCGGTGAGAGAAGAGTGAGGACTTAATGTAATGCTGCAGAGGCAGACATGACACTCTTTTTTTATATTTATTTATTTATTCAAAAATACAATAAAATGCAGTTCATTCAAACAGTGACTCAAATACACCAATTCGCTGATTAACAAGTTTTTCATTTCTGAATTAAATTTCATTTTGATATTAAAGTAAAAAAATGTAGGGGTGATACAACTGTCCTGGTATTATTATAAAACAAAAAGTCACATTAAAAAGATTCAATTCCTGAAAAGAAAACCTTATCAAGTAGCAAAAACTGCCTCACTGCTTTTGTCCAACAATCAAAGTCATGTGGTGTGAGTGACCGAAATATAATTTGCATTGCCAACATGCGAGAAAAGTAGAGGATAGTTCAAATTGTAAAATTTCATGTGATGTGACTTCCTACAAACATACTATTTATGAATTATTAATTCATGTTATTTGTAAAAAAAAAAAAAAAAAATCTTAAAAATATAAAATATATATTTAAATTAAAACATATTTTAAAGCATTATGCTGAGTACATTCACATGTATTAAAAAGTAATTACTTATATTGACGTAGGGGTGGGCAGTCTTCCCAAAATTTCATATCACGATTTTATAACAAACAATCACGATCTGAATCACGATCTTCCCAATTGTGAGATGTACTATGGAAAATATCCAGACTGGAACAAGCCTATGGACTTATATGTTTGCACAATTTAGAACAGTATTGAATTAAACAATCGAAGTAGTCATTAAACCCCAAGTTAAACTCTAAAACACTGCACAGGCTTCACTGTTTGAATGAAATATAAATTGATTCTTATTAAAACTACTGAAATTATTCAGTCAAGAGCAGTGAGTGATTTTGTCTTTTGTTTAACATTAATAACACAGACAGCAGCAGGAGGCGCTAGTGTTGTCAAAAGTACCGACCACGATACCACGTCGGTACTGAAATGTAAAAAATGTGACTCTTTGAGTGCTGTTGAACGAAATCGTAAACAGCTCTGATTGTCCATTGTGCTCACACGCTCATCAAATATGTCTGTGATTGGCTACAATGATCAGCGCATCAAAAACATGTTGTAAAGATACATCAATGGCGCTTGTAACAGAGCACTTACACAGACACACACTGGAGCGTTTGAATGCAGACGTCTATCAGCCTACCGGTCCGCTGGGCGACGCCTGCTTGTGCTTTCAAACGCTCCCGTGCATTGATCAGTGTAGCGAATCACAGGCACATCCGATGAGCGCATGAGCACAATGGCCAGTCAGAGCTGTTTACGATTCCAGCTCAACAGCGCTCACATTTTTTAAATTTCAGTACCGACTTGGTATCGCGGTCAGTACTTTTGACAACACTAGTAGGCTTTAAGATGCATAATCGACCAAGATTGATACATTTTTGAGTATAGGTATTTGAGCGTTTAGGTGCGTAACTGAAACCCCAAGTATACTTTGCTCATCTGTGTTCCACTACATCTCGCAGCGCACACGCAGAAAGCACGTGGCATAGTATTTTTCAAAATGATACCATTTTTACGTTTTGCGGTATATGATGGTATTTTTTTTCCCCATGCATGACCGGGTGTTTACCACATTCCCTATGATTGAGAAAGGAAATACTGCAGTAGATTGACTAGAATGCCCTATTTTACTGTCATGATGAGTGAATATTGTAGAAAATTCCACACTAGAGTTAATACATGTTTGCAAAGCCCCACAAAATGATACTGTGGGGAGACAACAACCAATAAAACAGACCTACAACACGCTCATTACAGACACATGAATATTAAAATATGACCACGGAGAGAAAAAAAACCAGAGTTGAGGGCACCTTGATGCATTTTAAAAATTACCGCTGTAATGCGATCTCTGCTGTGTCTTCACTACAGTGCAACAGTGAAACGGGACCCCTCTCAAACAGTGTCGCGCTGCGCCGCGTTCCGAACGTTGTTTAAGCGACATACACCGGTATTGCGGTATATTAAAAATTCATAGCATAACAAAAATAAATACCTGTATTCGGTATGAAGCCGTATACCGCCCAGCACTACGTGGGGATCATTCTCTTTCGCAGTTCAATGCGCTTGTAATAACTCTTTTAAGCATGTAGACAGCATTTTACACGTTACATGATTTGACTGATTTGGATGTTTAGGCTTTTAAGGAGGCGCAAGAGCACACCACTTTAAAGGTCCCGTTCTTCATGATCCCATTGTTCAAACTTTAGTTAGTGTGTAATGTTTCTGTTAGAGCATAAATAATACCTGTAAAATTATAAAGCTCAAAGTTCAATGCCAAGCGAGATATTTTATTTAACAGAAGTTCCCTTTCAAAGCCTACAGCGAACGGCCGGCTTGGACTACATCCTGGTACTTCCTTCATTAATTACGTCAGTAGAACAGACTAACCTCCGCCCACAAGAATACGCGAAAAAGGGGGCGTGGTCTTGTTGCTGTCCCACGTGGAGAAGAGGAAGTGTCGCGTGGAGTAAAGGAATTGTTGCGTTTGACTGTGTTTGTCGCCATGTCGTCGAGACGCTGTTATTTTCATCCCGGAGTCAAATCACCTTTGTTTGGCTTTCCCAGGGACGCTGTAGAGATCATTAAGCGCATACATCTCCCCGTTTAGAGGCGTGACCTTTCTGTGCAAGTTACGTGCGCTAAGCTGCTGTCGAATCACAACTCAGGAACCGTGCCACGTTCGCTAAGCTGCGGTCAAATCACAACACGGGAACTGCTGGCACAATCAGAACTCGTTACGTATTTCTGAAGGAGGGACTTCATAGAACAAGGAAGTCATCAGCCGTTTTTAGGACAGTGAAAACAGCGGTGTACAGATAAGTAAATTGTGTGAAAAATACTGTGTTTTTTTACACGCGAAACATGAACACATGTTATATTGCACACTGTAAACACAATCAAAGCTTCAAAAAAACACGAAGAACGGGACCTTTAAAGGAAAGGAACGGCATGTAACACAATTTTTGTGGCTCTTTAATGTGTCGTGATCGCTGTTAAAGCTGCTCGTGAAACGATCATCTCTTCCTTCTAGTTCATTGATACGCATTATATAAACATGAATGAACACTAAAAGAAATGTTGTTTCAACCGCGGAGAGACATCAGCACACACCGTTTTTCCTAGTTCAAGTCCACCGACATTAATCTACTAACTCTCCTGACTGCTTTGTCGGACAAAACGGCAGATTCGACGATGCGATTGGTCAGATCGCCTGTCAATCAAACTAGCGGCGAATTGTGAATTATCATTTTATCTTGATTATCATGTTTTCATAATAATTGGAAGCCAAAATTTTAACCAAAACTAATATTTGATTCATCACACAGCCCTACTGCTGTTGAATTGTCACCACGCATGAAAGACACATGATATAATTTAGGCAGTAGTCATTGCTGGTTTTTTTTACATAAAAAAAATCACAATCTCTACGATTCGCTTGAATATTAGATCGTGGACATCTTCAAGATTGATCTCGATATAAAATCGTCAGATCGGCCACCCCTATATTGACGGTTGCACCATGTGACATTTCTAGAGTCATTAAATCTACACCTTTTTTGAAAATGGTATAAAAGTTTTTGTTTAAATCGTGACATCGACAAGAATACAAAGAGTACATTGACATTAACTTAACTTGGCATGTGTTTTAAACACACGATTTGTAACCTTCAAGCAATGTGAATCCTTTACCTGGGCCGGGGTCTGTGTCGTGACAGCGTGACCTGTCCCATACGCAAACTCCTCAGTGGAGCGCACAAAACAGGTGGAGGAGGACTCACTGGTCACAATGGTAATGGGTTTGGGTAGCATCTCTTTTCTGCTGTTGGACGACGACTCACTCCCTGTATGAGACTGAGACAGACTGCAAGTCATCAAACATGCAGAACCACCTAATGCTAAAGCCAACAGGATGTACACAAGATGGAGAAAATACGGTGAAGAGGTGTGACTGGTGTAGTTTGGATTGTCTTGTTTTATGAATGAATCATTCTGCTTTCTGTTTTTATGAAACTGGGCGGAGCAAAAAGAAACCAAGTAAATGATTGACCAGATTATAGAAACGGTAGAGCAATTTAATACACTTTAATTAATTTTGATGATTACAAAGATAATTGTCTTTGCAATAACATGCACCGATAAATCCTGCAAAATAATTTTGCTGACTTCAATGTCTATGATGACTTTACAGGGATCTAGGCACGGAGTAAATCTCAGATAGACGCACAGATGAACCGGATACTTTGAGGCTCTTTGATGTGATAAAAACACTCACTGCTTGACCATCATCCTCAGTGTCGCCCTCTTCAGGAGTCGAGGAGGATGGCGAGTCAGATCCTGCAAGAAAATGTTAAAAGCGAGAAGAAAAAAAAACATTACAAGAAAGAAAATGGGATCATCTAGATTGCATTAGCACTATCCTTTCATGGCATCGTCTTCTTCTCTGTACTGGTACATTTAGAGGCCATAACAACAGGGTTACTAGGCATTAAAACTGACTGACAAATACTCGATATACAGTCCCTCCAGAAAAACGCGATTATGCGATCGCATGATTTAATGCATAATCAGCCAAAGTCCGCATATTTATGCGGGGGCCGCATTTTTTCAAATACGCCGCACTTTCCCCGCATAAATTGCCTATTTCCGCGTGCAAAATATGCGGGGCTAGCATGCTTTCATAATCCCCGCATTTTCGTTGCAAAAAAAGTCATATATATATATTAGCAGAAAGTTGAAAAATGTTCGTTTACTTCACACAAGAGCCGCCATTTCCCCCTATTGCCATGGGAACGTTTTGAAGTGACGTAATTACCCGATGTGAACGTCATCGAAAAGCTGCAAACCCTGTGGTGAAACCATAGATATCGGTGAAACCATGATGAAGCACTGATGACTGATTTTAAAACACAGCATCATGAAGCGTTATGAATCAGTGAGTCGATTCAGCGGTTTGGATCGCCAAAGTCACGTATTTCAGCAGTTTGACACGCGATCCGAATCATGAATCGACTCGCTGATTCATAACGCTTTGAAGTAGGGCTGCAACGATGCGTCGACGTCGTCGATGACGTCGACTACGAAAATACGTCGACGTGCGTGAAATGCGTCGACGCGTCGGCGGCACATTATTTACGTTCTAGAATGGAACAGAAGATCTAGAATAATGGCAGCTTCTGCTCCCAGGCATAGTGAAAATGATCATTTATCATATAAAGCCAGACCGCGACATTCAAAAGTGTGGGAGTACTTTAAACAGAAGCCGAATAAAACTGTGCTTTGTTCGCTCTGTAACGCCGGTTTCACACTGCGCGCGGTGGCAGAGCAGGAGCTGTGCGCGTGGAGAGCGGGAGCTTTCACACTGCAGTCAGTGTTGCCAAGTCCTTATTCCCGTGGAATTGGGATACTTCTACACTATTGCCGCCGGCTATGTCTCATGTCCGCGGGATGAAGTAAAAAAATACACATATTTAACCCCCCGAACGCGATGTTTACCAGAGAACCTCCCCGAAACGCGATTGGGCTTGTTTTGGGCTAGTTTTGAGTAACGAATGGGTGGGTTTTGTTGTGTAAACCTGGCAACCCTGCTGCCAGTGTTCTCTCGCGCAGCTGAACGCGCCACGCGTGTATTGCAACAGACGGTCACATTTTCCTGGGTTCTTCTCCGACCCCAGTACGTCTCGTGCTTTTATTTATTATGGGCTGCATATATCTCCTGTATATGCGACCTGGTTCCGCTCTGTCCCAAACACATATGCATAATAACTTGCTGTATATAGGTAGTTTACATGATTAAAGTAACATTACAGTTAAGATATGCCTCTAGCTTTAATCATTTAAATGTGTCTTTGAAGTTTGGGCAAAAACTTCTGGCAGCTTTAGTCGTTGTTTATGCACATGTATCTTCAAAATAGACGACTAGTTATACATTAACACTATGCTGAAAGCTCCTGTATGTGAACCTTTTGCAGATCAATACAAGTGCATTTTCGTTTACTACTGACACAAATCAATAAGTAAATCATACTCAACTACTATAGTAAACAACTTTTCCTAATTAGGCCTACTCTCTATACATTTTATGATGAATAGTATCATTATATATTATGTTTAAAAAGCTTCTTGTGTTCATATATTTCATTATAAAATGGCATACTATGTACACTACCCTTCCTGAAATACAATTAATATTGTCATCATTCATTGATTTCATGTTAAAATAATATACAAATTCACTACCCTCTTTGAAATACAATAATCAGTAAAAAAGAATAATAAGATTAATCCGGAAAAATAATCGCTAGATTAGTCGACTAATCGAAAAATAATCGTTAGATTAGTCGACAGAAAAAATAATCGTTAGTTGCAGCTCTACTTTGAAGGTTCATGATGCTGTTTGTTTTTAAATCGGTCATCACTATATAATTCGTTATTTAGGTTTTAGCACAAAAACTATTCTGGTCGCTTCATAAAGTTATTGTAGAACCTGCACTGTAGTGAGATGGACTTTGTAACGATGTCTTTAGTACCTTTTATGGGTCTTGAGAGTGCACAGTGCATTGTGCCAATGGAGGCCTTTCTGAGCCATCGGATTTCAACTTAAATATCTTCATTTGTGTCTGAAGATGAGGGGTGTCCAACGACATGAGGGGACGTCATTAATGACAGAATTTTAATTTTTGGATGAACTAACCCTTTAAGAGATTGCACTTTGTGCATTGGAAGCACTCAAATGTCTGTTTTGTGTAGCTACCTCTGTAAAACAGGAAGTTATTTATTCATTTTTTCAGAAGTTGTAGCATATTCCTTTTGTAAAGCTACAGAACTTGTTTGACTCAATGTAAATTTGAGCCGTGTGTTTATTAAGGTCTTCAATAAAACAAGATGAGAACTTAAATGTTCCCAGCACTTTCTGTGATGTAGTGTTTTTTTTTCTCTTTCTCATCAAACCGCAGTTTTTGCAAGTTCCCGCAATTTTATCGCATAAAATTGCATAAATATCCCGCATTTTCCATTGCATTTTTTAAGAAAACGTGCCGCATAATCAAGGATTTTTGCCCGCAACAATCACAAAAAAAAGCCGCATTTTTCTGGAAGGACTGGATATAAACTGCATTCATTTTTTGTTTCGCTCCAGCTTCCTGTTGACTATCTTTTGCTGCTCTGTACCTCTGTCCAGCTTATCAAGGACACTTTGAAGCCCCTTCTCGAAGGAGATGGCGTCAGCTGGACTCTGGAAGGTCAGACCAAACTTCCTCTCCTCCACACGCCAGTGATGGAAGATGGGGTTCACCTTGTTGTAGACCAGACCCTTTTGAATGGCGCATTCCAGCACAGGCTACATGAAGAAAGAGAGGCGAGTCACTTGCGGGCCACTCGTGAGGGCAACTGCTAAATTACCACAACTACCGGGACTGTCAGGCTGAGGGAACATCAGTGCACTCAAAGACAGGCATGAACACACACGCACACACTCACTGCTCGATCGCGTAGCCGTTCTCCGCGTATGACGTACTCTCTCCGCCCACGACCTTCAGAGCTCCGCCCCTTACAAATGATCACGTGACTGAGGCCGCCACCTCCAAGGGGCACCCAGCCACCACTAGAATCGTCACGTGTCATCACCACCGCTCGGACACGCACACTGTTAGGGAAGTAAAAGGAGTGAGTGCACTAGCCAGCTGAGCACAAACACCCACACACACACACACACACAAACACAGACTTTGAGACAAAGGCCATTAAAGAAGAAAATACAACCCCATCAGTATAAAATATCCTCAAAATAAAGGTAACTAGCGAATATTAGAGTAAAGACACTGCGTTACAGAGACACCGTGTAAAGATGTGTCATTATTGGCCTGCAGTATCCACTAAAATGATGACGTTCATAACCCATTTTGCTTCTGTAATCTCTCTGGACATATTTCCAAGTGTAACAGAATAGTCGGTGAGAAAAAAAGGTGAGGTGGGACACTGGATTTTATCCATTTGAAGATTATTGGATCATGAAAAGTAGATGCTAAAGTGGTTGGACGTCGTAGAAAGAAAGGCTGTTTCAAACAATGAGCAAGTTAGATTGCAAAGATGTGTATTATACATATTAGAAACAATATGCACTAATGAATTGACTGAAATTTTGCAGGTACTTAATGCCTTGAACACAAGCACAACCTCCACAATCTTCCAGCGTTGAGTTTGGGGCTGGAAAACAGGGTTTTGGATGGGAAGCGCACCTTGCAATCTTTTGCCTACAATATGGTTCATGTGATGGAGGGGAGTGGATGAAGCATGTTGGGCTGTTTTCCCTGCCCACGCCATGATGATGTTAGTGCAAATTAAAAGTCATTTCAGAGGTGGAGCAAGTTATTACAATTTGATCAGACATTTGAATTAACGTGTACTTATGAGCGGTCCACAATGAGAGCCATGACATACATTAAACGTGTAGGGTCAATTTTTATGTTGACGTTAAAGGTGCTGTAATTGATTTTACCCCTTTTGACAACATCCGCCAGATTTAGCCACTAATTAGACATGCCCCTTCTCCTGCCCCAAAAGATATGTGACCCTGGACCACAAAACATCATACACCCATGAGATGCACGGGCATGGGCGTCGGAACCATTGTATGTGGGACAAGACCCACCCACTTTTTACGATCAATGATATTGGACCCTCTCACTTTTATTTATTTTTATCTTTCTAACATTCAGCACATTTCTGTTTACCTACCCCTAATCGATAAACACTTATTATTAAACACATGTTAGACGCTTTATTTCCACTTTTCTAATATTTCCGTCATTTTTATTGAAAATAAATGCCTTTCCGATCCGATATGTGATGGGAAAAGGGAGAAGATTGAGCTCGGCGAAAGGCGGACTCGAACCGCAGGTCGATTTGTGTCAAAACTAGACGGCGTGCGTCTTACCTCTACACTACTACCGCTCTCAATGAATAGAGATTTCCGTAATTTTGTCTTTCCGAAATACGCGGTATATTTGAACTTATTGGCATCTACTCCAGTAAAACAATTCTGAGGACCCACCCACGTTTTTTTTTGCTTCCGACGTCCATGTGCACGGGTATATTTGTGGCAATAGCCAACAATACATTGTACGGGTCAAAAGTATCGATTTTTCTTTTATGCCAAAAATCATTCGGATATAAAGTAAAGATCATGTTCCATGAAGATATTTTGTGAATGTACTACCGTAAATATATCAAAAATGTATTATTAGTGGTAATATGCATGGCTAAGGACTTCATTTGGACATTTTATTTTCACCCTCAGATTCCAGATCTCATCCCAAATATTGTCCTATCCTAACAAACCATACATCTTTCCGATGATATAGAAATCTCAATTGGCTTTATGCACCGCTGCACTACTTCCTGAACTTCAGACAGCTCCTTTGTTTCCTGTCTGCCATTATTGGACAAACTGATTAATCCAGGTGTGTCTGATTATTGTTGTTGTGACTACAGAGGTCAGGCACACCTGGATTAATCAGTTTGTCCAATAATGGCAGACAGGAAACAAAGGAGCTGGCTGAAGTTCAGGAAGTAGTGCAGCGGTGCATAAAGCCAATTTCCAAAAGAAAATGGGCTCTTATGACTGGGTTTGTGGTCCGGGGTCACATATGTCAGCAAACCCGAAATTTCTATGGATTGACAGCCCGAGATCTCGTTTCTGATGGCTAAAAAAGGGCGGGCCGGTCCCCCGATTAGTTTTGCTGTGGCAGAGACGGGTGTGATTTGTCAAGACACCCATTTTAGTGATATCTGTCAGGTAAAATGTCATTTTATTCGTGGTATTTAAAAAAAATCGTATTTTATATTGTGTAGGCAACTATAAATACTACATGTCTTAAGTAGACGCGGGGATACAGGTGAATTTTGATTGATTTATCGAGACAAGATGGTGTGGTATGGTGGCAAGGAATGGTTTATTGTGTTAAATGGAAAGGATAATCTTAAATCACACCATCATGTGTGCTTTTGTGTGTTTCCATAAACTATAGGTTGAGTCTAGAATATATAAACAGTGAAGCACGATTATAACAATGAGAGGAAACAGCGCGATTTTTTTTAATGGACGGTCACGTGGGCGAGGAAAATCTAATCACACTTTCAGCGCGCACACGGAACAAGCGTCTCGTTTCTGTGGAAAAGTCCTTAATGTAGCCATTCCACATTCACAACGACACCAATATAAAACAACAAAGGACACAACGGCTCCATATGATAATACGAGGGAGTAGCACAAAGAAAGACATCGTAAATAAATGAATGGCCTGAGGGGAATGAAATGTGTGGAGATGATGAGGGAGAGGGTGGGAGATGAAGAGTTATATTCCTCCCTGAGATGTATCAATGAACGCGCCCATTCGCCATAAAGGCCCTCGTAGCGGTTTCCAGTCCGACAAACTCCATTACAATAAACGCTATGAAATCACATCCATTTTGATTCAGAGCCCCGTTTGTATTCTTTTGAACGCTAACGGTTATTATAAGCCGTTGCACCACCATATCACGCGTTCACGCGCACTCATTCGTTCATCCCGCTGTTTTATGAATGAATAAAACTACATATATGCTACAGCACAGCAAATTCAAAGGGCAGATGAGTGGGTGAAAGGAGGATATGGACAAGAAGAAGAAGAAGAGAAGCGCTGGGGGGAGGGGGAGACATGAAGAGGAGGAGGGGGGTGAGAGAAAAATCACATTTCATTCATAAAGTTTGGCTTTAAAAATCATAATGAAACTCGAGACGCGTTGATAAAAGCGCCTCCATCCCGCCAATGTGTCCCCGACGCCAGGAAACTCGCCATATTTCGTCGATTTTTGAACGACACGTTTTATAATTCATGGATGTATTTGGTGGTTATACGTGGAGCCTCCACACATTTCATCCTCGAGACAAAAAGCCGTCTCTCACTGCACCCTTCGTCTTTCAAAGGCGGTTTATACAGATACAAGGCCCGTTCATTGGCGTTATTCATCAAATGTTGGATGTATATGGAGAATATGGTGTACAGTGTTGATAGCCATCGCTGCGTAATAGTGTTTATGAGGCTCTAACGTCAGATGGTCTCGCGTGAGCATCTTAGCTGTCCGTTAGAAGTGCTGCAAATCAATCAGTCTGTTCTGGTCAAATAAAAATGTATGGACTTACTCGCCCTCCATGGCTCGGTGTTGCCCGCCGCTTCGAGCTGGCTGCCCCCCGGTCTCTCGTCTTTTTTTATTCCCCTTCTTACCGAACACACACACTCGCGCGCGCGCGCGTTCTCACACTCATACACACACACACGCGCGCGCGCGTTCTCACACTGTCGCTCACATACGCACGCACACAGTCTCACTTTCACTCACTCCTTGTGCTCGCTGCTCTCATTTTCTTGTCTTTCTCTGTCCACCTTCATATAGTTTCGGATGGGCTCGAGGATGCAGCAGCCATTTTCCACCGGCAGCATCATCATCGTCCTCCCTCTCTCGCTCCCTCCCTCCCTTCTCTCTCTCTCTCTCTCTCTCTCTCTCTCTCTCTCTCTCTCTCTCTCTCTCTCTCTCTCTCTCTCTCAATCACTCCCTCTCTCTCTCTCTCTCTCTCTACCTGTCTACAGCAGTTCTCACACACTCATATTAAACACACTCGCGGATGGACACAGTGTCCCCGAGCTGCATCGGTCCAGTTTTGTTGCTGTCAGGACATTTGGAGCGGGCTCTATAAATGGCCATAAGCAATCCCCAGTCAAATCTGAAAAGAGAGTGACTATTAATGTTAGAAAGAGAAACAGCCACAAAAACAAAAAATCAATGGTAATATAGTGATTAGTGCAGAAACTCGGTTAATATAGTGCAGAGCAGCGATGGATAAAGCCTCAGCACCTTGGACAGCTCCATACAGCTCCATACGCCATGACAGAACTCACAGCAGCTCGTCTCCATTCATCTCCGACTCCCCATTCATGTTCACTGATAGCCCACCATTGATAAACAGCGACGATAGCGCCGAGCCTTTATTACTCAAATAAACAGTCCGTCTCGCTCCCTTTCAACAGTTTGGACAAAGTGCGTGAAGCTACAGCACGGGAGAGCTTCAGTAATACATGTTTGCTATATTAAAAGTCCATTGTCAAAAACCGTCGATGTTTGCGCGGTTTTATTCAAATATGTGACCGTTAAAAAAACGGCCAAAATAACAACGGAAAATGATATGAGGAATCTTTTCATTTCTAGATTGGATGTGTTTTTGTTTCATCGCGGATAAATATTGCTCTTTCTTAAATAGTCAATCTGGTCAATAAATAATCTTATATTATTCTTCTGTAACGGTTGTTCTTTTTTTAATTTACTAGAACAACGAATACACAAAATATAGAAAATTCACACAAAAATGTTCACAAAAGTGAACATAATCCATTTATTAATCAAAAAGTCTTACAATATTGCGTTAATATTACATATAAGTTCCCTTTGCTTTTTTTTATTGACAATGTTCTCCCAAAAAATATGATTAATCGCATCCAAAATAAAAGTTTGTTTTTACATAATATATGTGTGTACTGTGTATTCATGTACATATTTAAGAAATATTTGCATATATATATATATATATATATATATATATATATATATATATATATATATATATATATATATATATATTATTTTGGATGCGATTAATCGATTGCCCAGCACTAATTGTTAGTGCTGGGCAATCGATTAATCACATGCAAAATAAACGTTTGTATTTACATAATATATGTGTATGTACTGTGTATAGTTATTATATATATATAAATACTAGGGCTGTCAAAAGATTAATCACGATTAATCACATCCAAAATAAAAGTTTGTGTTTACATAATATATGTGTGTGAACTGTGTATAATTATTATTTATATATAAAAACACACACAAGCATGTATATATTTAAGAAAAATGTATTATATTTATATATAAAATATTTATATTTATATATAATATACATTATATAAATGTATACAGTATATACATGCAAATATTTCTTCAATATATACATGAATATTTATATAAACATAATAATTATACAGAGTACACACAAATATATTATGTAAACACAAACTTTTATTTTGGATGTGATTAATCGTGATTAATCTTTTGACAGCCCTAATAAATACACATTCCTTCATACATATATTTAAGAAATATTTGCATGTATATACACTGTATATATATATATATATATATATATATATATATATATATATATATATATATATATATATATATATATATATATATATATATATATATATATATATATATATAGGAGTAAATAAAAGTGCAAATTTCATTGGAATAATACATATATAAAAATTATTCATCTTGAATATAATATCTGTTTTCAACTCTATTTTTCCATCTAATACATATCCACCCAAACATCTGTTTACACACAATTGCAAAAATACATTGTTTTTCTGTTGGACAAAAATCACATGAATAATCAATATATTCAACTCTTTCAGCTGGATACCTTTAGATTAGGTTTAGAATTTAGTTTACAGAACTGCAGATAACGTAATGTGATATTATTACAGTCCAGAAGTGAAATGCTACAGTATATTTTATGAGGTTTTGAGTGAAAAGTCGAAACTCTCTAGCATTGGTTTTGTATTTTAGTCAAAACAGAATATGGTTTGATATTCACGAAAGTGAAAGATCCAATTAGATGTTTGAACCTTTCATAAAACACTATTGCTATAAAAATGACTTCTGACTCAAAACCTTAGTTTCTGGGACATAGCCCGTGTGACAACTGGCCCCATTCTTCTCTAAAATACGTAAATATGTACAGTATCATGAACTGTATGATTGGAGAGTTGCCAACATGTCGACCGCTGTCTTTGCAACATGTTGTTTGCTGCATTCACAATAACATGCTGTTAAATTAAAACCTTACAGAGAGGAAAGGCCCTCAACAGGATCCAAGAGAGGAAAGGTTAAAGTCTGTGCTAACAAGGGCAGATCTTTTATTAGACAGCACACATTGTACCAGAAGAGCCGAGGGAAATTGCATCTACAACCAAAAAGACACCAGCTTGGGTACCAGCTCCACTTAAAGCCAACCTGCTGAAGTGCAAGAAAACATGCCACACACCTCAGCTAATTCAAGAGGGGGAAAACAAGTGCACAAGCACGTGTAGGAAGTTGAATTGATTGCATGTAAGTATGCTCTGTGTATTGTTCTCGTCTTGAAATGCAATGCAAAATGCACAATTGAAATTAATATTTAAATGCAAGTGTATTCAGTTTGCTAAACTATCATGACAATGCCACAATGCAAAAAAATATGTTTTTATTCTTAAATATAAAGGTTCTTGCAGTGAAGCCATAGAAAAATAATGGGTTCCCCGGAACCTTTCAGTACTTAAAAGAACAATTTTTCTTAGTGTGAAGAACATTTTACAAATCTAAAGAATTATTTTCCACTATAAAGAACCTTTTATGGAACGGAGGTTAAAGGTTCTTTATGGAACCATCAATGCCAATAAGAACCTTTATTTTTAAGACTTTGGTTGAATATAACCCAGATATTTAGACTGGGTAAACTCAGCCCGATCTGCCCGGCAACTCAGTCTGGAAACCTGTACATTCATTTCTACTGCTTCTGTTACACTTTTGCGGGAACCAATTGCAGACTGGCTTATCCACCTGGCGCACTTTTGGCGGGTTTAACACGATGATGGCGATGGGTCGGTGCCCGTTGATCACGCCTCTTGTGGTCTGATTGATTGAAGAAGGACTGTCCATTTGCGTACAGAGTCATTTGAATTATGCTCGTTGATCACGCCTCGTGTGGTCTGATTGGTTGAAGAAGGACTATCCAATTGCGTATAGAGTCATTTGAATTATGCTCGTTGATCACGCCTCTTGTGGTCTGATTGGTTGAAGAAGGATTATCCAATTGCGTACAGAGTCATTTGAATTATGCTCGTTGATCACGCCTCTTGTGGTCTGATTGGTTGAAGAAGGATTATCCAATTGCGTATAGAGTCATTTGAATTATGCTCGTTGATCACGCCTCTTGTGGTCTGATTGATTGAAGAAGGATTATCCAATTGCGTACAGAGTCATTTGAATTATGCTCGTTGATCACGCCTCTTGTGGTCTGATTGGTTGAAGAAGGACTATCCAATTGCGTAGAGTCATTTGAATTATGCTCGTTGATCACGCCTCTTGTGGTCTGATTGGTTGAAGAAGGATTATCCAATTGCGTATAGAGTCATTTGAATTATGCTCGTTGATCACGCCTCTTGTGGTCTGATTGATTGAAGAAGGATTATCCAATTGCGTAGAGTCATTTGAATTATGCTCGTTGATCACGCCTCTTGTGGTCTGATTGGTTGAAGAAGGATTATCCAATTGCGTAGAGTCATTTGAATTATGCTCGTTGATCACGCCTCTTGTGGTCTGATTGGTTGAAGAAGGATTATCCAATTGCGTACAGAGTCATTTGAATTATGCTCGTTGATCACGCCTCTTGTGGTCTGATTGGTTGAAGAAGGACTATCCAATTGCGTACAGAGTCATTTGAATTATGCTCGTTGATCACGCCTCTTGTGGTCTGATTGGTTGAAGAAGGACTATCCAATTGCGTACAGAGTCATTTGAATTATGCTCGTTGATCACGCCTCTTGTGATCTGATTGGTTGAAGAAGGACTATCCAATTGCGTACAGAGTCATTTGAATTATGCTCGTTGATCACGCCTCTTGTGGTCTGATTGGTTGAAGAAGGACTATCCAATTGCGTACAGAGTCATTTGAATTGTGCTCGTTGATCACGCCTCTTGTGGTCTGATTGGTTGAAGAAGGACTGTCCAATTGCGTACAGTCATTTGAATTATGCTCGTTGATCACGCCTCTTGTGGTCTGATTGGTTGAAGAAGGACTATTCAATTGCGTACAGAGTCATTTGAATTATGCTCGTTGATCACGCCTCTTGTGGTCTGATTGGTTGAAGAAGGACTGTCCAATTGCGTACAGAGTCATTTGAATTATGCTCGTTGATCACGCCTCTTGTGGTCTGATTGGTTGAAGAAGGACTGTCCAATTGCGTACAGAGTCATTTGAATTATGCTCGTTGATCACGCCTCTTGTGGTCTGATTGGTTGAAGAAGGACTATCCAATTGCGTACAGAGTCATTTGAATTGTGCTCGTTGATCACGCCTCTTGTGGTCTGATTGGTTGAAGAAGGACTGTCCAATTGCGTACAGTCATTTGAATTATGCTCGTTGATCACGCCTCTTGTGGTCTGATTGGTTGAAGAAGGACTATTCAATTGCGTACAGAGTCATTTGAATTATGCTCGTTGATCACGCCTCTTGTGGTCTGATTGGTTGAAGAAGGACTGTCCAATTGCGTACAGAGTCATTTGAATTATGCTCGTTGATCACGCCTCTTGTGGTCTGATTGGTTGAAGAAGGACTGTCCAATTGTGTACAGAGTCATTTGAATTATGCTCGTTGATCACGCCTCTTGTGGTCTGATTGGTTGAAGAAGGACTATCCATTTGCGTACAGAGTCATTTGAATTATGCTCGTTGATCACGCCTCTTGTGGTCTGATTGGTTGAAGAAGGACTATCCAATTGCGTAGAGTCATTTGAATTATGCTCGTTGATCACGCCTCGTGTGGTCTGATTGGTTGAAGAAGGACTATTCAATTGCGTACAGAGTCATTTGAATTATGCTCGTTGATCACGCCTCGTGTGGTCTGATTGGTTGAAGAAGGACTATCCAATTGCGTATAGAGTCATTTGAATTATGCTCGTTGATCATGCCTCGTGTGGTCTGATTGGTTGAAGAAGGACTATCCAATTGCGTACAGAGTCATTTAAATTATGCTCGTTGATCACACCTCTTGTGGTCTGATTGGTTGAAGAAGGACTATCCAATTGCGTACAGAGTCATTTGAATTATGCTCGTTGATCACGCCTCTTGTGGTCTGATTGGTTGAAGAAGGACTATACAATTGCGTACAGAGTCATTTGAATTATGCTCGTTGATCACGCCTCTTGTGGTCTGATTGGTTGAAGAAGGATTATCCAATTGCGTAGAGTCATTTGAATTATGCTCGTTGATCACGCCTCTTGTGGTCTGATTGGTTGAAGAAGGACTATCCAATTGCGTAGAGTCATTTTAATTATGCTCGTTGATCACGCCTCTTGTGGTCTGATTGGTTGAAGAAGGACTATCCAATTGCGTAGAGTCATTTGAATTATGCTCGTTGATCACGCCTCTTGTGTCTGATTGGTTGAAGAAGGACTATCCAATTGCGTAGAGTCATTTGAATTATGCTCGTTGATCACGCCTCTTGTGGTCTGATTGGTTGAAGAAGGACTATCCAATTGCGTACAGAGTCATTTGAATTATGCTCGTTGATCACGCCTCGTGTGATCTGATTGGTTGAAGAAGGACTATCCAATTACGTACAGAGTCATTTGAATTATGCTCGTTGATCACGCCTCTTGTGGTCTGATTGGTTGAAGAAGGACTATCCAATTGCGTACAGAGTCATTTGATTTATGCTCGTTGATCACGCCTCGTGTGGTCTGATTGGTTGAAGAAGGACTATCCAATTGCGTACAGAGTCATTTGAATTATGCTCGTTGATCACGCCTCGTGTGGTCTGCGTATAGAGTCATTTGAATTATGCTCGTTGATCATGCCTCGTGTGGTCTGATTGGTTGAAGAAGGACTATCCAATTGCGTACAGAGTCATTTGAATTATGCTCGTTGATCACGCCTCTTGTGGTCTGATTGGTTGAAGAAGGACTATCCAATTGCGTACAGAGTCATTTGAATTATGCTCGTTGATCACGCCTCTTGTGGTCTGATTGGTTGAAGAAGGACTGTCCAATTGCGTACAGAGTCATTTGAATTATGCTCGTTGATCACGCCTCTTGTGGTCTGATTGGTTGAAGAAGGACTGTCCAATTGCGTACAGAGTCATTTGAATTATGCTCGTTGATCACGCCTCGTGTGGTCTGATTGGTTGAAGAAGGACTATCCAATTGCGTACAGAGTCATTTGAATTATGCTCGTTGATCACGCCTCTTGTGGTCTGATTGGTTGAAGAAGGACTATCCAATTGCGTACAGAGTCATTTGAATTATGCTCGTTGATCACGCCTCTTGTGGTCTGATTGGTTGAAGAAGGACTATCCAATTGCGTAGAGTCATTTTAATTATGCTCGTTGATCACGCCTCTTGTGGTCTGATTGGTTGAAGAAGGACTATCCAATTGCGTAGAGTCATTTGAATTATGCTCGTTGATCACGCCTCTTGTGTCTGATTGGTTGAAGAAGGACTATCCAATTGCGTAGAGTCATTTGAATTATGCTCGTTGATCACGCCTCTTGTGGTCTGATTGGTTGAAGAAGGACTCTCCAATTGCGTACAGAGTCATTTGAATTATGCTCGTTGATCACGCCTCTTGTGGTCTGATTGGTTGAAGAAGGACTATCCAATTGCGTACAGAGTCATTTGAATTATGCTCGTTGATCACGCCTCTTGTGGTCTGATTGGTTGAAGAAGGACTATCCAATTGCGTACAGAGTCATTTGAATTATGCTCGTTGATCTTGTGGTCTGATTGGTTGAAGAAGGACTGTCCATTTGCGTACAGAGTCATTTGAATTATGCTCGTTGATCTTGTGGTCTGATTGGTTGAAGAAGGACTGTCCATTTGCGTACAGAGTCATTTGAATTATGCTCGTTGATCACGCCTCTTGTGCAGTAGAAAATACATTACAGACTCCCCAGACCAATGTTCAATCTTAAATTGAGCTTGGTCTGGTGATAGCCAGACAACCAGATATTAGCTTTTGCATTAAACGTCTCCTGGTTTTCTTTTATAGAATTGAATAAAACAAGAGACTCATCCTTATTGTCAAAAGAATCCTCTCAAATAAAGATCAACCCTGCATGACCTGCTGTCTGCTGGCTCTGCCCTCAACTGTAGGATCTAAACTGGTTGATGACGCTACAAGTTCCTCTCTCACCTGAAGTGGAAAATCAGCATGAATGACCAAACGAAGGCAAGACCCCAGAGAACACAACCACAGTAGACACAATACTGACCCACACCAAAGGACAAACCACCAACACATCATCCAGAATCTGCCACGGTGTTGTCCACATTGGGAGAAGCATCTTTAAAGGGTACATAACACACACAGTTTCTGCTAATCTCATGTTAATCTTGAGTAGTATTGCATCATTAATATGTCCAAAGAGTCTTTAGTTTTATCATATTAAAAGACAGATACGCTGTACCGATTCTTTCCGATAATAGCCGAACTCGTGAAGGCGTGCAGTGGGCGGAGCTAAAGAATCTCAAGCACACACACACTCCCTGGATCACTTTTGATTCACTATACGTTCGTGTTGTTGACATTATATGCACTTGCGCACCGATTCCACGGCCACACGGAATCTGTGGATTTTTTTTGTGATTTCTGCACTGAATTTTTTGGAAAATCTGTGGAATGGTTTTAAATGTGTTAAAAAAATTAATATAAAATATTCACTTCTTAACTTTAGTTAAGGTTTACAATCCAAATAGAACAACTTGTTTTTCAAACAAAGCTTGATCTCTCTTATTGTAGAGGCTACATCCACTAAAAGACAGAGAAAATATTGCTTTATCAATTGTATTGTAGACAAATCATTAAAGGTACCGTTCTTCGTGATCCCACTGTTCAAACTTTAGTTAGTGTGTAATGTTGCTGTTAGAGCATAAATAATACCTGTAAAATTATAAAGCTCAAAGTTCAATGCCAAGCGAGATATTTTATTTAACAGAAGTTCCCTTTCAAAGACTACAGCGAACGGCTGGCTTGGACTACATCCTGGTACTTCCTTCTTTAATTACGTCAGTAGAACAGACTAACCTCCGCCCACCAGAATACGCGAAAAAGGGGGCGTGGTCTTGTTGCTGTCCCACGTGGAGAAGAGGAAGTGTTGCGTGGAGAAGATGAGGAAGTGTTGCGTTTGAGTGTGTTATTTTCATCCCGGAGTCAAATCACCTTTGTTTGGCTTTCCCAGGGACGCTGTAGAGATCATTAAGCGCATACATCTCCCCGTTAAGAGGCGTGACCTTTCCGTGCCACGTGCGCTAAGTTGCTGTCGAATCACAACACGGGAACCGCTGGCACAATCAGAACTCGTTACGTATTTCTGAAGGAGGGACTTCATAGAACAAGGAACTCATCAGCCGTTTTTAGGACAGTGAAAACAGCGGTGTACAGATGAGTACATTGTGTTAAAAATACTGTGTTTTTTTAAACGCGAAACATGAACACATGTTATATTGCACACTGTAAACACAATCAAAGCTTCAAAAAAACACGAAGAACGGGACCTTTAAATAAACAATTTCATATCATTCAACAATAGAGCAAAATAAATACTAAATAAACTATTTTTAATGGCTATAAATAAGTAATTTTTGTAGACAAGTGACGTTTCCTTAACTCCTCCGTGGTCAATTTTATTTTAGACATTTTAAAATATAACTCTCACTAAAAAAAAATTCACATCAATAAGCGCAGCCTACTACCCCTCACAATCATGCACGCGATTGTGTGTGCTTCTCAAATGACGGACACTACAATCTGCAGTTTTCTGCGCATGCAGATTCCATGTGGGCCTGCCGATTGCCAACAAAACACAGACATTTGATGCAGTTTCACTCACCGCCTGCGGTTTCGACTCATGACAGGGAACAAACCAAGCGGCAACTTCCCACAGTTTCTCTTGAAGCCAATACAGAAGTGACTTAAACTGCAGGTCATTGACTGGCCACTAGGGACAGGCTCCAGAAGGGAGCAGAATCTCACTGAGCCCCATGTTTAAATGCCCAACTTTACAGCAGAATAAAACATGTTTACAGTCTGGGACAAATTGTGGTTTTGGTCTATACGGCTAATTTTGCCCTTCATGACAACGGTGAGGGGGTGAATTATTTTATAACTCATTCGTTTACGTTATATAAAGCATTAAAGTTCTGCATAATTAAGGCGTGGCCACTTCGAGTGACAGGTGGATAGCCATTTATCTGCTGTCTGTTAGTCATCGCGTCACTTCAGCTCTGCCCACGTCCCGCCTTTTTGCCCATTTTTTGTTATCCGGGAGTGAGAAATTCCACCCTTTATGCCGTCATACAGGGCCATACTCGGAAAAAAACCTTCTGAAACTTGTTTGAATCCTGAAGGAGTGCATTTGCACAGAAATACTGTCATACATCCAACACATTTTTTTTTACATTTTGGCCATGTTTAGCATGAGAATCCACCTCTTTAACAGTGTAAATAAGTCAGAATGCATGAAATAACTACATCCTCAGCTTGATATGAATCAATGGACCCTTCGTTTTGAGAACCACCCAATGACTGAGCCAATCTCAATACTCAACTATGCTTCCCTACAGTCCTTCAATTCTTAAAAAAGGCCAAGAAAAACACACCCGAGCATGTGCCAAGTTCAAGACAAAACAGAATTCAACTGTGAAATCAGAAAATAAAACAAACATAAGTACATCCCTAAGGGCTCTGGCATATATACAGCAAACAGGCCTCAACCCGTGTGTGTAAATGTGCATCTTAATGTTTGTTGTCTAGCCTGAACATGAACATCCATTACAAACAGTGACTTCCTTCTGTGATTGTTCAGACAATATATTTTTGATTTAGAAGTCAGACATACTTACTGCAGAATAAACACTGTTTCACATGAGACATTTTTCACAGTAATTCCTGCTTCTAACTAGCACAGTGTAAATGATAACGTGCTACTCATACAGTGTTTCAGAAGACATTTTATAAAAGAGTCACAAAAAAAAAACATTTTATTTATCAGAATGGTCAATGCCTCGTGACAATTTAGGGGAGAGGCCATCCCATTACAGGACAAAAAAAATGTTATCCTACCAATTAAAAAACATCTGCAAACGTTTAACCTCAATTATCACTCTTTTGCTAGAATACAAGGCAAGGGCAAAAGAGTATTATAATTCAATGAACACTCCTAGGGCAACAATGAATAATCACTGAAGTTTAGCTGCTGCTGACAACATCCATCTCAAGCATGCCCACTTTTCTTCACAAACTCACTCTTGATAAAAACCATCAAACCTTGCTGAGAGGAACAACATGTGAATATTCAAAATAAGCCAGATTAAATGTTTATTCCACCCCCCCCAAAAAAACTTTTCCTTTTGAGACCCAGTCATTAGATAAGAAATGCAAGAGTGTTCCTGAAAACAGATGACACACCCAACAGACAATCATACAGAGAGACCCTGATACAGGTAGATATTGATAAAGTGTAGGTCAAAGCATTCTGGTCTCATCCTCTGAGAGCTATTATTTGCGGCTGTGTCATCCGGTGTTGTCTGAACTGAGTACAGATATATGGCCACTGTACAATGGTTTTATTTGGATAAACAAATGTGAACCTTTATGTATACATGTGTCTAAATGCTGCTAGATCCACACTACACAATCATTTCCAGCTGCCTTGCATACTCGATGACTTGTTGGGCCAGTTCTGTGGAGGGGATGTTCACTTCCTCTGTCTTTTGGTGCTGGGTACTGAATGAGTAGTATCCATCAGGACTCTGTGTCCAACCTCTCTGCAGAGCACAAAAAGCCAAACCATGAACATAATATCTATTCATTAAATAACATTGAGATTAAACAGTGTGATGATTACTGATTAATCATAAGATTTTAGTTATTTGATCTAAATCCCAATTACTGGAGAAAAATCGTTCAATCATAACCAGGGTTTTTCCTGCATGGAGAATTATGAGGCGGCCGCCTCCGTCAAATTTCGTGCCGCCTCCGTCTGTCGACAAAACTCGAGACATATTAGACATGTCGTGATAATTAAATAATCATCAGAAATATATATTGTCACATGATCCTTCAGCAATCATTATTAGTATATTACAGGGGCATAGCCAGCGGGCGGGCCTGACAGGCACAGGCCCGCCCACTATGATGACTAGGCCCCCACCCCCAGTTTATTATACAAATACACTCACCTAAAGGATTATTAGGAACACCTGTTCAATTCTCATTAATGCAATTATCTAATCAACCAATCACATGGCAGTTGCTTCAATGCATTTAGGGGTGTGGTCCTGGTCAAGACAATCTCCTGAACTCCAAACTGAATGTCAGAATGGGAAAGAAAGGTGATTTAAGCAATTTTGAGCGTGGCATGGTTGTTGGTGCCAGACGGGCCGGTCTGAGTATTTCACAATCTGCTCAGTTACTGGGATTTTCACGCACAACCATTTCTAGGGTTTACAAAGAATGGCGTGAAAAGGGAAAAACATCCAGTATGCGGCAGTCCTGTGGGGGCGAAAATGCCTTGTTGATGCTAGAGGTCAGAGGAGAATGGGCCGACTGATTCAAGCTGATAGAAGAGCAACTTTGACTGAAATAACCACTCGTTACAACCGAGGTATGCAGCAAAGCATTTGTGAAGCCACAACACGCACAACCTTGAGGCGGATGGGCTACAACAGCAGAAGACCCCACCGGGTACCACTCATCTCCACTACAAATAGGAAAAAGAGGCTACAATTTGCACGAGCTCACCAAAATTGGACAATTGAAGACTGGAAAAATATGTTACCTGGTCTGATGAGTCTCGATTTCTGTTGAGACATTCAGATGGTAGAGTCAGAATTTGGCGTAAACAGAATGAGAACATGGATCCATCATGCCTTGTTACCACTGTGCAGGCTGGTGGTGGTGGTGTAATGGTGTGGGGGATGGCACACTTTAGGCCACTTAGTGCCAATTGGGCATCGTTTAAATGCCACGGCCTACCTGAGCATTGTTTCTGACCATGTCCATCCCTTTATGACCACCATGTACCATCCTCTGATGTCACAAAGCTCGAATCATTTCAAATTGGTTTCTTGAACATGACAATGAGTTCACTGTACTAAAATGGCCCCCACAGTCACCAGATCTCAACCCAATAGAGCATCTTTGGGATGTGGTGGAACGGGAGCTTCGTGCACAAATCTCCATCAACTGCAAGATGCTATCCTATCAATATGGGCCAACATTTCTAAAGAATGCTTTCAGCACCTTGTTGAATCAATGCCACGTAGAATTAAGGCAGTTCTGAAGGCGAAAGGGGGTCAAACACAGTATTAGTATGGTGTTCCTAATAATCCTTTAGGTGAGTGTATATATATATTTGTAAACTAACAGTTGTTTAAATTATTTTTACGTAATTACAAAATTATTACTACATCTCAAATACTGAAATAAAATGTGTTTTTTTACAGTCTATGGTTTTTGCATAATGCTTGATGAGTTTGATTGACAGCTGTGTTAGGCAATTAGGTGTCAGGCTGTCTCATGCATGTCGCGCAGCTCGCGCCTGTGAGTTCATGAAGTGTGTTTACGGAGGGATTCCTTTTCCTAAACCTAAAAGGTTTCTTTTCCATGTTTTTGTCCTAACCAACTGGAACAACAGCACAAAACAATCTCAAGTAATGTTAATGTGCTTCATTTAATGTTAAAAGCGTGTAATGTGACTTTGAATATAATTTAGTGCTCCCAGCTCTGTAACGGAGTCGTACTAAAAGCAACAATGGATAATTCTCCTCAGATCGTTAAATATTAAACAAATGGAAACAAGAATGTCCAAACTGTGAACAAACAAGTATATTCTGTGACAAAGATTGTTTTAGTGACTGATTGTTTATCCATTTCCTTACGAGTGCCATCAAGATTAAATCTCCAGTGCCGTACACTTGCCGCGAGAGCCCGCCCACATGCTGTTCTGATTGGCTGTGGTTTTTGTGCATCTTGTAGTCGAGTCGCATCTGGTGTGGACAGACAAGTTGCTTGTCGCTGGAATCTTAATCGCGTTGCGTGTGGTTAGGACACGGTGTAAGCCCTGTCTGTGAAACTAGGCCTTAGTCCTGGTCCAGGGCATAGTTCGCAACCTGATTGGTCGGCTTTTATTACATTTTAGCCGCATTTCCACAGCGGGAACTTTCCCCAGGACTTTGGGGTGGTACTTGGTGTGTTTCGACCGCAGGAACCGGGGTCTAAATAAAGTTCTGAGTACAAATTTTCCCCTCAAAACAGCCCTGCTCGTGAGGTAGTACTTTTTCAAAGTTCAGGAACTTTCCGGGGTGGGACTTGTGCGCTGAACATGCTGATTGGTTGAGCTCACGCAGCATTTTATTTCAACCTAAAAGTCTGTTGCGGTGCATGCAGTAAGAGTTGTTTGCTATTCGAATCAACAATGGAGTTTTAAAAAATATGACTAGGTTCAGGCTTTATTAAGCTTAAATGTGAAGGACGAAATCCAGTGGGCTCTGGAAAGTCACGCGCAGTCCTACGTCACCGGACTAATCTTCACGGTACTTTAGACCACGATGGAAACGCAGACAGCAGCAGGCCTGAGGGGAAAAAAAATAATTCCTGGGACAAATTGTTCCAGGTAATTTTGGTGGAAACGGAGCTATATTTAAAGACGGAAGTTACCGAACATCCAAAACAATGCTGTGTGCTGGGATAAATGAGCTTGTTGTATGTGCGTAGCCTACATATGATGGTATTTTGACCAGTGAAGCGCTTATAAAATGTGTAAAGGAGTCAAAACAGCGGCAGGAATCGCTCCGTCACACACACAGACAAAGATCTACTGATGCATGTACTGAACTGTGATGGGCAACATCGCAACTATGACGGGGAAAAACAGGTATGCTTGAGCATTCGGTACTTGGTCCGTGTTGTGTTCATATTTCATTCAAACCGCACCCCAGTTCATTTGGAAGCGTTCAAACTTATTCAATTGAACCGCACTAACAGAGCAATCGCACCAGGGTTTGTTTTAAATCGAACCAAACATGCCAAGTGTGAACACACCCTAACTGCAAGTGACAAACAAAACAGAATTAAATAGTTAATTGCAATTAATTGTATGACTGACAATTAATCCTCAGCACAAAATTCATGATCGTGACAGGTCAATATCTGACAAACACACAGAACACTTACTTTCTTCGCATATTCCGTCATCTTTTTTGGAGAGGAAAAGAAAAGCACCCGCGTGGCCTCATTGAACTGAATCTGTTCATATGCCTTCTCTATACAACCTGCAATCTCATCTCTACAAACAAAACACAACATATTTAAATGACCAAACAGTCCAAAACATGGTTCATCACCTACATTTGGCTATTAGCACTACAAATAAACCTACCGAATGGTATCAAGAAGAATGTCAATGAAGAAAGTGTAGCTCTCAGCAGGGATGTTTCCTTTGGCAAGGAACACCTTGTTGTAACTGCCCTCCATCAGATACTGAAATGAAGCAGCAACAAGGTGAGAAAACAAACAAAACACATTGTCAAATGCACTCAATACAAGTGAGGAGTAAAGTGTCCCACACCTGCTCTAATGAAACTGGGTGTCTGATGTAGACATTGGTCTGGATGTCTTTTGCACTCAGTCTTTCCAGCTCCGTGTGGAACTCAGACACTCTGTTCTGAGAGAGCAGGAAGAGCAAGTTGAGACCCAGTAACTGGTGCCTGTATGCCGACTCGGGCAAATCCTCCCTGAGACATTTAAGAAGAGAGGAAAGTGTAACAGGAGCAAATAAAAAGCCAGCTGAGCAAAACGTGCTGAAACCGTTCAGAATCCCAAACTACTTTGGTACTTTACATATAGGAAATAGAGGAACACATTCAGAGTTATATTACATTATATTCTGGTTCTTCCCAACTTTGTAATGGCATTGAATAGTGTCCCGAGTTTTTGAAGCTCCAAAAAGTGCATCCATCCATCATAAAAATAATCCATACGAATCCAGTTGGTTAATAAATGCCTTCTGAACCGATGCTTTTTGTAAGAAAAATATCAGTATTTAAAACATTATAAACTATAACTCATTCTCACCTATGCATAGGCTACACCTACGTCATACATCCGGTCAGAGCGAGGTCACCCTTCCGCCGGAACTCATACGGCCATTGCCGAAAGTCAGTGATTACAGTTTATAAAGTTTTAAATATGGATATTTTTCTTACAAAAATATATCACTTCAGAAGGCATTTATTGAAAGGAGAAAATCATATTATATACACCAAAGATGGCTTGAGCATGAGTAAATGATGGGATAATTTTCATTTTTGGGTAAACTAGTCCTTTATATATATAATACGTGATAGTGAGCAAATAGAAGAGCAGAAATGCCAATGCCATTACTTGTAATCAAAGTAATAACACTTTAGCTGAGCCATGTAGCGTTCATAGGAGGGGATGTCTTTCTTCAGGATGCTCCATAGTGCTCCAATCTCCAAAACATCTCCTATAAAAAAAAACAGAATATATTTTAATTCTATAAAAATATAAAATAATTGAAGCAATAAAAATAGATATATAATTTCAGCTAAAAAAAAACCTTCATAAATACTCACTGGCAAGGATAAGTTGCTGTTTGGTTAGTTTGGTCCCAGTAGTTGGTAGAAAGTTCAATTCCAACAGGGATATCTACCAAAATAATAACAATCCAACACAACAAAATGAGAGGAATTAAATTAAACATGACTGATTTATAAAATATGAGATTATATTAATATAGAATGAATGACAATAGATAAAGTTAGAATCACGAGAGCTATCAACATTAGCTATCCACATTAATCAACATGTTAAATAAGAAGGTTTGCAAGAAAATGTTGTAATTTGTAAAAGAAGAAGAAAACACTGCTTATATAAAATGAATTAGGCCTATTAGTTCACACACGCTGTCGTTTTGTTTCACTCCTGTGTGAATTCGCTGTCTGCTAGCTAACTTGCTACTTTGGCGACGAACAAACCCAAACCCACACAAGAACTCGCAAAAATATCAACTGTACTTTATGACATAAATAAACTAAAACACATGCATAACGAGTTAGTTGATAAATAAGAATCAGGCGGACTGGGCAGTTTTAGACAGCAGCACTAGCGCTAACTGCTCATCGCAGCACAAGCACAGCTCACTTCTGCAGTTTAAGAGTAAAGTACAGTTACATATCATCGAGCGTACCTTTAGCTTGCTCAGGATCTCACCGCATTTATTAAGATTTGGATTCTTTTTATTCCACTCAGCTTTCAACGTTTCATACAAGCCCGCAGTCTCTTTCAACACAGACGCCATGGTGATTCTGCAAAAACGTACGACACCGGTCTGTCAGAATACGGCAGTACGCTGTCGTAAAGAATGTTGGTGCTACCATGGAAACCAGGAAACGCGGATAAATGGCATTTTAGGGGGTGTGATATTGGGTGATACCACTGCAGTTTGTCTGAGGAATATATATATATATATATATAGTTTCCCCTTTTGAAATATGATGATTAAGTAATAGTACAACTGGCTGTATCACATTTTCTAAAAACATGACAGAACGACTTGACCTTGCTTAATAATAAAGTCTCGTATGTATTCAAAATAAAAGTTTGTGTTTACATAATATATATGTGTGTACTGTGTATAGTTATTATGTATATATATATATATATATATATATATATATATATATATATATATATGCATTTATATATATACTGTATATATTTTCATATAATTTTAATTATATGAATATACATATTTTATATATAAATATAAAAATATATATATTGAATATATACATGTATGTGTGCGTATTTATATATACTAATTATACACAGTACACACACATATATTATGTAAACACAAACTCCAAATTTTGGATGTGATTAATCGTTTGACAGCACTAATGTATTTATTAATTTATATTCTATTTATGTGAACAGAACTGATTGTAACTGTACTTTGTAAAGAAAAGGTTACACTTTACTTTAAGGATTCCTTGTTACATTGTAATGAACTATACACTTAAATACTGAGTGATATTAATTAACAGCATGTACTTACTATAGGTTTAAAGTAAGGATTAGGGTTTGTGATTATGCATAATTCAGCCTACTGTCATTGTTATTATGTACATGTAAAATATGTATCAAGGGCAAAATAAAATAAAGTGAAACCTAGTAGTGATATTATATTATTAGAACAGCTGATGAAATATCAGTATAATTTAAAGTTTTATCATTTAAAACGAGTTTATGTGTAGGCCCATCTGAGAAATATATATTGCAAGTGCGCAGTTTATAATGTGCATTGACAGAATCGCTCGTTGGAGGTAGAACAGCAAACCCACATCGAGCACGGCCATTCGGAGAAAATAGATGTTTAAAGGGTTAGTTCACCCAAAAATGAAAATTATGTAATTTATTCCTCACCCTCATGTCGTTCGACACCCGTAAGACATTCGTTCATCTTCGGAACACAAATGAAGATATTTTTGTTGAAAGCTGATGCTGAGAAAGGCTTCAGACAGGCCTCCATAGGGATTCAGTACATTTGCACTCACAAGACCCAAAAAAAGGCACTAAAAACGTTGTTACAAAGTCCATCTCACTACAGTGGCTCTACAATAATGTTAGGAAGCGACGACAATAGTTTTTGTGCGGGAAAAAAAAAATCTAAATAATGACTTTATTCCACAAGTTCTTGTCTTCTGTGTAGGCCTCGGCCGTGAACTCACGAAGCACCACGACGCATGCGCCAGAATATGACGCAGAACCGGCGTTCGGACACGTGACCCAGAAGCGAGGAGATTTGTTTACAACGAGCAGAGGAAGACGTGCCGTATCTAAGCTGTTGAATTCTACATTGATCGTGCTTTAGGTCTCGGCGTAGAGCTCAAAATGGGACTAAAGTGTGCATTTCATGGATTCCCGAACGCCGGCGCTGCGTCATATTCTCGCGCATGCGTCGTGGTGCTTCGTGAGTTCACGGCAGAGGCCGACAAGAACTTGTGGAATAAAGTCGTTATTTTGATGTTTTTTTTCGCTCAAAAACTATTGTCGTCGCTTCATAAAATTATTGTAGAGCCACTGTAGTGAGATGGACTTTGTAACAACGTTTTTAGTGCCTTTTTTTGGGTCTTGTGAGTGCAAATGTACAGAATCCCTATGGAGGCCTGTCTGAAGCCTTTCTCAGCATCAGCTTTCAACAGAAATATCTTCATTTGTGTTCCGAAGATGAACGAATGTCTAACGGGTGTCGAACGACATAAGGGTGAGTATTTAATGACATAATTTTCATTTTTGGGTGAACTAACCCTTTAATTCTGAAGTTTTAATCGTGATCACTCGCCCGTTTAAAATGTGTGTGTGTGTGTGTGTGTGTGTGTGTGTCATACAATGATGCATCGGCGCCCTCTGCTGGACACTGTAGGCAGCACCAGCGCCGTTAGTGCAGTAGTTCATTACCAGAACCTGAAATAATGATAGGTTGGTCTCAACTGAATATTTGTAATAACATGTCGATACAATGGCTTGAGAATGATCGCGTTATTGCCCCGATCGGCTGAAAGAAGCGTCTCTATTGACATGCGCAGTTGAAGGGAGACACAGAGAAAGGAGTGGCAGATCTCTTCATTGCGATATTTCTGTCACACCAGTCAAGCACAGCGACACTCTTAAAGGTCCAAGCCACACCCTTAACTGTAAGCAATATCCAAGCACAACTTCAAATGCGACCAATCAATGGGGGTAAACAATATGGAAGACCACGCCCCTTATACATACTTCATAAAAATGCCTTTTTGTGAGGGGGCAAATGGTTAATTTTAACCTTTATTACAAAGAAGCCAATCCTCCACTGTAATGCTTGAGGTCGCACCACCCCTTATTTGTGATGTTTAACAAACAGGGCCAATCACAGCCCCCAGTGTTTCATCAAAACAGACTCCTTTGTCATAAAAACATCCGGACCCAAGGTGAAGCTGTACAGACAACCGCCTGTTTGTTATTGTGGAGGGAGTCCATCCTCAAACTCAGTCCCCCTGAAAATGTGCTTCTTGGGGAGGAACATTAACATATATATATATATATATATATAATGACATTAGAATAGTAATCTTAATGTTGTTCAAATCAAGGTTACATTTCATTCTCAGTGAGCGTTACATCTTATCTAATCTTATAGCTAATGTTTACAACCGTCAAACAAGATAATGTCATTCCGATAAACGCACTCAATATTTTCCTAGTGAAACTGATACACACATTAAGTATTATATCGTGCTGATGTAAAAGGGCAACATACGTAATTATACCGCAATATTAACAGCAACAACAACAACAGTGTTGTTTATTAATCAGGCGATCGTGTCAGGCCTCTGTTTCCTGCTTGTGAGAGCTGTGCTTGGGTCCTGACGCGGAGCCCGTGCAGGGCCGTACTGGAGACCCCGCGCCGCCTGCACCTCTATCGTCTCGGGTGAGTTTGATACAATGTAGCTATTTCTCTTTAAATCTCTATAACTATTGCAACGCTGCAACATTCGCATGCAGACCTCACCTCTTCCCGCTTCATTTGACCGGCCCGTTGCATAGGTCGGTTAATAGGTTGAGTTTACAGCGAATTCCCAAGCATACCCCCTTGATCCAAGAGTATTCCAACATAAACTCATATTTAGCAGGGATAAAGATAGGCTACGCAATTGCTTCTATTGGAGTCCGAACACAAAATATTCACAAATTATGTGCACTGGCTCCAGTGAATGCGCTCGTACGGCAGAAACGCGAGGTGTTTACAGTCAGTTATTGTCAGATATGTTCGTATTGCGTCTGTAAACGCACATATAACAGCTAGGAAGCTAGCTAGCCACTGCTAACTGAATCTACTGCAGAACGAGCGTCAAAAAAGCGAATTGAAGGCGCGTTGTGTGGGTAAACCTGTAAAATAGTCGCTAATAAAAGTATCTGAAACAGTGGGGATGTCGAGGGAGGTATTACATCTTTGCAAATGCGCTAAATAGCCGCCGTGTCCTGCAGGTCCAGAGTGTCCATTCATGTCTCCGGTGCTCTTCTGATGCGAGATCCTCTCAAAATGCCCTAAAACGAGCCTCTGACAGAGGAAGCTTTCGCGGATATTTGTTAATGACGGTCTGTGTGTTATTCACACAGTCTGTTTTGCCCCCAACAAACATTAGTGGTGTCCCCGCCTACCTCATCCTCATTTTGTGGTTTTGATTTGTTTGGGTCGAGACTTTGAACACGAACAGGGCAGCGACTCGCCAAAGTGGCTCTAAATTACCCTATTTGACACTCGATGGTGTGTTTGTGTGTTTGTGGATCAGTGTGAGGTGTTGCGCGCGCTTTTCCTCTGTGCACGAAAGTTCAGCTTCAGAGGATGTGAAAGCGCTCACTCTTTTTTGTTTTATTGTAATAGTTGCTCGCTGAAGCCTCAGAATACTTTATATTTCGATGCACTTTGGCATATTGTCGACAATGCATGTGTAGTCGAGTATTAAACGACCCATGTAGTGTTTTAATTTATGTTTATAGTAATAACCATCTCTCTTTTTATACATATTTATATATATTCAGTACATTTCCATGTCCTGCACTTACGCAACCACTGTATATATCCTGCACTTGCTGCTATTGCACTTCTGGTTAGACCTAAACTGCATTTCGTTGCCTTGTACTTGTGTAATGACAATAAAGTTGAATCTAATCTAATCTAATTATAGAAGTCAACAGCATACCGTAATGATGGGTTACTATTAATTTCGTTGTATTGAATATCTATACATAATACCAAGGATTGCTCACTTGTTTCTATGTTGTTTCTTTGTTTTTAAGTTTTTATTTCTTGTTTTGACAGATGACGAAAGATTTACCTGGCAGCATTTAGTCTGCTTTTAATATTATTTGCATTTTTGTCAACAGTCTGATTTATTTTCTTTATGTTGAAATTGATAGCATCTGAAACAGTGTTATTCATGGACTTTTTTTTATTTTTATGCTGACTGATGTTCTACTTTATTTTCACTAGTGTACATGGTTTAACAAATTGACTACATTTCACTAGTAAGGAAGTGTTTACTTGAAGAGTTGCTTTTGATGTTTGTGTACGGTTTAGCAGATTTGTAAAAAAGGGTTAATGTTTGTGCACTTTTTTTGTACAGTTGACATGGATGATGAAGATGGCAGGTGCTTGCTAGATGTAATTTGGTAAGTTAAACCAAAAATGACAACTTTGTACATCACTTGAAGTTTGAATGTTGGTTGTAGTGTAGACCCAGCTGAATAACATCTTTCTTGTTGTACAGTGACCCGGAAGCACTCAATGATTTTCTTCATGGATCAGAAACACAAGTAAGTACTTGAAGTGAGATTATAATAAATAAATAAATAAAAAGGTGTTGAGTTTTTCTCAAGCTCCACAAGTGTAACCCAGATGCATCACAAAAAAACACAGCACACTCTTCCAACATGAGTTCCCAGAAACTTCTGATCTTCTCTGGGTTATTTATACATTTCTGCCCCTAAACCGGTTGTCCAGCTTATTTATCTTTTCTTTAATTTCAATCCTGATTTTTTTCCCCCACCTCTTTGGTTAATTCACGTATATGATATACTAATCTAATTTTCCTCTCTTTTGACTCCTGTTTTCTTTCTGGTTTGCTTGGCCTTTTAACTTGGTTATGCCTGCATTTTGTTCTGGTGATTGGTGCACTGTCCTCACTTTGCTCTTCCCTTGCCTTTTCCCTCTTTGTCTGCCTATTTATGCCCTTTGTGCATCTGCTCCCTGTCGCTTTCACACGCCTGTCTGTGTGCTGTGGTGATTTCTGCCTGTCCTATCCCTGGGTATATCTGTCTGTAGCTGGACACTGATGACCTTTTGGATGGCTCAAGTGACCCGTCCAGCTCATTCTTCTCCAGCACTGGGGTGAGTAATATCCCCCAATTTGCGCCAACCTCCTGTCTCCATCCTTTTTTTGTAGCACGAGCTCCTCAGCCCCACCATCCAAATCAGATGCATCGTGCACCCGATCTGCATCTACAGCAGTCAGTCCCAAAGGCCTACCACCATCCCAGATCCATCCCTGCCATCTTAGTCTTCCATCATTCTGAATGTGTGACTAGGTTGAAGGGCTAACATTGGTCTTTTTGTCTTTTCCAGGGCCACATTCCTGAGGTCCAACCACAGGCTCAGCTGTCGACAAGTGAGCCAGGCCTTCCAAGAGTCAGCGTTGATTTGGACTTCCTGGAGGATGATGACATCTTGGGGGGATCGCCGGGAGGAGACAATGGAAGCAATGGTGTTGGGGCAAATCACGAGCCCTGTGACATTTTGCAGCAGAGTCTGGCGGAGGCTAACATCACAGAGCAGAGCCTTCAAGAGGCAGAAGCTGAGCTTGACCTTAGTTCCTTTGGGCTAACAGGCATTACGCAGGTGGTCCAACCGCTGCCTGATGCTGGGCTGTCCGGAGTGGGCATTGGAGGTGCTACTCAGATTTTTCCAAACCAAGGCACCCCTACCGCACCTTCAAATGCCACCCCAGACATGCTCGGCTCAGTCCTGGCACATCCAAGCCTGCAGCTTCAATCCCAAGTCATGAACAAGGCTATCAGTGTCCAGCCGTTCGTACAGCAAGTCGGGCTTGGAAATGTAACCCTTCAGCCTATTTCGAGCCTTCAGGCCTTACCGAATGGCAGTCAGTCTGGACCATTGGGCATTGGACAAATTCAAGTCGTGGGCCAACCCACTGTAATGACTATAAATTCATCTGGGCAGCAGATCTTGGCAAAAACCATGGGTGGCTACCAACTGCATCAACCAGGGCCTGAGGCAGCAAGCGCTGGAACGCAGGCTGGGCTTGGAGGATCTGTTTTGGGTTCAGGAGGTGGACTTTTAATTCAAGGGGGCAAGGCCACTCTTGGGTCCCCTGCCTTAAATGGGCCAGCTGTCTGCTTAAGCAACACAAATACCAACAACAGTGCAACTACAATGGCCACTGCTGGTGGCATTGTGGGTTTCGGTAATGCCTCTCTGGGTGCTGGAATTGGATCTCAAGCCCAGTCTCAAGGCCAAATCATGCAGAATGTCATCATCCAGCGAACGCCAACGCCAATTCAGCCCAAACCTCCTCAAGGGGGTACCATCCAACCCAAAATCTTCAAGCAACAGCAACAGCTTCCTGCCCCACATGCCTTGCCAAATGATGCTAATAAGGCTCTGGGGGTGCAACAAATCCCAGTGTCAGCTGGTCAGAATGTAACGTTCCTCCCTGGGAAGCCTGTCTCAAATGTAGTCTTGAGCGCACAAGCTGCATCACAGGGAACGCAGTTTTCTCAAGCGCTCTTAAGGCAACAAGGCCCCCAAACGTCGGGCAAACCGCTCAGTGTTCACTTGTTAAACCAACAGGGCAGCATTGTCATTCCCTCGCTGCAGGGCCAAAACCACCAATTCCTGTTACCAGGGCTTCAGGCAGGAGGTCAGATCCTGACTCAGCATCCAGGGGGTCACATCATTACCAGTCAGGGGCCTGGGGGGCAACTAATTGCTAATCAGATCTTGACAGCCAATCAGAACATCAACCTGAGTCAGGTGTTGGCCTCACAGGGTCACCCTGGTGCCGCCCATATTCTCTCTGGACACATTCAGCTCCAGCCCGGTCAGATGGGTCAGCACACGCTGTTCCAAATGCCGGTGTCATTGGCGCAAACGCAGACACAATCCAATCCGGTAACAGGCCACGTACAAACGGTCATCCATGGCATGCCTATACAGAATTCCCTGTCTATGGAGAGCCTTAGCCCAGCAGTCAGTTTACAGACGTTGGAGCAGTCTGGTGGCATCCCCAGTAACAGTAGCAGTGGATCGACAGCCATGGCGCCGTGCCAGCCAGGAGAGGGAATCACAGTATTGGGTGGCTCTACGGACCCTGCTGCTCAACCAGCGCAGACCCAACCGCAGCCCTCAATTCTCACAGTTCAGACGACTGCACCGGTTTCAGTAGCAGCTTCGGTTCCTTCCTCTTCATCTCCATCCCCCACCATGGCCACATCCACACCCTCAATGGTGGGTTTGGGTTCCCAGGCCCAGCACAGCCCAGGAAAGGTGTTGTTCCCGTCACCTGGTTCCAGCATGATCCTCAGTCAGGAGTCTCTTCAAATGTTCCTGCAGCAGGTCAGTGTGCTCCCTTTAAACCTTATCTGCTGTTTGTAAACTGTGTCCCTTAGCTAATAAGCTAACATAACAACATTTGATCCCCAAGCTGACCTCTGACCAGTTTGGATGATTGTTACCTCCCATTCCTGAACTGATAAATGTACCCATGTTAGGACCAACAGCAGCAAGCAGGAAAAGACCCACCTGCTGCTGTGGGTGTACCTGCATCTGTTATCGTCAGCGGCAGCAGTTCTGGTCCCGCCCCTTCAGGCCATGACAACTTGTTAGCTGAGACTCGGCAGAGGCAGAGTCCCAGCCCCTCACTTGGCCCCGCCCACATGGCAACAGTGGTTAACAAGGTAGATGAGCTCATGCTCTGCACTAAGCCCCACCCACTTGTTGCTGCCACTGCTGCGTATTGGACCACTGTCTCCCAGCAGATCTCCCTCTCTTTCTCTGTCCCATTGTCTTTCTACTGTCATTGCTCAGACCTGGATGCTTTTATTTGTTGTATGACTAATTTTAACTCTTTGATTTTGCCTGTTTACATCTTTCTACATTCTGCACCTTTCACGAATGTTACCTGTGTCTGTCATTTTTTTCCCCCATTAGTTATTTAGTACTATTATTGCATGCTATACTTTCCCCCCCATAATATATTTATTTTCTGCTGTTTAGTTGCATGAGCAGGAAGCTTGCCGAACTACATTGACACTAATTGGGATATGGGTTGATGCAAAAAAACAGTGCAGTTGTTGCATTTCAAATGGTGTCACATGCAATAATAAAACTCTAGAAACTCCTTATTTTTCGGTTGTGTTTGCATCATCTTCGTGCATCTTCCCATGAGCATGTCATGATGGAGCAATGGCTCTTTCTATTAGTTTCCCTGTTTCTTCTAATCTTTGCCACTCACTCTGTCCATTCATATTAACATTCAGACTACTCACTACTTCTGCTCCTCACTTTCGGTAACTGCTGTTTTTAACCTCAATCCGCCCTCCCTCCCCACCACCACCCAGCACCCTCAAGAGAAATTAAATTAATTCCCTTCAAGATCACTTTCAAAGATTTGATCTTGATCACTTGCTCGCTGCCCTGAATTACCTTTGCCCTCTACCAGCAAATCTGTTTATTTAGACTTGTACTATTTTTGTGTTATTTCTTGTCTGTTTTCTGTGAACCAATTTTTGTTGTTCTCTGCAAAAATGATGTCCTCATGTCAGTTGTCTTCCCTTCTTGTTTAAAACCCCAATAGTGTCTATCCAGAGAGCACTAATCTTTTAGATATGTGCATGATGTACAGTTTAGATATTTTGTACATTTTGGTACATCAGCTGTTTTAGTCCTTGTAAAAAAAATTCCTTTTGAGTTTTTGAAAAGATTTTTCCTTTCTATTTCTTCCTGCTTTTATATTATCCTACTTGTATTTGTTTATTGTTGCTTGCTATTTGCTGTTTTTTTCCCCCACCACATTTTTATGTTTTTTTTGGGGGGGGTTCTATAGGTATAATTGCAAGTCATTTAGATTTAGTGATGCACTGAAATGATATTCTTGGTCGAAACTGAAAATCAGATACCGTTTTGTTTTTCTTATGCTCTGTACCATTTGCATATATTGAAAATGATTGTGAAACTGAAATGTAAACGGTTATGTAAGAAACTTGTTATTGATTAAGTAGCATCATTAGGAGAGTAGTCTATGCTAAAATTAAAATGCTAAAATGAAATTTAACAACATGAATTATAAAGCTGTCTAGAAGCGAACTGATGTTGTATATATATATATATATATATATATATATATATATATATATATATATAATGTTGCTGCAGTTTCTCTTTCATTTTGCTATTGAAATGATTTTATTGAAAACATTTTTGTGAACAAGCTGTTGATTTCTGTTAATGAAAATTTCAGTGCATCCCTAAAAATAAATTTTCCAATAATGATTCATTAAAAATACAAACTGGCTTGTAATAGATCATTTTCTCTTCTCCTCCTCTTTTTATGCTATCTAGGTTCCGTCGGGAGCACATTCACAGACTATAAAGATCCAAAGCGCATCCCCATCTCAACCTGTGGTCACCCCTACACCAACACCCAACCTGTCCGACAGCCCTCAACCCTCCCAAGTTTCTCCCCTCACCCTCGGGCAACAGATCCAGTCTCCTCACCAGCACCAGCAGTCTCGGCCTCCGTCGCAGCCCCAGCCTCAGTCTCAGGCGCAGACTCCCTCACGCTCCTGCACACCTTCCTCTTTACCGCCTCTCTTCATCATACACAATCAGATCGGAGGTTCTCCACAACCACCACAGCCAGCTCCTCCACCTCAGCAACAGCAACCTCAGCAAATACAAGTGCAGCTCCAGCCTCAAGTTCTTCCTCAGACTCTGCCTCAGCCTACCACCCTGCCGCCAGACATGCCTCCTTCCTCCTGCTCCCCGAAGCCTCCGCAGCCACTTCCCGCGCAATTCCAGTTCCAGCCTGCTGTGAGCTCGTCTCCAGCTGCAGCGGTGAAACAGCAGGTGACTGTGGTGCCGGGGCTGACTGCAGAACAACAGCATCACCTACAGCTGGTCAGTGCGCAGCTTCAGACCATGTCATCCATTACACAGCCCTCTCCTCAACAAAAACAGCTTTTGGAAAAACTTCACCAGGTATTGCATCATTACCCAATCCTTTATACTTCGTTCAAACTGGTTGGGACACAAGTTTGCCCCAAAACATTTGTTCAAAATGTTTGTAAAATTCGGTTGTCGCTGTGGGCAGGGCTACTTTGAAAAAATGAGGGGGGAAAAACAGACCATCAAAATCAATTGTCTCATTCTGTTATGTAGGATGTAAAACTCTTACAAATCCCCATAATAATTTATCAACTCTGATTAGATTGTCAATTTTCTTGTGATTTATGCAGGTCCAGCAAAACATTCTTCTCCAGGCTAAGCAGCAAGCTCAGGCACAAGTCCACGCCTCACAGCAACAGGCTACAAACCAGTTCAGTAAAATGCCAGATCCGCCTTCAGTCCAAGCTGCAACTTCAGCGGCCAGTGGCAACATCCAAGCATCAGTCCAGTCCCTTCAGCAGCAGAAGTCTGTGCTGGTCAAGCCCTCTACTACCGGTGGGCATCCCATATTTCTATCCTTTAAATGTTTACTTTAAAATAATTCTAGGTTTACATTGTGTTATCTTTACCACAGGTGCAAATGACACTCAAGTATTTTCTGCTGTGTCTGCTGGGGCTACAGTGAACCAGGGAGTCACGACTCCAAATCTTGCACAGGGTGTTCAGGTGAGTGAAATGTAGTTGTTCATATTTTTCTGTAGTTTACAGTTACAAGTTACCATTTCAGATGCACTTTACTTAATGGAGATCTTTTCAAATGCATTCTGACTCTGGTTTGCAGGCAAAGCCAGGAGTTATAAGTTCAGTTAGTGGGCTAACTCTGGGTAAAGCTGGTTTGCAGATTCAGGTTTTAGGTGCTGGACTCTCTCAAATGCCTGCACCTCAAGTACCCACTCCTCAAATACAGGTATGGTTCAAAATCACATTACATAAGACTGTTATAATAAACTGAACTTGATGGTGTCAGATTTGTGGTAATCTGTATATCTTTTCACAGACATCATTAAAAAGGCCCTTTAGTATGGAACCAAGCAAAGAAGCTAGGTAATATATTCATTTACAGAGCTATAAATGAAGTGACCTGCTAGTTTTGCACAGTTTTTTTAAGAGCAGCAGTTCTCCTCATGTGCTCATGTATCTGTTTGTAGGATGCTAGAACAGCTGCGAAAACAGCAAGGCTCCGTTCTCCATCCTGACTACAGCTCTCCTTTCCGCTCGTTTGAGGACACACTTCATCGACTGCTGCCGTACCACCTGTATCAAGGCATGGCTTCATCCCCGGGAGACTACCGCAAAGGTAAATGTTCAGACCTCTGTGTGAACATCTACAGACCTGTAGTGTAAATGTGTGGCACTCTCTTTGGGGCCAGTGTGTAACTCTGGCTTTACTCTTTGTTCTTTGTCCAGTGGATGATGAATTTGAGAACGTCTCAAGCCAACTTTTGAAACGCACACAAGCAATGCTAGATAAATATCGTCACTTGCTTTTTGAGGAATCAAAGGTATCATTTTAAATCTCACTCACTTGACCTCTTTTGATGTCTGGAGCTTCTGAGCCCTAAATTCATTGATATCGTGTGTGTTTGTTATTTTGAGCAGAGGCTGGGTCCCTCTGCAGAGATGGTTATGATTGACCGGATGTTCATTCAAGAGGAGAAGGTTGCTCTGAGTCAGGACAGGGTTCTGGCCAAGGAGAAACCAGGTAATGACCAAGGTTCAGTGCAAGTTGAAATTGCTTTATGAGCATTGTCTTGGTTCTTGTTTATAATTTGTGCTATTGGTAGTGTAACTGTCAGTGTATATTCTGATGTTGTGGTATTTAATCACTTTCATCTCTGCCTTTTTGCAGAAGAATTTGTGGCCAATTCCTGTTTGCTAGACAGCGGTGCAGTGAGGCCTGTACAGGTGGAGCTGAGTTCTGTAAGAACCGCATCATCGTCAGCAGTTGCAGGTCCACCTGCGGCAGCCGCGCTTGCTCTAGCTCCAGCCACAGCTGTTGCCCCTGCTCCAACCGCAACCCCTGCACCTACTCCAGCTGCTGCCCCCACTCCTGTTTCTGCCCCTGCGCCCTTCCCTCCTACCAAGTTGGTGATCAAGCAAGGTGGAGGGGGAGCATCAGTATCCTGGTCCACCAGTTCAACCCCTACGCCTGCACCTGTGGTCCGGCCGTCTGTTGAGCCAGTCACGCCAAGCGCCTCCTTCAGCCGCACTCCGTCCTCCCGCCCTGCTGATGACGACGATGATGTTGCGCTTCCCCAGCGGACCAGCAAACCGCCCATCAAGACCTACGAGGCGCGCCGGCGAATAGGTTTGAAGCTGAAGATCAAACAGGAGGCAGGGCTTAGTAAGGTGGTTCACAACACTGCCTTAGATCCGGTCCACTCCCAATCCCAACTCACGCCACAACCACCGACCTCTGAGCAGCCGCAGAAAGTCAAACCACATGTAAACCCACCCACCACTGTTATTAGAACTCCACCCTCAACTTCTTACCCCACCCCCTCTTCCACTGTCACTACGGTAACAACACGCACAGGTTCGGCCTCCAGTAGTGCAACTTCCTGTAGTGGGGCTGCACCCTCATTTTCATCCTCCTCCTGGTCTTCATCGTCCCCTTCCACATCTACGGCGCAGGTAAATGGCACTCTGGAACACCATGAGGTAGGCGGGGTCAAACGGAACCCAGCATCCACAGCAACTCCTCCACTAACCACTTGCCGGCTCCCTCTACGAAAGACGTATCGTGAGAACATCAGTCCACGTCACAGGCCGGGCGTACCAGGAGGAGGTGGAGATACATTGCCCATTCTGCCAGCAGGACCCCCTCTTACCTCTTCCCCCCAGCCACAAGGCTCCTCCCCTCAACCTGAACGGACTGTGATAGCGAGTGTGAAACTAGAAAGGCAGGGCGGACATGGGCGGTCTCACCCACACACAGAGTCGCAGAGCCTCACAGCGGTGGAGGACGTCCTCTACCGTGGCATTAAAAATGCGTACCAACACCACCGAGAGTTCTCAGACAAAGAGGATGAGGACGAGGCAGAGGAAGGTGGTGGTCTGGGGCGGTTGAAGTCCATAGGGAGCAAATACCGAGAGGGAGGACGGGGTACCTTCAGGATGGATCAGCATGCCCCTGGCCCACCTTCTCCCGGAGAGTCTTCCTGCACAAGAGACTCCTCACTTCCTGCCAAACGCTGCAAGTCAGACTCTCCGGACATGGACAATGCAAGCTTCTCCAGCGGTAGCCCGCCACCTGACGACTCATTGAATGAGCACCTGCAGTGTGCCATAGACAGTATACTGAACCTCCAACAGGGCCCTCCTGGACATGGAGGCTCAGGGAGAGGGGCTTTAGGGAGGGTTCATGGGGCAAACCTGCCTAACCAGCACCAAACCCATCCTTCCTACAGACAGTCCATGCCTCCCCTCTCCACGCCTCCATCATCCACCTCCATGTCCCAACATCCACAGGTAGGGGGCCGGGGACAGAATGGAAATCTGGTTTCACAGACGCACAGTAGATAACAGCCCCTTTAGCTGAAGTTGACTGAAAGACTGAAAAGCAGGATGTCAATGGATCGGGGAAGCAAACGGAGACACTTTTCCCATGTTCAGCTGTGTTTGCTTTGTTTGTCTGTGGTTTGTGCTGATGAAATGTGTTCTTTTGGTTTACATATGGCCCTTTAAGTGTACTTTCTAAAGTATAAAAAGTGCACTTTGATATGATTTTCAAAATTTTGTCCCTCTTTGTTTTTTCTGGGACGGTTCCTACGTGGGTTCCCCAATTTAAAGATTTCTCAACTTGTGAGAGACAAAAATATATCACCATTCATTTAATAAATAATGTTTGTAATTACTGTGACGTATGCAGATTGCAGGAACTTTTTAAGTGATATCATGGAAATTGTCATATCAAATAGTAGTTAATTTGGTTATTTTGGAGAATTTGTTTATTTTTTTTGAGAGACCAATGAATCACTTGTCCCTTTGTTAGAATGGTCCCCCATACCATGTAATTATATTTTTTAGGAACTGGTGATCACTGCATAGAAGCTCATTAATGCATAATAGTTTAGTTCTGTGTCTCCCCGAAGACTTGAATTCAGGTTTTGGTTATCTAACTGCAGGAATTAACAATGAAGCATTCACAAACCGAAAAGTCGCCAGAACTGTAAGAAATCTGTTGACCTTTAAAGCATTCCAGCATCAAGAGCACATTTACAAATCAAACATACAATCACAGCACAGCAAATTTGGTTGATCCTTCTAATAAACAAAATGTTCTGGGGAGAATATTATTACAAGCCTGAAAAAACGTCATTTTTGCATCTCTGAAGTGCAGTGCAATGCGTTCCCGGACACACAGCCTCCCTCATTCATGGGTTGTTGTTTTTTTTCTTTCGTAGGCGTATGTATGTTCGGACACTCGTACACATTTAAGATAGAATCAATGAAAGATCTTTGAACCGTTCAGAAGCAAACACAGCGAAAGCAGTGACATGGAAAAAAGAACAATAATAATGTAAAGAGAAAAAAGAAAATAGAAGAACTGTATGAATTTGAAGTATAGTACTACAGATTAATTTTGTATTGTATTTATTGTGTATAATGACACTTTTTAAAAAAACTGTACATTTAGTAAAACTGTAAATTAAACCTTGCTTCTTTTATGAAACAATCACACCTTCTGTTTGCCATTTGACTTGGTTGTTTTGAAGACTGAGCTTATTTGACTTCATTGTCTATATGTACTAATCGCACTGGCCTGTAGGTGGCATTGTTTAATCGGGTCTGAAACAGAGAGGCGCAGCGGAGTGCAATACAGATGATCTGCCAAGTCTCTCAAAGGTGGTCTTTCATGCCAGCATCAAGAGTCACGTGAACGTCTGTTCTGCAAACAGATCTCTTGATCAAACAAAGGCCATAGAAATCATAATAGAAAATGTTGCCCCATGGTGCAGCATCCGCTGAAAGACATGCAGTGCCACACCCTCCTGTTTGCAGGCAGTACTTTATGTAAATGTGTGACTGCCTATAAAATGCTTGACTCCACCTTAGCATGTGGATGCGCCCCTTCAACTCCCTGTCCCCACCCTGGTTTATATCCATTTTCATCACTCGCCTAAAACCAATCATCCGTCCAGGACTCTCCTCTGCTTCTGCGTCAGGCAGTATTTGAAGAAGAGGTGCAGAGAGAAACGTAGGCAGGGAAGGAGGCAGTACTTGAGTGCGTGCCTTAGAGCTGATTGTGCTGCAAGAGACAGAAGCACAGGCAGATCAAGACCTCTCATCTGAAATACATGAAAGCTCGGAGAAGAACCGTGACTTGAAACGCTTTACTTGGTGCTGCTCCTCCAGTGCGTCGGACAAATTGTTCCTTCTAAAGCACATCCTTGCGTGTAGAAACACTTCCAAGGCTGGAGAAAAGAGTGGCTAAGGTCCATTATCTCTTCAAGTACTTCGATCTGAGATTCGGCATTCTCCAGGTAAGAGGACAAATCTTGGAGTTTCTGGAATGTTCTTTTGCTTTTTGTGTTGCACTTTAAAATCCCTTTCTGGTGAAATGAAAATATTTAGAGAGGTTGATGCGTGCATTGTTGAACCAAAAAAAAATAAAGGATTAAACAGGAGCAAATGCCTCTGGCCTTTCCTCCCTTGACTGGCACACATCAGTGTTCTGGTCTCAAGGCTGAATCTCAAGGCTTCTCCCAGAGAGTCGACTATCTGTTGCAATTGTGGTGAAGGATGCCACAAGGCATTTTCCATCTCCTGCGCAACATGTGAGTCTTATTACATAAACTCAAATCCCAACTATTAACCTTTTTGCCAAGGCAGCTGTGCTAAAGTTGAACTTTCAACCCGACAACTAGTTTCTTAAGGTTGGCACAACTTGACGTGAGAAACATTTTGATTGGTAAACTCCATTTTGATTCAGAATAAGTCCCCTGGATAAGCATGAAGCATTAAGTAGGGAGTGTTTAGAATCTACTGAGTGCCAAATCCTCTCAGGATACTGTCAGAAACACTGAATATGCTTGTGTCTGACGCATCACTGGTGTATTCAGCCCTTTACACACCGTAATCCTTCACACATTTAACTTTCCACTGTGAGCCGCTGCTGGAAAACATGGCTCACTTTTTTCAATATACGGAAATAAGTTATGAATGTGTGTTTGTGGAGTTTGGGTGGGTGTGTGTAAGTGTTCCAAAATGAGCACCAACTTTTTCCAGGGACATGCATGGACAATGCACTCTACTTTCCCTGTAGGCTAAAAGCATCTCTAAGATTCTTATTGGAAGGAAAATGAAAAAGTTAGACATTTTAATGGGAGCAAGGTCATCTAACCAAGAAATTATTCAATTGAAATATATGGTTAGAAAAACACCTACAGTATATACTGTATGCAATATTGTTGTTTTATTTCCTTTTCAACTTTCGGTTTTCTTTTTTTTCCAGGCAAAAAAAAAAAACCTTTACTAAAAAAGAAGAAACCCGGGGGTTAAAAGTTGTATAACATTGTATACTATAGTTTGCTTTATAACATCAGTAAACCTTCAAGAAAGAACATTTGGTTGCATTACATAAATACTGTAAGCAAGAGAAGAGTCTTCACAGTCATCCCAGAGGACACGTAAACAGTGCAAAACACATCCATAAATTAACTGCAAAGGAAACTGAATACTCTCGAAAGTTGCACGATGTCACGCTGGGGACGTAAGAATGTCAAAAAGGCCCCTGAGGTGATTAGGACGGTGACCGAGGGCCTTAAGTCACTCTATAGAAAGAAACTCCTGCCCCTGGAGCAGTACTACTGCTTCCATGACTTCCACTCACCGAGTCTGGAGGACGCCGACTTTGACAACAAACCCATGGTGCTAGTGGTGGGACAGTACTCCACAGGAAAGACCACCTTCATCAAGTAAGACTTTTAATGGGTTTAAAGAGTTTAAATTGTCTGATTACACACCCTCATGTCGTTCCAAACCCGTAAGACCTTTTTTTCATCTTCGGAACACAAATTAAGATATTTTTGACGAAATCGTATTGCTCTCTGAACCAGCCATAGGCAGCAACGACATTGCAATTTTCAAGATCCAGAAAGGGAGTAAAGACTTTGTTAAAATAGTCCATGTGACTACAGTGGTTCAACCTCAATTTTATGAAGCGACGAGAATAATTTTTGTGTGCAATTTCTTCTCGTCTGTGTCATTCTCATGCTGTTGATGTAGTAAACGCAGTGCAGCGCTTCCGGTTTCTACGGTAGAACGGCGGCTCACCATTGGCTAGCTCCTGAGTCAGCATAACACGCATGCGTGGTGCTCACGTGAACCTCATCAGCCAATGGTAAGCCGGCATTCTGCCATAGAACTCAGAAGCACTGCACTGGGTTTACTACATCAGCAGCATAGGAGAATGACACAGACAAGAAGACATTGAATAAAGTCGTTATTTTTTGGGGGGGTATTGTGCACAAAAAGTATTCTCGTCATGGGCGTCGGAACCATTGTATGTGGGTGGGACAAGACCTACCCACTTTTTACGACCAATGATATTGGACCCACTCACATTTATCGTCTCTAATTCAGCACATGTCTGTTTACCTACCCCTAACCGATAAACATATATTATTAAACACGTTAGACGCTTTATTTCCACTTTTCTAATATTTTCTTAATTTTTTATGAAAATAAACGCCTTTCTGATCTGATATGTGATGGGAAAAGGGAGTAGAGTGAGTTCGGCAAAAGGCGGATTCGAACCTCGGTTCGATTTGCGTCAACTTGATGCCATGTGTCTTACCCCTACATTATTGCCACTCTCTGAAATAGTGATTTCCGTAATTTTGTCTGGCCCAACCAGACGTTTAGTAAACAAGGCAGTATATTTGTACTTAATGTAAATGGCATCTACTCCAGTAAATGTTTTCTGAGAGAGGACCCACCCACATTTTTTTTGCTTCCGACTCCCATGAGTCTCATTGCTTCAAAAAATTAAGGTTAAACCACTACAATCACATGGACTATTTTACCAACGTGTTTACTACCTTTCTGGACCTTGAAAGTTGCGATTGAAAGTAGACGTTGCTGTCTATGGAGGGGTCAGATTTCATTAAAAAAAATTGCTGTCTATGGAGGGGTCAGATTTCATCAAAAATGTCTTAATTTGTGTTCCGAAGATGAAAGGGTTTAACGGGTTTAGAACGTCATGAGGGTGAGTAATTAATGACAGAATTTTCTTTTTTGTGTGAACTAACCCTTCAAAGTAACATCTGACAGGAGTTAAAACGTGTCTATGGCAGTTAAGGGCTTGAATAGTGGTATTAGTCCACTCATGGTTTAGGATCTTGGGAGCAATAAAATCTACATTACATTGGTTTGAACTCTGTAATAAATTCAAGGGTTATTCAAATTTAAAAGAGAACATTTAGTGAATGGAAATACATTTACAGCAGTTCCACAGTGTTTTGTTTGTTCTAGTAGACAAACCACAAGACTATAACCATGGCTTTGTTCTGTCAACTCAGGTATCTGCTGGAACAGGAAGTCCCAGGGAGTCGTATAGGGCCGGAGCCCACCACCGACTGCTTCACCGCTATCATGCACGGAGACGTGGAGGGGCTCATTCCAGGAAACGCCCTCATAGTGGATCCCAACAAACCCTTCCGCAAGCTCAACCCCTTCGGAAACACCTTCCTCAACAGGTGAATAGATTCACTCAGGCAGATGTTACACTAAGCCGATATGTACGACATGACTTGGAGATGAGAGTGGGTTGTGTGAAAGAATGTGTCGACTGATCCGTCGGCTTACACTGGGCACACAGAGAAGATAACAGAGTAACAGTGTGTTAGTTTTTGCTCTACGGAATTTCAAGCGTCCGTGCCAAATTTCTTAAGGAGGAGGGACTTTCCTTATTTGTGGAAAACTTGTGGAAGGGAGAGACATCACAAGAGCGGGCAAAAGCAGAGCTGTAATAGGTGATGACTTCGAGGTGTCAGAGTCCAGCAAAGGTTAAAGAGAAGACCTCATTTCAAAGTTTGTCTTTGCAAAAGAAAATATTTATGGATGATGCACAGTGCTAGACTGTTATGAGTGGTTGCCAGGACATTGCTAAGGATTGTGAAAAAAATGTTTAGGTTGTTGATACGATTGCAAGGGTGTGACTGCGTATTAACCTGGCAACTTAGAAAAGGAACAGGATGGTTATGGTATCATTCATGAAGCACAAATGATGTGGGATGTGCCCAAGTTTATTAGTTAGTTTATTTTTATTGTTTTTTAAAATGTCATGTGGTGTGACCATCAACTAAAAAGTAGTACTTTTTTTTTACACACTAAAGCATAAAAATGCCATAATATGTTCACAGATATTTCACAGTTTCAAAGTGCACATACTCGTTTCTCTGAAAAGCAATGCTACGGCCAGTTATTCTACTTTGAAATGTGCGTTCCGTGTCGGAATGTCTGTTTTTGTTTTGGTCTGTGTGATCCCGCCCTCTGACAGTTTATCCAATAGCCAGTTGGCAAAAAACTCAGCGTATTGCAGCTATGGCAGCCAGTGAACAAACTGGGGCAGAGATCGTAGATTCTACCCGACCCAAAAAAAGTGTCAGCATCCATCTAAAAATCTATAAATGGGAGCATATTAAAACGTGGAAACACAACTTACAGTGTGTCCTCGCCTTCCATTGTCAATTGCGCTCGCTCCTGTTGCGTGTCCTCCATCTGGCAACCCTCGTGAGCATCGAATCTGAGGAGGAGAGGGCAGGAGAAACAACCCTCTCAAATATTTTTGATTTAAACTGCAGTACCCATTTCAACCACTAGCTATTAATATTACATACAGCACCTTTAAATACTTTTTAGTGTAAAATTTTACCATTTCAAGGTAAACATCTTTCAGGAATATTTATAAATATCATCACATTTTGGGGAGTCACACCCCATGACATTTTGCTACCTAATCTAACCTTGCCTTGTCTTTAAATGGTCAATTGATCTGATATTTTAAGAAACTTGACCTTGACAATTTTTCAAATATTAAAAAAGCAGTGAAGCAGATATATGATGCCGATGATGTAGATAGAGCAAATCATTATATATTATGCCTAATTCATTTAAATAAGTACATTTTTTTCTTAATTATGATATCACCCTGACATTTTTTACTTCACGCCCCTCCAAAATATGAAAAACATTATTAAATTATTAAAAACATGCTCATCATAGAAGAGGTGTATTCATGTCATTACATGTACGAATTGCATATTAATTTTTATATTTTGAAATAATTAATAGAGCATTGACCTTAATATTTAGAACAAATCTCTAACCCTCTGTGTAGACAATAATGGCAGTAAAGCTCACCACGTATTTGGTAAATTAAGACAGAGCAACGTCTGGTATTGAAATACCATGCAGTAGCCAAACAGTGTGAAGAAACTAAGCTGAAGTTCAATTCCAGGTCATCTGAATACCTCAATCCTGTCATTAAGCTAGCCAAGAGAGTTTCAACATAATTAGCTTGTAGTTGTCTGTCAACACCAGAGATGGTGCTGTTTTGAGTGCCAAAGAGAGTCTTTATCAAATCCAGTTTTCCCCTGGTCTTACTGGGTGTATTTTTGCAAACATGTTTTGAGAACTTCTTCTCTCCTACTTCCTGCCCAGGGAAGCAGTCCACTCATTAAACTCCTTTAAAGCAGGAAGAGACCATGTTTTTCTATGCTGCAGATCATTAGTGGCAAGTATTGTTTGATTTTGGCAGTGCTGGTCATTTTCCATCAGGAAGCCCTGTGTGTTTCAAGCACCACTTCCACACAATGGACCAGCCTGGGAGGAGTGACGCTAGAAGTCTGCTTCTTAGATCACACACAACAGCTGTGATAGGAGTAATGGATCATTTTTTTCAGCTTTTCTCAGGGGGAAAGGGATTTTGACTAAAGAGCTCCTGAATGTTTGATAATTGTGCTGTGTCCTTTTAAGGAATCATACACCAACTGTCTTGTGCATAAGATGTAGATGAGGCGTACAGTGGCTCTGAAGGATACGTGTGCATTTTTTTGTTGTTGACACATACACATGTTGTAAAATCATTGTATTAATCATTGTATAACATATGTATTAAGTTCCCCTCAGGTTCACTCGCTTGTGCTGTCTTTTTTTTTATGCTACACAGTTTAATATGTTGTTTAATGTGTTTAAAGGTCCCGTTCTTCGTGATCCCATTGTTCAAACTTTAGTTAGTGTGTAATGTTGCTGTTAGAGCATAAATAATACCTGTAAAATTATAAAGCTCAAAGATGCCAAGCGAGATATTTTATTTAACAGAAGTTCCCTTTCAAAGCCTACAGCGAACGGCCGGCTTGGACTACATCCTGGTACTTCCTTCATAAATGACGTCAGTAGAACAGTAGAACAGACTAACCGCCGCCCACAAGAATACGCAAAAAAAGGGGGCGTGGTCTTGTTGCTGTCCCACGTGGAGAAGAGGACGTGTCGCGTGGAGAAAAGGAATTGTTGCGTTTGAGTGTGTTTGTCGCCATGTCGTCGAGACGCTGTTATTTTCATCCCGGAGTCAAATCACCTTTGTTTGGCTTTCCCAGGGACGCTGTAGAGATCATTAAGCGCATACATCTCCCGTTTAGAGGCGTGACCTTTCCGTGCAAGTTACGTGCGCTAAGCTGCTGTCGAATCACAACACAGGAACCGTGCCACGTTCGCTAAGCTGCGGTCAAATCACAACACGGGAACCGCTGGCATAATCAGAACTCGTTACGTATTTCTGAAGGAGGGACTTCATAGAACAAGGAACTCATCAGCCGTTTTTAGGACAGTGAAAACAGCGGTGTACAGATAAGTAAATTGTGTGAAAAATACTGTGTTTTTTTACACGCGAAACATGAACACATGTTATATTGCACACTGTAAACACAATCAAAGCTTCAAAAAAACACGAAGAACGGGACCTTTAAATGTGTCAAAATATGTTGGGGCAACTGTAACTTAAAACTTAATAGATGAAACATGCAATGCTGTATTTAACACAATATATCAGCTTAAAGTCTGTACTTGACTTAACCATTCAACCAAGAGGAATAATGAACTTTTTCCATCGCTGAAAGCAAAAAAAAAATCTGACCTCATCTGTCTCTGATAGATTCCAGTGTGCTCAGCTGCCCAACCAGGTCCTGGAGAGCATCAGCATCATTGACTCCCCAGGCATCTTGTCCGGGGCCAAACAAAGAGTGAGTCGAGGTAAGACTGACTGAAAAAGTAAGGAGAGGGGTTTGGACATTTTCAGCCAAATGTAAATACATTTCCCACTTAAAATGCAACTTAATTTAAACTGGTCAACAATGTCTCTTTAATTTAGTGTTTATTCAATGAGAAAAAGTATTGTTAGTCCTTTACTAGTCACCTGTGAAAACTCACAATACGCTACAATATGTCTTTCAAACTATTTTTTTTTTAACAAAGTCTTTTTAATTGATTTTTAGTTTCACATTTCGATTAACACTGCGACAACAAAAAGCTGAAAGATAAAAGATAGATATAAAAATAATAACAAATAAATAAATAGAAATGAGAACAGTGGTCAGACCTCTATGCAACCTCATATACTTCTTAACACAGGTTTGTGTAGATATTTATACAAAATTGTCAATTGGCACACTTTCAAAATGGCATCCACATATTGTAAAACTTCTCAACAGACCCTTTTACCTTTCAAACTATTTTACAGCAAAAATTTAATTCTGTTAAACCGAAAAAACTAAATCGACCCCATAAAAACCCCAGAGAAACTGTAGATGTTGGGTACTAATTGGTAAATAAAAAGGATAATACTGATCTGGGACCTATTTCAGAGTTAATAACAGATGATGCATTTCTAGGCTCTCCCACAGAGAAAATCGTTGGGTAATCTTAGCTTATCAGTGTTGCACCTCACTGGTTGACGTCTGCTTTTTCTCACATATTTTCCTGCCTTGCAGTATTTGAAGTGACGCACAGAATCGGAAAGTGAGCCATAAGGTGTGACAGGGAGAGGAAAGGGAAGGAATGTAGAGGAATGTTAGGGGGATGTTAAGAGTATTCAAATGTTGTCAAAATGATTTTAGCATGTGACAACATTTGCAGATAATCAGAAGATTGTTAAAGAGCTAATAGGATCTCAAAATTTGAAAATAGTCTTAAGAGAGCATAACAGTTGGGTTCAAGAATTCTAATCCATAGAAAAGGGGTAGCCAACTCTACTCCTAAAGAGCCCCAAACCCAATCAAAAATGCTTGAACCAACTAATTGGCAGGGTTGGAACTGACGTCTGCAGGAAGGTAGCCCTTCAGGAGCAGGGTTAGCTACCCCTGCTGTAGAGAAACAGCAATAATTTACAAACCATGGGTAGCCAACCCCCCTCCTGGAGGGTTACCTTCCTGCAGAGTTTAGCTCCAAACCTAATCGAACAAATGAGAACCAGCTAATTAGGGTGTTTAGTATTCCTTGAAAACAACAGGTAGGTGTGTTGGAAAGGTATGGAACTAAAATGTACAAGAAGGTAAGGTTGGCTTCCCATGGTACAAACCTTTAAAACAGACCTACCATGAGCTCTAAGGTTAAGCAGTAGTGCATTTTCTCTAGAACTCATAACCCAGTGTGAGTTTCCCTGAAGAGAGAATTCAATGTTAGCATGGAAACAAAAATAGTGACCGCCCATTCCCAAACAATCTGAATGACATAATCGTTTCTAAATAGTCATTTACTTTTTTTCAGATTTTCAAATGCTCTCTTGCTTTGAATCAAAACAGGGCTGGTGGGTCTGATCACCGCAAACTATTTACCAGAGAAATGAATAAATCAATGAGAAACCATGCCTGAAAACACGGATAGTCATTGTTGCATTCTACTGTTGTTAATCTTCTCTTTTATTCCAATTGATGATTTTCTTCTACATCTTCTTTCTTTTGATAGGATATGACTTCCCAGCTGTTCTCCGCTGGTTTGCGGAGCGCGTGGACCGGATCATTCTTCTCTTTGATGCCCACAAGTTGGAGATCTCGGATGAATTCTCAGAGGCAATCGGGGCACTCAAGGGCAACGAAGACAAACTCCGCGTTGTGCTGAACAAGGCTGATATGATTGACACCCAGCAGCTCATGCGAGTGTATGGAGCTTTAATGTGGTCTCTGGGAAAAGTCTTTGGTACTCCTGAAGTTCTGAGGGTGTACATCGGGTCCTTCTGGTCTGAACCTCTTATGGTGTCCGACAACCGCAAGCTGTTTGAGTTGGAGGAGGAAGACCTGTTTGCCGATATCCAGAATCTGCCACGCAACTCAGCCCTACGCAAACTTAATGACTTGGTCAAGAGGGCTCGTCTTGTGAGGGTATGTTAATACATCATTAATAACTTTTAATTGTAAATGTGACATCAGAAGGTAAAAATGATCTAATGTTAACACTTAAAAGGATAGTTCACACAAGAAAAATCTAACTTCTGTCCGCATTTACTCACCCTCATGTCGTCCCAAACCTGTACAAAAGATTTTCAGAATAATATGTCCACTGTGGTGGTTTTCTCACAGGTACATGCCCATATCATCAGTTACTTGAAGCAAGAGATGCCATCTGTCTTCAGGAAGGACAATAAAAAGAAGAACCTGATCTACCAGCTCCCGGTCATCTTCTCCAAGATTCAGCTACAGCATCATATCTCTCCAGGAGACTTCCCTGATTGTGCCAAGATGCAGGTTAGTGCAACTATCTGGTCCTTGTGTTGAGGTTAAAACACTACGTGCTTTACAAAGCTTTGCTTGACTATCCTTTCTTCATTTATTGTACAGGAGCAACTAATGGCACATGACTTCACCAAGTTTAAAGCCCTGAAGCCCAACCTGATGGCTATGCTGGATGAGATGTTGGCTAACGACATTGCCAAACTGATGCCCCTTCTTAGGCAAGAAGAAATAGACGCTGGGGTACAACCTGGGGTCCAAGGCGGGGCCTTCTTGGGAACCCGTGCCGGACCCTTTATGGAAGGGGACCCCTTTGGCGAAACTGCAGATCAAAATGGTGAGATGGGTGAGGAAGATGAGGAATGGGTGGTGACAAAGGACAAGCCCAAGTATGATGAGATCTTCTATAACCTTGCACCAAACGAAGGCAAACTAAGTGGCATCAAAGCCAAAGATTGGATGGTGAGCACACGGCTGCCCAACTCTGTGCTGGGCCGCATCTGGAAGCTCTCGGATGTGGATCGTGACGGCATGCTGGATGACGAGGAGTTTGCCCTGGCCAGCCACCTGATTGAAGTGAAACTGGATGGTCATGGGCTGCCCCCCGAGTTGCCTGCCCGTCTCGTGCCACCATCCAAGCGCCGGCAAAAAGGCTCTGATGCTTAGACAATGCAGCGATGCACTCACGACCAACCGATCATTTCTCCGCACTTCTCACATGTTGTCCAGCCCCACAGCTGCTGCAATGCATCTCCATTCACTGTATTTTGTACTTTGGTAATTTTGTAACACGCAATTAATGTCTTACTTTGTATACTTGGCTCAAATGCAACAATGCAAAGATTCCCAGCTGGAAGCCAAAGAGCATTGTGATAAACCAAAGATTGGTCTCAGTCATTTGGAAGGAATGTCGCATCTGTCGCCATTTTTTTTCCCCTGACGCTAAAATCATATGACATCACATCCAGAAATGCTACACACGACTCAATTCATAGAACTTATAATGGCTCCTGAACTAAGGGATAGAAAATAAACTCTTGTAGATTTTTATCATTTAGTTTAGAAATCTATAGACTTGTCTTTACACTTTTCCGTGTGGCTTTTAATGTTGTAGTCAACTAAATCAGAATGTGAAGTCAAGGCTCAAAACTCTGAAACTGCTTTGAAAGAAGACCTGAGGAGGCAAGTTAAAACCTTTCTGAGACTTTTTACATTTTTAAAACATGTAAATCAATGTTGCTGTCTTTGCTTTAAATGAAAAGGAAATATGCTTTAAATGTGATCTGTTTTATTGTTTTCTTTCTTTTTTCGTATTGAATGAATGAGCGCTAAGCATACTATGAAAGAATGTCACAAGACATATGTATAAAATTAATGTCATACGTGTTAAAGCAAAAATGTGGAGATTTCTTTCTGACTACTGTAAACAGTTCCACTGACTGCTTCAGTTAACCAATGTTTTCGCAGTAAATATATTGAGCTGAATAAAGACCTTTTGACTTGTATCTGTTTTGTTCTAAAAAGATCTTTTTTAAAAAAAAAAATAATTGCACTGAAAAACCTTTGAAGAAGAAATCAAGAACAAACAAACTGTCCCAACTAACAGGACAGAACACGCAAAGCTCAAAATAATTTTACCTCCTTAGGCTGGCATTTAACATGTTCTCCTTTCACTGACACTGCTGAATTTGTTTCTCAGGCTTTTAAACGTTTCAAAGCCTATGTGTTACGGTTTCTGTGGAAAGAGTCTTATAGAAATCTCGAATTTTTGGGAAAGGAGGCATACTAGCAGACAGAAAGGCTGCAGTCTTGTGCACATATGCTGTACAGTTGCTCGGTGACAGGCCAGATAAACAGTGAGTCACACACACACAGAGCTCCCTGCCAAAACCCCATACCACCATTTTCCATCTTCCAGTACAACCACCCGTTCCCCTCTTCGCTTATACTTTCCAGCTCTGCATCATTCCAGACACTCCGTTATAACTTTTCTCACATCTATACTCAATGCCTGTGTTTTTCCTCTTCCCTCATATACAATCCTACAACCTGTGAGAGCATTGTATGTGTGTGTAACCCTTCAGGTTTATAAAGAAAGAGAGGAAGGGTATCTCCCTGTTTCCTCAATTTCGCCATGGAAAAGAAACACAAATGAGAAACAGAGGCAATCCACCCCTGGCTCCATTGCTAGTTGGTTTACATTGTGACTCAGCGGTGAAGAATGTGGTGGGATGGGCTTGAAGGAGTTATTAATATCTCTTTTCCTCGGGTCCGTTAAGTTTTCTAAAGTCCAAGTTCAGGCCTTTGACGCAGCCTCTTTATGGAAGACGTTAACATCCCCCTATTTGGACTTGGTTTTAGTCCTGAACCCTGCAAGTTTCTATGTGTGTGTGGTGACAGGGTGACAGAGTAACAGAGGCTGTGTGAACATGCAGGCATTTGAGATCCACCTCATAAATTGAGCAACTAAACACAAATCATTATAATCATCTGCAGCTTGATGCTCCTGACAAATTTCTTAAACAAAACCGGGTGTTTAAAGTATTTGAAGCAAACACATTGTCCATTAAACATAGAAAGAACATATTTTAGTCAGTGTGTCACTGTCAGCATAACAATATTCCCTTGGGACACAATGGCATGTCATTTTCCATAAGCCTCTTACCAACCATCTGAATGTGTTCACATACTCTCTCTCTACGCGAACTATAACACATTCTGTATTTTAAGAGGGGAAAAAGAGTTACGTAAAGTCATCAACCACGTGGCAGCCTTGACTACATAGCAACCACTCAGAGAAGAAAACATGCACAATATTTGTACATGTCGTGGACACCGCCTCCACGCCGGGATTCCCTCACAGACCAGCACACACTGGGGTCTGTATACGTCACCATGCCTACACGGGGAATTCCTCACAAAAGATGCCCCACAAACCGTGTTGCTAGGCGGCCGAGTGTCATTTCAGATCATCAGAGTGCGTCCTCTGGTGGACTCTTCGAGAGCGCACGTGTATCAGCAAAGTCTTTGAGCTCGGAATATCAAGAAAGTAGGACATTTAAAGCTGCAGTCTGTAACCTTTTTTTTGTGGTTAAAAATAAACCTAAATAATTTTTTGAGCAAGTACATAACCAGTCAGTGTTAAAAACAGTGTACAAATCTCCTTACCTTCGCCCTTGTAATAATGTGTTATAATTTGACTGGTACTGGTGGATTTCCGCTGGAAATTTGAGCATATCTTTACGTATGTTATGAAGTGCTTTTAGCGGCTGGTCCTGGAACACCTAAAAGACTCTCTACCATCCACATTGGACTCACACCAGTTTGCCTATCGCAGCAATAGGAGCACAGAGGATGCAGTTTCCATGGCACTGCACTCTGTGCTCACCCATCTGGACAATAAGAACACTTATGCACGCATGCTGTTTGTTGACTTCAGCTCAGCATTCAACACTGTCATCCCAACCAAGTTAATAGCCAAACTTGGAGACCTGGGCATCAACACCTCAATGTGTAACTGGATTTTGGACTTCCTAACTGACAGACCCCAGAATGTTCGGTCAGGATTCACCTGCTCCATGTCCATCACACTTAACACTTAAGTCCGTTTCTCTACTCCCTCTTCACCTCCGACTGCAAGCCTGTGTATGGATCTAATTCCATTGTCAAGTTTGCGGACGACACTACGGTGATTGGTCTCATTAGTAACAACGATGAGACTGCCTATAGGGAGGAGATCCAGCACCTGGCCACATGGTGCGCTGATAATAACCTGCTCCTCAACACCACCAAAACGAAGGAGCTCATCGTGGACTTCAGGAAAGAGTCAAGAGGCACACACGACACCATCCACATCAATGGAATGGCTGTTGAGCGTGTCTCCAGTTTCAAGTTCCTGGGGATCCACATCTCGGCGGATATGTCGTGGACAACCAACACCTCCAGCCTGGTCAAGAAGGCTCACCAGCGCCTTTTCTTCCTGAGGACACTGAGGAAGAATCAGCTCTCCTCGGCTATCCTGGTGAACTTCTATCGCTGCGCAATAGAAAGCATCCTGACCAACTGTGTCGCAGTATGGTATGGGAGCTGCTCTGTTGCGGAGCGCAAGGCACTGCAGCGGGTGGTGAAAACTGCCCAGCGCATCACAGGGACTCCACTGCCTGCCATCGAGCACATCCAGAGGAAACGCTGTCTGCATTGAGCTCGCAGCATCCTTAAGGACTCCTCTCACCCGGCCCACAGACTGTTTTCTCTCCTGCCCTCCGGCAGGCGTCTCAGGATCCTCCGGACCAGGACCAGCAGACTAAAGAACAGTTTTTTTCCCCAGAGCTGTCTCTTTATTGAACTCTAACCCTCGCTGATCCACTCCCCTCATATACTGCCAACTCTCCTAACTCACATCTGCCTTCACTTGTTATTTGCACTACTGGAAAAACTGTGTACTTATGCATCTTGCACTACCATATCTTAACTGGATTATGCTCATTTGCACTGCCGACTGTAATCACAGTACCAACTGTTTACATTTGCATTTTGCACCGTACTTCTAACTGTAATATGCAATAACTTCCACTGCACTTTACACTTTCTTTCGGATAGCTCTGTCCATACTTCATTGCACTACCTTAATCCACTGCTATATTCCTCAACTTAGCCTAACATATCATTGTATACCTCTATCTGTAAAATTCTGTTTATAGTAATAGCCATCTGTAATATTATATTATACTCATAGTACATATTCACCTGTAAATTCTGTTTATAGTAATAGCCATCTGTAATATTATATTATACTCATAGTACATATTCACCTGTAAATTCTGTTTATAGTAATAACCATCTCTCTCTCTCTCTCTCTCTCTCTCTCTCTATATATATATATATATATATTCAGTACATATCCATATCCATATCCATATCCATACCATTGTATATCCTGCACTTGCTGCTATTGCACTTCTGGTTAGACCTAAACTGCATTTCGTTGCCTTGTACCTGTACTTGTGTAATGACAATAAAGTTGAATCTAATCTAATCTAATTTATATATATATACTTTTTTTTGTGTGTGTACGGTAATAATGCTGAATGTGCCAAAAATATTTGCTTTGTACGCAACAATTTTGGTTGGCCCCACCAAATCTCACTCCAAGTTTTTTTGAAAAGTTGGCAGCCCTGAAAAGCAAAAGATTAGACTGTACAGAACGTAACGCTAATACACACTAAATACACGTATGTTGATGTTGTTAACATTAACAATTTGAGAACCAAAGTATAACAAATAATTTGCATGGTTTGATGTGATATGAGCTAAGCGATCGTTAGATTCAATCACCGTTGCTAGCATGATTTATTGTAATGCTTTTTTCCTCAGTTGGCCAGAAAAAAAGTGGCAGAAAAAGTGTTGCTTACTTGTTCAGATGACATTTTGCATTCTTATTTTGGTCATACTTGCAAGACATAGAATTCCAAAGTTCAGTACTGACACCAGTGTGGTGACTGACAGCAAAGCTGCACAAACTCCTCAAAACATTAGATTCATCCGCGCCGATGCACAACCCATGTAAAAATTATAATTCCACAAAAAACTGTGATTGCAGGTTTCAAACAGAGATGGCGACAAAGAGGCAAAACTCACAGACTGCAGCTTCAACCTGGTAATATTTGAACTAATTTGTTTTTTATGTTTATAATTGTAACCCTTATAAGCTATTCGGGGTCTTTTTGACCCCAAATAATGTTTGCTCAAATAAAAAACAAACAAACAAATGTTTTCCCTTCATCTAAATGGCATGAGACTGGATGTGGTCGGTGGCTGACACTTGTTAGCTCTACAAATAAAAAAAATTAATTGGAATGATATCTGGTTTTATGTTAGCGTTTTAAAAAAATGTCACACTCAGGATGTAGAAAATAGCTTTTTGTTACATAATTTGTCAAAATAAAAATGAAAACAAAATGAAAGGGCGATACCACAACACATCCCTGATGGAGTACACAACGACACAAAAATTATACTTCAGTACAAAAAATGCTAAACTTTGAAAAAGAGTCATTTGTATTGTTATAATTATTATTTTAGAAAGTCTAAACATAAACCTAAATACAATTAAAAATTAGATGTAAAAGATATATAAAGATGTATACCCATGAGGAAATGCCAAATGAGCCATTTGAGTAATGCTTTGATGCCATTCGGATGAGACGTCAAATCGAGGTCCTGACTCTCTGTGGTTATTAAAACTCCCAGGATGTCCTTCGATAAAGAGTAGGGGTGTAACCCCGGCATCCTGGCCAAATTTGCCCATTGGCCTCTGTCCATCATGGCCTCCTAATCATCCCCATATATATATATATATTCATCACTCTGTCTCCTCTCCACCAATCAGCTGGTGTGTGTGTTGTGGGCGTTCTGGTGCAATATGGCTGGCGTTGCATCATCCAGGTGGTGCTGCACATTGGTGGTGGTTGAGGAGATTCCCCCCTTCTATGTAAAGCACTTTGAGTGCAGAGAAAATCGCTATATAAATAACTGTAACAAATTATCAATTATTATTATTATCTACTGGCTGTGGTTGAAATTTCATGTTATTTTAATTTTAAAAGTGTTTGTTCTCCAGTTGATGGCAGCAATCTTCCATTAAACCATGGCACATTGTCCACGATATCTCCATGAAGGAGAAATGTGGACTTTTTGAAAGTGAATTTTACATAAAAAGTTGTTTTTTAATACAATTAAACATTTAATTTATTTTTTTATTTTTATACATTTAAAATGATCTTAAAAGCCCCAACCACTGCACACATGCAGATTAAAACATTAAAGCAGCACTAGGTAACTTTTCAACATTCATAATATATTTTCAAGACTCTTGTGATGATACATCGACTTACAATAGGTTGAATGGCACGTCTGCCATAGCCTGATGGTGTCTGTATCGTTTTTACTTTTAAACTTCGGGTTTCGGGTAGTAACCCGAGAAAAAAAAGAACTACAAAATTCGACTGCTTTACGGCATATACGTCACTTCCTTAAATTCAGACGCGCGAGGGTTAGGGTTAGCCTATGTCTAAACGGCGTGTACAAGTTTGGTAGGGGCTACATTATCGCAAATAAATACATAAGACTTACAAAATCATATTTTAGGATACTGTAACGCGTGTGTCCGGGTGAAAAATACGGATAGCTCACTCAACGCAACTGGAGTCGATGCAAACACGGAGGCGATTGACATCAAACAGCCCGCACTTTATTCCCCGCGGAACCCCCCACAAGAGTCCGGCACAAACTCCACTTCCGTCCACAGCATTACCCAACAAACCAAAAATAAATGAATGTTAGCAACAGAAGACGGAAAATAATCCGCACACATGGGAGCTCGAGGCGCAGTGTTCACACGCACACACACACACACACACACACACACACACACACACACACACACACAAACAGGACGCAGGAGCTCCAACCGGGGGCGAACGCTCTTAAAGGGGCCACACTATTTTCCTACTCGTTACAATACCTAACATGTCTGTGATATTTGTTTATTGGTCTTGCCTCAAGCTATAATGCAAATCGACTTTTCAAATTTGAAGATTCATCTATGGTAGCTTGAGATTATATTGACAATATATGGTTATTACCTACCACTCAAACATTGAATTGAACGGTAACCAATAGACTAGACTACTATAATGACGCTGGCTTGTAAACGTGAGCATCGCGATCATTTGGCGTTTGAAAAGAAAAATTAAACCCATGAAATTATATTCATATGTCATGCTGAAACATATGCCACTGTACCTGGGATGAAGACATTTCACACGGGACGCAAGCAGAACACCTGCATGTGAACTCCTCCTGCAGTGTTCAGGGCTATCATAGTTGTCATGTCAACAAATGCACGTGCTATATGCATCCCCTAATGTAGGATGACAGAGTTTACGACAGTAGTAGAGGACAATACTGTTTCCCAACTGTAGGGGGAGCCCGAGAGCAAAAGTTACCTAGTGCTGCTTTAATAAAGTAAGTAATATTATTAATTAACAAATAACAAAAGAATTTCCATTATGATGTTACAAAATCATATTTTATTGTCTGGGGGTTCTATAAGCCCCTATACGATTTGGGGGCGTGTCAATGAGATGCTACTGGTATTTAGCAATGTCTTTGTTATTTAGCCTATAACAAAGTAAGTTAATTCCCTGGCCTGCACAAAATAGCATTGTTTTATAACAATACCATATGTAAAGATAACGTTTACAATGCCTGCATAAATGAATTAAAAACATAAAAAAAACCCGAAATATACCCGATGCATAAATTCTTGTTCTTCATTTTCTGGGAGTAGTTTAAAACCATTGTTGTGTATTCAATTAAAGGCACACCGTCATCTTGACTACACGCACCTGACGTCGTAAACACGACTTCCCACCTCGTAAATATGAACTTCCCAGTAGGACTTGAATGCACCATCTGATTGGTAGTTTTTTTTGTTGTTGCTGTTTTTTGTTTTTAAGAAAACCATGTTAAAAATATGTGTGCTCATTTGGGCTTTTGAATAAAATTGATGTGATAAATAAATGTATACGCAAACGTTTGTTTTATTTATTATGTTTTAAAAAGTTTTCATTTAAAAAAATAAAACAGCTCGGTTTAATGCGAAATTTTACTGTAACTTTCAGTACTCAAACACTGAAACTTTTTTTTTTTACTGTAACTTTTCAGTACTTGGAAATAAATTAATATTATATTAGGGTACTTCAAAAATATGTATATAGCTCAACTCGACTTTTATTTTGAAATGAAGCAGTAAACGGACAACATGTTGGAAGTTCCCGTGGGGATGTGTTGATGTGGCTGGGTTCCATAGTCTGCCGCTAACTGAACTGTAAACAGTATTCATGGATAACTCCGGTAAAGAAAAAGAGGCCATGGCTCTCATGTCAGAAGCCGAAAAGAAAGTGAAATCCTCGCAGTCGTTCTTTGGCTCTCTGTTTGGGTATGTTTTCTAACCTTTTAACGGACTGCTGATTGGCAAACCGTTGGAAACCGATAGTTAGCATGCTAGCAAGTTAGCTGTCAAACACTAACTTTATATAAGTGATTATCAGAATGAAAAAAACCCCGCTAAAAACATTTTCTTATGCCATATGAGATTGTTTGGATTTTGATCCTAAAAAACACTTTCACTTTTGTTTGTAAGTTTAACTTAGTTTAGTTAGAGCGACGGCTGTTTGTAATACAGCTAAATATTGACCCTGTGGAAATCTATGACGTTAGCGGTCTCTATATTGCAAAGCTTGAGGTGTAGTCTTGTGATCTGGTGCTAAATGATGAAATCGTCAGACGATGAGAGCTGAAGTCAGCTGACATCCACATCCAGCCAGTAACAACACCAGTCACCGTACATGATCACATGAACTCCGAGAACCGTAAAGCGAAACCTTTAATCAACAAAGAAAAAAGTGCCCTTTTATGACAACATTTATTGAACCGAAACAATATATCTATATATATTAAGTATTAAAAATGATACAGCAGGCTTCTAGTTAAACAATGTTTATTTATAGATCTCTCAATCATCATTGCAATTGCATAAATCCAATTAAAATTACAGAGCTTTGATGCGTTTCTTATTTCTCGAGTATGAGCTCCATATTCTCACTATATCATACATGGGCAATACAAGCCTGATGTATCAGATATAATAAATATAACATGCAACTTTTTTTTTATTTTGTAAAAAAAACCATTTGTTTATTTATTAGGTTCAACAACTGTTCTATTTCAAAAAATATATCCACCACATCCATATCAACAAAATATATCAACTAATCAACATTCATTTTATGGCAAATACATTTAAGGAAAAATAGCTTGATAATGTGTCCCTCATGACAAATGTTATATTACATATATTTTTCCAGCACTTGTGCAGAGCCCCGCATGTGACATGCGGATAAAAACTATGTATATCAATATGTCAATGCAGTTTACTAATTCATTTGTCATTTCTCATTTTAGGTAAATTGTGTGCACAACATAATAATTTGTTCCCTCGTTTTCAGTAAATTATGTATATGTATACACACACACACACACACACACACTGCCGTTCAAAGGTTTTTGATCTGTAAGATTTTGAATGTTTTTAGAAGAAGTCTCTTATGCTCACCAAGGCTGCATTTTATTTTATTAAAAATACAAAAAGAAAAACATAAATATTGTGAAATAGTCTATTATTAAAATGTTTTCTATTTGAATATACATTTTAAAATGTAATTTATTTCTGTGATCAAAGCTGAATTTTCCGCATCATTACTCCAGTCTCCAGAGTCACATGATCCTTCAGAAATCATTCTGATATGCTGATTTGCTGCTCAAGAAACATTTATGATTATTATCAATGTTGAAAACAGTTGTGGAAAACATATTTTTCAGGATTACTTGATGAATAGAAAGTTAAAAAGAACAGCATTTATTTTAAATTGAATATTTTGTAACATTATAAATGTCTTTACTGTCACTTTTGATCAATTGAATGCATCCTTGCTGAATGAATATATACATTTTTAAAAGTTCTCCCCCCACCCAAAACTTTTGAACGGTAGTACAATGTTGCAAAAGCTTTCTATTTCAGATAAATACTGTTCTTTTAAACTTTCTATTCATCAAAGAATCCTAAAAAAATGTTTTACACAACTGTTTTCAACATTGATAATAATCATTGGGGATGCAACAATACAGTCTGTCCACGGTTCAATACATACCTTGGTTTTTAACCACGGTTTTCGGTTCTGATGGCTTGTCACATCAATTTTTTGCTATTCTATTCTTAAAGCAGCACTAGGTAACTTTTCAACCTTCATAATATATTTTCAAGACTCTTGTGATGATACATCGACTTACAATAGGTTGAATGACATGTCTGCCATAGCCTGACGGGGTCTGTATCTTTTTTAATCGTACTTTTAAACTTCGGGTTTCGGGTAGTAACCCGAGAAAAAAAAGAACTACAAAATTCGACTGCTTTACGGCATACGTCACTTCCACCATCACCCCCACTTCCTTAAATTCGGACGTGCTAGGGTTAGGGTTAGCCTATGTAAGCCTATGTGTAAACGGCGTGTACAAGTTTGGTAGGGGCTACATTCACGCAAGTAAATACACAAGACGTACAAAATCATATTTTAGGATACTGTAACGCGTGTGTCCGGGTGAAAAATACGGATAGCTCACTCAACGCAACTGGAGTCGATGCAAACACGGAGGCGATTGACATCAAACAGCCCGCACTTTATTCCCCGCGGAACCCCCCACAAGAGTCCAGCACAAACTCCACTTCCGTCCACAGCATTACCCAACAAAACAAAAATAAATGAATGTTTGCAACAGAAAATAATCCGCACACATGGGAGCTTGAGGCGCAGTGTTCACACACACACACACACACACACAGAACGCAGGCGCTCCAACCGGGGCGAACGCTCTTAAAGGGGCCACACTATTTTCCTACTCGTTACAATACCTAACATGTCTGTGATATTTGTTTATTTGCCTTGCCTCAAGCTATAATGCAAATCGACTTTTCAAATTTGAAGATTCATCTATGGTAGCTTGATATTATATTGACGATATATGTTATTACCTACCACTCAAACATTGAATTGAAGTATCATATAGATTCTGTAAAACGGTAAACAATAGACTAGACTACTATAATGACGCTGGCTTGTAAACGTGAGCATCACGATCATTTGGCGTTTGAAAAAAAAAATAAAACCCATGAAATTATATTCATATGACATGCTGAAACATATGCCACTGTACCTGGGATGAAGACATTTCACACGCGAAGCAAGCAGAACACCTGCATGTGAACTCTTCCTGCAGTGTTCAGGGCTATCATAGTTGTCATGTCAACAAATGCACGTGCTATGCATCCCCTAATGTAGGATGACAGAGTTTACGACAGTAGTAGAGGACAATACTGTTTCCCAACTGTAGGGGGAGCCCGAGAGCAAAAGTTACCTAGTGCTGCTTTAAGCGACAGGAACAGCAAGAGGTTAAGGAGAAAAAATACTATTTTTTTTTTATTGCAATTTCTTTATTTTTCTTAAAAGAATTGAAACCCCTTACTTAAACTTAAAACTTTACTCAAAAAAAAAACCCTTGTACACTTTCCTAATGTATTGTATAAGATAAAATAAATATATATAAAGATTTTCACTGGCAGCTCAGAGCTGTACAGCAGCATTTAAGTATGAAATTGAATGAATAAATGTAAAAATAAAACACTACATAGACTTCACTATAAACTATACATTGATTCTTATTAAAGCTACTGTATTAGTTTTTCAGTCAAGAGCAATGAGTGATTTTCTCTTTGTCTTTTGTTGTTGTATTAACATTAAAGGGATAGTTCATTCAAAAATGAAAATTCTGTCATCGAGAAATGAATAAAATAATGACATCATTTTAGAGGTGAACTGTCCCTTTAAGGACAGCGTGTTCACTACTGCACTGCTGTCAATTTAAGACCTGCGTGCATCTGATATACAGACACACACGATTTTACTTTCACTTTAGACATAACCGACTGTGTTTATGTTAACCTTGTGTGTATTTGACAGTATTAGCGCAGTAAGACGACCACTTGGTTCAGTATTCACGTGTTTGACAGGCGTTTACTGTGCGCGCATGTTAAAACCGTGCACGCGAATGAGCCGGCAAGAATTTAAAACGCATGCAAATAATGAACTTTCGTGATTGTGAATAACTATAGTGTTCCGTGAGTATAACTCTACCACTAGATTAGATTCAACTTTATTGTCATTACACAAGTACAGGTACAAGGCAATGAAATGCAGTTTAGGTCTAACCAGAAGTGCAATAGCAGCAAGTGCAGGATATACAACGGTTGCATAAGTGCAGTGGATTAAGGTAGTGCAATGAAGTATGGACAGAAGCTATCCGAAAAAAAAGTGTAAAGTGGCCAGGTGGCCAGGTGCTGGATCTCCTCCCTGTAGGCAGTCTAATCGTTGTTGCTGATGAGCCCAATCACCATAGTGTCGTCCGCAAACTTGACGATGGAATTAGATCCATACACAGGCTTGCAGTCGGAGGTGAAGAGGGAGTAGAGAAACGGACTTAGCACACAGCCCTGTGGTACACCAGTGTTAAGTGTGATGGACATGGAGCAGGTGAATCCTGATCGAACATTCTGGGGTCTGTCAGTTAGGAAGTCCAAAATCCAGTTACACATTGAGGTGTTGATGCCCAGGTCTCCAAGTTTGGCTATTAACTTGGTTGGGATGACAGTGTTGAATGCTGAGCTGAAGTCAACAAACAGCATGCGTGCATAAGTGTTCTTATTGTCCAGATGGGTGAGCACAGTGCAGTGCCATGGAAACTGCATCCTCTGTGCTCCTATTGCTGCGATAGGCAAACTGGTGTGAGTCCAATGTGGATGGTAGAGAGTCTTTTAGGTGTTCCAGGACCAGCCGCTCAAAGCACTTCATAACGATGGGTGTGAGTGCTACAGGGCGGTAGTCATTAGGGCACCTTGGGCTAGAGTGTTTTGGCACTGGCACAATGGAAGTGCGTTTAAAGCATGTTGGTACAGCTGCTTGGGCAACAGACAGGTTGAAAATGTCTGTAAAAACCCCAGCGAGCTGCTCCGCACATGCCCTGAGAACACGTCCAGGGATGTTGTCTGGTCCAGCAGCCTTGTGCGCGCTGATCCGGCTCAGTGCCTTGCAGACATCTGTGGAGGAGAGTGTGATTGGTGGGTGGTCAGCTGAGGGTTTGAGCTTGGTGGCAGTTTCTCTGTCTCTTTCAAAGCGAGCATAAAAGTAATTTAGCTCGTTCAGGAAGTTGACATCAGTGGCTGCGGGGGTGGAGTGGGTTGGTTTGTAGTCACTGATGGCCTGAATGCCCTGGCACATGCGTCAAGGGTCAGAGTTGGAAAAGTGTCCCTCTATCTTTAGCTTGTAGCAGTGCTTGGCCTTTTTGATGCCCCTCTTCAGGTTTGCTCTGGATGTGCTGTAGGCTTGTGCATCTCCTGATCTGAAGGCAGTGTTGCGTGACTTCAACAGGAGTCGCACTTCCTTGTTCATCCAAGGCTTCTGATTTGGGTATGTGGTGATCTGTTTCTGGGTTGTAACACTGTCAATGGTGGTATTGATATGATCCAATACAGAGGAGGTGTAGGAGTCAATGTCCGTGTGAGCGCCACTGGTGGCCTGAGAAGCAAACATACTCCAGTCTGTGTGTAGAAACCTTTCCTGGAGTGTGGAATCTGCCCCCGCAGGCCACACCTTGATGGTCTTCACTGATGGCTTCACACGGTTGATGAGGGGTGCATATTTGGGGGTGAGGAACAAAGAAAGGTGATCTGACTGAACACCCGCGGTAGATAAAACGGTCTACATTTAACCATGAGAAACTCAAGGTTAGCTGAACAATGACTCCCAACAATAGCAGAGTTATTCGTGCCTAATGTAAATGCACAATCCACCACCTCTGGTCTTACCGGAGCCATCTAATGTTCTATCCGCCCGGAGTGTGTGGCGTCCCACTAACTCAATAGCGGTGTCCGGTATTCCGCTGTTTAACCAGGTTTCCGTGAAGATTAGGACGTTACAGTTCAAAAGTTTCTTGCTGTGTGTGATGCTGAGTCGAATCTCCTCCATTTTGTTCACTAGCGACCGTACATTGGCAAGGAAAATTCTGGGTAAAGAGAGCCGGTGTGGTGTTAGCCTTAGCTTAGCTCTTAGTCCTCCACACTTCCCCCGCCTTTGTTTACGATCTCGTCATAGGATCATGTGACACTGAAGACTGTAGTAATGATGCTGAAAATTCAGCTGACATCACAGGAATAAATTACATTTTAAAATATATTCAAATAGAAAACAGTTATTTTACATTTGAATAATATTTCACAATATTACTGTTGTTGTTGTTGTTGTTGTATTTTTAGTAAAGTAAATGCAGCCTTGGTGAACAATATATGTGTATATATATACACTCACCTAAATGATTATTAGGAACACCTGTTCAATTTCTCATTAATGCAATTATCTAATCAACCAATCACATGGCAGTTGCTTCAAAGCATTTAGGGGTGTGGTCCTGGTCAAGACAATCTCCTGAACTCCAAACTGAATGTCAGAATGGGAAAGAAAGGTGATTTAAGCAATTTTGAGCGTGGCATGGTTGTTGGTGCCAAACGGGCCGGTCTGAGTATTTCACAATCTGCTCAGTTACTGGGATTTTCACGCACAACCATTTCTAGGGTTCACAAAGAATGGTGTGAAAAGGGAAAAACATCCAGTATGCGGCAGTCCTGTGGGCGAAAATGCCTTGTTGATGCTAGAGGTCAGAGGAGAATGGGCCAACTGATTCAAGCTGATAGAAGAGCAACTTTGACCGAAATAACCACTCGTTACAACCGAGGTATGCAGCAAAGCATTTGTGAAGCCACAACTCGCACAACCTTGAGGCGGATGGGCTACAACAGCAGAAGACCCCACCGGGTACCACTCATCTCCACTACAAATAGGAAAAAGAGGCTACAATTTGCACAAGCTCACCAAAATTGGACAGTTAAAGACTGGAAAAATGTTGCCTGATCTGATGAGTCTCGATTTCAGTTGAGACATTCAGATGGTAGAGTCAGAATTTGGCGTAAACAGAATGAGAACATGGATCCATCATGCTTTGTTACCACTGTGCAGGCTTGGTGGTGGTGGTGTAATGGTGTGGGGGATGTTTTCTTGGCACACTTTAGGCCCCTTAGTGCCAATTGGGCATTGTTTAAATGCCACGGCCTACCTGAGCATTGTTTCTGACCATGTCCATCACTTTATAACCACCATATACCCATCCTCTGATGGCTACTTCCAGCAGGATAATGCACCATGTCACAAAGCTTGAATCATTTCAAATTGGTTTCTTGAACATGACAATGAGTTCACTGTACTAAAATGGCCCCCACAGTCACCAGACCTCAACCCAATAGAGCATCTTTGGGATGTGGTGGAACGGGAGCTTCGTGCCCTGGATGTGCATCCCACAAATCTCCATCAACTGCAAGATGCTATCCAATCAATATGGGCCAACATTTCTAAAGAATGCTGTCAGCACCTTGTTGAATCAATGCCACGTAGAATTAAGGCAGTTCTGAAGGCGAAAGGGGGTCAAACACAGTATTAGTATGGTGTTCCTAATAATCCTTTAGGTGAATATATATATATATATATATATATATATATATATATATATATATATATATATATATATATATATATATATATATAAATATAATATGCCATGCCATGTGCGGAGCTCTGTAATTATGGAATATGATTGGTTGGAAATCCTCATTCTAAAAGTCATTATATTTTACCAGTGGCTCTTCAAAGATGGAGGATGCATGTGACTTGTATGGAAGGGCTGCAAATATGTTCAAGATGGCCAAGAACTGGAGTGGTAAAGACATACATTTAACTTCAATATAAATAACATATGAACAAATCTACTTGTGACATATCATTTTGTCCTCTTCATTTGTGTCTGAATGGAATGGATCATGTCTGAATGGAACCAAAATGCATTTAATTTCTTAATTAAGTCTGCATGTGTTAAAGTTTACAGTCTATGTTTGCCTATTTAATATTTGCATTTTGTTGTGTGAATGTGTTTGATAGCTGCAGGAAATGCTTTCTCCCAGGCGGCCCTCCTACACCTGCAGATGCAGAGTAAACATGACGCAGCCACAAACTTCATTGATGCCGGAAATGCCTTTAAAAAATCAGACCCTCAAGGTATTTATCCGAATATCACGTTCATTATTTTACATTTCTCAACATCCAGCTGCTATTAACAAGTATGCTTTGGGTCTCATTCACGAACCGTGCATACACATGAATTTGTGTGTACAAATCGTGATTCATCAATAACTTTTGTACTAAACTTTATTCTGAATTTACAAAAAATGTAGGAACAACTGAAACCACAAGCACATACTATAAGTGGCCTAAAGGCTGATTTATACTTATGCGTCGGACCTACGCCGTATCCTCTACGCCGTTAGTTATGCGTTGGTTTTGATTTATACTTCTGCATTTTTGTCCGCGTCAATGTGCAATTCCACATGCAGACCGCTAGGAGGCAGTGTCCACGGGCATGGTGATGGTAACCCACAGTATCAATGCAAAAGTTGAAGAAGTGGCGGCTTGTTTACATTGTCATTGCATGCGTCTCAATCAGCTCCCTGGTTCAGTAGTCAGGGCTCTGATCAGGACATAAGTCAATGGGCTGATCCCTGATCAGTGCCCTGACTACTGAACTAATGTCCTGATGAGTGCCCTGACTACTGAACTAGAGCTGATTGAGACGCACCCGAAGTATCAGAAGCTGTGATGGTGGTAGATAGCGGCTTTTCTTGCGTCTTGAGTTGTTGTATGTAATACAAATTAAGCATCTCTAGTTGATTAGTAGAGTTACATGAGAGGCGATCTGGCGCTGGAGTGCGTTTGTGAAATCATGCCGAGCTTGTGGCGCTGTTTTCAGTTTCGGTAGCTCGTGCACAGACGAGCGCTTCAATCGATAGCTGTTGCGGAGACTTAATTCGTTCCATTGAAATCACAAAACGAAATGCACCCATTGTGATGTGTCCCTGTTCTTGATATACAATCACTGATTAACATCTTTGGTTTTAATGAGAAAGTAAATAAACTATACACAGCGGATCTATGTTTTTATTCACTAACATAAAGAATCTCTGCACTACAAAATATTGTGTTATATAGCAGATGTAAGGATGAAACCATCCCATTTCTGGACACACACACACACACTCCTATTAGGGGTGTAACGGTACACGTATTCGTATTGAACCGTTTCGGTACAGGGCTTTCAGTACGGTGCACGCGTGTACCGAACGGTTATGAATGTAATCTTTAACAGTTAACAGTCGGCTTGTTGTAAGCGCGGAACACACTTCAATCCGAGTTCCCACACGAACATATTAAGTAATCAGTCCATTTTATCACGAAATTCAAACGATAAATGCTGTTTTAATGTGACGTGACTGATAGACGCGTATCAGTTAACTTAAAGCGGCAGCACGCGGCGCGTGAGTCAATGCGATCATCTCTTCCTAAAGAATAAACATAAATTAATACATCTTAAGGTATGTTGAGGATACATTACAACTTACTGAAATGTATCATATGTCGTGTAATCGCTCCATCTGTGTTTCAACCGCAGAAAGACAATAAAACTGCTTGTAAACAATGTCAAGCAGAATCACGTTTACTCAGAAGTCATTCAGTGTCCACAGCTGTAGCTCACTAGAGAAATCAACTTTCACTGAATGTTCTGAATTAGGATATATCTGGATCAATGTGCACTGACCGCCACAGTGTTCTTGTCAGAGAACTCAGAGTCATGGATAGATGATAGCCTTTTAATGATTGCTTTGGTATCAACACAGATGGACATGTGTGTAGTATCCTGAATACTCATGCAAGGAAGACGGACAATGAGGTAGCGGTTAGCAAATGGCTTTACTTCCAGGCAGGAGACAACACAGAGCATAACAGGCTGACAGACTCTTCTTCAGCTAGCTCTACACAAGTTTATTTGTCCGTTACTCATACAATGTCCTTAAAGTGCAAGCAATCCAGCGAGCGAACTTTCCAGTCGGAATGGCTGATGCAACTAGTGCTACGCATATTCTCAGTCTACTAAATGAGCGTAAGCTCCACAGCTGCGCATGTTGCGCAATATTCTGTAACGTGCAGCGCTGATCCTGATCTCCGGTTATTATGCTGAACATGGAGAATTCAGAACACGGAATACATGCACTATATTAGCCGTTATATTCATTATATTAGCCTATATATATTCATTATATACTACTAAGCCTGTTAGTGATGTCTTGTTTATTTAATGTATGTTTAAATGAACCTGTCATGAAAATTACAGCCACTAAATGATTATATTTCAACAACGAATAAAAATAATTAGATTTAGAAGTTAATGCAAAAACTGCCTTATGTGAAGCTTATGAGTGTTGATTATTATATCTAAAAATAAATAGCAACTGAATTTAGGCTAATAGTTTTGGCTCTGTTGTTAATCTTTAATAGCTATATGTATGGGCTCCCAATATAGTTTACAGATTTATCTTTAAGAAACTTTTAGTTATAGTTTAATTCATTTAAGGACAGACACAATTTTTTTCATTAAACCACTGTTGAATAAAAATTTATAAAAAGTAATTTTGTAAAACTGCTGTACCGAATCTATACCGAACCGGGACTTCAAAACCGAGGTACGTACCGAACCCTCAGTTTTGTGTACCGTTACACCCCTAACTCCTATCGCAGATTTTTTTATTTATTTATTGACCTGAGGGAAGGGTTCTGGCAGACCAATCACAGCGCTTGTGGTCCGCGTAGAATTGACGTGTTGTTACATTTTTGGAGAGGTGCGTGTCAGGGTACGTCGTAGGGTACGTGCGCATCACACAGCCTACAGCGTAGCTACGGCGTACACTCGACACAGAAGTATAAATTGGGCCAGTATACAAAAGCCAAGGGCCCCCTAAAATGCTTTTTATATATGAGATACGCGTTCAACGCGGACGCACAAGTGGTTGCTGTGGTGTTCATTACCACGACAACGGCCTTTGCGTCCGCGTTGAACGTGCATCTTGTAGAAAATGTAGGGCCTTATGATTACCGCAATTCAGGATCCCGGAATCCATTCATAAAAACAGAATGTCACGGAATGAATGGCGCAGACGCGCGGTTTCGTTTACTACTGCAGCACGAGCGAAGCTCGCCTTCACAATTCCTTCACACAGAGACATAAAACATGCAGGATTCATATTTAAATAGCATTTTTGCCGTTTAATATTCACATACACTCATTGTCCATATCGCAATTTGATTGAAGTGTGCAGACTTGCATTGGATTTATTCCAAAATTGGAGAAATTCCGTAAATTCCATTTTTATGACTGGATTCCGTCCGCATTTTCTGCATCGCGGAAATCAAAGGGCCCTACACTTCATGAGCACTGTACGGTTTCATTTGAGAGAAACTATCATCATAACATATACACACAGAAAAAGGTCTTCAAGGCAAAATAAATGTTTGGACAGTATAGCGCATGCCTTAATGTAATAAGTTAAACGGTGGGCTAGGCCTAAACCTCTGTTGTGTAGCAGTTTGAATGCACAAAAATTAAAGGATTTGTTTGATTTTCACTGGAATAAAAGATAAATGTTGTATGCCTTCATTTGATTGCCAGAAAAATGTAAATACATAAAATAAATAAATATATTAAAATTAAATTAAACAAGTTTCATGATTTCATTTAATTAGAGGTGCTTTTTGGTGAATACAATTTAATATAATCATCCAGAATAAAAAAAAAAAATCACAACAGTGAAAAGAACCTCAAGGTTGTAAATGTGCAGTTGTATAGGGCCCCATTCCTGTATTTTGCCTGGGGCCCCCAAATCACTGAATCCACCCCTGATGAGACTTCTTTCAAAAACATTTTGAGCTCATCCTTAGAGAGCGTCATGTTTGTGGTGAGTGACAAGAGGCTGCAAAGCAGATTTTGTATGGAAAGCCCTGATATGCTGATGGTTTGGGTGTGTTTTAAGCAAATGACTAACCTCACGGATGCGGTTGCTCACTTAGAATAGTCCAAATACATTAATCAGGGTTTCTGCAGGTTTTATGAAGGTATATTTAGGACCGTTTTAAGACCAATTGGAAGATTTAAGGAATAAATTGAAGAGAACATGACGTAAATGTCTAGGAAGCACACAATGAGTTGTGTTAGCAACACTTTAAAGTTTGAAAACACAATTTGCAAGTTCAGATCTCCGTAACTTTATAATTAATTTAACATAATTTTACAAAAAATAGCTTACAGTTTTTGATTAGAAAACATGTGATATAGGGCTGTGTGATATTGAAGAAAAATGCGATATGCGGTATCCTTGTTAAATAATGCAACATTCGATATGCGATACGATATTGCTTTAAGTGTGTAAAATCTATTTCTTTTCCCAACTGATATCTTTCACTTAAAGCATAACCGACTGTGTTTGCATGAATACTCATCAAGACAGGCTTCTGCGCATGTTTCAGTGTGTGTGTGTCAGACAGCACGAGACTGCATGGAGTTGTTTTTCGCAAGTTATTGCATTTAATAACTCTTTTTAACGTCAAGCAAGTCACATAAGTAACAGTCATGTGCCCAGTCTATTCTCTGCTATATGCGTCGACCTAAAACGTACACTTTTCACAATTTTGTAGTAGCCTATTAAAATCATTCAGATATTGCGTGCCCTTGCGATATGGACATTAGCGATATTTCGATATATTGCGCAGCCCTAATGTGATCTTATGAACCTGATTTTATGATTTAAAACAAAAATCTGCCAATGGGTTAAAATCAACTTAATTCAAATGCAAGTAATTTTCATACCCATTGAGAGAGATTTGTTCTTGTTTTAAGCATAAACTGTTCAGTTTCATTTTGCAACTCAAGTAAATGTATCTTGATTTAAGGATGTTTAGATATTTGTACTGGAAAACAAAAATCCTGAGGAAGATATTAATTGTTTGCAGTGTATGCAATTACGTTTTTTATTTATTCAATTATTTTAGTTTGTTTTATAGTTTAGTCTGTTTTTAATTTTTCTGGACTTTTTATTAAATTGTATTAATCAAAAGCATGTCTAATTAATTGAATTCATAAAACAATTCACTTGTTTACAATAATAGGGCCCTATGAAATGGGAATTCTGTGTTGTGTATTTAAATTTTTCTTGTAATCAAATGGAGGCATAATTAGACATTAATTTATCTTTTAATCAAATTAAATTGAAATAAATCCTTTCATTTTTTTGGCAAATAAAGTGCTGCACAACAGAGGTTCACTGTTAAAATTAAAACGTGGAAGAAAATGGTCTGATTATTCCTTAAAAAATAAAGTTTTAATAATAATTGTATTGTAATTACATTAGACACATTATACTGTACAATTGTCATATATTTCTTTCACAATTTCTTCAAGTTAAACTGAACTTCTATTTTGATGGGTTACCATATATATGACAATCGTTTTTCTCAAGTTAAACAGTGAAATGCTCATGAAGTGACTCTGACAGCAGAAAGCGAAACCGTATGTCTGCGCCATTCATTCACACAGAGATGCGCAGAACATGCAGGATTCATATTTAAAAAGATAGGTCACCCAAAAATGAAAGTTCTGTCATCATTTACTCACCCTCATGTTGTTTCAAACCCATAACTCTTTCATTCATCTTCGGAACACTTTTTGATGAAGTCTGAGAGATTTTCATTGACAGCTACGCAACTACCACTGACGCTTCAAAAAGTTCATAAAGAGATCGCAAAACTAATCCATATGAATCAAGTGGTTTAGTCCAAGTTTTCTGAAGAGACAGGAGCGCTTTATATGATGAATGAAATTCTTATGAGTTTGGAACGACATGAGGGTGAGGAAATGATGACACCGTTTTCATTTTTGGGTGAACTAACACTTATACTGTACTTTGATATGTTCATACAAAGTTTGACAAATTCCGCATTATACAGTAAATTCTATTTTTACGAATGGATTCTGCCATTCCATCCACGTTTTCTGCATTGCAGAAATCACAGGGCCTCAATTTAATGCCATGATATTGAATTTAAAACATTCTGCTCCAATTTAGGACATTTTTAAGGCCTTAAATTGTGGAAGGTCAAATTAAGACTTTTTTTAAGACCCGGATACCCTGATCAATGTTACAATTAGGTAAAAAAAATAAAAATAATTCATATGCATTGTGAATTAGAACATTTTTCATGACAACTCCTGTGTGTACAAATATGAATAATTCACACAATTATTAGTGAATGAGACCCATTGTTTAGTTTTTTGTGCACCAAGTTACAACAAAACCAAAAAAAATGTGTTCTTGTTACTTTTGAGTTAATTGTAAATGGTTAAGGTTCAGTCAGCTGTCTGTCATTCTCTCCACAGAGGCCATAAACTGCCTGAACAGGGCCATTGAGATCTATACAGACATGGTAAGAGTCTTACATCTGTGGAGGCTGTAGTCTGTGTTTTAAGCAGAAGCAGCTCTATTTGTATTTAGAGCAGAATCCTTTTGACTCTTTTCATCCATTTATCTTTTTGCAGTGTCAACATATCCAAATCAATTGTTTATAAAACATATTGCAAGTTACTTAATACACCACTGGAGGGCACTGTAACACAATGCATGTGCTTTAGTGTGCAGAAACCTGAGTTCTAATGCCTGTTTCACAGACAAGGCTTAAGCCTAGTCCCAGACTAAAATGCATGTTTGAGCTGTTTTAACTGAAAGCAACTTGCACTGACATATATTAAAATATGTCAAGGCCATTGTTTTGTCTGAAATAACCAGTAATGTTTTTAAATACTTAAATGCCCTAATTTAGCCGTGTCTGTGAAACCAGGCCAGATTCAGGTGATTAATCACTCTGAAACAATTGAATAATTACAGTAGAGGGTATGCATTGACGGGGCTCAGCCGGAGTGAGTGGCAACAGAGCCTGCCGCATTACTGGAGTTAATAGGGGAAATTGTGAAAGCGTGTTTAAAAGACTTGAATCAATAAAACAAACAAACTGTAAGTATAAGCGGCAGTCATCCATGAGGGCACACGCATAACAATGTAAACAAAACAACATAAAGTCCAGGGGTATGTTCTTCGTACCTCGCTAACTCAGTTAGCTGGATTTGATTGTTGACGATTTGGCATGATCTTGGATTGTTTGGTTCTTCGACGCTCATCCTGGACTTGCTGTCATAGCAACCGGTCCGGAAGCTTAAACCTGCTCGGGAGCATCTTATTTCATGTAAACAGGATTAGATTGCATCTTGAGGTGATACTTAAAATCTGTCCCAACCACTGCTACTTTATTACAAGAGTTCATTACTGAACCAGGGGTAATAATAATCATTTTATATACTAATAATAATATAAAAATGTTATGTTAATGTTAAAAATGTATAATGTTGTGTATAATACTACACAGCCACTTGATTGAGCGATTTATTTGTGATGGAATAATTACTTTATAATTTTATTTTATTTTTATTGGTTTACACCTTACACACATGTTGTACAGTTAATCTGAGCCGTGCATTAATTTAAGTGATGACGGATATTATGGGAGTGGCTTGATGCAGCGCAGGAGAAGATAATTTGATCTTGACCCTTAAGAAACTTTACTGGCACGTTACAAATCTGCTTCAAATTGAATTACAAATTAAATTACAACATTGAAATAAAAATGTAAAGGGTGTACAAATACTGTATAAAATCGTGAATATAAATAATTGGTAATCATGTATAAAATAAAAAAAAACATTTATCTATTATAATTTTTATGTTGGTTTGGTTGTTTGGCTGTTTCCTTATAAAGGTCCAGAAATTCATGGTTTTTTTTGGTGTAATTTGCCAAGTTTTTTTGCCAGGTGGCTTTTTTAATTATATGATGTCATTACATTGCTGTCTTGATGCCAGCCAGTCGCTGCATTACTGATCATGGTTTCGAGTATCGATGCATCTACATCTTCAGGGAACACAAGAACGCGCAGTGATCTTAGATCATTTAATCCAGATGTTTTAATCCAATCCACAAATTCGTTTGAAGAACCAAATTAGCCAGAGATCAGTTATCACAATTATGTATTAAGCGAGGTATGAAGAACGGACCCCAGGCCTGGTCCTCTCTCGTTCTTCACTTGTGTCACTCGTCCTTATATGCCTCCGGGCTCCCTCATGAGATGACTCGAGATGACTCGGTGCGCATTCATTCTCAATCACGCACCAGTCTCGCTCGCTCCTCCCATGCCTCGCGCTCTCCCACCTCGCCACCCTGACACAAAATGATAAAAGCATACCTTCCTTTCGCTGCCTGGAGTCCAGTTGTTTTTGTGAACTGCAGAGATCCATTTGCTTCTCTCTTCTGTAGCTTTCGGCAGTCTGTAAAAATAGGCAGTTGCTATTTACACTGTGCAAATAGCATATTTTATTAGCGCTAATTGCTATTTACACTGCAAATAGTGATAGATACTATTTACAACAAGTGAAAATAACATTTTCTTAGCGATAGATGATATTTACACTGTGCAAATAGCTGTAGATGCTATTTACTAAGTGAAAGCATACTAAATCAAAATAGTGATATATATTCTATTTACACCATATAAAAGTAGCAGTTCTTTTCAATGTGTAAATAGTAATTGCATGTAATTTATACTTTATTTTGACAGATACATACTATTTGCACATCAGTATTGTTGTACATTAACAGGATGCAATAATAACAGTGTAAATGATTATATTTATTAATATTATTAAATGGATGCCGCCTTAATGGGACAATTAAAGCCCTCCCTTCACCTAACCCAAACCCTACCCAATAAATGCTTTTATTATTATTAAACATTTTGTTAGGACTTTATTTCCACATTTAGAACATTTTCTTATTTTTTATTGAAAATAAATGCCTTTCCAATGTGATATGTGATTCTGAAGAGATAAGAGCGAGCTCTGCAGAAGGCAAATTCGAACCCGGGTCGATCGCGTCAAAACCAAGATCCTTTAGCCATACGCTTTACTGATTACTCCACTGAAGATGTAGAATTACGAGCATTTATAAAAAAAATCTTGTTTGACCCAACCAGGCATTGTTAGGCGGAGCTAGTGCGAATAGCACTTGCCAATAAGGCACGCTATTTGCACTTGGTGTGAATAGACACTCCGGTAAAAATATACCTCAGGTTTCTTGTCAAATCTATTTGTACAATTAATCGCAAAGCTCTTTTCCGTTTTAGATGCATTTTGTGTGTTTTTCGTGGCACTGAGCAGCAGCTTTTACAATCAAAGCTGCTGCTCAGTCTTTCTGCCACTCAGTGCGTGACCGCAGTCACTCCGGTCGACGGTGACATCACACGCATACCCTCTATTCGATGACCCGGAATTCCTGATGAAACCACCTGGATCAGATGGAAAGAAAATCTAAAAAAATCAGTCACTGTTTGTTTAGTTTTTTTTATGAAGAGAGAAAGTTAAGGTTGTCAAATACCATGAGCTGCAACTCCCTAAAAACTTGATGATACTTATGAATTAGCCATTTAAGATATTTGTAAACTGCTTATTAAAATTGTATATTTTAAAAGGAGATTTTGCTTGCAGAAATGTTTTTATCAATATACAGTGAGGAAAATAAGTATTTGAACACCCTGCTATTTTGCAAGTTCTCCCACTTGGAAATCAAGACTTGGGTCTGAAATCATCGTAGGTGCATGTCCACTGTGAGAGACATAATCTAAAAAAAAAAATCCAGAAATCACAATATATGATTTTTTAAACTATTTATTTGTATGATACAGCTGCAAATAAGTATTTGAACACCTGTCTATCAGCTAGAATTCTGACCCTCAAAGACCTGTTAGTCTGCCTTTAAAATGTCCACCTCCACTCCATTTATTATCCTAAATTAGATGCACCTGTTTGAGGTCGTTAGCTGCATAAAGACACCTGTCCACCTCATACAATCAGTAAGAATCCAACTACTAACATGGCTAAGACCAAAGAGCTGTCCAAAGACACTAGAGACAAAATTGTACACCTCCACAAGGCTGGAAAGGGCTACGGGGAAATTGCCAAGCAGCTTGGTGAAAAAAGGTCCACTGTTGGAGCAATCATTAGAAAATGGAAGAAGCTAAACATGACTGTCAATCTCCCTCGGACTGGGGCTCCATGCAAGATCTCACCTCGTGGGGTCTCAATGATCCTAAGAAAGGTGAGAAATCAGCCCAGAGCTACACGGGGGGAGCTGGTCAATGACCTGAAAAGAGCTGGGACCACCGTTTCCAAGGTTACTGTTGGTAATACACTAAGACGTCATGGTTTGAAATCATGCATGGCACGGAAGGTTCCCCTGCTTAAACCAGCACATGTCAAGCGTCTTAAGTTTGCCAATGACCATTTGGATGATCCAGAGGAGTCATGGGAGAAAGTCATGTGGTCCGATGAGACTAAAAATAGAACTTTTTGGTCATAATTCCACCTAAACGTGTTTGGAGGAAGAAGAATGATGAGTACCATCCCAAGAACACCATCCCTACTGTGAAGCATGGGGGTGGTAGCATCATGCTTTGGGGGTGTTTTTCTGCACATGGGACAGGGCGACTGCACTGTATTAAGGAGAGGATGACCGGGGCCATGTATTGTGAGATTTTGGGGAACAACCTCCTTCCCTCAGTTAGAGCATTGAAGATGGGTCGAGGCTGGGTCTCCCAACATGACAATGACCCGAAGCACACAGCCAGGATAACCAAGGAGTGGCTCTGTAAGAAGCATATCAAGGTTCTGCCGTGGCCTAGCCAGTCTCCAGACCTAAACCCAATAGAGAATCTTTGGAGGGAGCTCAAACTCCGTGTTTCTCAGCGACAGGCCAGAAACCTGACTGATCTAGAGAAGATCTGTGTGGAGGAGTGGGCCAAAATCCCTCCTGCAGTGTGTGCAAACCTGGTGAAAAACTACAGGAAACGTTTGACCTCTGTAATTGCAAACAAAGGCTACTGTACCAAATATTAACATTGATTTTCTCAGGTGTTCAAATACTTATTTTCCTCACTATAATCTTGATATTTTTTAATGACTTTCAATGGAGTAAAAAAAAAAATCCCCAGTGTAATGATGTCTTTTTTCGGCTGAAACTGACCAGCTGAATTTGTGAAAGAGTTTTAAGCTCTTTGTCACCTGTGAAGACATTTTCTTTGTTGGTAGAAATACCAGTGGTTTTGTCTGATCTATTTTTAATACTCTTGCCTAGGAGGAAGGAAACAAAGCACTAAACATTGTTTTGTGTTTCTCGTCTTGTAGGGTCGATTTACTATCGCAGCGAAACACCACGTCACCATTGCTGAAATTTATGAGACTGAACTGGTTGACATTGACAAGGTCAGAATTTATTTTTGAACAATTTTCTATTGTAAACCATATATAATCCATCAAGTTTATCCAAAATCTGAAAGTAAGTTTTATTCACCTTGTTCAGTTGTTATTGGGCTTTATAACCTTTTCTTAGGCCATAGCTCACTACGAACAGGCGGCAGACTATTACAAAGGCGAGGAGTCCACAAGGTAGGGCAGTTTTGAAGCTATTTTTACTCATGTTGCTCAGTACTTATCAATCCTCAGTGATAAAGTTGTGAAGACAGGAGCAAATGGCTAACCCCCCCCCCCCCATATCACATTTACAGTACTATTATTGAGATATATGACCTTGTAGGCGATGAACCTATGATCCTATTATTCATCATTACATGGCCTTTTTGGGGATTTTTCCCGTAATTGTACCCGAGTCATTCTCTAGGACTGTGAAATAGTTTCTAATTTGTTCACTCTTTCTCTGATGCCAAAGTTCAGCCAACAAGTGCCTACTCAAAGTTGCCACCTATGCCGCTCAACTGGAGCAGTACCCTAAAGCCATTGAGATCTATGAACAGGTAAACAAAAATATGACAGTCTGGTTTTCAGTGCACTTGATCCCATAAGAGGTCCCACATAAGGGTCGTCAAAGTTTAAACAGAAATATTTCCTTGGATAAATGTGGCCTCCATGTGTATCTAACATTGATTTTGAATATGTAAATGAAGGTAGCTGTTTAAAGGTTGGTTCACACTAAAATGAAAGCAAGTCATAATTTACTCACCCTGGTGTTGTCCCTAATGCCCTTCTTTCTTATTTGAGCCACAAAAGCAGAACTTTATATAAATGTCCCACTCGCACTCATACATATAAAAAGGTTTCAACATCTTTTTTAAAAGCTTGGATGTTGGTTCCTATTCTCTGCCATTTTATGGACAATCACGAGTGGGACATATTTTTTCCTTTTTTTTTTTCTCCTTTTGTGGTCCTAAAAAGAAAGAATATGATACTGCATTAGAATAACACCTGGGTGAGAAAATGATAACTTAAAATTAAAAATAACTTTTAATTTTAAGTCCTGATATCACTTTTTCTCATTTTCTCAAATGAAGGCTGATCGAATCTCATGTGTGGGTTTCATTATCTAACGAACAGATCTCAGGAATACAGTCGGTTTAACCCCAAACTTTGTAGGTCTGCTTGAAACAAGAAGTTGCATCTTTTTGCAAATGTAGATTTGGAGGGGAAAAAGTTAAGCTATTTCTTTATTTGTTCTGGTGGGTTTCCAGGTTGCAACACATGCAATGGACAGCACTCTGTTGAAATACAGCGCAAAGGACTATTTCTTCAAGGCAGCTCTCTGCCACTTTTGTGTGGACATGCTGAATGCTAAGGTATGAAACACCCTACCATTACACATTCCTTCAGACGAGCTGATGGAAAACAGCTGTGTCGTTTGCAGTTCCCTTTCATATTCCTTGTCTTTGATTGTCCCCCGTAGCTTGCCCTCCAGAAGTATGAGGAAATGTTTCCAGCCTTTTCAGATTCACGCGAATGCAAATTGGTGAAGGTAAGGTTGACTCTCAGCAAAACCATTTTTGTATTCTTCCTGCTGAAGGTGGGTTTCTAGATTGGCTTGTCAATGCTATTTAAAAAAAAATCTCCTGAGAGTTCATGTACTATACAAATTTTAATTGTAGCCAGTATGTTTAAACTGTGGGATGATGGATGAATTACGTGCTTAAAATGTTCTCTTCTGTTTTTTTAACAGAAACTTTTAGACGCCTTTGAGGAACAGAATGTGGATTCATATACTGACGCTGTAAGACGAGCTATTATTTGCTCTTTCCATTATTTTCAACACGCACCTACTGATCTTTTGAATGTTGAACAATGCCGTGACATTTCAGTTTCACTAGAAATGAGTTAAACCTAGGATGGCTTGAGAGTGAGTAAATCATGGGATAATTTTCATTTTTGGGTGAACTAATCCTTTAATATGAACTTGTTTTTCGAACTGTTGTATAAAATCAAAAATCACATTTGTAATCATGAAACAACACTCTTTGTGTGATATTGATTAACTATATTAAACAATATAAATATTAAAAACATGGAGAGGTATTTTACCGTTATCTTGAATATTGGGGGCATTTGAAATGCATTTTAATAGGCAAGCATGCACTCTAAATGCGCACTAGTCTAACCCACTAGGCTACATCACGTAGTGTATGCGTGCACTTTCTATGTGTGTTTTTGTAAAGTGAGGAGCATACTCGATAATGTCAGATCGCACATTGTTAACACAACAATCACGATATTATTGTAGACGATGTATAGTGCACATTTCCATCCAGCGTGGTTTTATGCAATATCCCAAAATAGTGGCTACTGATAATGGCTTTCAGCATGTCATGCTAAACAAAAGCATGACATTACAAAAACACACATAGAAAGTGCACGCATACACTACGTGATGTAGCCTAGTGGGTTAGACTAGTGCGCATTTAGAGTGCATGCTTGCCTATTAAAATGCATTTCAAATGCCCCCAATATTCAAGATAACAGGGTAAAATACCTCTCCATGTGTTTAATATTTATATTGTTTAATATAGTTAATCGATATCACACAAAGAGTGTTGTTTCATGATTACAAATGTGATTTTTGATTTTATACAACAGTTCGAAAAACAAGTTCATATTAAAGGATTAGTTCACCCAAAAATGAACATTATCCCATGATTTACTCACTCTCAAGCCATCCTAGGTGTATATGACAGTCTTCTTTAAGACAAATACAATCAGAGTTATATTAAAAAAGTCCTGGCTCTTCCAAGCTTTATAATGCCATTGACGTTTTTGAAGTCCATAAAAGTGCATCTATCCATAACATTGTTAACATTTATGTTAAACTTCAAAACATTATTTATGCATTTGTAACTGCAGGATAAATGCATTCATGTCCCCTCTGAGCTGCCACTTCAGATGAAGCTTCTGTTTGTTTCCTCTGCCTTGCAAAGATGAATTTAGTTGATACTGATTTCATTTGATTGGTAACAGCCAAATTGTGTCTTATTGTTCTAAATTAATTTGATTAAATGTAAGGATGACACAAAAGATGAAAAAATGGCTTATAAAGGTAAAAATGCCCATAAAAGGTTACATCAATTTAAACTTATTAGAAAATATCATTTCTGTCACTGCTGCAAACTGACCACCACACAGAATATGAAGGAAATCAAAACTTTCAGCTCTCCATGGCAGTCCTAAACCTGCCGAAGGTACCAACACTATAAATACACTCAGCAAAATATCTGTATCTGTCTAATTATCTTTTTTTTGGTCAATATCGCACACCCCAAGTTGTGCATAAAATCTATGCATAAAAACCGTGCACGCTCCATTGAGTCAGAAGATTTTTTTAATCTGATAAAACTACCTGGAAACACATTTACAGAATAAATCCCTTCGTGTGCAACAACAACAAAACTCAAGAAAGCTTTGCCGCAACAGAGGATGCGATTGATAACTGGACTAACCAGCGGACCAATCACATCGCACAGCATCTCAAATGTTGGTTTGATCATTCTGAAATGCCTGAGCCAAAATGATTTGGTATAATGACCTCCTCAGAAGTGCGCCACACTGTTGCGTTCACAAACACCAGGCATCCCATAACACAACATGACAGCGTTTATTGCATTTCGTCAGCACACTCTGAAGCGCAAGTCTTTTATAATGTAGGGTAAAGGATCCACAGCGCAGCAACCTCCATTTTCCCAGGATTTCCCAGTTTCCAATTTTGCTCATAATTTAAATTCACATTGTTAGATGGAAGCATAGTGACTGTCACATCAGTTAAGCTGAACAATACCAACTTTATATGAAAAGGGGATCTTCATCAGTTTCACCATCATTTCTCTCCGTCCTTCAGGTGAAGGAGTATGACACCATCTCACGGCTGGATCAGTGGCTCACCACCATGCTGCTTCGTATCAAGAAAACCATACAAGAAGACGAAAGTGACCTTCGCTAAGATCCTCCGCCCCTTTCAGCTCGCTCTGCCTCGTGCCTTTAACAGCAAGACTTCAGTACAATGGTCGACTCTCTCTTTTACCACCAGCTCAACCCTCAGTGCCTTAATTTCCTTGCTTTACCTCAGACCTCTCTCTCTCTCTCTCTCTCTCTCTGACACGGCATGCTGCTCAGTCATTGACACGGCCGTACCGCCAGACCTCAAAGAACACTAAATAAAGAAGGGCGGGTTGTTTAAATGTGATGTGTGCGAGAGTTGCATGAGAACTGAGACCAGCCACGTTAATATTATGGGGTGCTGTGCACACCAAGCTTCAGAAATGCTTTGTAAACTGGCTAAAATTGAGCACTTGTATTAGCGAGCTCAAAAAAAGCCTTGGCTCATTGTTAAGCTCTATAGTTGTGGCATAAATATTTTATTCTTAGCGGAAGTACCATACCTTGCATCTCATATTTTTTGCTTGTTGATTTCTGCGTAGACTTATCTTGAAAAATGATTTGAAATGCTGTTCCAGTTTGTTTTTTTATTATTATTTCGACATAAGGAGAAGAAAAAGAGAGTAAAAGAAGGACTGATTCAACCTCTGCAGTGTGATTTTTATTTATTCTCTGAAAAAGGGAAAGACAAGTGCTGGCCTGTTCTCTCCTTTCATGTGATGGGGTAAAAATGCTTTTAATTTGTTGTTAAAGGTTAGGGTGATTACAGTTATTAACGTTTAAAAGTATCATCTGTGATTAAATTGTCTCTGCATAAAGTCTAAGGATTTCTCTGGATTCTGTTATTAATAGAGCTGCATGTTTTTAATGCACCGGCGTGACAGGAAGTTTAGAACACAAAGTGTCTGGTTTCCATTCCCCCCAAACAACCACTTCCTCACCCCACTGGAAAAATGAGATATGCCTCTTAATTATAAATTATAAGTATATACGTATAATTCTCATTGAAAGATATCAGCATAATAAGAGATTATAGAACAGTTAATCTGCTTTGTTTATACTGTTAATATTCAGCCGTCGCTGTGAAAAATACGATCTGCAGTCTCGTACAAACGTCTCGTCTGTATGTGCGGTGAAAGAAAATGGAAAGCGGTACGAGACTTGACTCATTTGTGTGGTCAGATCTTGCAAGCCGTAATAAGTGGACAGCACTGTCTGGGTGTTTGTGTTTACACAAAAACGATGTACTAAAAGCAGATGACACCCAAATGTATGGAGCCCCGCACAAAAAAAAAGTAAATCGTCCACACAATTTACTACTTTGTTCCCTCGATTTATAAAACATGCGCACAATTTACTATTTAGTTCCCTCAATTTGCTAAATCGTGTGGACGATTTACTACTTCGTTCTCAATTTATAAATCGTGCGCACGATTTAGCATAATATTTTTTTCCTACATGTCATGTGTCATGTGCGGGGCTCCGTAAAAACTATCCCCGTTCACACAAATCTTCAAAAATGACTAAAACCACTGTACTATGCATGCCAGGCCAGTAGTTGGCATCGATGCTACTTTATCAAGAAACACCCTGCGAACACGTAATATTCATGCGCATGATGTCATCGTTTTAACACATTTAAAAAAAGTTTTTGTTGTTTACATGAAGACTGTAAAGGCATCTTTTCAAAACCTTGCGCTTTCCAAAACACCATTGTTGTGTAAATGAACGGCAGAATGGGATACAAAACACGCAAGATGTCAATGTCGTCGAAAAATATGGTTACCACAGTGTCAATCGTCGAATTTTCTGGAGTAAGTGTTACGTACGGTAATTTACGGGACTCACTCCTGCATTTAAAGGGTTAGTTCACCCAAAAATGAAAATTCTGTCATTACTCACCCACATGTTGTTTCAAACCAGCAAGACCTCCATCTTCGGAACATAAATTAAGAAATTTTTGATGAAATCCGAGAGGTTTCTGAACCACCCAGGCAACATAATTTGAACTTTCCAGAAAGGTAAAAAGACATTGTTAAAATAGTCCATGTGACTACAGTGGTTCAACTTTAATTTTATGAAGCAACGAGAATACATTTGTGTGCGCAAACCCCCCTAAAATAATGACTTTATTTAACAATTTCTTCTCATCTGTGTCATTCTCCTATGCTGTTGACGTAGTAAACACAGTGCAGCGCTTCCAAGTTATAGGTCAGAGCGCCGGCTTACCATTTGCTGACGCTGTTCACATGAGCACCACAACGCATGCTGACTCAGGAGCTAGCCAATCAGTGGCCAAGGGTGAGCCGCCATATTCTCCCCTCGGAAGCGCTGCACTGTGTTTACCATAGATATCCATAATAAAGGCTAGATGTCTCGTCCGAGTTGCTGGCCAATGGAGGTCGACGTCCGCACCTGGCGGCCATCTTGTCACAGGCAGCTCGCTCACTCGTAACATTGTTTTCATGGGTGCTTGCACTTTTTAAATAACCATAATTTGCTCAATTTTCTACCGATTTTCAAACTGTTTGGTATGTTATAAACGTCAGAGATGTAGTTATGACACTGCATACTTATGAAAAATTATTAATAATTTGTTCAAGCATCCATAATTATAGTCACGTTAATAATGTTTGTAAAAAAAAAAAAAACCATTTGTAAATCCGTCAAGATTTCAGCGAGATAAGAGTATTTGTGTCCGTGCAGATGGATCACTCACCTTACATCAGGTACCACAGAGCCCTGCCTGTGACAAGATGGCCGCCGGTGATGACGTTAGAGACTCCACCGTAAGACATCTAGCCTTTATTATGGATATCTATGGTGTTTACTATGTCAACAGTGTAGGAGAATGACACAGAAGATAAGAAATTGTTGAATAAAGTCACATGGACTATTTTAACAATGTCTACTTTTCTGGACCTTGAAAGTTGTAGTTCAGAAACCTCTCAGGTTTCATCAAAAACATCTTAATTTGTGTTCAGAAGATGAACAAATTCTTACAGGTTTGGAACGACATGAGGGTGAGGAATTAATGACAGAATTTTCATTTTTGGATGACTGCTCCTGAAACGGTGTTTATTGAACCAATCAGATAAGGGTAAATCGAGAGTCAGCGAGCAGCTCATTTGATTGGCTACAGAAGAAGGTGGACCCGCCTTCCTCCTCGCGCTTGCAAAACTCAGCCAGTGAGAGAATCGTGCCAAAACTTAAAGGTCCCGTTCTTCGTGTTTTTTTGAAGCTTTGATTGTGTTTACAGTGTGCAATATAACATGTGTTCATGTTTCGCGTGTAAAAAAAAAACAGTATTTTTCACACAATTTACTTATCTGTATACCGCTGTTTTCACTGTCCTAAAAACGGCCGATGACTTCCTTGTTCTATGAAGTCCCTCCTTCAGAAATACGTAACGAGTTCTGATTGTGCCAGCGGTTCCCGTGTTGTGATTTGACCGCAGCTTAGCGCACGTGGAAAGGTCACGCCTCTTAACGGGAGATATATGCGCTCAATGATCTCTACAGCGTCCCTGGGAAAGCCAAACAAAGGTGATTTGAATCCGGGATGAAAATAACAGCGTCTCGACGACATGGCAACAAACACACTCAAACGCAACAATTCCTCTTCTCCACGCGACACGTCCTCTTCTCCACGTGGGACAGCAACAAGACCACGCCCCCTTTTTTCACGTATTCTTGTGGGCGGAGGTTAGTCTGTTCTACTGTTCTACTGACGTCATTAAAGAAGGAAGTACCAGGATGTAGTCCAAGCCGGCCGTTCGCTGTAGGCTTTGAAAGGGAACTTCTGTTAAATAAAATATCTCGCTTGGCATTGAACTTTGAGCTTTATAATTTTACAGGTATTATTTATGCTCTAACAGCAACATTACACACTAACTAAAGTTTGAACAATGGGATCACGAAGAACGGGACCTTTAAAGCGCAGCTAAAAGAAAGACGGAACTGTACAAATCGGTTTCTTTCGGGAACTTTTTTTCCCTACGTACACGACATGTCATTTAGACATTTGCAACAGTTTATTTTTTTTACACAAAGGTTGGATTTACACGGTCAATCTGTTTTGCAGTTCCTGACTCTGATGTTTTCGCTTGCAAATCGATGTTCACAGTCCTGCAATGATTTTGGCCGTATCTTAGCGAAAGAAACATGTCAAACGTCTTAGCACGGAAAAATGGATGTCAGAAGAATACAGATAATATTTATTTTTGCGTTAACATGAAGCTGCAGTTTCACAATACATGAATTACACTTACGAATAACAGTAAAATGCTGCAAATATTTTTTTCTTACACTTGAAAGGCAATTTACACCTTTACAAAACTTATCTTGCACATGCAAATTTAATTTACGCTTGCAATCTTATGCACACTGCAAAAAATGCTTTTCTTACTTAGTATTTTTGTCTTGTTTTCAGTCCAAATATCTAAAAAAAATCTTACATTAAGAAGCATTTACTAGACAAGCAAAAGTTTTAGTCTTGTTTTGGGGGAAAATAACTCAAAATTAAGGGAGTTTTTGCTTAAAATAAATCTGACAATGTTGTAAGCAAAATAATCTTAATTCAAACAGAAAACAAGATTACTTTGCTTACCCCATTGGCAGATTATTTTGCTTATTTTAAACAAAAAGTCCCTTAATTTTGAGTTATTTCCCCCCAAAACAAGGCAAAAACTTTTGCTTGTCTAGTAAATGCTTCTTAATGTAAGATTTTTTAGATATTTGGACTGAAAACAAGACAAAAATACTAAGTAAGAAAAGCAATTTTTGCAGTGTGCACATTCACAAATCTTACCCTGCGCTTGCGATTCTTTAAGGCATCAATTTACCTTCATAGTAAACCGCTTAAAAGCTTGTCTCTTGAGTGTGGGAAACCTTGGTGCTCAGGTGTGTTGGTCGATGAGCAACCAATCATACATAGGTGATGGAGAAAAAAAGAGGGGGAGGCCGACGTAGCATATTGTGAAACAGCAACACACACTTATCGCGGCGGGTAGCAGTGCGGTTTCCTTTTGAGAAGGCGATCAGTTTGGATTAAGAATGGTGATAGACGCTCACACTGTAAGTGTTATGTTCTGTTCAAAATCTTTAAAACGTGTATCGTTCGTTTTTCATTTACATGAACTGTCAGTCGGTTTAATATCGACCATAGTTAGCCTATACATCCACTGTTACTATCATAGACAGTACAGCCTATATATTAATCTGCTCAAATCTTATTTATATTTTTACAGCAGTAACAATGCAACGAATTCATAAAATCTCCACTAAATGACTAATTTCTTCATTTACTTACTTCTTTCTTGATCTGTTTTTTCCCCCCACAAATCTAGTTAACTTGTATTTTCCCTGAAACTATGCTTAATGTGTTAGTTTTCATTCAAAATACAGTCAGTTCCGTTTCTAAATGACATTTTTAATTCTTGAGTTATGATCTGGAAAGACGCTGGCTCGTCTGGACATAGTGCATTTCCATTCTAGATATGCCCAAAATGTATATAATGTAGGTCTATATATTTTTTAACAAAAACATGAAGTGAAGCAGTAAGCAAATGTTTCAAACTGTAGTAGGCTATGCTGCATCACATGTTAAATTTGGTGAGGTAAAATCTGCTATATATTTTATTTAGTTTTTTGTGGGAATGTGCTTAATGTTTCAATTAGATAATGATTCAAGACAGATATGGTGAAACGTCTTAGTTTCGTTATACCGGAAAGGAAAGTGCATTCCTGAATATAACTGAGGCTTGAGGTAAAGCCACAATTAGCCGAATTGTATCTGTTTTATAAATAATCATATCAGGTTTGCTATGTATTATATACTGCAGACATGGATCAGGGTGCAGGGCAGGTGCAAAAGTCAGAATCCAGAATCAGAATCCAAACACCGCTCCTGAAGGATCCCGGTTGATCTAGAATAGAAAAAAAGTATATGCTTAAGGAGTTTCTAGGATAGCTCAGGTTGCATGCTGATGCTATCTGTACCTAAGATCAATACAGTGTCCTTACGGGAGTGAAATGTGCTTCATTTAAGAGCCTGTACTGTTTAATTGGTCACCTGAGACCATATTTCCAATAAATGAAAACCTTGTGTTTATTTTTAGATCCACATTCAAAAATTATTTCTGCTAACTAAATAATAGATTTTTGTTTTATTTGATTATTTATTTCGGCGAAAATAAATAGATTAGCTGTAATGTTGGCATCTACAAAGCTCTAGCCTCGTTCCAGGAACTTTTAAGAGGGTTTGTTCACACAGAAATTTACTCGCCCTCATGTCATTCCAAACCCATATGGCTTACTTTCTGAACATGCCGAAACACACACACACAAAATATTTTGAAGAATGTCTTGGTGGTTTCTTTTGTCCATACAATGGAAGTCACATTGGGCCCCTTCAAAGGATCTTGTCGTGTTTTGAGCGAACTGTCACTTTAACGTTCAGCAAGTCTTAAAGCCCCCCCACCCAACACCCACCCTGGTGGTATTTGAAGTGCTACGTGATGTGTTCATAGACCATAACGCAAAAACAAAAAAACAAAGATCTTACTGCTGTTATGAGGCTGCAGACTTCAAGTTATGTCATGTTCCTGTGATCTCACTAGCATTACTGTTTCCTTCTGTCTGCTAGGCTCGTTGCTGAACATCAATGGGAATATAATCGAAGAAACTGAATTTGGAGGAAGATGCACATAAAAAATAAAAAGCAAGTGTAGGATCAACTAACATTGATCCCAAGGAGGAAGTACATTCTGTGTGTAAAGTTGAACCCCCACCATTTCCTGTAGAGACCAACATCCTTTCTTGCATCTCTTAACAGAGTTGTAAAATGAAAAAGAAATTCTTCATCGTGGCAGTAGCTACCAGCCTTTGCTTTGTCATATTATATTCCCAACTAAAGGATGTGGAAAGCACACACAGAGACATGGGCAGAATCCCATCGGTTGCAACTGCCGCATCTAGAAAACCTACAACTGTAGTGATAAGCGCCATAAAAAAGACAACCAAAAGTGTTACGCTGAGGAAACTTCCACCCCTTACTATTTCTGAGCCTTTCAGAAAGGGCATTCCTAAAAACGGTGCCTTCTGGAACCGAAAACTTCATTCTCTCCTCAGGCAGTTTGACTCCGTCAACAATGAAACACTTGAGCCGCATAAAAAGTTTGACTGTCAGCCTGAGAGTTTGGAGTTGCTGCAAACCAACATTCCGGATATTCAGTCGTATCCCCCTCTTTACGGAGACTTCCTCAGAGGCATGGAGTGTCGAGACTCGCCAGTTGTTCACGATCAGCCTGGCAAGTGTGCGTCGGATGAAATTTTCCTTCTCTTTGCAATCAAATCCATCCCAAGGCACTTCGAGAGGCGCCAAGCAGTCCGAGAGACCTGGGGAAGAGAAGGGTTGTATGAAAACGGACTTCAGGTACGAACCGTCTTTCTGCTGGGTCGATCGTCTGTGGATGATCCCAATCTCGACAAAATGGTTTCATATGAAGCTCAGCAGTTTCAAGACCTGCTCGTTTGGGATTTTCACGATACCTTTTACAACCTGACTCTCAAGGAGCATGTGTTCTTCAAGTGGATGCTGGATCAGTGTCCTCAGGTGTCTTTCATTTTTAAGGGCGATGATGATGTTTTTGCCAACACTAAAGCAATACTGAATCATCTGAAGTCTCTGGAGCCCGCACAGGCCTCGTCGTTGTACACCGGGCAGATCATTTCGGATGCCACTCCACTACGGGACCCTAAAATCAAATATTATGTTCCTCAATCTTTCTACGAAGGTCCTTACCCTCCTTATGCTGGTGGCGGTGGATTCCTCTTTTCTGGAAACCTTCTCCCATCTCTTTACCACGTTTCCTTTTACATTCCCTTCTTCCCTATTGATGACGTCTACAACGGGATGTGCTTTAAAGCAATTGGAATCACTCCGACCGTACACAATGGTTTCAAGACATTTGACATTCGGGAACAAGATCGAGAGAACCCCTGTGTGCACAAAGACTTGCTTCTGGTGCACCAACGCAACGCTCAGCAGACCATGAGACTGTGGAGAAATATGCACAGCTCCATGCTGACCTGCTGACATGTTTGGTACATGACCAAACGGACCATTATTAGACCATTTTAGCTGTTGTGTGTGACAAGAACCCTTATGTTGGATAAGAATAAGCTGGTAACATCCTCTGGGGACAATACTGTGCATTAAGGTACCTTTCTGAGACTCTGGATGAAGGCTTCTTTTGGTTAATTTTCACTTGCATGTTTGTTTCATTGTTGTACGTGAAAGATTTGTTTCTGTGCAATTGACACTGAGCTCTTAATGGGTTAACTTTAAGGCAGTGTTTCCCAACTCTACACATTTTCAAACTCTTTCTAATAAAACATACCAAATTCAACTCTTCTGCTCCTCACTAGAGACATTAGCTATGTTTCCATCACCCTGTATTCATGCGCATTTTGAAATATCTTGTATTATATAAATATATTTTGAAATATATTTTAAATGTCAAAAAAATCCTCTATTTCGCAAAAAGGTTTTTACGCTCACTTGAGGTGGTTTTTGACTTGCACAGTTAATGTGACTAATGGGAGATGGATACGCATTTGCCAAATAAATTCTGACGTAGCGAACATTAAACCCACATGACCAATCAACTGTTTCCGCTGATGATGTTTTATTTACTGTCGGTTACTAGGTTACCAATACCACCACCATCCACTTGAACAACTTAATGGAAAACAGACTTAATTCACATTTGTTTTTGCGAACTTGGAGAACACTCAAAAAATAACTTGCTGCTTTTTTAAAGTATTCAATTCAACGTCAAGTGGTTCCACACAACTATATTGAGTAATTTTCACAAATAACTATTTAGTTATGAACAAAAGAAATTCAAGTAAAGCTGACAACATTTCTTTGAGTAAATACAAACCATTTGAATTTGTCACTGTTACATAATATTTATATGTGCATAGTACTTAATAATGTTATGTTAAATTTATAAAAGTTTATTATGTAACATGAACACATTTACCTTATTGAATTAACTATTTGCTCTACAAGTGTAAGCGGAAAACTATTAAATAACAACAAGCTTATTTTTAGAAACAAAATGCAAAATTAACTCTTTGGACAAACTCAATTTAATTGGGGGCATGAATTCCATCCAAAAAATGGGTGTATATGAGTGCCCACAGCCTAAACACAGATACCACTCTTCTCCATAATGGTAACCACAAAATTACAGCAACTCCTCTAAATGTCCAACATAACTGAGCATTACACACTAACATAAACTAACAGAATCTTTCCCTTTACTGAAAAACACTTAAATAACACTTGAATCCTTAACTTTACTCTCCTAATGCAGTCCCTTGCAAAGCATGCTGGGAACTACAGATCCACTGCCCAGTTTGTTCGTTTCACTCAGCAATGTTAAGTTGACCGAACAAACACTTATTAAGTAAAGCTGACAATACTCATTTTTAGTAGAAACAACTCAGTAAATTTAAGTTCATGTAGTTACATGAGTTTTTTAAGTAATATGAACAAGGATGATTTGAGTGCATCTAACAACAGTGAAAGTTTTTGAGTGAAGATTCGCTTCACGTTTGGATGGAAACTCCGCTTATTAGGGCTGCAACAACGAATCGGTAAAATTCGATAATTAAAAAAATTGGCAACGAATTTCATTATCGATCCGTTGTGTTGCGCAACTATTATGCCCCTCAATAAGACGCGGAGATGTTTGAGTAAAAAAGCACGGTTGAGCGCAAAGCAGAGTGGAAGCGGGCGAGCCGTGCTGTACCCGTCGTACCACGCAGCGGAAAAGCAAACCGAGCCAAGCCCTACCAGTCGAAAATCGCCATTAACAAATCGAAAAAGTGTGTTAATTGCAGCAAAAGCGACGCGACATGGCATGGCACGGGAGCACCACTGTGGTGATTCAGCATCTTAAACGAAAACATCTTGGAGTCCTTGATGAGGAGGAAGGGAGTTCAACAGCAGGGTAACGTTAAATCACTACAAAATCCCACTTTTGTTCCGTTTGGAAGTGAGGAGCATGACGTCCCTCCAGTAGCTCTTCTGGTGCTTGTTTACTCGTTATCCAGCTTGACAAGCATGACAAGTTAGCGTTAGCTTGTTAATAACAGTAGTAAAGCAGGTGTGGTATAGTTTGCAAGACCAAAGACAGGTTTTTATTCACTTGCCTTTTTTGGCCCATTCATTTTTCAATCTGTTGCTATGTTAATTTCGTTGACAAATAATTTGTCAATATTTTAATCAACAACATTTTTCACAGACAAAAACGAGACGAAAATCAAAACCAGCTTTGAATGACAAAAACTATGACTAATATCTATTGTCATTTTCGGTCAGCATTCGGTCTTAAAGTGACAGCAGTCCATTAACCTGCTTCCATTTGTGCTCTTAATATTAATATTAATCAAACAACAAAAGACAGAGAAAATCACCTCTTTTGTTTTAATAAGGTTTCATTATATTTATTATACATTCATTATTTAATCCTTAATCTATAAGGATTATGTTGTATGCAAGTTGTTATAAAGAATGCATATCATTCATTGAAAATAAGACATTGTGTTCTTTAGGACGAGTAGTTTTATTTAATTGTTACATAATATTTTTTTTTATATGTCACAGCAGTTAAATCTGTGTCTGTATTGCATGTTTAAACTTTAATATCATTCATATTAATAGGTTAATACAGTAGATGTTTTCTCCAGGAGTATGGGTTTGGACATTTTAGAGAAATTCTTAATGCATTACAATTGAACTAAAACCATTACATTTAGTTTGTGAGTGTGTGCGTCTGAGTGTAGTGTAGAGAACAAGTTCTTAAATCCTGTTAAGTTTTCTGATTAGTATTTTTCTTTATATATAAAAAAAGATTTATTGTAGCAACCTGTGCACTTTCTGAAGATTTTTTGCACTGTGAATTTGCACTGTCAGTTCTGTTTTTGAATAAAGGATTGGAAATGAATGCTTTTTTTTAAATTATCCGATTCATCGGGGAAAAAATAATCAACAGATTAATCGATTATTAAAATAATTGTTAGTTGCAGCCCTACACTGTAAAAACTGTTTTACTCAATAAAATTGATGCAACTATTTGCGTCAGTTTTTTGAGTATTTTAAACTCATTTTATTTGTGTTTATCCTAGACTTTTCATGTTTTCAACTTGGACTCTTAAGTAATGGCAACTCAATTTTATCAATTTACAAACTATAGTTTTAAGTTAATCCAACATAAAATTTTAAGTAATATTTAAAAAAATTTTTTTACAAGTCTCCTTGTAAGCCACACATTAAGTTACTTTTTTCCAAGCTACTTTTTTAAAATGTATTTTCTATAAATTAAATTATATAAAAATAAAAAAAGTACCATGAAACAGTAAACAAGCATCTTAATACAAAACATTTATTTAATTTAAAATTACAATGCAACAGTGCACAGTACACAAACACAGTACTTCATTTTTTCACCTTCATATAAAGCTGACTTCAAGTAAAAAAAACTTTATGTAATACAAGAGGTTAGCAAAATCATTTCACATTCTTATAACAGTTTTTTCAATGACCACTGGTCTGTTTAACCCACTGAGAACAGTAATTCAGTCATCTAATAAAACAGCATTTTGAACAATGTTAAAACATCAAATTCAAATACATCAGACACATTACATCAGCAGATAAAAATGAATCACTAGTTCACCTTCGTTCATCCTCACAACACAAATGGAGATATTTCTGATGAAATCTGAGAGGTCTTTGACCCCTCCATAGACAGCTGTTTAATGAACACTTTCAAGGTCCAGAAAGGAAGTAAAGACATCGTTAAAGTCCATGTGACTCCAGTGGTTCAGCCTTAATGTTATGAAGCGACGATAATACTTTAGTGCGCAAAAACAAACAAAAATAAAAAACTTTATTTAACAATTTTGTTCTAGCCTGTGTCAGTCTCTTATTTTTGTTTGTTTTTGCACACAAACCGTGTTCTGGTCACTTCATAACATTAAGTTTGAACCACTTGAGTCACATGGATGATTTTAAGAATGTATTTCCTACCTTTAGGGCCTTGATCTGGCCACTGATCTGGACGAGCTAACAGAGACCGTAACATCATACATCAGTTTCTGTGAGGATACATGCATTCCTACCAGGACATTCTTATCATTCACTAATGATAAACCATGGTTTACTGGGAAACTCAAACAGCTTTGTCATGCCAAACAGGATAAAATCTTGTATAACCAGTCCAGAAACAGACTGACAAAGGAGATCAGAGTTGCTAAAAGAAGCTACCCTGAAAAGTTGAGAAACCAGTTTTCTTCCAACGACCCAGCTTCAGTTTGAACTGGCTTGAAGCATATCACCATAACAAGTCACCATCCCCCCGATCTGCTGAGAATCAACAACTGGCCGATGAGCTGAATGCTTTTTACTGCAGATTTGAAAAGCCCAGTCTCACACCACACACCCGCTCTGATCTGCAATTCACACGTCCCCCATCACCTCCTGCACCCCCTCTCCTCCCCCCTCCTGTCATCCAACCCGAGCTTAAGGTCTGTGTGGAGGACGTGAGCCGAGTCTTCAAAAAACAGAAGACTAGGAAAGCTTCAGGCCCATACAGCATCTCATCTGCCTGTTTGAAAGCCTGCGCTGACCAACTGGCCCCAGTCTTCACGCAGATCTTCAACAGATCATTGGAGCAGTGTGAAGTTCCCTGCTGCTTCAAATGCTCCACTATCATTCCCGTCCCCAAAAAACCCAAAATCACTGGACTTAATGACTACAGACCTGTCGCTCTCACGTCTGTGGTCATGAAGTCGTTTGAAAGACTGGTTCTGGCCCACCTGAAGGACATCACTGGACCCTTGCTGGATCCTCTTCAATTTGCCTACAGAGCAAACAGGTCTGTGGATGATGCAGCCAACATGGGACTGCATTATATCCTGCAACATCTCGACAGACCTGGGACTTATGCAAGGATCTTATTCGTGGACTTCAGTTCGGCCTTCAATACCATCATGCCTGATCTTCTCTCAGCTAAACTGACCCAGCTCTCCATGCCATCCTCAATCTGTCAGTGGATCTCCAGCTTCCTGACAGACCGTCAGCAGCTCGTGAGACTGGGGAAACTCACATCCAGGACTCTCACTACCAGCACTGGCGCCCCCCAGGGGTGTGTTCTCTCCCCACTGCTCTTCTCCCTGTACACCAATGACTGCACTTCTAAAGATCCCTCTGTGAAGCTCCTGAAATTTGCAGACGACACCACTGTCATCGGCCTCATCCAAAACAGTGACGAGTCTGCTTACAGACTGGAGGTTGAACAGCTGGCTGTCTGGTGCACTTATAACAACCTTGAGCTCAACACGCTCAAAATGGTGGAGATGATAGTGGACTTCAGGAGGAACAGCCCAGCTCTCCCCCACTCACCATCATGAACAGCACTGTGGAAGCAGTGGAGTCATTCAGGTTCCTGGGCACTACCATCTCTCAGGACCTGAAGTGGGACAATCACACTGACTCCATTGTGAAAAAGGCCCAGCAGAGACTGTACTTCCTTCGTCAGCTGAGGAAGTTCAACCTCCCACAGGAGCTGCTGATTCAGTTCTACTCTGCTGTCATTGAGTCTATCTTATGCATTTCCATCACTGTCTGGTTTGGTTCAGCTACCAAATCTGACATCAAGAGACTACAACGCACAATTCGGACTGCGGAGAGGATAATTGGTGCTCCCCTGCCAACCCTCCAGGACCTGTACTCTTCCAGAGTGAGGAAGAGAGCAGGGAAAATCATCACAGACTCCACTCACCCTGGACACCGCCTGTTTGAACTGTTACCATCAGGACGGCGACTCCGATCACTGGCCACTAGAACATCTAGGCATAGGAAGTTTCTTCCCACAGGCCATTTCCCTCTTGAACAGTTAAATACCCCCCCCCCAAAGTGCAATACTCTGACTGTTTAGTGCAATCTTTTAAACTCAGGAGATTATTTATGTTTATATATTCATACTACTCAAATACTGTAAATATGTTCATAATCTGTAAATGTTTATTCTGACCAAACGTAACTGTGAATATTTTTTATACTATTTTTCATATTTTTATTCTTAGAATTTGTATTACTATGTTCTTGTTGTGTTTGTATTGTGTATGTGCACTGGAAGCTTCAGAACCAAGAAAAATTCCTTGTGTGTGCAAGCACACTTGGCAATAAAGCTCTTTCTGATTCTGATAGTGTTAATTAAACAGCTGTCTATGGATGGTTCAGAAAGCTCTCGGATTTCATCAAAAATATCTTCATTTGTGTTGTGAAGATGAACAAAGGTCTTACGGGTCTGGAATGACATGAGGGTGAGGAATTAATGACAGAATTTTCATTTTTGGGTGAACTAACCACCTGAGAACACTTAAAGGGTTAGTTAGAAACAATTGTAAACAATTAATTTACTTCTCAAGTTGTGACCTTTTGAAGTGAGATTTCCCACGTCCAGCTCCAAAAATACTTTCTGAAACACTTCAAAGTATTTCAGTTCCTTTGGCATATCTAAGATTCAAAGCATATTCTAGACCCATAAGGAAGGCTCATGCTTGGGGTACATCAGAGACATTTGTTAAGCTGGGCATACACTGTGCGATTTTCGTCCGTTTTCGAGCCAAATTCTGACTCGTGCGACTCTTTTTTAGGTCGGGCTGATTTTCAGCTTTGTTGTGCGTTGTTTGTCGTGAGGTGTTCGTGCAGTGTACAGGGGGAAACGAGAGGAAATAAACCTCACCCGATCGGCAATCGGATGAATTTCTGGCATGTCAGAAATTCTGGTCGCCCCTCGTGAGGTAATCGTTTTACTAAATCATGAAGGCGAGTCAGTGGATTCACCACAGGAAGTGAAAGTAAAATCTGACAAGCTTTCGGCGCATATTCTCAGAGAGATAAACTACTTAAACATATGCTGAAAATGTTTAACTGCCTTGTTTATTTTCTTAATAGGGCAATTCCAGCGTTATGGATGTGACATTTGAACTCATAATGACAGCTGAAATGTCTCAGTAAAAATCTATTTCTTACCATATTTAATTTGGCATTACATATTCTCAGAGCACCCAATCTGGGGAATTGACAGCAAAAATATTTTTTTCTAAAATATATTTAAGACCCCCCAAAAAAGGAAAACAGCTATGCGTTATGGATGTGACAGGAAATGACAGAGTTTTCAGTAGACTGTTCGATTTTCTTTAAAGTCTGTGAACTTTTAAGTCTAATGTTTAAATATTGCTATCCACATGATGAAGGGGTCTTATCAGAACATAAAAATAGCAATGTTTAAATTGTAAATTTTTTATGAAGTGTATCATGAGGAAAAACCAACATTATGGATGTGACAAAACCCTGTTATGGATGTGACGAGTCTGAAATACACATAGAATCTGTTCAAACAAAGAAACAAACAAACTATCATGGCACTTTTGTCGACACATAAAATTTCTCTAAATGCCAGTTTTGATATTAAGAAATATGATTGCAATATGATATATAAAATAATTGACAATGAGAGAAGATGAGGGTGAAGGAATTTATTTATTTATTTAATTTGTTCATGCTTAACACTTTCTTCTGTCATTAATATTATAATTCATGAACTTATATATAAATGTCTTTAGCCTACATGTTTATTTTTTAAAACCCATCTTAGGTAATGAAAGAATGGGCTATCTCAACTGAACTATCAGGTCAAGCTACTTGATATAAGACTTGATATAACTAGATTTCTATTCAAATTATTTTCCCGAATTGTGTGCTGTTAGTATCTTACCATTTTATCAATCTGTTGTGGTTGGCGTGCAGCTTTAAGAAAACGCTATCTTCGAGCTGTCAAAACCTCCTGAAGGACAGGAAGAGCAAGCGAATTAGAGGCACCTGTTTCGCGCCTAAACCAATCAGGTTCCTCATGCACTTTCAATACGCCTCTCTACTAGGAAGTGAATACTATGAACACACGGAACATTACAGCAGTCGATTACGGAACATAGTCAGATTTTCATTATTGTTTGAGATGTCGATCGCAATCTAATTTATTTATCACATCATAAATATGTCCAGAAAGCGACCATTTGTTTTGCTAAAGTTTACTTATGATTGTACTTATAGCCTAATGACCTAAGGCAATGTTACGTTTCACTGAAACACAGAGGAGAAATGTGTTTATCACTGCCATGCCGCCAGCGACAGGAACACACGTTATGTCACGTGGGTTTGATTTTAGAATTTTCTTTAAATGTAACGTCCGTAACGTCACATCCATAACGCAAAATTTAAATGTTTACAAGAAACAAAAGGGCACGAAATGTTCATCACATTATACATTCATATAAGTTAACATTGCACAGAAACGTTGGACATTTTTGCATCAACACTGTATGTGTAGCATGAACGTATCCTCTAAAACGTTATGGATGTTACTTGGCCCTGGAACTCACCGACACATTTAACAAGAGGCTTATACATTTCAAGAGCTTTACTGTTAAAGCAAGCTAAGTGTACACAATGCATAATCATCCCTTTGTTCAACAGGAAATCGACAAATAATACCATTTTGTTGAACCATTGAGTCTGTCTATTCCCTTTCTTGAAAACGGTAAAACACAGACATTTTAAAAACTCTGCTTGCATTGGCACACACCTTGTATATGATGTAATAAAACAGGAAATATCTAAACAATTCAATGAGAATGGTTACATACAATAAAGTACAGACCCAAATAAACATTTTAAGAATAAGTTTGTTTGTGTGTGGCCAACTTTTTTTTTCATGGTAAAGATGACCTTTGCATGGAATTGCCCAATATTTATCTTGTGGCCCATAGCCTAGTGGGGGAAAAAATAGAAGAGAAGTAGGCCTATTTCGTGTTAAACAAGTTGCTTTTTGTTTAGCTGCTTTTACTTTTCATTGAGACTGATATCATTGCAGTTTTCTGAAATATTAAATACTGTTAATCATTTTAATTATAAGCCTATAATTTGTTGTATAATCGGCCTAAAAGTTTTGAAATAATTAAATTTTAATGAGGATGATCGATCTTTCTTATCTTTTATTATGCAGTGTGTCGGTTATGCATTTTTGCATTATGAAATTGTAGCGGGGCAAATTAAATGTAATATCAATTTAATAATAAAAGTATAATAATTGACAATAATAATTTAATACATAAATTGGAAATGCTAAATCCTCTTGATATCGATAGATGAGGTATTTGACCATATTAGTAGCCTACACCATGGTCTATCGTCGCAACTAGAGACGGGGGTTTTATTGCGCATATTTCACTCGTACAGTGTGAGCAGACAAGTCGCGCTCGACGATCGGACCACACAGTGTGAGCACATAAACCGTGAGCTTTGGCTTTACATCGCTTGCGATCTACTCGTACAGTGTGAGTAGGTAATCTTGCTGAAAATCGCACCTTAAGCGCTTTTACTCCTTCTATGACAATCCCCACTGTGGGACTGGGGTCATTGACACACTTGCTGATGATGACGATCTTTATTTGTGATGTGATGTCTCCTTTGATCTGGATGGATCCGGTTCCTGTGGATTAAACACAGTGTAAACAAACAAAAACCAACTAAACAAAATTGTGTGTGGTTAATATTACATCTGTACAAAGAACAAACTTTTTGTCTTTAGAACATATTTGTCATGTAAACATAACCTATCAATAACCAAAAGAGGCTTGCTTTTGCATGTAGACTGGTCTTGCTTTGCTAACTTAAAGGGGTGGTAAACCACGATTTCACTTTTCTAACTTTAGCTAGTGTGTAATGTTGCTGTTTGAGCATAAACAACATCTGCAAAGTTACAACGTTCAAAGTTTAAAGCAAAGGGAGATATTTGCTTTTAAAGAAATCAATTTCTAAGGACTACAGCAAAAGGCCGCTAGGGACTACTACACATTCCTCCAGGGTTGCTGACATCACCAGCCCCAATATTTACATAAACCCCTCCTCCGAGAATATGAAATAAGAGGGGGTGAGGCCATTTTCTATCGCCGCGGGGAATAGTTGTTGTGGTATAGTTAGTAGGCTGGAGTGTTGTTGCCAATGCCGACGAAATGCTGTTATTTTCATCTGGATTGCAGGTCCACTTTGTTCAGCCTTCCTAGGGACGGGGCAGCGTTGCAGTTTGTTTAACATACAACGTTATATGCATGTGTGTAAGAGACATGAGGGGAACACGATCGCATTTGCCGCAGATATATGCTGTCCATCATAAATCAAAGCACGAGACAGACAGGGGTCGGAGGAGAACACCGGAAAATGTGACATAATGGACAATATTCATCTGTATTTGCAATACACGAGCCGCGGTTCAGCTGCACGAGACAGGCGGGCGCGTGCGGCTACCGCTGCACATCTCACGGAGGAAAGCTTCCACAATCTTCACGAGTTCAACCAAGATGGATTTATAAACAGAAGCTGTTTACGGGCTACAGCCTGTAAGTATGATTTATTTTTCGTCGATGTGTTTTCCTGTAATAGTTCGTATTGTTAATTGTACGTTGTAGAAATGAAGTAAACATGACAACGCTCATTTGGCTCTGCAAACCAGTTTGTTAAATGGTCATTCATACGTAACGTTATCCGACAAACACCTAACGTTACAAACTGTTTAAAGTCTCAACAGCGAACTTGGCATTAGTGTAAATTATTCTTTGATTAGAGCTTTTATGTATTGTTTATCTACTATGCTAAACATGGTTCTGTGTTTGATTTGGCTACTAGTAAAGCCAATGTTTAGTGTTCGTTCTTGCGACAGATATTTGGCAAATCGTTCTAAAAATACAAAAGTAACAGTGCCATTCAGTAGCGATCACTATAGATCCGCAGTCTTTACTGTTGAGGACTGAACAGGTTCTGCTCGATCATCTTCACTAAAATTGTCTGATTCGGGCTCAAATTGGTGTGGTTTTATTGACGCCATTGTTTCTAATACTAGCCAAAGCACAGACTAGTAGCCTGAGGCTACGTACCAGTAAAGGTAAGGGGCGTGACGTTTCTGACAAACGTGCACTAGGCGGTTAGCGAATCACAACACACTGGGCCAGCTAACCAATCTGAGCCCATTACGTATTTTTGAGGGACTGGCTTCATACAACCCAGAAACCATCAGACCGTTTTTACAAGGAGGGACAGAGCAGTGTAGAATAAAAGTAAAATACTTTCGGGAAATACTGCAATTTTTTAAAAACGAAGCATGTTACAGTGCCCCCCACAAACACAATCAAGCCTTTGAAAGAGTGTGTTTTACCACCCCTTTAAACGAATGACCTCTGAAGGACACAGAACACATCTTTGTGTGAATTGAGATGCGCTGTGTTCTTGTTGCTTAACTGATAGTGGGACAGCACATTTGCCAAAAAATGGTATTCAGACCAGCCCTACCTATTAGTGATACGCGGGTCATCTCATAACTGGCGGGCAACCGGTGGGTAACCCGCGGGTCTGGTTGGGGCGGGTTAAGAAATCTTCACTTATTTGCGGGGCGGGTCATTAAAAACAAAATAAAAAAATCTATGTATGTTGCCTGCAATTCCCTATAGCCTATATTAAATATTTGGGAGTATCTATTTTCATATTTTATTAGGTTCTTTGATAAGGTTACAATACGAAAACCGTAGTAACGTAACTTGCGTAATGTCCCCAAACCTTTGGCGTCACGCGACACGTCATGAAAGCTGCGCGCCAAGCAGCTCCAGCCGCCACGACAACAAAAACGGAGAGATAAAAGTGAAGATGGAAGACGAGGTGCGGGAGAATCCCGGCCACAAGCGCATCAAGCGAGCACACTTTCAGCTGCTGGCTCTGGGTGCTGGAGTCTAGCCGAAATAGATTAAACCCCGGTACAGTGGACGCCATTCTTTTTTTGCACAGCGAATGTAAACACGCTATGGACATTTCTGTGTGTTAAATAAAACAAAAGTTTAGTGGTTATGTAGCGTAGGCTGTAAACTGCCTATACAAATCTGAAATAAAAAATGGTTAAGCCTATTAGATACAAACGCTGCTTTGGTGAAAATTAAAGGTTGAAAATGTTTATCATTATCTTGTTATTAATATGACCTGATTTAAGGTTCATACTCATTATAATTGTATGGTGTTGCCAGTTTACAGGGCGATGTTTCCAAGCACTTTCAGAAATAAAGGCTGTTTTCATTTACATTACAATGGCTAGTATATCTATTTAATGGTCGCGGGTGCGGAACACGGCGGGTTTTAAAATTGATACACTGGTGCGGGCCAAATAATTTCATAAAAGCAGGACCCGCGGGTTGGAAAAAAAGCTGACCCGCGCATTACTACTACCTATAATCATGGGCGTCGGAACCATTGGATACCACTTTTTACGATCAATGATATTGGACCCACTCACGTTTATCGTCTCTAACATTCAGCACGTCTGTTTATCTACCCCTAATCGATAAACACTTATTATTAAAAACGTTAGACGCTTTATTTCCACTTTTCTAATATTTTCTTTATTTTTATTGAAAATAAATGCCTTTCCGATTTGATATGTGATGGAAAAACGGAGAAGATTGAGTTCGGCGAAAGCCGCGGGTCTGACGCTCTTAAAGACACGGCGATTTGCGTTATTTTGTTTTTCCGAGTATATTTGTACTTAATGTAATTGCATCTACTCCAGTAAAAAAATTCTGAGGACCCACCCACATTTTTTTTTGCTTCCGACGCCCATGCCTATAATGCACTGTGAAAACCAGGGAGCATCGATGATCACTATGGTCCCCTAATATATATTGAAACTTAAATCACACAAGCCAACTTATTAGACATGACACGCAATGTTTTTTTGTTTTTTTTTACAATGCAAACCATTATTTAATTATATTTCAGCATAAACATACATCACTAGACAGCTAATGAGCACAATATAGCTACCATTTAGAATTTATTTACACCTGAAATGTTACATGCATACAAATTGTACAATTTTTGCCTTCTGAGAAGCAAAGTTTATCCTAATGTACTTCAACATTAAAAAATAATGTCAGAAAGAAATCATAGTACATAAGTACAAATAAATACTGTTGTACATTGAGGAGGTTGCCATGTCACTAGAAAAGTTATCAGTGTACCAATGTGTAGGGAGCTAAGGTCTTCACTGACCATAACAGTGGACCTCGTTGTGTTTACACTGGTTTTTACTCTCAGTAAACTGGTTTTCAATGATTTTTTTTTTACTCTCATCTGACACAGATCAGAATTTGTTGCACACGTGTAAACAAAAAATCTGCACGAAATCAGATTTTTTTCGTATCCAATCTGAGCCACTTCCAAATGTGGTTTGAAATCAAGATAATGAATATCCAATATCATATCCGATATCTGGACATCCAACCTACGTCTAAACACGAATATCCTCGAATTACAAGCCACCACAAGGCGAGGGTGATGCGTTTGACCACAAATATAGCTTTTTAATGTTTTATTTTGAAGCAGATGTGCCTGTATGTGCTTGCAACTTTTATTTAGCTGCAAACTTTATACATGCACAAACATTGAACAAAATAAATTCAAGCACTTTCAAGGACCTGTATCTATGCATGTTTATTTGGAAATTTTTTGCAGGGCCTTGATTTTTTTTTCTCTCAGATTCACAAACTTTCAAGAATTTCAAAGAACCAGTGGGAACCCTGATACTACAATTTACTGTTGTATCTTTACTATAGTATAGTTCAAAAACACTACAGTATTTACTATAGTAATTTTACTATAATATACTATAGTATTTTTTCATGTGCGATTTAAATCTTTAAAAAATGTAAATAGTTACAGCGTTTCATAAGTATTAACGTCACGGTAAATAGTTGATTAGCCGCTTTTCATGTGCAATATAGAGTTAATTTATGTAAAACCAAATAATAAAACATATATCCATACATATAAAGCATTCAACCATTTGTCTGTTCGTATTTAATGTATCTCTTACTTTTTTCGGTGTAGGTGGCCGGATAAATATATGATGTTGATGTCAAACTCCATAAAAAAAAACAAAAAAGCATTTACAGCATGTTACCCAAACACCATGCGCTTATATTGTTTAAAGGCATATTTCATCTGAAAATTAAGGAAAATACTGGCCAACTAACTTAAACGTATATTAAACACGCAATCCAAGTTACAAACTAAAACGCAATTAATCCTAAATATATATGCCTGTAACTCACTAATCCGGACGGGATAAAAACGTTAAAGGGATATTATGCACATATACAAAAGGATATTATTTACAGTGGCGCCACAGAAAACGAGACGGGACACGAAATCGATTGCACGCCCTGGTGGAAAAACCAGCTTGACCAGTTCAAGCTGTGTTTTGAAACATGGTAGCTGGTTAGACCATCCAAATCCAGTTTATTATGCTAGTAGGTTTTTAGTTGTTGTTGCAGAATTGTAACCAGCTAGGGTCTGAAGCTGTTATTGCTGCATTGATTTAATTTAAAATAGCTGCTAGTTACAACACCTACCCTAATAAAACCAAACCTATGCTTTAAGAATGAAGCACACAGACACAAATATATACATTCAAGATAATTCAATGTATTTATGTGAATACCATTCTAGCATTTTTATTAAAACAATAAGATAAAATAAAATAAAACTTTTTCTTTGTATTTGTATGAAATTATTAATTATTTCTAAACTTAAACAAACAAACAAAAAACATTTCAGTGTACTTGTTTTAAATAAAAATAATAATCATAAAATAAAATAATAAAAGTAGTTCATAAAGCAAGCAATTTTTTGGCTTTTTTTTACTTTTTTGTTGATGTCTTGTATTTTTTCTGTCAAGTAGTGCCCAAGTTTCATTGCTCTGGCCTTCAGCTCTGCTTCCTCCAAGTTTTTGCCCTCCAGCCACTTACGAAAGCAACCTAGGAAAAAATATATACACAAGAAACCCCTTAAGCCTTGACTACCACAAATGAACTGTTCTTGAATAAAGCTAAATTTGACCATAATGAGCTATTTTATTGTTAATCGTTTGATTAATTTAATACTCAGAAATGATTGATCAAGTGCACTGTTATCAGTACAATCAACTGATTAGTGAACAGAAGAAGAAAAAAATCTAACATCTAGAATTAAGAACGGGTTATTTTACTACCAGAGTATGAGTACAATTAGCTAACCATATAATATAAATAAATATAAATAATTCATATATAAATAATAGGCTATTGGTTGTTTTTATGGGGTTGTGTTTATAAAATACAAATTATGTCATTATTAAATCAATTCTGATCAATTCTAGATTTAGGCTAATTAATTGAAGGAATGACATGGATTGAGATACACTCCGCTTGTCACCAAAAAGGAGGAAAACAAACAGCTTGTTCAAACAGAGAGCATGTTATTTGAAATACAGGGAGTGCAGAATTATTAGGCAAATGAGTATTTTGACCACATCATCCTCGTTATGCATGTTGTCTTACTCCAAGCTGTATAGGCTGGAAAGCCTACTACCAATTAAGCATATTAGGTGATGTGCATCTCTGTAATGAGAAGGGGTGTGGTCTAATGACATCAACACCCTATATCAGGTGTGCATAATTATTAGGCAACTTCCTTTCCTTTGGCAAAATGGGTCAAAAGAAGGACTTGACAGGCTCAGAAAAGTCAAAAATAGTGAGATATATTGCAGAGGGATGCAGCAGTCTTAAAATAGCCAAGCTTCTGAAGCGTGATCATCGAACAATCAAGCGTTTCATTCAAAATAGTCAACAGGGTCGCAAGAAGCGTGTGGAAAAACCAAGGCGCAAAATAACTGCCCGTGAACTGAGAAAAGTCAAGCGTGCAGCTGCCAAGATGCCACTTGCCACCAGTTTGGCCATATTTCAGAGCTGCAACATCACTGGAGTGCCCAAAAGCACAAGGTGTGCAATACTCAGAGACATGGCCAAGGTAAGAAAGGCAGAAAGTCGACCACCACTGAACAAGACACACAAGCTGAAACGTCAAGACTGGGCCAAGAAATATCTCAAGACTGATTTTTCTAAGGTTTTATGGACTGATGAAATGAGAGTGAGTCTTGATGGGCCAGATGGATGGGCCCGTGGCTGGATTGGTAAAGGGCAGAGAGCTCCAGTCCGACTCAGACGCCAGCAAGGTGGAGGTGGAGTACTGGTTTGGGCTGGTATCATCAAAGATGAGCTTGTGGGGCCTTTTCGGGTTGAGGATGGAGTCAAGCTCAACTCCCAGTCCTACTGCCAGTTTCTGGAAGACACCTTCTTCAAGCAGTGGTACAGGAAGAAGTCTGCATCCTTCAAGAAAAACATGATTTTCATGCAGGACAATGCTCCATCACACGCGTCCAAGTACTCCACAGCGTGGCTGGCAAGAAAGGGTATAAAAGAAGAAAATCTAATGATATGGCCTCCTTGTTCACCTGATCTGAACCCCATTGAGAACCTGTGGTCCATCATCAAATGTGCGATTTACAAGGAGGGAAAACAGTACACCTCTCTGAACAGTGTCTGGGAGGCTGTGGTTGCTGCTGCACGCAATGTTGATGGTGAACAGATCAAAACACTGACAGAATCCATGGATGGCAGGCTTTTGAGTGTCCTTGCAAAGAAAGGTGGCTATATTGGTCACTGATTTGTTTTTGTTTGGTTTTTGAATGTCAGAAATGTATATTTGTGAATGTTGAGATGTTATATTGGTTTCACTGGTAAAAATAAATAATTGAAATGGGTATAAATTTGTTTTTTGTTAAGTTGCCTAATAATTATGCACAGTAATAGTCACCTGCACACACAGATATCCCCCTAAAATAGCTAAAACTAAAAACCACTTCCAAAAATATTCAGCTTTGATATTAATGAGTTTTTTGTGTTCATTGACAACATGGTTGTTGTTTAATTATTAATGTTGTAAAATTAATCCTCAAAAATACAACTTGCCTAATAATTCTGCACTCCCTGTAGCAGCTCCCGGATAAGCCTTAATGTTAAGCCCTGTACATAATTTTCTACAGTTGACACATCACTTACTTTTTAGTGTTCTAAATTTGTGAGGTGTCAGAGGTGGCCTAGGATCGGATTTTGTGGTGGGGCAGCTTTTCCCTTCTAGGCTGCGGTTGGCCAGTGTGCTTGTTCCCCAGATGCACACTGCCAGCTCTTTCACAAACAAGCTGTCTTTCACATTCAGCTTTATCTTGTTCCACTTTTGAGGGTGTATTACTACACCTTCACCAATATTAACCTGTAAGGAAAAATAAATAAAATTAAAGGGTTAGCTTACCCAAGAATAATTTCACTAGAAATTTCACTAGAAATTCACAATAATTTGAGCTTTGATCAACTCTGAGTTTTGATCAACAGCAGAATTGACCTCTGTGGGAGGGGGTGTGCAGTTAGGGAGGTGATGTCTTCATAACAAATACAGTAGGGCCAGATTAACCACAGTGGTGTAGTCTAGTTTTTGGTAGTGAGTATACTGTGATTTTTTCCCCTCCCAGCCTCATACGCACCCATCCCAGAGCGACACCCCATAGGCACCACCAAATATATAAATATATATATATATATATATATATATATATATATATATATATATATATATATATATATATATAAAATCGTGAAGGTCTCTAGAATCATCCAAACAAAACAATTCTTACAAGAGATCATTAGTTTTTTATATACTTAGTCGAAAGTCCAAGCGGCAGCTATAGTTGTCGGTGGGCAAATTACTTGTAAGTACATATAATGGGGAATACTGTGTTAACAGGTTAATAAATCAAGATTTATGGTCTTGTTTAGTGTTTTTTGCTTTCATAATATCCCACCTAAAACATTACCCCTTTAACTGACATCTCTACTGTACAGTAGACCTTAATTCGATAGGGAAAAATATAATATTTTATGATATGTCTTGTTGTAAGGGCCAAAATATTGAGGACCCTTCATCCAGATTGGAATGGTTGCGTTTCATTCTAATCGGTCAAGGACCCTCATTCTTTAACTAGTAGCTTATGATTCCATTATAATGTGGAAATTCAGGCAAGTAATTAGTTTAAATTTACATTATATGAAATCACCTACTACAGTCAGCCATTGAATACTATGGGACTATTTATTTATTTATTTTTGTTTGTCATATAGATGTATTTTTTTCGTCATTATATTAAGTTATTTCCATTTAACTTTTTGATACACAATGCCCTGTTACTTACTTTGTTCTGCACTATGTTCCACCACTTTAAGACAAATGTATTTGTTGTTTGTTGTATTTTCATATTCAACAGATTATTAGATAGATGCAGCTTTTTTGAGTTTGCATCGAATACTTCGACTTTTATACATAATACATTTGTTTGTGTAAAGACTGATCTGTTGAAAGCAGTTATTTTGCGTTAGATGCAAATTTTCTCCTCCTAGTCAAATTTGACATTGAAGGGGAGCATACAACATATCTGCCCACCGGCAACTATAGTTGCCGCACATTCAAATACGATTTTCAAGAAAAAAAACTAAAACTTGGGGAAAATAAATGCAGAACATGTTCACATAGGACACTATTAACATGACTTATATGCATGAAACCATTCAGAAAAATTTGGCCACACATTAATTGTTTATATCAGATTTGCATGTGTGCTGATATCTACCTAACTTACCGTCCCTCCACTCTAACCAAGCCTGTTTTTAAATTCCCTAGCCTGAGTTTCAGTCCACACGGCTGGCCAGGAGCTCTCATTTCTCTCATCTTCTGAAATAAGGAGATATGAAAATTGTATTCTGTTTACCACACACACACACACACACACACACACACACACACACACACACACACACACACACACACACACACACACACACACACACACACACACACACACACACACACACACACACACACACACACACACACACACACACACACTCACACACACTCTCCCCTCTTCTGCTGCCGTAGCTTTAGGGGCATGCTTCCGAAAACACTCAAAGAGTGTAGTTTGAGTCTGCTTTCGTTTCATATCTTTTTACAAACTTGCGCCAAGAAAGACCGCCAAGCACCTGTGCTTTTCCTTGGTAGGTGACGTCAGATCAGGTCACAGGCCACGGAAGCCCCAATGGTCCAAAAACGTTAGAGATTCGCAATCGCAACCACAGTCTCGCAACACAGACGGGGTGAATTTATGAATGAAAGTTCTGTAACAAAACGATGTTGTTACGTATCCTCACGCTTTTTTAAGTGGGTATACGGAAATCCTTGGCCGTTCCTAGTGGGTATACGGCGTATACCTGCGTATCACGTAGACTACACCAAGGGCACCATACAATTTTTTGGAGAAAAAAAAGAAGTATTTTATATATTTTTTAAAATCTTTATGACTGCTTTGAAGCGTCAGACCTTTGAGTAAACCGTTTTTCAATGGAGGGACAGAAATATCCCTGAATTCACAAAAAAAAAAAAAAAAGATTTGTGTTTACTCTGTCCTCCTGTCAGGGCCTGCTGTTAGTGTGTGTATGCTCATGTATATGGTTTATGAGGACACAAATGTGTATAATGACATGGGTATTACAACGTAAACATGGTTTATGACAACATCTGCGTCCTCATACTAAAACATACTAAATGTTGTTTTTTGAAATAAAAAAAATGGCAAAAGTGTTCTGTGATTGGTAGGTTTAGGGGTAGGGTTAATGTAGGGGGATAGATTATACAGTTTGCACATTAGAAAAAAAACATTATGCCTATGGAGAGTAACCATACACCACATATCCATGTGTGTGTGTGTGTGTGTGTGTGTGTGTGGTGTGTGTGTGTGTGTGTGTGTGTGCGTGCGTGTGAGAGAGAGATTGTGTGTAAGTGTGAGAGAGTGCAAGAGTGAGTTTTGTTTCTACCCCTGCCGTTCCCACACGAGGTTGCAATTCTTAAATGTGATCTAACAAAACTGAAGAGAAAATATTAACCATATATGCTGTTTATATTGCTTGTAATTGGGATGAAACATCTGTTGAGTATTTTAACATATAAAATTTGATTGTGTTGAATTAAAAACCCCAAAATGCAGCGGGTCCACCAGACCCACGAACACTGGCTGAATAATATATATATATAATATAATATATAAATATGAACACCACACAAGGGTTAATGGAGTTCATTATGCATTCTTTTCATGTTACTTCCAGCATTATCCTTAGCTCCCTTCCTTTCTGAAGTTTTGTTCTCTAATGGACTTTTATCAAACAGCTTATGCACTCAAATTTTTTTCCCAGTTGCCAGCACATTTTCAATGTCCTCACAAGTTTCTGGAAAAGCAATGAGAATAGTTGTCTTTTTTACCAAGCAACGTTATCGTTAATTGTTTATGTTCAGTCTAGGATTATACTAAAGGTAACATCCATTTTTATAAATAGTAATAACTATTTTTAACATTTAATAATAGTAAAAACCTTTAAATAAACTAATGTGATATCAAATTTAAAACATTGTTTAGAATCTTAATAAAACTGATTAGGTTATAGGTAACATTAACACATCAGAGTTACAAAGATAGATACAAAGAGGTAGGCAATGAATGCAGGTTATGTTAACAGCAGCACATTTTCATTACGAGTTCACATAGATATGTCACAAAAACGTCCTCAGATTTGTAAGCTGTTCTTCTTCACATTTACAGACATTGTAAACGAAACAATACTCGCCTTTCATCAACAAATTTGTCCCTTTAGGAAGCGTCCCTTCCGCAGAATCCAGTAAGTGTGAGCTGAGAAATCCGCTGTATTTTTCGGGTCAAAGTGTCTAATGTCTTTAACATTAACAACATCTTTAACCCCATCTAAATAATGTACATATGCAAAAATTTTTTTGTAAAAACGATGTAAATGTAGATATCTGAAGCCCTGCGTATATTTGAAAAGTAACCGTTAAACACGTCACGTGAATGCACGTGATACTTTGTGGCTCGCGCAGTAGTTACGCACTTTGTTGCGCATAGAAACGCACTTTGTGGCTCGCGCAGTAGTTACGCACTTTGTTGCGCATAGAAACGCACTTTGTGGCTCGCGCAGTAGTTACGCTCTTTGTTGCGCATAGAAACGCACTTTGTGGCTCGCGCAGTAGTTACGCTCTTTGTTGCGCATAGAAATGCACTTTGTGGCTCGCGCAGTAGTTACGCTCTTTGTTGCGCATAGAAACGCACTTTGTGGCTCGCGCAGTAGTTACGCTCTTTGTTGCGCATAGAAACGCACTTTGTGGCTCGCGCAGTAGTTACGCACTTTGTTGCGCATAGAAACGCACAATAGTTTTTTTCTTCTTCAGCGAATTAAAGCTCCACTAATGTAAGTGATAAAAATATGTTTATCTTATATTCCACCCACAGTTTTCTAATTGTATTTAATTAACTTGATCTTTTTTGACAGAAAAATTGCACGTTGACCGTTAGATGGCGCTAGCACCCAGCTTTCTGTCTGATCCTCGGTTACTTAACGTAACCTCGGTTCCCGGAGATAAGGGAAGGAGTACTGCGTAGACGGCCGTGCTATGGCGCTGACTCGGGTGATCGTCGCTTCAGTCGATTTAACCTGACGTTTTTGACAGTTACAGCGTATTTTATATGCCCCTTTCGCGGGCTCTTGCACTCAGCTTCGCGGGCTTTGTGCCCATTGGTTCGCTCAGATTACGCTGTTCTGCCATTGGTTCATGCAGTCCCACTGGCCAGCCAATAGCGTGTGAGATGTCTCGACACTGTTTTGACTGGGCAGTAGCACTGCGTTATTTTACAAATTACTTCAGTATATTCGAGAAATTCCTTTCCTCTATTTTTTGAAGCAAATTTTTATCCTAAAAATACCATGTAAAACACAGTGCAGCTGCACAGCTCTCAGCAGGAAGCAGCTGCGCGCTGATTGGCTGTTCCGCTGCAACTGCAGGAACCTATGGCGAGACCGCTGGGCGGGAAGGACCAATCAGGTCCCTCTAATATTCCCGCCACAAGGGGCAGCAGAATTTGCATAGCCAAGGGTATAAAAGACCCTGTCGCCAGGTTTGTCAGGTTAGGGTTATGGGAGGACTACTCATTGAAAGATAATTTTCTATTTCTCTTTTTTCTCTGTCCTTAGCCCTCTTCCTTTGTTGATTAACTTTCCATCTTTTTTTTTTCATATCTGTGTTCTCGCATGCTCAATAGGGAAATTTTCCTGTTTCTCTTCTTCTACATATCTCTTTCTCACTCTGCAGATACTGTGCCTATTTCTCAGGATCATCTTTTAGGCGTTTTCTGTAAGATTTGGACCTTTGGGCAGCTGCTTTTGGAGCCATGTCTCCCCTAAACACAACAATTATAATTAATTAATTTAGTATTTTAAAAACAAAAACGCTTCTCCTCCCACATTTTTTGTCACAGACCCACGAATGAGGCGTCCAATCGTGCGGCTTATTCAGGAATGGTGTGCTATATCTTTTCTAAGGGGTCGGGGGTACGATGTTCGCCCCAGGGGCAAAAAAGTAGCCGAAAAATCCCATTGACTTTACATTGCGACCAACTTTGACCCCTCGTAGCTCCGAGCGAGGATTTCGTAGAAACTCGTGACTTACCACATTTGAAGAGGCTGACAGGACCTGTAAGATGACACATCGCAATGGTGTACAAGTTGTACCCCCGGGGCGCTGGAGCTGCCCAAATTTCCCCATTGACTTATAATGGGGAGGGACGTCCCATTAAACTGTGTTTCTCTTACTATGGGAACTTGGATAGGGATTTTGTATTGACCATAACTCTGGCTCACAGTGTCTCAGAGACAAGGGGGTGGGCTCAATATACTCAGACAGCCAATCACTATCTCAGGATCACTGAACCTATCAAGCCACGCCCTAGCAACCATTTAGAGCTCCCTAGCAACTGATCCCATAGACTTCCATTAAAAAACATCAAAGGGATATCTTTGGATAGAAGTGTCATAGAAACATGAGGGTGGGTTTGTTTGACTCAGGGCATCAACAGCCAATCACAAATCCCCTTCCAGACTTCCTAGCCACGCCCTCGCAACCATTATCAAGCACCCTAACAACCCAAATCCACAGAGGGATATCTTCACATCTGAATGTCACATAGACATGGGGGTTGGTTTATATCATTAAAGGTCCCATGGCATGACATTTTCATTTTATGAGGTATTTCAACATTAATATGAGTTCCCCTAGCCTGAATATTGTCCCCAAGTGGATAGAAATGTTGATCGGTGTAAACCCGAGTTCTGGCTGTCTCTCTCTGCCTTTGAGAAAATGACAGGCCAGACGAGCCAATCCTGAAGTCTCCTGTTTTGACGTCCAAGCAGGAATGGTTACCTCCCTTTCCTTCGCCCAGAGAATCTGCCACGCCCATGCAAACGCTCGAGAGATCATTCCTTGTGAACGAGTGAACGCTGGCAGTTTCTCAGTGTTTGGATGTACAAATGAAAACAGAAGTCTTTCTTCAGTTCCTTCTGATCTGTGATCAGTGATCTCTTATGTGTAGCTAATTATTTGTTATTCGTGCACACGCAGCGGCTTCTCTCTCTCCCGACAGAACGGTGTTTTCGTGTTTTCTATCTTGTGAGTCAGTGTTTTTGTACGTCCTCGTCGCGTCTATCGGTTCTAAAATGTGCATACAGTCTTTTCTGTTTAACATCAGCAGTCACATCTTTAGAGATAAACCTCACACACGCCGAAGCTCGGCCTTCAATATCCCCGACCCCCAGTACTGCATCTGGCCCACAGCGGAGGCACCAAACGCGGCGTGAGATTAAGCAGGCTAGCCAGCTTTCCCCACAATAAACTGGATTACATTCGATTACAGCTGTTGTGTCTTTGTTTGTGCTGTGTAACGTTACTCAATGCGCGTCACTGACGCTATTCATATGATTGGAACATATCTAGAAATAATGCTATACTCAACACTTACTAACTCGTTCATCTCGCTGTAATGGTACATTGCATGTGTTACAAAGTTGGTAATAATGATGAAGACGGACTCGGTGTGACTGGGACTCGTGTTTATTCAGAACTCTCAGATACAAACACAATAAACTCGCGCTGACTGACAGCGCTCTCATAACTCAGAAGTTAATATAAATAACTTTGTTAGCAATCGCTCCGTCTCCATGATGTCCGGTTCGCGAACGAATCATTCTTTTGAATCGGTTCTTTTTAGTGAACCGAACCAGTTCACCAAATCGGACTGAATCGTTCTAAACAGTTCGCGTCTCGAGTCAGCGCTGATCCATAATTTACTAAAGTTACTAACTTTCTGACATGAGTGACAGCCCCTCCGACTAGAAATAAACTAATAACCTGAAGTATATGCTGTAACTACAACAGTTCACCCTGAACTGAGACTGAGAACTGATGAGAAGTGAACTCAGGTCCATCCGTCTCTGGCAGACTCGTGCCTGCTCGTGCCTCGTTAAACCACGCCCCCTCCGCTCATTTAAAATGCAAAGATGTCAGCCAATCACAACAGTGGGCGTTTTTACTGAAGTCTCACAGCAGACACGCCTCTTGAAGCAGGGCATTCAGCCACAGGGCAAACAGCAGTATTGAAAAAATGCCTTTTATTTCTAAATTATGACATTTTATGATGTAAAAATCATACTAACAATATAAGTACACCTCAGGAAACATTATAAAATAATAGAAAAATGCCATGCCATGGGACCTTTAATACTGACAAGCAGTATCATCATTGGATGCTGCCAAGCCACTCCATAGCAACCAAACAGAGTACCCTAGCAACCATTTACCAAGACCTATATCTCTGCATCAGAACATCATAGAGACATGAGGGTTGGTTTATACCTACTATTGTGAAATTGGACCTAAATCTTTCAAATTCCAAAAAGTTTGTTTGAAATTAATTCATACAACCCCACTGGAAGATCATGTTTTCTGAAGCGACATGATCATACGAGGAACGGATCAACATGTATGAATGGTTGTCATTCTGTTAATCATCCTTTTTTGTGTTTCACGGAAGAAAGTTAGTCATACATTCTTGGAATGGCTGGAGGGTGAGTGAAAGAATATACATTTTGGGGGTGTGAACTTCATTTGGAATGTCAAAGCTAAAAGGTTTGCATATTTCATGACGTTAGGACACATTTTGATCTGTTCATTGTACAGGGAAATTGTGTCATTTCACATGAGGGAAATCTTTGCAGATTTTGCAACTGTTTCAAACTGGTAATGTGAATTCACCACATTGATCAACCGAAAACTGCTTGGTTTAAAAAAAAGAAAAGAAAAGTTAGAGCTGTGTTTGAGCTGTGCTTCATAATTTGTTTCCTCATGCAAATTTCATTAATGTGACCACACCTTTAGAATATGCAGTACTAGTGAAGCTGTTGGATTAATTCACACTACCTTTATGTCCTATTTTGAAATGTGAAAGTTTTGGACTTTTGTTGACTTCAGCAGTTTTTGTCCATTCTTCACATATACAGCTCTGGAAAAAAATTAAGAGACCACTTAACATTGAGAAATCAGAGCTGTATATATTATTCTGTGTTAAGTGGGAGAAAGGAAGGTACTATTTTACAAGTTTGCGTGTGAGTCATCAAATTGTCATGTGGGTACATGGCAATGGTGGCAGTATTCCTTGCAAATCACTGTTCTTGGAAAGCACATGTTCCTGGAACACAGGCCTTGTGGGAGACAAATGGCATTATTTATCAGGGCTGCATTTCTCAAAAGCATCGTAAGCTTAAGTAGATTGTAGAACCATTGACCCCGATGGTCTCTACAGTCAACTTGGTTCACCAGCCCAGATTGGTGAGGTGTACTAGCATCGTTCTATGAATAATCTCTACTTGTGTGAAAATGTAACAAAGTAAGATGTTTTATGTGCACTCTAAAAATGCTGGGTTTTTGTTTCAACCCATGTTTGGGTCAAATATTGACGAACCCAACCGTTGGGTTTAACATTTTTTGAAGTTGTGTTTAAATGTTGTATCATTTCATGTTGCAGTTTCCATGTGTGTCTGTGTGAATTATAATGAATTGCACATCTGAAACAATGTAAAGTTCACATTAAAGTTATTTTGTGAGTGTTATATCTAGAATAAGATCCTAATTCAACTCAAGGAGCTGATTCTGTGTTTAACAAGAATTTTAGAGAATGGACAGTCTTCATTTCGTTTTGAATAAGGGGGAAGCATGCATTGACACGGAAGTCACAGAAATGAGGAAACTGCATGTGGGAGTTTATTTTGACATGAAAGAACGAGTATATGCTGTTAGTTTACATTTCTGGAAAATGCATCATCAAAACATCTTAAATGAATGGGATGTTTTTGGGCATGTTTGCGTGACAACGATGTACTAAACAGAAAGATTTTTTCTTTTGCGTTTTTCACGTACAGATGACAATGTTGTCAAAACAATCCTCGATCCTCAGGTTATTGCTGCTCTCCCTGCTCTTATCCATGCTAGGCTGCATTTACATTTACATTTATGCATTTGGCAGACTGACACGGACCTTATTACAGGGACAACCCCCCTGGAGCAACTTGGAGTAAAGTGCCTTGCTCAAGGATACACTGGTGGTTACTGCTGGGATCGAACCAGCAACCTTCTGCGTATCAGTTCCATGGTTTAACCCACTGGACCACCATCTCACAATGCATGAGTGCGCAGGGAGTTCTTTGCCCACAACAGAACCATACCGGCAATCCAAACTATATGCTAATAGTCAATCAATCATCTTTGACGATGGTGGTCCTTACAGAAATGTGGTCGGAACCAAAGTTTACAGGACCGCGTTTTCTGGAATCCTCTCAAGCGGAGCACTTCTACATTCCGATTGGTTGCCGCCGAACCGCGTCATAGCTCATTACCATAAAGTTGGCCTGATTTCAACTCTCCTTGACTCCCAAATCGCCCAAGACGCGCCACTCTCACCGGAGCGCGCCTCCGGCTCCCACTGAAAATGAATGACTTCCGAAAACTTCCTTGTTAGTCAAAGAAAAGCTTTTATTGCTTCGGCCAGCTTTTTTGACACACAGCATTTTTTCAAATGCAGTGTGCCTTCCCGGGATGCTTTGCGGGTGCATTAAAGTCACATGACGTCACCCATAGGAATAAAGTGGAATGCGGCGCGACAGAAGTATCGCACGGACAAGTGGATCCGTACCGTAATTCTGTAGACGGGGTCCACCGATTTGCGCATGACAATAGATAAATAACAGGCCTACATGGAGCTAAACTGATCAAACTTCCAAGCAAAAAACATGCCGCAAAAGCTTCATTTGGATTCCAGTATTAGCAATGCATGGTTGACCTTTACTTTTAATGAAGTTCCAGCTCACGTGGGGAAGACATTGCGTGTTTGTTCCTTCATTTCACTGCGGATTCGTTTGTAAACAAAAGACTGGATTTGTAGACAGAATGAGATTAAAAAACAAAGCTGTGCCTTCTTTGTTGTATCTGACAGGAATGGAACACTTGCGAGTACAATTTTTTTAATATGCGATTATATTGCATTGTTACAGATTGTTTTATATCTACTGATTATGTGTACGTGTCTAACTGAACATAACTTCCACGCTGTCACAGGCTGGAGTATCCTTTGTATTTGCGGTGTTGTTGGTTCACTGTGCTGCGATTCTAGACTGGGTAAACCCAGCCTGATCTGCCAGCGATTTGATTTCGCCCGGCATCTCAGTCTGGAAACCCATACATTCATTTCTACTGCTTCTGTTACACTTTTGCGGGAACCGATTATCACGATGACGGATAGAGAAGCAATGGGTTGTTGTCCGTTGATCACGCCTCTTGTGGTCTGATTGGTTGAAGAACTATCCAATTGCGTACAGAGTCATTTGAATTATGTTTGTTTATCACGCCTCTTGTGGTCTGATTGGTTGAAGGACTATCCAATTGCGTACAGAGTCATTTAATTTATGTGCGTTTATGCTTGCGTGTGCAGTAGAAAATACAGAGCAGACTCCCCAGATCAATCTTAAATTGTGCTTGGTCTGGTGATAGCCAGACAACTGGGATTCGTGATCAGACTCGAACATGTATGGGCCAGGCTTGCAAGGCTTGCAAGTGAACGACGCCTCGTGGTGCCATCCCAACGAGGCATGAAATCACTCACGGACCTTTTCCTGAACCGTTCCCACCTGGTGGAACGACCTGCCTATCTCAATTCGAGCAGCCGAGTCTGTAGCCATTTTCAAAAAAAGTCTAAAGACGCAGGGATGTGCACAGGGGGGTTGCTCAGGTTGCCATATGCCCTTCTCGACTCACGTTGCACTTCCGAGGTGGAAAAAAATAAATAAAAAAATCGTACAATTGATGCAGAATTTCACGTAGGCCTAGATACATTTTTGTTTTTAAATCGCAAAGCCTCATTCACTTCCATATTCGGGCACCCGTCCGAAAGTGAAAGTCAGTATCAAGCTTATATTATGGACACCTGAGCTGAGCCTGCATGAGCGGCACTAGAAGGAGATTGTCGCGGTTGTCTGGTGAGACGACTTAACGTTGTTGGAAAGGTATAACAAACGGACGACCATCATCATCAAGTTTTATGAAATTAATGAAAATCTTCATAAATCCAGGATGAGTTTGCCACGTTTAGCCTAAATAATCAGACAGATAGCTTGCAGACAAGCAGCCTAGGCTACTATTTTTTTTGGTGGGCATTAGGCAAACTAAGCTACATGTCTACTTATAGTTAGTTTCTCACATTTCGTTTTAGCAAGAAGAATGAATGATGGAAGTAATGCATCACATTAATTATTTTATTCAAAATGGTTAAATGCCTAAATCCTATCACTATTTTGGGTATTGTTTGAAGCCAAGATGCCCACTGTAAAGAGCAAAGGGCAGCACATCACTGCAGGGTTGGCTGCGAAAAAGCCAACCAGCAGGTGAGACAGAGACTATGCACTGTGATAAAAAATGACATGACACTGTGTAGGTGAATTGATTAATTAATCAGACTCATATTTTAGCCTACTAATGGCAATGTTTCATAATTACATTCCATTTAAGATGAGGAGGAGCAGTCACATGTGGGGATTTTCATGACTCAAGTCATGTTTTTCTATGTTATTATTAGTAGCACACTGTCAGAAAAAAAGGTACAGTGCTGTCACTGGGGCTGTTTTTCTGACAGTGCAGTTAAGGTGATTGAGTGCTGTATTTCAGTGTTTTACTTCTTTTCAGTGTTTTACTAGGTCAGAGCAACTGCCCCTCAAAAGTCCTGTGCACGTCCCTGTAAAGACGTATCTTTTCCAGCAGCGCCTAACCAATTTGTTTGTTTATTTAAAAAAAAAAGTGTATGTGTACTGCGCTAGATTAACTGAGACTTGTTACAGCACTTGCTTGCTGTTGCCCCTTGTTTGTTTAGTTGCTTCTATTGTTCTCCTCATTTGTAAGGTACTTTGGATAAAAGCGTCTGCTAAATGATTAAATGTAAATGTGTGAAGGAAAACTACAATTGTGGAAGTTTTGAACATGCTGAATTGTCTGCAGTGTGGGTGTGTGTGTTTGTGTTAGTCATGCGGTTCAGTACTTTTATTTGGATTAGATTAATGATTACTTCAAGTCAGGTTTCATGAGGTCAAATGGTATTTTGCCAGATGTATTGTTTTTTGTTGAATGAGTCATTAATAAACCTGTGAACATTTGCTCTTAATTTCCCTAGTGGCTAGGTTTTGTTTAGTTAGTTTTTTAGCACTTTTCACACAGATCCTGCGGATGTCTTTATCTTCATGTGGATCATTTGTACGGTTGTTTGAGTGCATCTGTGCGTATGAGAACCCCAGAGACATTACATATTTAGAATCCAAATGTTACATGAAAACTATCATGTTATATTTTGTCTTATGCTGTTGATTCCAGATGTTTTATTAAGCTTAATATCTGAGTGCTTACTGTATTTTCAGCAATTATAGTAACTGTGCTGTCTCTTACTCTAATTAATAATAGTGTAAAATGCTGCTTTATTTTGAGAAAAGTCACTGCAATTTAATACAATTACTGGCTTGTGAAATTCCATTGGTTGTTGACATCAAGTTTTTTTTGGTTTGTTTGATAATTTACCATTTAGTCTGTGATATCCGTCATGCACAATTGTAACACTTTTTTCAACTGGATGTGGAGTTGAGAGAGATGATTCTTTTAGTTATAGTGCCTCCTGGTGCTGAACTACAATATTCACTGTCAGGGCTGGACTGGGGCTAAAATTCGGCCCTGGACAAACCCAGGCCCAGCCCATGAGTTCCCCTGTTAATGTGTTTGCCTTAAATTCGACTAAATAAATAAAACTGGGACAGGGACAAATAATGATGGATATTATTGAATTTACTGCAAATGTAGTTAACAAATTTAACATTGCACTTTTGTCACACAGAAATGCACTTGACAGTAAAGCACTGATTTTGAGCTACAGGATGCATTAAAGTGAATTTACTGCTATTAAATTCTGTCATCATTGACTCACTATGTCACCTGTTTGACTTACTCTCTTCTGTGAAACACAGACAAACATATTTTAAAGAATGTTGGCAACCAAAACATTTTGGTTTGGCTCCCATTGAATATTATATGGACAACAACAAAAAAAAAACACTTGCACAGAAAGAAATTCATTCAGGTTTGGAATGACAGAGTGAGTAAATGATCACATTTTAGGTTGAACTGCCCCTTTAAAAACAATATTTTAGAGTTAACACCTAAGACACTAATATCTATCTTTCATGAGGCTCTCATTGAAATAACATTTAATTAAATGTCATTAGAACTATTAAAAAGTTCATAAAACATTTAAGGAGAAAAAAGTTGTCCTTAATTCATGTGTCAGGGTTGGTGAAGGGAAAGGAGCAAGGACTCAAGGATGCAGAGGAAAGGGCTTTTTAATGATAATAAAACAAAAAAACAAGACAAAACAAAACTACCCCGAGGGGGAAAAACTGGCATGGCATGGCATGGCATGGCATGGCATGGCATGGCATGGCATGACTTGACGGGAGCAGGGAAACAAGAGGTACATTCGACGACGATTCCGCACTGGACTGCAAACACAAGGAGATTAAATAGGGAACAAACAAAAGAGGGTAACGAGGGAAGACAGGTGGGGCAAATGAACCAATAATCAGGAAACAAGGTGGGCGGGTTAGACAATGGACACGAGCACATGGCACAAAGAAACACTTAACAAGACATGTGCTCACACCAAACATGACATGAACATGCAGCTAATGAAAACTCATCAGCTGGCATGTTCACACAAAACATGACAACATGACGTAGCACGTAGCCAGTGAAAAACACCAACCACGTGCTACACAACATAAGACAAAACATAACATGAAAGCACACGGCCGATGAAAACATGAACCGTGTGCTACACAGACAGAAGAGCACACGCTCACGTGACAAGACAGAGTGACAAAACAAACACGCGGAGCATGAATGTCCGAATCCCAACACAAAGCTGAAACCCAAACTAGACCGAAGTGCTGGGATCCGAACACCATGCCCGCACACAAAACACAAGGACAGAAGAGCACGCAGCTTGAGCATGCTCAAAGCTGTGCGCTCACACAAGACAAACAATACAGGAGTGTCAGGGCTCTGTCACAAAACCATGAATAAACTAGACCGAAGTGACAGAACCCTGACATCATGGGCTTTAAAGCTGTTAATTGTTGAATTATCCTTTAATACCCGAATTAAATTGTATTTATAGTTTGACTGTAAGATCATGGTAGTCACGGGTAAAACAATGCTCCTCATTACCATGGGTTTCTAAAAGAAATGAATAATAATGAACTTTAATTTGTAATAAAAAATATTGTAAACATGTAGAAAATACGAAAACAGCCTCTATAAACGTGATTTATATTCTGCAATATTTAATGTAATAATAGCAAAAAATTTTATAAATGCATTTATTAAACTGTAAGCTGCAAGGTAATATATTATAAAGGTGTGGTGGTGCTAGATTGACAAGTTTGTAGTTGTGTGTACTGCATTTTCCAGTTTATCTCATCATTACATGCTCGCGGCTGTGCACAGAACCTGTAATGTTCACTTATCACACGACTGTATCAAACAAAATTCGGAGTCAAGGCGTAGGGGAGACCAGGGACAGTTGTAACACTGTGCAAATTTTAGCAATACATCAAAAAACATTTATACTGGAATAACTAATTTATTATATTATAAACTTCAAACTGCTGAAATAATGTATTTAAGTGGTTTTATGAAATATGTACAGGTTGCAAAATTGATTACAAGTGTACAGGGACGGTTGTAACATGTCTAAAATATACATAATGAATCAATCATATACTCAAAATGAAAAATATTATTCATCAGTCATGGTATTGTGACTATTGATTTCATTTTTTCTAGTAATGATTACCTTTTTTTTCATACTACATGACAAAAAAGAGGTGAAATCGTAAAATTATAATGCAAGAAAATTATTTAATGGGTAGAACACCTCAAAAAAGTTTAAACATGAACTCAAACATTCTCAACAACAGAGAGAGAGGGGGGTGGGGGTCTCGGTAGGCCTAGTCCAAGTCACAGTTGTGGCAAGTGTAAAAATTAACCTGATCTCGCAGAGTTCCGTGAAATGAACACGGGCCCCTTAACTCAAAATCCGTGGCAGTTTCACAGAATCGCCGAAAATTCCATGATGGTCCACGGAAGTGATAGCCTGACAAGCCAGACCCACATCAAGATGTTGGGTCTGGAAACTCACCATTGACAGGGCTCAATCCAAGGGGCAGGATAAACGGTTGTCTTTCAAATTCCCTCTGCACGCAATTGGATAGCGCCACAACCAACCAGAGCAAAGAAGAAGGTGAAACCCAGCTAATGTTAGTTGATAGACTTTCGCCGTATCCGGTCGGCAAAACTTCGAACATCTTCCTTTCTTCAGAATGACTTCAGTGCCCTTCTTTGTTCTTTTCTTAAAGAAAAGCTTAAAGGGTTAGTTCACCCAAAAATGAAAATTATGTCATTAATTACCCACCCTCATGTCGTTCGACACCCGTAAGACATTCGTTCATCTTCGGAACACACATGAAGATATTTTTGTTGAAAGCTGATGGCTGAGAAAGGCCTCCATTGACATTCAGTACATTTACACTCACAAGACCCATAAAAGGCACTAAAAACGTCGTTACAAAGTCCATCTCACTACAGTGGCTCTACAATAATTTTACGAAGCGACGACAATAGTTTTTGTGCGAAAAAAAAGGCGAACTAACCCTTTAATTTGCAATGCACAGTGCACATTTTACTTTTAATTTTCACTTTAAAGGGAAACTATGCAGTTTTTTTAGCTTTAAGATTCATTTTTAAAATATAAATGAAACTTGGTTGGTGATACTGGGACAGCGGTAACGGGGCGTTACAACTCCCAGTATTACCAACCATGTTTTCATCTCATGTGTGCTAGCTTGACTGCTAGTTTGACACTTGTTAGTCATTTCTATTTTTAGCTTACAAAACAGTGATTCTAATAATACTTGATCTTATAACAGCATCCAAAAAATGACATCAGAAAGAAAAATAATTTGTTTAGCTCAAAAACAACCTTTTGTAGAAAACTCCATCAGGAAGTTTCAAATGTGGCTCCTTTTTTGGCAAGAATGGAGGGAAACTAACTGAGCATAAGCACAGTGAGTGTGATCACTCTAGGTTGTTTCTGATAGGAGAAATTCAATGTGTTACAACTGTCCCTGGTCTCCCGTGCCGTTCATCGCTTCATAGAGCAGCAGAAACGCAGTGCACGTCTTTCAGCAGCACTGTTGTGCGGATATTCGCCTTTTGCAGTTTCCCATGCACTCAAAAAAAGAGAAAAAACACAGCGGCACAGGGGAAGTCTCTCTCGCTTTGGGCTGTCAATTCAGAAGACAAACCAATGGGCTGCTGTCCCTGCATGATCAAGGTGGCCAAAAAATATATAAATAACTTTAAATCGGCCCCAAAGTGCATCGGCCCACCAGGAAAATGCCTGGTATGCCAGATCAGGGGTTTTCAAACTGGGGGTCCCCAGAAAATTTCAGAAAATAAAAAGACAGAATATTCTAACGGCTTCATTTCTAAATGTTTCTCCCCTTTCTTGCCGTATACATCTCAGAATTGTTTTATATGTTTGCTTTGTATCTTTCTAGTGAGTTTTTCTCACTATAGTACCCTTTATCTATATAAGGCAGTTTTCTTAACAGTACGTACACTGCTTGCATACATTTATTGTGAAAGTTGCTTATACAAATAATTATTCATTAAAAACATTATTTTTCAGGTTTATGCATCCAACATTAATAGCCAATAACCTGATCTCACAGAGTTCCGTGAAATGAACACGGGCCCCTTAACTCAAAATCCGTGGCAGTTTCACGGATTGCCGAAAATTCCATGATGGGTTCACGGAAGTGATAGCCTGACAAGCCAGACCCACATCAAGATGTTGGGTCTGGAAACTCACCACTGGGAAAACAATATGTTGTTTAAACATATATGTTGAAACAATATGTTGTATCTATAATGTCACACTTACAATTTATCTATCTTTTTCATACATAAAAATAGATGGATTTTAGGAAGGGGGTCCCTCATAATGGTTCATCATATTTGGGGGTCCTTGGCATCATAAAGTTTGAAAACCCCTGTTCCAGATTACCAGTCAGCCCTGTTCACTGTCCTTCCTCAGAAAGTTCATGTCTATGAACATGAATGTCATGTCTCAATTAATAATAAATTAAATACACATTTATTTCTATTTATATACATGCATATATGTCCTTAAACTCCTCTAATATGAATGACTCAAGTGTCGGGTGTTCTCTTCAGAGTTTTTAATAAGCACAACATGAATAAATGAATTCCTAATATTACAGTAAAAAGAGTTCCATATTATAAAATCTGTCACTGAAATAGATAGCCTACTTTTTTCAGCAAATGCACACCTCTCTAAAACAGGAGCGTATAAAATTATTTTAACTGTCATCCCCATAAGACTCATTATTGGACCACTTGAAAGACCATCTCCTTCATGTCTCCCTCTTAGAATTAGGGACTTGACTTCTACAGAGATGGAACACATGCTGTTCAATAGCACAGACTGAAGGTGTTCCTATCGCCCCGATAGACTACTGAGGTGTGTTGACACCACCACTTTATTCTTTTAATCTTTATTCTACTATGGTCCCTATCATACACCTGGCGTAATGCGACGTCAGGTGCAATGCAAGTGCTTTTTGCTGGTTTCAGCCCGACAGTTATCATTTTCACGTCCAGTGCCCGTGTTGTTTAAATAGCAAATGCACTCGCCCATCTTTTTGCCAATAGGCGTGCTGGTCTGAAAACGAGGTGTGTTCAGGCGCATTGTTGGCGCGTTGCTAATGACTGCGTCATTGACCAACAAAAACCTGCTCTAAAGTCAAAAGCACAGTATTTTTTGTTATTTAAAGGGCGCGTTAGTAATATGTGCCTATAGGCGACTGCACTCCGTTGTGTTGTGGCTTGATTTCGTTGTGTTGTGGCTTGATTTTGTTGTGTTGTGGCTTTTTCGTTGTGTTGTGGCTTGATTTCGTTGTGTTGTGGCTTGATTTAATTGTGTTGTGGCTTTTTCGTTGTGTTGTGGCTTGATTTTGTTATGTTGTGGCTTTTTCGTTGTGTTGTGGCTTGGTTTCGTTGTGTTGTGGCTTTTCTGTTGTGTTGTGGCTTTTACTTTGTGTTGTGGCTTTTTCGTTGTGTTGTGGCTTGATTTTGTTATGTTGTGGCTTTTTCGTTGTGTTGTGGCTTGGTTTCGTTGTGTTGTGGCTTGTTTTAGTTGTGTTGTGGCTTTTTCGTTGTGTTGTGGCTTGGTTTCGTTGTGTTGTGGCTTTTCTGTTGTGTTGTGGCTTTTACTTTGTGTTGTGGCTTTTTCGTTGTGTTGTGGCTTTTGGTTGTGTTGTGGCTTTTTCGTTGTGTTGTGGTTTGTTTCCGTTGTGTTGTGGCTTGTTTCCGTTGTGTTGTGGCTTGATTCCGTTGTGTTGTGGTTTGTTTCCGTTGTGTTGTGGCTTTTCGTTGTGTTGTGGCTTTTCGTTGTGTTGTGGCTTGGTTTCGTTGTGTTGTGGCTTGTTTTAGTTGTGTTGTGGCTTTTTCGTTGTGTTGTGGCTTGGTTTCGTTGTGTTGTGGCTTTTCTGTTGTGTTGTGGCTTTTACTTTGTGTTGTGGCTTTTTCGTTGTGTTGTGGCTTTTGGTTGTGTTGTGGCTTTTTCGTTGTGTTGTGGTTTGTTTCCGTTGTGTTGTGGCTTGATTCCGTTGTGTTGTGGTTTGTTTCCGTTGTGTTGTGGCTTTTCGTTGTGTTGTGGCTTTTCGTTGTGTTGTGGCTTTTTCGTTGTGTTGTGGTTTGTTTACGTTGTGTTGTGGCTTGATTTTGTTGTGTTGTGGCTTGATTCCGTTGTGTTGTGGCTTGATTCCGTTGTGTTGTGGTTTGTTTCCGTTGTGTTGTGGCTTTTCGTTGTGTTGTGGCTTTTCGTTGTGTTGTGGCTTTTTCGTTGTGTTGTGGTTTGTTTACGTTGTGTTGTGGCTTGATTTTGTTGTGTTGTGGCTTGGTTTTGTTGTGTTGTGGCTTGGTTTTGTTGTGTTGTGGCTTTTTCGTTGTGTTGTGGCTTGGTTTCGTTGTGTTGTGGCTTGGTTTCGTTGTGTTGTGGCTTGATTTAATTGTGTTGTGGCTTTTCTGTTGTGTTGTGGCTTTTGGTTGTGTTGTGGCTTTTCCGTTGTGTTGTGGCTTTTTCGTTGTGTTGTGGCTTGGTTTCGTTGTGTTGTGGCTTGATTTTGTTGTGTTGTGGCTTTTTCGTTGTGCTGTGGTTTGTTTCCGTTGTGTTGTGGCTTTTCTGTTGTGTTGTGGCTTTTCCGTTGTGTTGTGGCTTTTTCGTTGTGTTGTGGCTTGGTTTCGTTGTGTTGTGGCTTGATTTAGTTTTGTTGTGGCTTTTTCGTTGTGTTGTGGCTTGTTTCCATTGTGTTGTGGCTTGTTTCCATTGTGTTGTGGCTTGATTTAGTTGTGTTGTGGCTTGTTTCCGTTGTGTTGTGGCTTGTTTCCGTTGTGTTGTGGCTTGATTTCGTTGTGTTGTGGCTTGGTTTCGTTGTGTTGTGGCTTGATTTAGTTGGGTTGTGGCTTTTTCGTTGTGTTGTGGCTTGTTTCTGTTGTGTTGTGGCTTGATTTAGTTGTGTTGTGGCTTTTTAGTTGTGTTGTGGCTTGTTTTCGTTGTGTTGTGGTTTGTTTACGTTGTGTTGTGGCTTGATTTAGTTTTGTTGTGGCTTTTTCGTTGTGTTGTGGCTTGTTTCTGTTGTGTTGTGGCTTGATTTAATTTTGTTGTGGCTTTTTCGTTGTGTTGTGGCTTGTTTCTGTTGTGTTGTGGCTTGATTTAGTTGTGTTGTGGCTTTTTAGTTGTGTTGTGGCTTGTTTTCGTTGTGTTGTGGTTTGTTTACGTTGTGTTGTGGCTTGGTTTCGTTGTGTTGTGGCTTGTTTACGTTGTGTTGTGGCTTGGTTTCGTTGTGTTGTGGCTTAATTTTGTTGTGTTGTGGCTTGGTTTCGTTGTGTTGTGGCTTTTTCGTTGTGTTGTGGTTTGTTTCCGTTGTGTTGTGGCTTGATTAAGTTGTGTTGTGGCTTTTTCATTGTGTTGTGGCTTGATTAAGTTGTGTTGTGGCTTTTTCATTGTGTTGTGGCTTTTTAGTTGTGTTGTGGCTTGTTTTCGTTGTGTTGTGGTTTGTTTACGTTGTGTTGTGGCTTGGTTTCGTTGTGTTGTGGCTTGTTTTCGTTGTGTTGTGGTTTGTTTACGTTGTGTTGTGGCTTGGTTTCGTTGTGTTGTGGCTTAATTTTGTTGTGTTGTGGCTTGGTTTCGTTGTGTTGTGGCTTTTTCGTTGTGTTGTGGTTTGTTTCCGTTGTGTTGTGGCTTGATTAAGTTGTGTTGTGGCTTTTTCATTGTGTTGTGGCTTGGTTTCGTTGTGTTGTGGCTTGGTTTCGTTGTGTTGTGGCTTGGTTTCGTTGTGTTGTGGCTTGTTTTCGTTGTGTTGTGGTTTGTTTACGTTGTGTTGTGGCTTGGTTTCGTTGTGTTGTGGCTTAATTTTGTTGTGTTGTGGCTTGGTTTCGTTGTGTTGTGGCTTGGTTTCGTTGTGTTGTGGCTTGTTTTCGTTGTGTTGTGGTTTGTTTACGTTGTGTTGTGGCTTGGTTTCGTTGTGTTGTGGCTTAATTTTGTTGTGTTGTGGCTTGTTTCCGTTGTGTTGTGGCTTGATTAAGTTGTGTTGTGGCTTAATTTTGTTGTGTTGTGGCTTGGTTTCGTTGTGTTGTGGCTTTTTCGTTGTGTTGTGGCTTGGTTTCGTTGTGTTGTGGCTTTTTCATTGTGTTGTGGCTTGTTTCCGTTGTGTTGTGGCTTGATTAAGTTGTGTTGTGGCTTTTTCATTGTGTTGTGGCTTGTTTCCGTTGTGTTGTGTATGGAGTGAATTTTGTGCCATAATTAAACAAACAAATGCAGTATTTTGCTAACAAACACGATCTGCTTTGCAAAGGAAAACTCAACTCAAACAAACAGAAAGCGATTTGCAAATACAAAGGTCAGTCTGAGCGAAAATGCAAAGGTGTAACAAATATATGTACTGTGTTTTGCAAATAATAAATGAGCGTACATCATATTTCACAAATAAATACAAACCATCCAAATTCCATGTAACCTTTGAACAAATACCAAATCTAGTCCATACAAATACCTGTCTATTACAATCTCTCAGCTTAATTTTCTCACAAATGCAGTTGAGCAACTTCCTCTTGCAAAACAGCAGATGCCGCTTTGGGTCAATTTACGCTAGCCCAAGAAGCCCTGAAACATGTTTTCAGCTGATGAAAATGAGCGGTGAACAGCTGAGTTTCTGTCTTACTGTATCTATTATTAATCTTTTTTGAGATTTTCACTATGCCAACCCTATTTCAATAAAAAAAAAAAATCATAATAATTTAAATGTATTATGGTATCGGTGCAAAATTAGCTACATAGTAAATTAGCAAGGGCTAATTTTTTTTCTCATTAAAAATGCATCCATCCTCCATACCATTTATCCACTGTAGTGTAACGGGATATAAAAAATAATTTACTTTTATGTAATTTGTACATATGATGATAACATTTTTGTTGCAGAGAACATTCAAAATAATGTAAGGGTGTATCGTATCACAATATATTGCAATACTAAAATGCAACAATGTATTGTGGATTAAAGTTTAGACAGATTAGTTTTGCATGAGATATTTTAATGTAACATCAAATATGGTAAATCCTGAAGGGCACACATTTGAGCTTTCATTTTTTATTAAATGTTTTTAATAAATTAAAAATAAAATATATTTTAAGCAGAGTAGGCTATATTATAAGCAGAATTATGAATATTTATTTTCTGCTGTCACCATTTCCCGGGGGAGAAGGACCAAGCCCAGCCTATAAGTTCACATCTGATGCAATATCAAATTTAGCACTTAAATGAACTGTGTTAAAAGTAATAATTAAAAACTATAGCCTACCATTTAAACTATTTTGGATTTGTTCAAAGTATTGAGGGTGTATTGTATTGTGTATTGATTTAGTTGTGTTGTGGCTTTTTCGTTGTGTTGTGGCTTGGTTTCGTTGTGTTGTGGCTTGTTTCCGTTGTGTTGTGGCTTGATTTAGTTGTGTTGTGGCTTTTTTGTTGTGTTGTGGTTTGTTTACATTGTGTTGTGGCTTGATTTAGTTGTGTTGTGGCTTGTTCGTTGTGTTGTGGTTTGTTTACGTTGTGTTGTGGCTTGATTTAGTTGTGTTGTGGCTTTTGGTTGTGTTGTGGCTTTTTCGTTGTGTTGTGGCTTGCTTTTCGTTGTGTTGTGGCTTGATTTCGTTGTGTTGTGGCTTAATTTCGTTGTGTTGTGGCTTTTTCGTTGTGTTGTGGTTTGTTTCCGTTGTGTTGTGGCTTGATTTAGTTGTGTTGTGGCTTTTGGTTGTGTTGTGGCTTTTTGGTTGTGTTGTGGCTTGGTTTCGTTGTGTTGTGGCTTGATTTCGTTGTGTTGTGGCTTAATTTTGTTGTGTTGTGGCTTTTTCGTTGTGTTGTGGTTTGTTTTCGTTGTGTTGTGGCTTGATTTAGTTGTGTTGTGGCTTTTTCGTTGTGTTGTGGCTTTTTCGTTGTGTTGTGGCTTTTTCGTTGTGTTGTGGCTTGTTTCCGTTGTGTTGTGGCTTGATTTAGTTGTGTTGTGGCTTGGTTTCGTTGTGTTGTGGCTTTTTCGTTGTGTTGTGGTTTGTTTACGTTGTGTTGTGGCTTGATTTAGTTGTGTTGTGGCTTGTTCGTTGTGTTGTGGTTTGTTTACGTTGTGTTGTGGCTTGATTTAGTTGTGTTGTGGCTTTTGGTTGTGTTGTGGCTTTTTCGTTGTGTTGTGGCTTGGTTTCGTTGTGTTGTGGCTTGATTTCGTTGTGTTGTGGCTTTTTCGTTGTGTTGTGGTTTGTTTACGTTGTGTTGTGGCTTGATTTAGTTGTGTTGTGGCTTGTTCGTTGTGTTGTGGTTTGTTTACGTTGTGTTGTGGCTTGATTTAGTTGTGTTGTGGCTTTTGGTTGTGTTGTGGCTTTTGGTTGTGTTGTGGCTTTTTCGTTGTGTTGTGGCTTGGTTTCGTTGTGTTGTGGCTTAATTTCGTTGTGTTGTGGCTTTTTCGTTGTGTTGTGGTTTGTTTCCGTTGTGTTGTGGCTTGATTTAGTTGTGTTGTGGCTTTTTCGTTGTGTTGTGGCTTGGTTTCGTTGTGTTGTGGCTTTTTCGTTGTGTTGTGGCTTGTTTCCGTTGTGTTGTGGCTTGATTTAGTTGTGTTGTGGCTTTTTCGTTGTGTTGTGGCTTGGTTTCGTTGTGTTGTGGCTTTTTCGTTGTGTTGTGGCTTGATTTCGTTGTGTTGTGGCTTAATTTTGTTGTGTTGTGGCTTTTTCGTTGTGTTGTGGTTTGTTTTCGTTGTGTTGTGGCTTGATTTAGTTGTGTTGTGGCTTTTTCGTTGTGTTGTGGCTTGGTTTCGTTGTGTTGTGGCTTTTTCGTTGTGTTGTGGCTTGGTTTCGTTGTGTTGTGGCTTTTTCGTTGTGTTGTGGCTTGTTTCCGTTGTGTTGTGGCTTGATTTAGTTGTGTTGTGGCTTGGTTTCGTTGTGTTGTGGCTTTTTCGTTGTGTTGTGGTTTGTTTACGTTGTGTTGTGGCTTGATTTAGTTGTGTTGTGGCTTGTTCGTTGTGTTGTGGTTTGTTTACGTTGTGTTGTGGCTTGATTTAGTTGTGTTGTGGCTTTTGGTTGTGTTGTGGCTTTTTCGTTGTGTTGTGGCTTGGTTTCGTTGTGTTGTGGCTTGATTTCGTTGTGTTGTGGCTTTTTCGTTGTGTTGTGGTTTGTTTACGTTGTGTTGTGGCTTGATTTAGTTGTGTTGTGGCTTGTTCGTTGTGTTGTGGTTTGTTTACGTTGTGTTGTGGCTTGATTTAGTTGTGTTGTGGCTTTTGGTTGTGTTGTGGCTTTTGGTTGTGTTGTGGCTTTTTCGTTGTGTTGTGGCTTGGTTTCGTTGTGTTGTGGCTTAATTTCGTTGTGTTGTGGCTTTTTCGTTGTGTTGTGGTTTGTTTCCGTTGTGTTGTGGCTTGATTTAGTTGTGTTGTGGCTTTTTCGTTGTGTTGTGGCTTGTTTCCGTTGTGTTGTGGCTTGATTTATTTGTGTTGTGGCTTGTTCGTTGTGTTGTGGTTTGTTTCCGTTGTGTTGTGGCTTGATTTATTTGTGTTGTGGCTTGTTCGTTGTGTTGTGGTTTGTTTCCGTTGTGTTGTGGCTTGATTTAGTTGTCTTGTGGCTTTTGGTTGTGTTGTGGCTTTTGGTCGTGTTGTGGCTTTTTCGTTGTGTTGTGGCTTGGTTTCGTTGTGTTGTGGCTTGATTTAGTTGTGTTGTGGCTTGATTTAGTTGTGTTGTGGCTTGTTCGTTGTGTTGTGGTTTGTTTACGTTGTGTTGTGGCTTGATTTAGTTGTGTTGTGGCTTTTGGTTGTGTTGTGGCTTTTGGTTGTGTTGTGGCTTTTTCGTTGTGTTGTGGCTTGGTTTCGTTGTGTTGTGGCTTGATTTCGTTGTGTTGTGGCTTTTTCGTTGTGTTGTGGTTTGTTTCCGTTGTGTTGTGGCTTGATTTAGTTGTGTTGTGGCTTGGTTTCGTTGTGTTGTGGCTTGGTTTCGTTGTGTTGTGGCTTTTTCGTTGTGTTGTGGCTTGTTTCCATTGTGTTGTGGCTTGATTTAGTTGTGTTGTGGCTTTTTCGTTGTGTTGTGGCTTGGTTTCGTTGTGTTGTGGCTTTTTCGTTGTGTTGTGGTTTGTTTACGTTGTGTTGTGGCTTGATTTAGTTGTGTTGTGGCTTGGTTTCGTTGTGTTGTGGCTTTTTCGTTGTGTTGTGGTTTGTTTACGTTGTGTTGTGGCTTGATTTAGTTGTCTTGTGGCTTTTGGTTGTGTTGTGGCTTTTGGTTGTGTTGTGGCTTTTTGGTTGTGTTGTGGCTTGGTTTCGTTGTGTGGTGGTTTGTTTCCGTTGTGTTGTGGCTTGTTTTAGTTGTGTTGTGGCTTTTTCGTTGTGTTGTGACTTGTTTCCGTTGTGTTGTGGCTTGGTTTCGTTGTGTTGTGGCTTTTTCATTGTGTTGTGGTTTGTTTATGTTGTGTTGTTGCTTGATTTAGTTGTGTTGTGGCCTGTTTCCGTTGTGTTGTGGCTTGATTTAGTTGTGTTGTGGCTTGGTTTCGTTGTGGCTTTTCCGTTGTGTTGTGGCTTGATTTAGTTGTGTTGTGGCTTTTCCGTTGTGTGGTGGCTTGTTTCCGTTGTGTTGTGGCTTGATTTAGTTGTGTTGTGGCTTTTTCGTTGTGTTGTGGCTTGGTTTTGTGGTGTTGTGGCTTTTTCGTTGTGTTGTGGTTTTGTTGTGGCTTGATTTATTTGTGTTGTGGCTTGATTCCGTTGTGTTGTGGCTTGATTTATTTGTGTTGTGGCTTTTTCGCTGTGTTGTGAACTTATGCTTGCTTTTTATATTGTGTTTCGTTGTGCACTACTGGGCCACCGTACGCAGCACACAAACATTGAAAAAAACGTCCTCTCTGGAGAAGCGTTCAGTCTTTCCGCTCGCAAATTCCACCATGTAAATAATGAATCCGCCATGGTGCGAGCACAACTGGCTTTTAAAGGGAATGGGAGATGAGACTCTGAATGGTTTATTGTATGTTATGACCAAAACACAAAACTCAATAAGAGACTAGGTACAACCCTTTTGGACCATACGCCTGTCGCGCCAACCATTTTTTTCCTTTTTTTCACACCCTAAATGCACCTGCGCTGTGCACTTCAGGCCATACGCTCATTTCGTTAAAATAGGGCCCTATGAGTTGTCCAACCATTTGGTTCTTCGTTTTGTGTACTTGCATATAATGTTTATGGCCTAACACTAACACTATTCACCACCATTTGTACAGAATATTTGCCTGTAAGGCTCTTAACTCCAGGACGTTCTGAAGTCATTTTAACATTTCTTGTGTAAAATGATCCTTACTAAGTGTATGAAAGAATGAAAAGATTACCCATAAATATTATATTTGGCATGAAATGGAAGTTGCGGTAGTTTTTTTCAACACTATTGTGACATATAGTAAAACGGCTTCTCAAACAAGAAAAACATGTAGGGCAGGATTTGATTTTGTACCATGGGGAATTGATTAAATGGTAGTTTGTCCCACCCTCGCGGCAGTAAACACTCACCAGAGAAGAGATCTGGCAAGACATTTTGATGAAAGATTACGAGGATGCATGCATAAAAAAATAATAATAATAATAATAATTATAATAGTGCACAAGTAAATCATTTATAATGCAATTATTCCATAAAAAAAAAACTCAATTTTGATTTCATGGTAACTTTAAATTCTTTAATTGAGCAAAGTGAACTGCATCACATAAAAAATAAAAATAGAAACATACAATTAAGTATAGATTCAGAGTTTAATTATTGGAGAGTTTTCATTCTTTAAAAAGACAAAGTAAGTAGCAATGATATGGTGTAGTTCTGAACACAAGAGATGGGAAGTTTACATATGCTGATGCTTATTAAAATGACAGAAAGTAGAATAATTGCTCAGTGGCGATCCATGAAAGGGCGTTTAAAATGTTCCACTTCTCACTTCAACAGTTTGCATAGATGCCTTCGCAGGAGAGATTCTTGTTGAAAGTGGGGTTAATGAACTCAATGTGGCTTTTCGCAGACACATTGGCGTAAATGTCCTGATCTTGGTTTGTTTCCTGAAATGCATTCAAAAATGAGCTGTAAACTTGTACTTACACTGTTAGCTTTATGATAATTCTTTCACAACAGAACATTGTTCTGAAAACAATGATACACTCACCATGGTGTAACACTTAAGTGTGGGGTTCCAGTTGTAAAATGAGTCGACTGCTGTGTGCTTTTGTACAATACATTTGCCTTTGTCTAATCATTGCCTACTTGTTCAGATAAATTGATATATGTTGCTGTGTATGTTCTCTGTATATATCGTATTGTTCTGTCGTCCTTACTGTAGACTTCTGTTGTTATTTTGTTCTCATAAGAGAACAGAAAAGATCTCATGTATCTCTGAAGAGGACTGTCTTTACAAATGTTGATCCATTCTTCCATCCATATATATATATATATATACACAGTAGACAACATACACACACACACACACACATATATATATACACATATACATATATATATATATATATACACATATACATATATATATATATATATATATATATATATATATATATATATATATATATATATATATATATATATATATATATATATATATATATATATATATATATATATATATATATATATATATATATATATGTAAGGAATAATTGACGACGGGCCGTTCAATTATTAGAACAATAATACGCGAAGCGGAGTGGCCGTTACACCTCGGGTGTGCATTATTATTCTAATAATTGAACGCCCCGGAGTCAATTATTCCGCTTATACTACGGTTACCACACCTCAAGACATCGATCCGAAGATATATTTAAAGGGATTCGTCCGGTTTTTGTACTTAAATCGCTATTGTGAGTAGGACTATTTCTTCCGCGTCTCATCCAACGGCTCTTTTGCTAGTTCGGAAACGTCATTTTAAAGCTGTTAACGAAGGCTTGAGCCGTTGATAGCATTCTACTGCAGTTATTAATAAAGTTATTAGAGAGAGAGAGAGAGAGAGAGAGAGAGAGAGAGAGAGAGAGAGAGAGAGAGAGAGAGAGAGAGCTTGTGTGAATTAGGCTGCCTCTGTGCGTCTCTAAACAGAGCTGTTATTACCTCACTAGTGAAAAAATGTCACGTGTAGCCTTTAAGTTGCTCCACTATATAGGCTAACTGATCAAATCGTCAGGGCAACGCTGACACCTTTTTAGTGCGTGTAGTGCGTGTGCGAGCATGTGTGATTTCAGTAATGAGACAGAAAAGCTTGCCTTTGATGCTTCCATCTGGACTGTCTAATACTGCTGCCGCCCAGTTGTTGAACGTTTTATATTCACCGTAAATATTAAGATTTACTTTAGGAAAATCGTCTGTCATATTGTTGTTTTTTAGTCCTGTAATTTCCGTTATTACAGTTAACTATGCGAAGTGATATGGAACTGTAATGCGGTCAAGAGCTGCCTGGAACTACGTTCGCTGTACATCTCCCAGAAAATAATTGCACACCTCAGAACGTTCATCAGCCAATCAGATTCAAGCATTCAACGGCCCCGTAGTATATATATACAGTGAGGAAAATAAGTATTTGAACACCCTGCTATTTTGCAAGTTCTCCCACTTGGAAATCATGGAGGGGTCTGAAATTGTCATCGTAGGTGCATGTCCACTGTGAGAGACAATCTAAAAAAAAAAAAAATCCAGAAATCACAATATATGATTTTTTTAACTATTTATTTGTATGATACAGCTGCAAATAAGTATTTGAACACCTGTCTATCAGCTAGAATTCAGAATCTCAAAGACCTGTTAGTCTGCCTTTAAAATGTCCACCTCCACTCAATGTATTATCCTAAATTAGATGCACCTGTTTGAGGTCGTTAGCTGCATAAAGACACCTGTCCACCCCATATAATCAGTAAGAATCCAACTACTAACATGGCCAAGACCAAAGAGCTGTCCAAAGACACTAGAGACAAAATTGTACACCTCCACAAGGCTGGAAAGGGCTACGGGGAAATTGCCAAGCAGCTTGGTGAAAAAAGGTCCACTGTTGGAGCAATCATTAGAAAATGGAAGAAGCTAAACATGACTGTCAATCTCCCTCGGACTGGGGCTCCATGCAAGATCTCACCTCGTGGGGTCTCAATGATCCTAAGAAAGGTGAGAAATCAGCCCAGAACTACACGGGAGGAGCTGGTCAATGACCTGAAAAGAGCTGGGACCACCGTTTCCAAGGTTACTGTTGGTAATACACTAAGACGTCATGGTTTGAAATCATGCATGGCACGGAAGGTTCCCCTGCTTAAACCAGCACATGTCAAGGCCCGTCTTAAGTTTGCCAATGACCATTTGGATGATCCAGAGGAGTCATGGGAGAAAGTCATGTGGTCAGATGAGACCAAAATAGAACTTTTTGGTCATAATTCCACTAAACGTGTTTGGAGAAGAACACCAAGAACACCATCCCTACCGTGAAGCATTGGGGTGGTAGCATCATGCTTTGGGGGTGTTTTTCTGCACATGGGACAGGGCGACTGCACTGTATTAAGGAGAGGATGACCGGGGCCATGTATTGCGAGATTTTGGGGAACAACCTCCTTCCCTCAGTTAGAGCATTGAAGATGGGTCGAGGCTGGGTCTTCCAACATGACAATGACCTGAAGCACACAGCCAGGATAACCAAGGAGTGGCTCTGTAAGAAGCATATCAAGGTTCTGGCGTGGCCTAGATTATGTCTCTCACAGTGGACATGCACCTATGATGACAATTTCAGACCCCTCCATGATTTCTAAGTGGGAGAACTTGCAAAATAGCAGGGTGTTCAAATACTTATTTTCCTCACTGTATATATATATATAGTGATGACCCCCGAGTCTTCCTGTCTTCCTATTGGACAGGATGGAGGAAGTTTCTGATTGGTTCTTCTATGTTAATTGATGATTAACTTGAGTATATAAGAGTGGTGTGTATCATTTGAGGCAGGCACTCTCTCTGTGGGATAGTCATTCCCAGAGAAGTCTCCTGTTCAGTATGTAAGACTTTACTGATTTATTTCTCATTTGCTTTTGTTTGTATTTCTTATGTCATGTAGCATACATTATTTGTTGTACGTTTATTTATTTATTATCCCTAGACTTCTGTTTGTCTTTCATTATTCATTGTTGTGTTATTATTTAAATTTAATAAACAATTTTCACTTATTAGACGTTGTCGTCTGATCCCCCTTTTATGTTGCGACTTCAAACGAGCGGGTCGTAACATAAAATTGGGCGCTCGTCCGGATTGCTACACGCTTAAAGGGTTACTTCAGTGATTTAGCATTAGGCTTTGTTTCAGTAGAAACCCGGTAGTTTATTCAAATTATGGTACCTTCCCCCCTCATATCCCCAATAGACTAGAGAATTATGCATTTTATTTCTGCAAAAAAATCCTCCAACGACGCAAATATCGTCATTTTAGACTACATCCACTAGATGGAGCTGTTCCGCATGTTATCAACCCGCCCACAGGGGAGAGATCTCACGCACAGAATGTAAGACACAGACGGCCGCACGTACAATCATAACGGACGATGGAGAGCAAAGTGAATGTTTCAACTTTTCAATGAATTCCTGTGATAGTTTAGCTTCCATATGCGATCTGAAAACATGCCAGACTGTCGCTTAACGTTAACGTTACCTCAGCTCTGCTCAGCTCTTCGTGATGAATGAAATCTGACACTGCTGCGTCTGTGCCGTGACTCTCGGCTCATTCACACTTTACAATTAAAAACTGAACGTGTCTTTTCAATAGTGTTTATTCTCTAACTGAACAAAATTATTGTATTACTATGAAGATCAAAATGATGGTGTAGGGAGTGGCCTCGTAGGGCAGCAAAGCAAGTGCATTCTGGTAGTTGTTGTCTTTGATCTACATGAGACAAAAATACATCTTCTGTCTTTTCTCAGTCTAGAAGGTACGAAATTCAAAAATAATTGAACATTTCTACTGCATAAATGACCTAGTTTAAATACACATTCATCTTCCCAGCGCTAAAGTACCCCTTTAAGTAAATGCGTTATGTTTCAGTTTGTCATCTATGTAAATGAGCAGACTTCAGGTAGTTAGAGTCTTCTCAGCTGGGTTTTATAATCCTTCCATCGAGGCTTTTGGTTTCATTACCAATTGTCCTTGAGTTCAGCGTTGAAAGGCACCAAGTCTGGTACATCTTTGAAGATCAGGTAGGTTAGTTCGTTTGGGTTTATAGTTAGCTGGAGTATCTCATTTTCAAAAAAGTGACACTGTTGTTGTCTTTTTCTTTATCTGTGTTTGTGATGCCTATGGAGGTTGAAGATAATTTGGGAAATGACTTGTGGTAAGTCTTAATTTATCTTATAACTACGGTGGCTTAGACTTGGAGCGTTTGTGTGACGTGTCACCTGTTGAGGCTGTGTTCGCTGCACCTGTTTTTGATGTTTTAAAAACATTAGATTAGTGCCGCTGTTTTTAGAGAAGGAAGTAGAGAAGTATTTCAAACATTTTGAACGTGTTGCAGAGTCTTTGAAATGGCCAAAAGAGTTTACTCTTGCAATGTGTATTAGTAGGGAGAGCACAAGAAGTGTATTCAGCGTTGAATATGGAACAAATTGTTTACTATGATGTTGTTAAGTCTGCTGTTTTGCATGCTTATGAGTTGGCACCTGAGGCATATCGCCAGAAATTTTGGAGTCTTTTTAAGGCTGAGAAGTGCACGTATCTTGAGTTCGATAGAGAGAAAGAGTACCTGTTTGACTGTTGGTGTTCCTCTTTAAAAGTTACAACTAAGGAACAGCTTAGAGAGCTGGGCCCGTATTTATCAAGCTTCTGAGAATTACTCACAAGAACACTGCTTCTTAGTGTTCTTGCGAGTAATTCTCAGAAGCTTGAGAGTAAAAAAATCTTGGCTCAACGCTGCCAAGATTTGATAAGTTAGTTATCAAGAATCTCAATCATACTTTAAGTGAAGTGCAGGACTAAATCTTAAGTGTCAGTCTTAGAGTTGATTCACGACACTTTGCTGTGCCACAAACAGGATTTTGGATGATGTCATAGGCATTAACCAATCACTGAATAGATGTCCTTATTTAAGAATATTCTCAGATAAATTCTCATTGAATGGTGAAATTCCTAAGAGGAGTATACAGATGCTGGTCATATAATTAGAATATCATCAAAAAGTGGATTTATTTCACTGATTCCATTCAAAAAGTGAAACTTGTATATTATATTCATTCATTATACACAGACTGATATATTTCAAATGTTTATTTCTTTTAATTTTGATGATTATATCTGACAACTAAGGAAAATCCCAAATTCAGCATCTCAGAAAATTAGAATATTGTGAAAAGGTTCAATATTGACGACACCTGGTGCCACACTCTAATCAGCTAATTAACTCAAAACACCTGCAAATGCCTTTAAATGGTCTCTCAGTCTAGTTCTGTAGGCTACACAATCACGGGAAGACTGCTGACTTGACAGTTGTCTAAAAGACGACCATTGACACCTTGCATAAGGAGGGCAAGACACAAAAGGTCATTGCAAAAGAGGCTGGCTGTTCACTGAGCTCTGTGTCCAAGCACATTAATAGAGAGGCGAAGGGAAGGAAAAGATGTGGTAGAAAAAAGTGTACAAGCAATAGGGATAACCGCACCCTGGAGAGGATTGTGAAACAAAACCCATTCAAAAATGTGGGGGAGATTCACAAAGAGTGGACTGGAGCTGGAGTCAGTGCTTCAAGAACCACTACGCACAGACGTATGCAAGACATGAGTTTCAGCTGTCGCATTCCTTGTGTCAAGCCACTCTTGAACAACAGACAGCGTCAGAAGCATCTCGCCTGTGCTAAAGACAAAACGGAAAAAAAAGTGGTCCAAAGTTTTGTTCTCTGATGAAAGTAAATTTTGCATTTCCTTTGGAAATCAGGGTCCCAGAGTCTGGAGGAAGAGAGGAGAGGCACACAATCCACGTTGCTTGAGGTCCAGTGTAAAGTTTCCACAGTCAGTGATGGTTTGGGGTGCCCTGTCATCTGCTGGTGTTGGTCCACTGTTTTCTGAGGTCCAAGGTCAACGCAGCCGTATACCAGGAAGTTTTAGAGCACTTCATGCTTCCTGCTGCTGACCAACATTATGGAGATGCAGATTTCATTTTCCAACAAGACTTGGCACCTGCACACAGTGCCAATGCAACCAGTACCTGGTTTAAGGACCATGGTATCCCTGTTCTTAATTGGCCAGCAAACTCGCCTGACCTTAACTCCATAGAAATTCTATGGGGTATTGTGAAGAGGAAGATGCGATATGCCAGACCCAACAATGCAGAAGAGCTGAAGGCCACTATCAGAGCAACCTGGGCTCTCATAACACCTGAGCAGTGCCACAGACTGATCGACTCCATGCCACGCCGCATTGCTGCAGTAATTCAGGCAAAAGCGGCCCCAACTAAGTATTGAGTGCTGGACATGTTCATACTTTTCATGTTCATACTTTTCAGTTGGCCAAGATTTCTAAAAATCCTTTCTTTGTATTGGTCTTAAGCAATATTCTAATTTTATGAGATACTGAATTTGGGATTTTCGTTAGTTGTCTGTTATTATCATCAAAATTAAAAGCATTTGAAATATATCAGTCTGTGTGTAATGAATGAATATAATATACAAGTTTCACTTTTTGAATGGAATTAGTGAAATAAATCAACTTTTTGTTGATATTCTAATTATATGACCAGCACCTGTACATTCAACACACATTTGACAATAAATAATTTTCAATACATTATAATATACACATTTGAAATGAAAGATAAACACGTTTTCCACCATGTCTTAATTACATTTTTAAACTGGTGTGCTGTTAACTGACCTGCCTATATAGCCAAGATTTTTTTTATATAATCAGCCACCATGGATTCCAAAAGAAAACCGAACTGGCGGGAGGAAGAAGAGCTACTGTTTGCGGAATTAGTCGAACAGCGGAAACGTTATAAAAGGCAAGTTCAGCCCAACATTATCCAGCACTGACCAAGATGATGCCTGCTCTGTCCAAACAATACCATTTGATTAACTGCTCATTGTCAAACATTTCAAAAACATTCTTCCTCTCCTGAAAGATTTGCGCACGTCTCTGTCTCCTCAGTGCCATCACAAGCCCCTACTGGCAACTCCTAACCACTTGAGAGACCTCTCGAGCTGTCTTAAATAACTGGGAGAGTAAGAGTGATTCTTAGCTTTAAGAAATTTGATAACTTGCTTTTATACTTAAGTGCTGAGAATTCGTGAAATTTACTCCTACTTTCAAACTTAAGACTAAAATGGCACTTTTACCCCTTTTCCACCAAGGCAGTGTTAGAGCTAGATCGGAGCCAGAGCCTAGTTTCAAATCGGTTCTTTGTGTTTCCACACCCAAAGCCCCAGCTCCGAGCCAGGAAAAGTGGTTCTTAAGTAGCACCAAAACATTGCTGGGCTAGAACAGGGCTAGAAGTAAGAACCGATTACGTCAGGCGCTGGGGGCGGGGTCAACAAGACCAACACAAACTTGAGATCCACCATTGTTGAAATAGCAGCTAATGGAGCTAACAGCTGCTGCTCGTTTGTAATCTCCGTCTATACAAATTACGGCAAACTGCATGAATGCGTTGGATTCGCTGTGTTTTCGTTGTGTTTTGATGCCGATGTAGGATCGTAAAGCCTTGTGAATCAATAGTAACGCAACGTTTGCATTGTTGATGGAAGGCTTGTTCACAGCGGTGCTGTGCAGAGACCGATCGCCGTATGCTAGCGAGTCCAGCGAGAGCAAATGACTCCTTATGCTTTTGATTCACTCATGCCTTTTTTTATATCATACGTGGATCGGTCTGCGCAGCGCCGATGCATATCGAACAAGTCTGGTGTGTTTGTGTTTCCCGCTGCCCAGGGTTGCCAGGTTTTCACAACAAAACCCGCCCAATTGCTACTAAGAACAAGCCCAATCGCGTTTCAGGGGGCTTCCCCGGTTAAAATCACATTTGGGTGTAAAATATGTGTGTTTTTTTGGCATGGTCGCCTACTAAAATTCGCATTCCCGGGGCTAAATATCACATAATTGGGGTCGCTTCAACCCGCGGACATGAAAAACAGCCCGCGGCAACAGTGGATGAAGTAGCCCAATTCTGCGGGAAAACCGTCTCTCAGCATGTGGAAAAGCAAACGGTTCTTAGAAGGCTCCTCAGTTGAACCAACTATGAACTGGGACTAGCTTTGGCTCTGAGTCTGAACTAGCTCTAGCACTGCCTTGGTGGAAAAGGGGTATTTGAGAAGCTTGATAAATACGGCCCTGATCTATATATATATATATATATATATATATATATATATATATATATATATATATATATATATATATATATATATATATATATACACACACACACACACACTCACACATACATACATACATACATACATATCAATCATTGCAGAAAATATACTTACACTTCTGTGTGTTTTTTTGCACCTGCATATACCATAAAAAGAAAATATTCTCATTTATCTCAAATAATGTTATAATTTATCATTTAATATCTAGCAAGACCCTACCTTTTGTAGATCAGAAGAATAGAAATTGCAAAAATAAGCAATGAGAGCGTTGCCAAAACTGCAGGGAAAACAATGAATGATGTGTCTGCAAAAACAAAGAGAACTTTTTGTGCCCGTTCATTGCATCGGTTTAATGTCTCAACATACATAACTAATACATTTTTCAGTCGCTTTGGCTCATTTTTTTAAACAGCCGTAACATTCTTTAAACTGTACATGCAATTGTCAAAATGATTTTATGGGAAATAATGACTACTGCAGGTCTGTAAAATGTAGTAACTCACTCAAAGCATTTCATTCATGCTTCAAAACCTAGTTATTGTGTCATTAAATTGGCCAGTGCCACCAAAACTATACTTACTCTTTTGCAAAACAAAACAAAAAAACTAAGCAAACAAGAAACTAAGTATTGAAAGACCATGTACTTATTTTTTTAAGAAGAAAAAAATCTCATTTGAGAATTGAGCCAAAGCGATTGAGCAAAACAGTAATGTACAAATATGGTGAAACTCTACAGTAGGGTTCCTCAAATCCGGTCATAGAGGGCCACTGGCCTGCAGAGTTTAGTTCCTAATCAAACACACCTGAACAAGCTAATCAAGGTCTTCAGTGCAAAGCCACTTGAAGGCAAGCCTGCAACCTTAGCCGAAAAAGCGTAAAGCTAGCTAACCCTGTTGTACCAACCAGAGGACGTTTTTTTAATGGATGCCATGGAGGAGATTGGCTTCACTACGATGAATAAACTGCTTTTGTGAGGAAATAGCTTATCATTTAATGAATCGAGAGCCTATCGGCTAATCTTCAGCATTTTTGCTCTTAAAGGTGCTGTATGTAATTTAATGGTATGTTAATTCACACCAGACATGAATGAAGCAAATAAATTGTGCGTATTTGGACGCTTGAACATTTTGAGTTTTCTCGCTACATTCACTACACAACAGACGCGATTTAAACGTCATGGGAGGGGCTTCTGCCAGTCGGCTCGTCTCGTTGCAAAATGGCTGACATGGATTGTTTTAAAATATGGCGAATAAGCTCCATTTGCCGGCTTTAACTAGCTTGTAGTCTCAATAGGATAAATTCAGGGTGATTGGGACACTTTTTCCAAGTCATCTCAATGGCAAATAATGTCCCAATCACCCTATGTATAGCTCAAATTGAGTAAAGAGCGTTTTTTTACTTACCAGATTGTCCGACCTCCTCACTCACTTTCTTCCAAGCAAGATCCTTTTTTTTCCTGTTTCTATAAGTATGAAGATGTATCGTACAGCTCCGGGTATCCACATATGATGATATGAGGGGCGGCAGTGGCTCAGTGGTTCATGTAGGTTGTCTACAAACCGGAAGGTTGGTGGTTCGATCCCCGGTTCCACCTGACCAAGTGTCGAGGTGTCCTTGAGCAAGACACCTAACCCCAGTTGCTCCCGACGAGCTGGATGGCGCCTTGCATGGCTGACACCGCCGTCGGTGTGTGAATGGGTGAATGTGAGGCAATGTGTAAAGCGCTTTGGATGGCCATTGGTCTGTTAAAAGCGCTATATAAATGCAGTCCATTTACCATTTACCATTTTGTCCTCATTGTTGTCACTACTAGAGCAAGAACTTGCACGAATCATCCGTCAAACACTCAATTTGCGCGAATCACGCCGCAGAATGTCTATACGCATCTTTGTACTGACTTAACATGTAGATCACTCGCACAAAGCGCTTCATTCGTGTTTGGTGTGAACGCACCATAAAAGGGTCAAGGTCAATTTATTTATATATCACATTTGAAAACACCTACTGTATGCCAAAGTGCTGTACATCTACACGAAAAAAAAGCTCTATGTCCAGATCAGAGGCATGTAAAACGCGGATAAATCAACTCATCAACTTACAGTGTAAGGCTCGATTGCCTTCCATTGTCCATAGCACTCGTTCCTTTTGCGTGTTGTCAAATTGGCAACCAGCGTGAGCGTCGAGTCTGTGGAGGACGGGTGGGGGACAATGCTGTTTTATAAGAGAAGTCAAGGACCTTGTACCTCCTACGTACTTCCGCTCAATTTTCAATTTCCTTCAGTACTACGTCTGGGACTGCTGTATATGCTTAGGTTTTCTCCCGAACAATTTTTTACCGGTCCAATCAGCAAACAGAGGGAGTGGCTGAGAGCGATGACGTTGATGTTGTGCGCTAGTTTGAGTTGTAGTTCAGTAATGGCGGCTGTAAGTGTTGTTGTGTAAAGTTCTGTGTATTTGTTTCATAATCAATTCATTTATAATTAATTTCATGTTTTTGATGTGATTTAATTTGGTCATCTATTTGAAGTACAATTTAAAAATGTGATGTATGTGAAATTCATTCATGGCCCCATTAAAACGTAAGGCTCGTGATAATGCGTCACTTTAGCAGAAATAATGAACTACTGTGTCGCCCCCGATGGACTGACGATGAGTAGACGCTCATGAGGCTCTGCCAAGTTTGCATTAAGTTTAAAATGAGTATTTTCACAAGTCAAACGGACTGTAAAGAGCAAAACTAAGGACTCAAGGACCTCTTTTCATAACAAGCAGCCAACGAGGTATTTGTTTCACTTGTTTAATGTATTGTAAGCATCATTTGTATTCTTTTCCTTTAAGACCATGTATTGTATCATTTTCTGATTTGTTTGTACTATGCTCATTTACAAACGCAGTTCTCACGGCGTAAAGATGAGCCAAAGAATTAAACGCCCGTTTCAAGGAACTGACCTGTGTCTGTGTTGTTGTGGAGAGAGCTACAGCGGCGGTGAAAGATGCGAGTGTGTGGCACCGCTGACGAATGTCCAGAAGTTAGCGAGACATGGGAGGAGCGAGCGAGATCGGTGTGCGTGATTGAGAGACACCGGTCTCGAGTCCTCTCATGAGTAGGGCTGTCAACGAATATTCTAAATTCGAATATATATTCGAATAGTTTTAAAAAAACGAATTTCGAAGGTGAAAATTAATATTCGAATAAAAAAAAATGTGGAAAAAAACGCCCGCGGTAGTAGAGGCGTGGCTGTCTGCTTTTCGAGTGGGCGCGCCTGAAGCCTTGTTTATACTTTCGCCTGGCTCTACAGCGCGAGCCCCCGCTGACTGCGCGCGCTCCTCCCCAAACGGACGAGGCGTTTATACTTGACGTGCTCGTCGTTGTGCTATTCTTTGAAACGACAGAGGGCGACTCGGAGTAATTGTTTTATAAACCATCAGGAAAAAGCGTCGAGAAGAAGTGGGCTAATATACACAAGTGACGATATTTATTTTAGTACACTTCACCGAAAACTACACTACAAAAGAATCATGTAAAACAGATCAAAATAAACCTTGATATTACTTGTGACATGAGAACAAAATGTATGTAGAAATGTAACGTTAACTTATACAACTAAATTTATGATCTCTTAAATGTTTCCTAATTTCACTAAACACTTTTGTGAGTTTTCACTTAGTTTCGTGAACTTTTCTTTATTAAACGGGCTTGTTTATGCTTTTGTAGGCTCATTTTGTAAATATAAGCAACTCATTTGTATGTGCAAACTGGACCACCCTTACTTTGCATCGCCCACCACAAGCTCTTTGTCTGCAACACGACAAGAGGCCGTAACGGAGAAATTAATTTTGTTCATTTGTAAGGACATGAGACCGATCAGTGTCGTGGATGGGGCAGGCTTCAGGGAGTTCTGTCAAGCAATGGAACCGAGGTACTGACTGAATAGATATTGCATGAATAAAGGATAAATGCACTGCTTCCACTGGTTTGATTATTTACCGTTTCATGTCAAGGAAAAGTTCCATGTTTACCACAGCACAGCTCGCTCGGAGCGTTCAATATGCTGTAAAACTTCAATTAATATTTGTTTCAATCACTGAATGAAGCCAGCTATATTTGGGACAAGAGTCGCAACCTTAAATTGCTTGCACAAAACTCTTGATCAGCACTCAAAATGTGTCTGTTTATTTAAACCGTTATGCGCAGAGAGCATGAGGGTGAGGGCGAGAGAGAGCTCTGCGGTCTTGGTCATTAGATGATTTACTTGTTTGTGTGTAGGTAATACGTTGTCAAATATGTTTAAACTTAAATAGACTACCTATACAAGTAGTTATGTCTCTTTGTATTAATTTGTCCTGTTATTGACGTAATGCGCGTCATTGACAAAATGCGCAACCAGATGTTCGAATAGTTCGGATATTCGTTTTTTTTTAAGAGGGAATATTCGAACATCATTTTTGAGCAATTTTGACAGCACTACTCATGAGGGAGCACGGAGGCATATAAGGACGAGCGAGTCTGGTAAGACCAGGCTATAGGACAATTGCGTGACAGGTATGATTTCGTTTACGGCACTTCTCATTCAATTCTATGCATCCGCAAACTGATTGATTGAGGGCCAAAATTCAATGACATCAAAGCTGTAATGTGATTGGTTATCTAGGCACACGTACGTGATCCAAGTTAGCCATTACACTTTCTCCAATGGTAAGACCCACAGACCCTCTTATTTCCCAATAATAAAACATTCTCTCATCAGGCTTACTAGAAAATTGCAGGTAGGTGCGTTTGATCAGGATCTGAACTAAACCACGCATGACAGTGGCAGGGCAGGATTGGAGGAACCTTGCTCTGCAGTGCAGTCTCAAGCACAGACTGACCTGGGACATTGATCTGTAGGATTGTGGAGTTCACTGCACCGTGTAGGTTCTGTGCCTCACAAGTGTATTCCCCAGTATTCTCATGGGTGATAGTAAAGGAAAGCACACGTGAGGCACTCACTTCTTCCACACTGCCATCCTTCTTCAAGAACCACCTGTGGTCCGTCGGAGGGTTGGCATTACTTTGACAGGTGAGGGTTAATTTATTACCAAGGCCGACTGAGCCTGTAAGAGAGACCCATGTTTCCTTAGGAGGATCTGTGGACCAGAAAGATAAGAATCAGTGTGTATTTTTCAGAACGACCACAAAAAGAGAAAAGCAGCTAAATGTGTTGGGTTAAAATCTCACACTCCACATTGAGGATGACAGTCTTGTGGCTGAGCATTGGTTTGTCCTGTCTGTTTAGCAGATGGGTGGAAACGCAGCTCACGTTCAGCTCATGATGATGGAATGATGGGAGGAAGTTCAAAATGGCAGAAACACTCTGTGTCCCATCAGCATTTAACTGTGTCCATTGTGTTATGTTGCCACCTAATGCAGGATCCCATGTTACATTTGGATAGTTACCGGGGCAAGGCACTGGAACGGTGCAAGTCAAATTCCCTGCCTCACCCTCCCTGAGTACCGGCACAATCACATGCGGCTCAGCCAAGAAGTCTATCAGGATATGGAGAGGAGAAAGAAAGGTGTTCATTTATAGAAATTAATTTACATGAACAAATAATAATGGTTGCACTTTACTTCTATATGCCATTGTTACCTTGTAATTATACAAATAAGTTCTAGGACACATTTATCAATACATTGATAAGCTGATACAATTACTAAAGACTTTTGGAAAAACAAAACTCAGACATGTAGTCTGATCAAGTTTGCAGCTTACTCTGGGAACACACAGGAAAAAAAAGGTGTCAAAATTGTAGGGCTTTAGGGTTACAAGACCTCAAAAAAAAAAAGTATCAAAGAACAGCTCGATAAGGTGTAGGAGTCACTATCAAGCACCATTTGAAAGTGCGACTTCCTTTTCTGACACATGGTCACAGCAGCACATGGTGTGAAAAGAAGCTAAGACTATTTCCTTTAGTGATCTCATTTAAAATGACATGAACTGTGCATAAAAATAAGTGTGTAGGTGTATAGAAGCCTTTTGTCAGGTTTTATGAATATGTTTTTTAAATTTGCATGCATGTTCAATATAATTTGCATGCCTCAGGTCAACATTGTGCGATAAAGGATCGTCAAAAGTGATGTATTTAAGGATGTCTTTGGAATTTATCACATATTATCATGTATTAGTGCACGATATAAGCTCTAATTATAGTTGTATATACTGTATTTATTTTTGATAGCTTGACATTTTTTAAAAAGTTTTGCTCTCTGAGCATTGTCTAATGATTTGTGAATTAATATTAATAAGATTTGTGAATTATTTTGTGAAATTTCTCTTTGATTCAATTTTTATTTATTTTTGTATCAGTAAAATGTTCCCAAATGAACCAAGAAATGATGTGGAAGCATTTTTTATCACGTACCATCAAAATGTGTGCTGTATAGAGGTACCTTAAGGTACAATTTTGACACAATTTTTCTCTCAGCTAACACAGGAAGTGTGCGTGTGACTGACGTAAAGAAAGCTTTTTGTTTTTCCATGTTACATTGAAGTAAGTTTTCAAGGAATTTCAGTGTTTGGAAAAGAGATTAAATTAGCCAATTAGCAGATGATACCACAATGTCAAAAACAGTGACGAATTGAATGAAGTTATTAAATGTACTGGAACATTTTCTGAAATCTCTGGATTAAAGATGAATACGATTAAGTCCACTGTTAACGTAAGTCCACACTCTCTTAAAGACTGTGTGTTGAAAGAAATTTGTGGTATACCAATTAAAGACAATATCACATATCTTGGGATAATGGTATGTAAAGATTTGAGTCAAAGAAGCCAGTTACATTTTGAGCCTATTATTGAGAAAATTAAAAACAGATTCAATATGTGGCTTATGAGAGATCTGTCCCTAAATGGACGTATTCTACTTTCAAAAGCAGAAGGGATCTGTGTCAGCAGATGTTCCAAATAATGTTGTTAGGGAATTAGATAAGATTCTTTATGATTTTATTTGGAGGAAGAAAGTACACTATTTACAGAAAGATATTCTAAATAATAATAATAGAGACTTTGGTGGCCTTGAAGTTTTACATTTTACAGATCTCAATAATGAGTTTAAGATAAAATGGATAATAGAATTTATTAAAAAATAAAGATAGTATATGGAATGTTTTCCCAAATTACATATTTAACTTTTGAAATGTAATTTTCCGGTTGAAAAAATCCCAGTTAAACTGGCAAACTTTCATAAGCAGGCACTGCTAGCTTGGCAATTAATATATAAACATAACTTTTTACCGCATCAATACTTTATATGGAATTACAAAGATATCTTGTACAAACAATTTTTAATAAGACTTGGCACGACAGTGGAATTCTTATTGTTAGTCAGTTGCTTAATGAACAAGGTTTACTTTTAACATATTCTGAATTTCTCAATAAATGTATTATTACTGTCAGGCCAAAAGAATATGCTATTATCTTTGATGTAATCCCAGGCAGAGTTGTATCACTATTACGAAATCCTGGATTTTATCTTTTAAACGGTGATCGTCAAACCAGTTTTTGTAGTGATACAATATTTATTGGGGATATTCATATAATGATAGATAAATGCAGTAACAAATATATTAGAGATATTTTAAAAACAAACTATTTGCCTTGTTCAACAGTGCTTTGGTCTACTAAATATGAAAATATTAACTGGAAAAGAGTATGGTCAATAACAAATAAGTTTTTTATTAATAATAAAATTAGAGAGGTATCCTGTAAAATTTTATACAGAATTTACCTTGTCAAGGAGTTACTTAAACGTTTCCATGTGAATATTGAAAACTTATGTGAATTCTGTGGCAATGCCAAAGAATCTGTGACTCATCTTTGTTTTGATTGTATATTCAAAAATGTTTTGGTTTGATGTTTCTAATTTCATTTCTAGATTGTTTGGAACATGTATACAAATTGATCTGTATGACGTAGTATTTTTCTTTGTACAAGACAATGTTGATTCCAAAAGTACGATGTGCTTCCTTGTAAAACTTTTTATTTTACTTGGAAAATATCACATTCATGTCAAAAAATGGGCTAAAGCTGAGCCAAGCTTTGAACATTTTATAAAAGAAATAAAACAATATGGTACTACATTAGATCAAATTAAAAACAAAAAAGCAAGAAAGACTGTAACGATCACCAGCTGGAGTGCCCTTGAGAGCCACCAGAGGGCACTCCACACATAAGACTATGATCATTCACAAACTACATTTCCCATAACTCACTGACCAGACTCATTGATCACATTCACCTGTACCTCATTCACTGATTGCATTCACCTGTGTCTCACCATCCTGTTAGTATCTGTCTATTTATACCATGGTCATTCATTCACTCACTGCGAAGTCTTGTTCAATGTTACACTGCAATTCTGAGCACTCTCCTGGTTTTCTTGTTTCTTGTTTTTGGATATCTTGCCCTGTTCCCTGGATTACTCTCTTGCCTCTGGTCCCTGCCTGTTTTGTTTGTTTATTTCTTTGTTTCTTTGTTTGGACTGCCTGTCTGTGTATGACCCTTGCCTGTACCTTGGATTACGCTTCTGGATTGCCCTCAAATAAAGCTGCATTTGGATCCACCTTTGAGTCTCGGAGCAGTTCGTAACAGAAGACTTCGCCGCTATGAATCCAGCAGCACAGTTAATGCGTCTCCGTCAGGGAGATCGCCCCATCGAGGACTATGTAGAGGACTTCATTGAGCTGGCACATTTGACTTCAATGGACGAGGTATGCCTCATGATATTTTTCAGAGGAGGACTATCTGAGCCGCTCAGTTCTATCCTGCCTTTGCATGATCCTAATTGCTCTCTAAAAAAAGTATATTGACATTGCATTGCAACTGAGCGGCTCTGCTTTTACAGTGGGTATAATGGAGGAGGATAGTGAAATACCCACTGCATCTGCTATGCATGTGTCTTCGGACGACATGGTCGCCATTCCAGAGTCTCGTCCTGTCACGTCAGCCGATCCAGAGACTGAGCTTCATGTCACTTCTGCCGATCCAGAGACTGAGCTTCACGTCACTTCTGTCGATCCAGAGACTGAGCTTCACGTCACTTCTGCCGATCCAGAGACTGAGCTTTACGTCACTTCTGCCGATCCAGAGACAGAGCTTCACGTCACTTCTGCCGATCCAGAGACTGAGCCTCACGTCACTTCTGCCGATCCAGAGACTGAGCCTCACGTCACTTCTGCCGATCCAGAGACAGAGCTTCACGTCACTTCTGCCGATCCAGAGACTGAGCTTCACGTCACTTCTGCCGATCTAGAGACTGAGCTTCACGTCACTTCTGCCGATCCAGAGACTGAGCTTCACGTCACTTCTGCCGATCTAGAGACTGAGCTTCACGTCACTTCTGCCGATCCAGAGACTGAGCTTTACGTCACGTCTGCCGATCCAGAGACAGAGCTTCACGTCACTTCTGCCGATCCAGAGACTGAGCCTCACGTCACTTCTGCCGATCCAGAGACTGAGCTTCACGTCACTTCTGCCGATCCAGAGACTGAGCCTCACGTCACTTCTGCCGATCCAGAGACTGAGCTTCACGTCACTTCTGCCGATCCAGAGACTGAGCTTCACGTCACTTCTGCCGATCCAGAGACTGAGCTTTACGTCACTTCTGCCGATCCAGAGTCTGAGCCTCACGTCACTTCTGCCGATCCAGAGACTGAGCCTCACGTCACTTCTGCCGATCCAGAGACTGAGCCTCACGTCACGTCTGCCCGTCAAGAGTCTCGTCCCGCCGAGCCTGAATCTGTTCCTCTTCCTCTTCCCGTGTCTGTGTCTTCGGACAAGATGGCAGACTCCACGCCGGTGTCTCTTGACAAGATGGCTTCCGACGAGCCAGTGTCTCCGTACAAGATGGCCGCCGCCGAGCCAGTGTCTCCGTACAAGATGGCCGCCGCCGAGCCAGTGTCCCCGTACAAGATGGCCGCCGCCGAGCCAGTGTCCCAGGACAAGATGGTCTTCGCCGAACCAGTGTCCCAGGACAAGATGGTCTTCGCGGAGCCGGTGTCTGTTCCTCTTCCTGAGCCGGTGTCTGTTCCTGTTCCTGTTCCTGAGCCGGTGTCTGCTCCTGTTCCTGACACGGTGTCTGTTCCTGTTCCTGAGCCGGTGTCTGTTCCTGAGCTGGTGTCTGTTCCTGAGCCGGTGTCTGTTCCTGAGCCGGTGTCTGTTCCTGAGCCGGTTCCTGTTCCTGAGCCGGTGTCTGTTTCTGAGCCGGTGTCTGTTCCTGAGCCGGTGTCTGTTCCTGAGCCGGTGTCTGTTCCTGAGCCATGGTCGCTTCCCTGGCCACCTGAAGGGTCGTCTCCGCCCTGGCCGCCTGAAGGGTCGTCTCCGCCCTGGCCACCTGAAGGGTCGTCTCCTTCCTGGACGCCTGCACAGCCTGATCCGCCCTGGTCGCCTGCACAGCCTGATCCGCCCTGGTCGTCTGCACAGCCTGATCCGCCCTGGCCTCTCAGCTTGCCGCAGTCTCCAGGTCGTTATCCGCTCCACGGGCCTGGCCCTCCATCCCGCCCCCGGGTCCGCCTCCGCTCCACCTCCCTCCGTGACAGTTTTAGGAGCGTCTGGAATCCGCTCCTTAAAGGGGGGGCTGTGTAACGATCACCAGCTGGAGTGCCCTTGAGAGCCACCAGAGGGCACTCCACACATAAGACTATGATCATTCACAAACTACATTTCCCATAACTCACTGCCCGGACTCATCATCACTTATCACTGATCACATTCACCTGTACCTCATTCACTGATTGCATTCACCTGTGTCTCACCATCCTGTTAGTATCTGTCTATTTATACCATGGTCATTCATTCACTCACCGCAAAGTCTTGTTCAATGTTACACTGCAATTCTGAGCACTCTCCTGGTTTTCTTGTTTCTTGTTTTTGGATATCTTGCCCTGTTCCCTGGATTACTCTCTTGCCTCTGGTCCCTGCCTGTTTTGTTTGTTTGTTTTTTGTTTCTTTGTTTGGACTGCCTGTCTGTGTATGACCCTTGTCTGTACCTTGGATTACGCTTCTGGATTGCCCTCAAATAAAGCTGCATTTGGATCCACCTTCGAGTCTCGGAGCAGTTCGTAACAAAGACCTATGAAGCTTTTTGTTCATTTAAATTGTTGTAATTTTATCCCTGGCATGACTTACTTTAATTTTCATATTCTTATGTTTTTTTGTTTAATACTTGTTGTGAGTTGTATTTACATGTACAATTTTAGCATATTTTTTTGCATTAATATATATATTTTTTTTTTAAAGTGACATTGTTACACCAGTAGAAGACGCCAAGGGAACGTCTTTAAAGATGCTGATTCATTCAGTTACGAACCAAGGGCAGGGATTGCCAGTATTTCAGATACAGGCCTATTTGAAATACAAAATACTATTTAATAAAATGTAATTTGTATTTAAATACATTTAAGTTTAGTATTTTATTAGGCTACTGATTTCCTGTATCAACTAGTTCAGGCCTTCGCTTTCACTCGCATGAGCTGCAGCTGTATATGTGTGATAGATATACGACTGGAAATGTAATGGTTATTTGCGTAATTGTGTATATTTTCATATGCATATTATTGTTCCCTACTTGAGTTTGTAAATTTATATTGTTCAATAACAAAAAAGCTGCTTTTGTATGTTTCTAGAGCACAGGGTGAGATAATTTTCTGCATTAAAGGGTTAGTTCACCCAAAAATGAAAATTCTGTCATTAATTGCTCACCCTCATGTCGTTCGACACACGTAAGACCTCCGTGCATCTTCGGAACACAAATGAAGATATTTTCGTTGAAATCCGATGGCTTAGAAGGCCTCCATTGACAGCAATGACATTTCCTCTCTCAAGACCCATAAAAAGTACTAAACATGTCAATACAAAGTCCATCTCACTACAGTGGTTCTACAATCATTTTATGAAGCGACGAGAATAGTTTTTGTGCGCAAAAAAACAAAACAAAATAACAACTTTATTCAACAAGTTCTTGTCTTCCGTTTTTGCCTCTGACGTGAACTCACGAAGCACCACGACGCATGCGCAAGAATATGACATAGCGCAGGCGTTCGGGCATCCAGGAAATGCACACTTTAGCACCATTTTGACCACTACGCCAAGACCTAAAGCCTGACAGCTCAGATATGGCGTATCTTCCTCTGCTTGTAAACAAAGCTCCTCGCTTCATGTGTCAGAACGCCGGCTCTATTCTCGCGCATGCGTCATGGTGCTTCGTGAGTTCACGTCAGAGGCCAAAACTAATAAAATCTGAGTTATATTAAAAAATGTCCTGGCTCTTCCAAGCTTTATAATGGCAGTGAATTGTTGGTTCGTTTATGAAGTCCATAAAAGTGCATCTATCCATCATATAACTACTCCACACGGTTCTGGGGGTTAATATTGCCCTTCTGAAGTGAAAGTTCCGCATTTGTGTAAGAAAAATATCCATATTTAAAGGTCCCATGGCATGGCATTTTTCTATTATTTTATAATGTTTCCTGAGGTGTACTTATATTGTTAGTATGACTTTCACATCATAAAATGTCATAATTTAGAAATAAAAGGCATTTTTTCAATACTGCTGTTTGCCCTGTGGCTGAATGCCCTGCTTCAAGAGGCGTGTCTGCTGTGAGACTTCAGTAAAAACGCCCACTGTTGTGATTGGCTGACATCTAGAACGATTCAGTCCGATTTGGTGAACTGATTCGGTTCACTAAAAAGAACCGGTTCAAAAGAAAGATCGTTCGCGAACCGGACATCACTAACGTACCAGAGACGGAGCTCAGCGATCGCTAACAAAGTTATTTATAGTACCTACTGAGTTATGAGAGCGCTGTCAGTCAGCGCGAGTTTATTGTGTTTGTATCTGAGAGTTCTGAATAAACACAAGTCCCAGTCACACCGAGTCCGTATTCATCATTATTACCAACTTTGTAACACATGCAATGTACCATTACAGCTGTCGAGATGAACGAGTTAAAAGTAAGTGTTGATAATAGCATTATTTTTAAAATAAAATAAAAGCGTCAGTGACGCGCGTTGAGTACACAGCGCAAACAAAGACACAATAGCAGTAATCGAATGTAATCCAGTTTATTGTGGGGCTAGGCTGGCTAGCCCGAATATGCTCACGCTTAACTTACCCCCCTTCTGCTTAATCTCACGCCGCGTTTGGTGCCTCCGCTGTGGGCCAGATGCAGTACTGGGGGTCGGGGATATTGAAGGCCAACGGCCAGTGCAGCCCGAGCTTCGGCGTGTGTGAGGCCGATGTTGAGCAGAAACTCACGACTGTATGCACATTTTAGAACCGGTAGACGCGACGAGGACGTACAAAAACACTGACTCACAAGATAGAAAACACCGTTCTGTCTGGAGAGAGAGAAGCCGCATTGTGTGCACGAATAATAAATAATTAGCTACACATCAGAAATTACTGATCACAGATCAGAAGGAACTGAAAAAAGACTTCTGTTTTCATTTGTACATCCAAACACTGAGAAACTGCCAGCATTCACACTTTCACAAGGAATGATCTCTCGAGCGTTTGCATGGGCGGAGGAAAGGGAGGTAACCGTTCCTGCTTGGACGTCAAAACAGGAGACTTCAGGATTGGCTCGTCTGGCCTGTCATTTTCTCAAAGGCAGAGAGAGACAGCCAGAACTCGGGTTTACACCGATCAACATTTCTATCCACTTGGGGACAATATTCAGGCTAGGGGAACTCATATTAATGTTGAAAAACCTCATAAAATGAAAATTTCATGCCATGGGACCTTTAAAACTTTATAGACTAAAATAACTAACTTCCGGTGGAAAGCCTTTGCAATTCAACCTACGGCGAAAGAGTAACCCCTGACGTGATGTCTAGAAGCATCGTAAGCTTTGACGCCTCTCGCGGATAGTGCTCGGCAACAAACTCAAGCCCCTCTTCTCTTATATAGAAATCCTCCACCATTTCTCTTTAAAAATTCTCGTTTAAGACTCTAATTCATGACCGTGTTTTGTTTTGCTCTATCCTCTGTGCTTCTGCGTTCATCAATACACATGCGTCAAGGGTTACTCTTTGCCCGTAAGTCGACCTGCATACCGTTGACCGCCGGAAGCGATTTATTTTAGTCTATAAAGTTTTAAATATGGATATTTTTCTTACACAGACGCTTCAGAAGGCCTCTATTACCCCCCGGAGCCGTGTGGAGCAGTTATATGATGGATAGATGCACTTTTATTGACTTCTTATACGAGGCAACAATTCACCACCATTATAATTCTTGGATTAGCCAGGACTTTTTTAATATAACTCTGATTGTATTCATCTGAAAGAAGAATGTCATATACACCTAGGATGACTAATTTTCATTTTTGGGTGAACTATCCCTTTAATGTTAATCAAACAAAATAACACGAGAAAATCACTCTCTCCTCTTGACTGAATCACTTTTGTAGCTTTAATAAATATCAGTGAGTATTTAATTTATACAGTGGAGACGCAGTGTTTTATTTTACATATAGGCCTAATTACTTTATTTAATTTCTGTAGTATTTTTTATTTATTTATTTATTTTACATTTGTTAGGTAGACCTACCTGAAACACATAGCACTCTTTATTTAATGTTTTATTGTTCTATTGTATTTATTTGTCCTATTGCTTGTCATTTGTTTCTTAGTTTTTATTTTATTACTGACCATTTACTGACATTCTTCAATAATTGCTTGAGAACTTTTTACTTACATTAGTTAGCCTAGTATTAGTTTTTTCTGTGTTATTGAACATGAAAATAGTGACGATAATTTTGGTATCGTAACAACCATATTTCAAGAAAAAACACTATATAATGATAAAAGATTTCTCATATCATGATATACGATTTTGGCCATATCGTCCATCCGTTTTCCTTGATAGCAGGAAAAGTTCCCCCAGTTTTACACGTGATTTATTTATAGTATTTCACTGAATGAATTCATGTGTTGTGTATTTCCAATTTTTTTTTTCACACACAGTATTTGGTATTTTATGTTGATATATTTCAACTAAGGTATTTTGTATTCTTATTTTAAATATATTTTATGTATTTTTGCTGAAGGGACTGAGTGAACAACACTGATAATTCAGGAACGGAAAACAACAAAAGAATCACAAAATGAGTGGCAATGTTTGAAAATGTAAATTGCTCAATATTAACCTGTTTATTGAACTAGTTTAGCAACTAATATCTGCCCCTTCATAACATTCTTCAAAGATTTGATGCCACAAACCTCTTAAACTGAACAGTAATGTCTTTGATTAATATTGAAACATTTGCACTCCCTTACCTGACACATGTATCTGCACAGCTTTTGTTTCAGTCACACTATAGTCTTTAGTATAAAATTTGAAGAAGTAGCGATCTGAATGCTGGCTGGTGAGATTCATCATGACAGAGGTGCAGTTTTTCATCCGTAAATCCCCCACCACCTTCATCAGAGGCTCCATCTGACGGTGAGCGTCTGTAAAGTTATCTGTGTCATATAATGGCCACAGAGATCCTCGTCTCCATGTTACTACTGGTGAACTGTCAAGAAATTTTTCTTTATCCTTTGCAATTGTAAAAACACAGGGAATCAAAAGGCAGGAGCCGCTGGTGGCGTTTAGGATTTTAGGGACCGTTGCTTTCATGCTTGACTGACAACAGGCAGCTGGAATACAAATGTGCAATAATGAAATATAATAAACATATATAGGCCTATATGTGACCCTGGACCACAAAACCAGTCATAAGGGTCTTTTTTTTTTTTTTTTTATTGAGATCTATACATCATCTGAATAAATAATCTTTCAATTGGTTTGTCAGGATAGGACAATATTTGGCCAAGATACAACAGATCTTGAATCTGACAGTGCAAAAAGTCTAAATATTGAGAAAATCGCCCAAATGAAGTCCTTAGCAATGCATATTACTACTAATAATACATTTTTGATAAATTTACAGTAGGAAATGTACAACATCTTGGAACTTCATGGAACATGATCATTACTTAATATCATAATGGAATTTTTTTTGTTGACATAAAAGAAAAAATTGATATTTGACCCATATAATGTATTGTTGGCTATTGCAATAAATATATCTGCCCATGCGACTTATGACTGGTTTTGTGGTCCAGGGTCACATATACACATTATCCCTCAAAAACATTTTGACAATTAAGCCACAAATAACAATTTATAGGCAACATGTCTTTGCATTATATAGGCTATACACATTTATGTGAAAGAAAATAGCACAACACACTTTTCAGTCAAAGTATTTCACTCAATAAGGCTTGTTAGGTTTCAAAATGAACTTTCTGGTTGTTCGACTTTATAGTACACCTCATACACTCTAAGAAATAATGGTTTTGCATATTTGTTTCAATGAAGAACCTTTTAGGAACCTTTATTTTTAGGAGTGAGTGCATAAAGTGGCTCTGAAAGTGAAGTTACTTCTGAGAAAAGCTCTTGTATATTTGTTAATGCAATGAATATAAGACATAAGTATAACATGAGTGTCCAAAAGTGTTAAAAATACTTTTTGGGGTCATTGTTAATTCACTTGTATTCTTAACGATAACGCAAAAGAAAAAGGAAAAAAGACCAACCTGATAGAATGGAGCTGAATAGAAGAAAATCTGCAACAAGCATTCTGAGAATCACCTGTAGAAATAATGAAGATTAAATGAACAGTTTATAAGCATCTATTTTATAGTCATTTGTCTTGACAGGTGTAATTACAATTAAACAGTTTCTAAAACAAATTTGATAGTTTACCTTAAATAAAGTCTACAGCGCCCCAAACAAGAGTGACCTTTACTTCAGTTGTGGTGAAGTCACAGTGTATCTCTAGGAAACCACTCAGAACATGAATATAAACCTGCAATGAACTCGTATTACCACAAATAGAATCAAATTTTAACACGGATGGAATCAATGAGAAGATCTGACTGAGATATATTTGACAACGCCTTCGATGCAAAAAGCAGAAGTTATTTCTCATTTATTTATTAACCTATTTAATCATTTTATACCATTAAATATATGCATTTTAATGTGTTTAAAGGACTTAATATGTGCATAAAATCAAGAGTTCCCATCTAAAGAAACGTGTTTGTGAATAATTAAAAACTAAAAATGATTGCAAAAACACACACACAAAAATACTGCCGTGGTCCTAACATGCATTAGCGCACACATTGAGAGTTTATCACACTTTCTTTTCTTGCTTTGCTGCTAAAGCATGACTGCATTGTGCATTGATGCAACCAAGATCATTTTGTGAAGATAAAAATAAATGGAATGTTATTTTTGTTTACTTCGAACCATATATCAGATACATTTATTGTGGAGGAAAAATTCAATCATAGAAGAAATATTCAATATTCATTTAATATTCATGTGTTTATTTCTGTGTTCATATACTTAAAAGAACATTGTGTTATGTTTGCTATGCTGGAATAGTGTGGATATTCTGCAAAAGATCTCCTTTAGTGTTCCACAGAAGAAATAGTCATACTGGTTTTGGAATGACATGAGGGTGAGTAAATCCATTTATAAATGAATTAAACTTAACAATACATTTTCATTTTTGAGAGTAATAACCTTCTGCATCAACCCAGAGAAAGTGACCAGCGTTTACTATATATCAGATGCGGCGAGAGGTGACAACAAATTCCCAACGCTAAACTGATCACGCGTTATATTTCTGACGCGCTTCAAGCTCGGCGGGGAGATCGATGAGGCGCACCGGGAAGATGCGGGGGACTTAGTTAAGTTTTTTTGCGCTTTATTTGGTAATATTTCAAATTAATATGAATAAAATAGTTTTAGTAATACATTTTGGTGCCCCTATGGATGAGTGGCGCCCCTAGCATTCGCCTACTCCGCCTATGCCACGGGCCGGCCCTGCGAAGACGAGACGATGACGAGACTGTACCAATGTCCAAAAATGCTCACGAAGTAAGATAAACGCTATTGGCTATTTAAAAAACCTTTCGTTATGTCCCGCCCCGACTTCCTGTAACAAAACGAACGTCAACACATCGAGGAAAACTGGATCGTCAAGCCAATTCAAGGGTAGTCCATGGATTTTTTTTTTAAACTATAGGTTAATATATGCGTCTTCATGCGACTATAGTTTATTTTTTATTTTTTTTAAGTTCTGTCTACATTTAGCAAACTAAGTCCAATCAAATCAGTTTTCTTTCTGTTTCAGAGCAGGAAAAGTTGAATTTCTTAGTCAAATTCAGAATTATGAGTGATATAGTAGTTATTTGGTGTTATTTGGCAAAATAAGGAAATGGTTGCTTTTTAGTCATAGGCTACCCTACAGTCACTGATCCATATAGACCTAAATGATAATATAATTTAGATCGTTAGTTATTGTTTTGTTTTGTTTATTTAAAAAAAAAAGTCAAATTTGTGAACAAATTGACATTTCTACTATGTTTGTGTGATGTGGTTTTACACCACATGGTGGCAGCATGTGATCAATGTAGCAAAAGTGGCATTTTTTCAAAGAGTGGATTCAAAATTTGTTATAACTTTTCTGTTATAAAACTGTTAAACTTTGGAATCTCGTGGATAATAATATGTATATGCTTATATCTAATCTTCCACCCCAAACCACCACAACCGCAGACACGGATCAGGCATAACATTATGACAGGTGAAGTGAATGGAGATGGTGGTCTAGTGGGTTAAACCATGGAACTGATATGCAGAAGGTTCAAGGTTCAATCCCAGCGGTTACCACCAGTGTGTCCTTGAGCAAGGCACTTTACTCCATGTTGCTCCAGGGGGATTGTCCCTGTAATAAGGGCACTGTAAATCGCTTTGGATAAAAGCATCTGCCAAATATGTAAATGTATGAATAACACTGATTAACTCTTCATCACGGCACCTGTTAGTGAGTGGGATATATTAGGCAGCAAGTGAACATTTTGTCCTCAAAGTAAGTTGATGTGTTAGAAACAGGAAAAATGGGCAAGCGTAAGGATTTGAGCGAGTTTGGCAAAGGCCAAACTGTGATGACCAGATGACTGGGTCAGAGCATTCCTGAAACTGCAGCTCTTGTGGGGTGTTCCTGGTCCGCAGTGGTCAGTATCTATCAAAAGTGGTGCAAGGAAGGAACAGTGGTGAACTGGAGACATGGTCATGGGTGGCCGAGGCTCATTGATGCACATGGGGAGCAAAGGCTGGCCCGTGTGGTCCGATCAAACAGACGAGCTACTGTAGCTCAAATTGCTCAAGAAGTTAATGCTGGTTCTGATAGAAAGGTGTCAGAATACACAGTGCATCGCAGTTTGTTGTGTATGGGACTATATAGCCGCAGACCAGTCAGGGTGCCCATGCTGACCCCTGTCCACCGAGTTTGAGGTGTTGACTTGGCCTCCAAATTCCCCAGATCTCGATCCAACGAGCATCTGTGGGATGTGCTGAACAAACAAGTCCGATCCATGGAGGGCCCACCTCACAACTTACAGGACTTAAAGGATCTGCTGCTAACATCTTGGTGCCAGATCCCACAGCATATCTTCAGGGGTCTAGTGGAGTCCATGCCTTGAAGGGTCAGGCCTGTTTTGGCAGCAAAAGAGGGACCAACAAAATATAAGGGTCATAATTTTATGCCTGATCGTGTATGTATAAATAATGGCAATGCTTCCTTAGCTAATGATTTAAATATATTGTATTCACAATTTGAGGTTGGCAATATTAGTACAAAATTTGGTCAGACCTTATATTTGTTCCTCTCTCCCCAGTGGTCTGGACCGTTTGCAGTTTGCATAGTTTGCATAGGCCTAATAGGTACAGATGATGCTGTTAACCACATTTACACACAGCTCTTTCACATCTGGATCAGAGGAAATTTGCATGAGGACACTGGATGAGTCTGTATATGCATGTGACAAATAATGTGACCTTGAACTTTGAGCCTATGTTTGTTTGCTCCTCAAAACAAAGCTTGCATTGTTCTCTTTGTATTAGTGTATTCTGGACATTGCTTCATTGATTTCGCCTCGCTCCAGCTGGTACAGTGGCCACAGCTTTGATTAGTGCTCCTCTCTTAATAACAGTTAGTGGAATTGCGTTTAATGTAAGGTAAGACTACATCTGTGTTATATGTTGTGTATATTATAACCCTTATTAAAAGCAAACATTTAAAAAGAGTACTTATTAGGAAAATAATATGTTTTAAAATAATATACTTAAGCACAAATGAAATGCAATGTTTTCAGGCACTTAATTAAATGTATTGTAGTTTAAATTTATATTAAATCTAATCAGCTACACTTAAGTACATCTTATATGTAATTTCATTACTTCTGTCGTCTTTGAAATAAAGTTAAACTGTGCCGTTTGTACTGACAAAAATGAATATGTTATACATTTAAATATATATATATATATTTCTATAGAAACTTGTCGTGTATTTAAATATATTTGTAATTACACTTTTGAAATGACAATTCCATATATTAACGTTATATGTAATTTCAATTAAAACACTACAGTTAAAATTATAGTCAAGCACTTTACATGCACTTTAGTAAATAAGTGTACTTCTTTAAAGAATGACAAAAGATTATTAAAACAATGATTTAAAATGCTCTTAAAAGTAAAACTTTGACATTATTACAAGTGCATGTCTTAAGAAACAGTCATGAAAGCGTACTCTCTTTAAGTACACTTAAGTGGCCTTTTATTTCATTAGTATTGTATTATCTGTTTAAAAAAAACATACTTTTAAGATTTGAAGTACAGTACAAGTGCATATTCAGCACACTTCTTTTTCACAAGGGACTACTACTACTACTCATAACTCTCATTGAACAGATTGGCAAAACATTACAGCAGCAAACAGGGAGAATGTGCTCTTAGATTGCTGTTTACAAAAAAGGTTGATAGGGTACACTACAAAGGCAAAATGCAGTAAACACACAAACTGCACCAGATCCAGTGTAAAATAGGTACTGTATTTTATGTAAAATATTCTGTAATTTTTATAATCTTGTTGTGGCTCTTTCAGAGAATGTCAGCGAGAGAGGGACTGAGGGCAGACTCGACCCACTTCACTTTAAGGGGAGCACCATTTCTGATCCTGGGAGGCTCCATTCATTACTTCCGGGTCCCCAGGGCATACTGGAGAGACCGGCTGCTGAAACTGAAGGCCTGTGGTCTCAATACTCTAACCACGTAAGACCATGACGGGGGTTCAAGGAGAGTCTTTTTCCCCTCTCAAAATCATCTTGAAGAGTCTTATTCGTTCTGTCTGTCAGGTATGTGCCATGGAATCTACATGAACCAGAAAGAGGAGTTTATCAGTTTCAGGAGCAGCTGGATATGGAGTAAGATGTTCTATTTATTTTTTGGTTTGTGTGTGTCAATTACACTGTTGACCCCTCCCTTACACCTTAACCCATGCTTAACTTAACCATACTAAAAAGCAACCATTTCCCATAAACATTTTGATCATACATGACTTGTAAGTTTTATCCCGCTTTCAATATAAGTTTTTTTTTTTTTCCGGGGGGTTGAAAACCCTCACAGCCTTGTATGAACCACAGTGAGGCTTGCCTCAGCAATGAATATTTCATGTTCTATTTTCACCACTGTACTCAATTTATCAAACACTTTTGCTTTTTTAAAGGGCGTACATTCGTCTCGCAGGGGAATTGGGCCTCTGGGTGATTCTGCGTCCAGGGCCATATATATGTGCTGAGTGGGATTTGGGTGGGTTACCAAGGTTAGTGCATCACTTGTGTTATGAAAATTATAATTTTTTTGTGGTGAATGTGTGTGCAGCTTTTCTTGTTTGCTTTAGTCTCTGGTACTGTTCGCGTGCTGGTCAAATTATTATTTTTTTATTTTAATGAAGTGATTATTCTACTTTAGTTTGATTATATTTCTTATTTAATATTTTTGGGGGATTTTATGGTACTAAATTATAGTTTTGCAGTAACTAATCCATTTATACATTTTTTGAGTATGGACCTGAAAATTAAATTTCCAACTTAAACGTTTATAAATCTTGATTCTTTGGAGCACACTCTTTTTAAAGATGAAAAATGGCAGATTACAAAAAAAAGGGAACTTTAAAAAAGTTTTTATGAAAATTGCACAAAAATATAATTTAAAGGGGTCATGAACTGGCTTTTTTTTTGTCAACTTATGTTTTTACATTCAAAAACATCATAATGAATAAGTAATAGGCTATTTTCTACCCTGGTTTTGAGCCTCTCTCCTGGAACGCTCAGTTTTTATGGGCGTGTCGCATTGAAGACTTGGAAGTGAATGCCCACAGCTATGACTGGATAACGGTTTTGCATATTATAATGAGTTTCGACTTCCCTGTCAGTACGCTTGGGGAATTGTTTTGAAAACTTTCAATGTGGAAAAATAGCAACCGGAATGATTCGTCCATACATACATGTTCAGCAGAACAAAGAAACTCATACAGGTTTGGAACATCATGAGGGTGAGTAAATGAATTTTCACTTTTGGGTGAACTATCCCTTAACAAGGAAGTTTTTAGCTCTGAAACTTACAGGATATTCTTATATTAAGATGACCTTGTATATATCAAAAGCTCAAGGAAAAGTTGATTTCTCAAAATATATATTTGCCAAAACACATTTTACTCTAAAACTGTGCCATAAATCTAAACAAGCTGTGTTCCAAATTTGAGGTTGATATCTCAAAAAATGAGCTGTCAGTAAGAATTTGTTTGTGCACAGTACCAAACATTTCCAATAGATGAAATTAATCTCCCATTCTCTAATGCGGTCACAGCCACGAACAATACAAAGTTTGACTATTCTTTTCAGGACCATTAAACGTTTTTGAATCATGTCCATGATTTTATTTTTTTTGTTCACACAGCAAGTGCCAAAACCTTTATTAAGTTTCGTACCATTCCTATGAAGTCAATTTAATTTATTTAAATGTTTTCCGATTTTACACCGAACAGCACCAGAGGGTTAATATCACAGGTTTGCGTTAGTAATATATATATATATTTTTTACCTTGTTTTAATTAGCTGGCTGCTGCAAGATAAGAAAATGAAATTAAGAACGACCTACTCTGGTTTCACAAGTGCTGTGAACTCGTACTTTGATAATCTGATTCCAAGAATCACTCCCCTCCAGGTGACGTTTTATTTTTACCTGTTTTTATTTGTTTAAAATTATTGAATAAATTATAATTGTTAATTATTATATTTAAACTGCTTCGATTGCTCTCCCTGCAGTTTAAGAATGGAGGCCCTATTATTGCTGTCCAAGTAGAGAATGAATATGGTTCATATGCAAAGGATGAGCAATACCTGTCGTTCATCAAAGAGGTATGGAATGAAATGAAATCATTATCTTTTACTCTGCAATTTGGTAATCCATTTCTTTTATACATACACAGTTTGTCTCAAAATCAACAGGCATTACTGTCCCGGGGAATCTCGGAGCTTCTTCTAACATCAGACAACCACGAAGGGTTAAAATGTGGAGGGGTGGATGGAGGTAACGCTTATATATCCATTCATTTATTAAATGTTCCCACTGCTACAGTTACAATGTTATAATAGTATTTTGCACATGTGGAATCATTTCAATTGTTCAATAGTTTGGGGTCAGAGAGATTTAATGTTCTTGACAGAAGTCTTTTATGCTCACCAAGACTGCATTTATTTGATCAAAAATACTATCAAATAAAATGTTTTCTATTTTAAAATGTATTCATGTGATGTTAAAGCTGAATTTTCAGCATCATTACTCCAGTCTTCAGTGTCAGATGATCCTTCAGAAATCATTCTATTATGCTGATTTGCTGATTGAAACATTTCTAATTACTATCAAAGTTGAAAACAGTTGTGCTGCTTAATTATTTTGTGGAAACCCGTATTAGATTTTTTTTTCAATATCTTTGGTGAATATAAAGTTCAAAAGAACAGCGTTTATTTGAAATTATATGTTTTGTAACGACGTAAAAGTAAAATTTTGATAAATTTAATGCATCCTTGCTGATTAATTGATTTTTTTAAAAATCTTACTGACCCCAAACTTTGAACGGTAGGTAAGTAAATTCTTCCCCCACAGATCAAATTATATTGTTTTCGCTTCTTCTAAAAGTCTTGCAGACCGTGAACCTGCAGAGACTGTCATTTGGTGATGTACAGCATTTAGCAGAATTGCAGGTCAGTAATTTACCATTTACTTTGTTAAATGGCCATATCTGCATTTAAATCTGCTATATTTCTTACAACTTAAGTAAAACCTATACTTTCTGAAGATGATATATGATAAACTGTAAATACCTACAAATCTGCAGCAACATTTATAAAACTCACCTACAACATAGGCAGCACAAAAGAGATGTCTGTGAGAGCATTTTCTGTGCTGCAGCCAAAGAAGCCGCTGATGGTGATGGAGTATTGGTCTGGGTGGTTCGACGTCTGGGGAGAACCTCATCATGTTTTCCCTGCGCAAGGTAAAGGATCTGCCTCATCAAGTGGACATGGACACAGACGGTCTACCAAGGCAGAGAGAACAAACCACCTAGAATGGGCACTGACTTTAAAGGGGACCTATTATATATTTCGGATATACAGGGAGTGCAGAATTATTAGGCAAATGAGTATTTTGACCACATCATCCTCGTTATGCATGTTGTCTTACTCCAAGCTGTATAGGCTGGAAAGCCTACTACCAATTAAGCATATTAGGTGATGTGCATCTCTGTAATGAGAAGGGGTGTGGTCTAATGACATCAACACCCTATATCAGGTGTGCATAATTATTAGGCAACTTCCTTTCCTTTGGCAAAATGGGTCAAAAGAAGGACTTGACAGGCTCAGAAAAGTCAAAAATAGTGAGATATATTGCAGAGGGATGCAGCAGTCTTAAAATAGCCAAGCTTCTGAAGCGTGATCATCGAACAATCAAGCGTTTCATTCAAAATAGTCAACAGGGTCGCAAGAAGCATGTGGAAAAACCAAGGCGCAAAATAACTGCCCGTGAACTGAGAAAAGTCAAGCGTGCAGCTGCCAAGATGCCACTTGCCACCAGTTTGGCCATATTTCAGAGCTGCAACATCACTGGAGTGCCCAAAAGCACAAGGTGTGCAATACTCAGAGACATGGCCAAGGTAAGAAAGGCAGAAAGTCGACCACCACTGAACAAGACACACAAGCTGAAACGTCAAGACTGGGCCAAGAAATATCTCAAGACTGATTTTTCTAAAGTTTTATGGACTGATGAAATGAGAGTGAGTCTTGATGGGCCAGATGGATGGGCCCGTGGCTGGATTGGTAAAGGGCAGAGAGCTCCAGTCCGACTCAGACGCCAGCAAGGTGGAGGTGGAGTACTGGTTTGGGCTGGTATCATCAAAGATGAGCTTGTGGGGCCTTTTCGGGTTGAGGATGGAGTCAAGCTCAACTCCCAGTCCTACTGCCAGTTTCTGGAAGACACCTTCTTCAAGCAGTGGTACAGGAAGAAGTCTGCATCCTTCAAGAAAAACATGATTTTCATGCAGGACAATGCTCCATCACACGCGTCCAAGTACTCCACAGCGTGGCTGGCAAGAAAGGGTATAAAAAAAGAAAATCTAATGATATGGCCTCCTTGTTCACCTGATCTGAACCCCATTGAGAACCTGTGGTCCATCATCAAATGTGCGATTTACAAGGAGGGAAAACAGTACACCTCTCTGAACAGTGTCTGGGAGGCTGTGGTTGCTGCTGCACGCAATGTTGATGGTGAACAGATCAAAACACTGACAGAATCCATGGATGGCAGGCTTTTGAGTGTCCTTGCAAAGAAAGGTGGCTATATTGTTCACTGATTTGTTTTTGTTTGGTTTTTGAATGTCAGAAATGTATATTTGTGAATGTTGAGATGTTATATTGGTTTCACTGGTAAAAATAAATAATTGAAATGGGTATAAATTTGTTTTTTGTTAAGTTGCCTAATAATTATGCACAGTAATAGTCACCTGCACACACAGATATCCCCCTAAAATAGCTAAAACTAAAAACTACCTCCAAAAATATTCAGCTTTGATATTAATGAGTTTTTTGTGTTCATTGACAACATGGTTGTTGTTTAATTATTAATGTTGTAAAATTAATCCTCAAAAATACAACTTGCCTAATAATTCTGCACTCCCTGTATTGCGGTATATCTAAATCTCAAATTGCGCGACTTCAGCTCTTTCAAAATGCTGCTGCCAGACTGCTTTTAAAGTGTCGTAAACATGAACACATCACTCCGATTCTTAGATCCCTTCACTGGTTGCCGATTTGTCAGAGAATAGACTTCTCCTCTTCGTTTATAAATCCCTACATAACAAAGCTCCTGTATATTTATCTAAACTCCTTCACTCCTATACTCCACCCAGAAGCCTCCGTTCTTGTGATCAGGCTTTGTTGGTCGTTCCACGCGCTAGACTAAAACGTAGAGGTGAGCGTGCATTTGCGGTGGCAGGGCCACGACTTTGGAATACCCTGCCTTTAGAGATTAGGCTGGCCCCTTCCTTGTCTATTTTTAAGCCCTGCTTAAAACTTTTTTATTTTCCTTAGTGTACTGATTACCGTGATATGTTAAACTTTTCTATAGGTGGTTTTTATATTTTTACGTGGTTTATTTATATGTATGTGTGATATTCTTGCTCTTCTGTAAAGCACTATGGTCAGCCTGGGGGCTGTTGGAAATGTGCTATACAAATAAAATTTAACTTGAACTTGAACTATTATGCCCCTTTTTACAAGATGTAATATAAGTCTCAGGTGTCCCCAGAATGTGTCTGTGAGGTTTCATACACCACAGATAATTTGTTATTCCTAGTAAATGCTCAGTTTTGAGTGGAAAGGAAAAAACATGCCGTTTTCGTGCATGTATCTTTAAATGCAAATGAGCTGCTGCTCCACACCCCGCTTTTCAGAAGAGGGTGGAGCCTGTACAGCTCTTGCCTCAGATACTCTACCAAAAACTAAAACATCTGTTTGATTTTTATTATTATCTCGTGATCAGCGCTCGAAGTGGGGCGGTACTTACCGGCACTTCTACATTTTCTACATTGTATTGTAGGACTCTTGTACTTTTCCCTGCTACTTCTAGTTTTTATGACGAATCAATTGTCTGTGCAATATGACTGTGACTCAAGCCCAATTGTTTAATTAAGTGGCGCGCGATTCACTGTAGGTGCATTCACCAGCGCCCTCCAAAAGTGTTAAGATTTGCACTAGCCGTTCCTATGCGACGCTGATGATAAAATGTACGACCCATTTGAATTCTATTGAGAATGTAGTAAAACACTATGGAGAAAGTCGAACATGATCTAAAACAGCCACTAAAATGACTGATGAAAAGAGCTTTTTCATCCTGCAAGCTTTTTAAACTGATGATGACCACATTTACTAGAATTGATCACGTTCTGTTGTATTTATTGTGGTAAATTTTGACTAGTTGTAGAATTTATAATATATAATCAGTTAAGGGAGTAGATTTTTCACTATAGATGTATTTTACACATGTGGCATGTTGTAGCTTTAGTTTCATGAGTTTGTGTGCCCATATAATCTTGGTAAAAGTGGTAAACGGATTTGGCGTGCTGTCTGCTATAGAGGGGCTCGGAGAGGATATTCTACCCGAGCTCCGATTGCCCCCCTATAACAGGAAAAATTGTTCAAAAGGGAGGAGCCGGGGAGGAGGAGGGATGCTGCAAGAACTAACAATGGGAAGAGGTAAGCTGCTGGTTTTATACCTTGGAATTAATTGGAAGATTAGATGGGCGTACTTCCTCACGAAATTACGTTTAGTAACTTCACTTCATGAGTTTGTGTGCCCATATAATCTTGGTAAAAGTGGTAAACGGATTTGGCGTGCTGTCTGCTATAGAGGGGCTCGGAGAGGATATTCTACCCGAGCTCCGATTGCCCCCCAAAAACATAAATGCATAAATAGACAGCAAGCAAGAATGATGGGAATTGGAACAGCTCATGATTACTTAAGGAATCTGCATAAATATTTAAATAGTCTATAAGACCCCCCCAAAATTGGAGAACAGAAGGAATGGGAGACTGCACGGCAGCAGCAGGATTTAAGTAGGCAGGTCACTGCTGTGGCGGTTTTAAAACAGGTGAGGTACTGTGGTGGCAGCATGGATTGAGTGGGGCACTGCAGTATCAGTATCAAATTGGTGGAGAACTGCAGTGCAATACCAGGCGGAGCACTGCAGTAGTATCAAATTGGCGGGGCATGGCAGCAGCATCAAACTGGCGGAGCACTGCAGCGGCAGAATCAAATTGGCAGAGTCTCAAATTGGCCGGCACTGCAGCGGCAGTCTCAAGCGAAGCACTGCAGCGGCAGTATCAAGTGAAGCCAAACACTGCAGCGGCAGTCTCAAATTGGCGGGCACTGCAGCAGCAGCAGTACCAAGTAAAGCCAAACACTGCAGCGGCAGTCTCAAATTGGCAGGCACTGCAGCAGCAGCATCAAGTAAAGCCAAACACTGCAGCGGCAGTCTCAAATTGGCGGGCACTGCAGCAGCAGTATCAAGTAAAGCCAAACACTGCAGCGGCAGTCTCGAATTGGCGGGCACTGCAGCAGCATCAAGTAAAGACAAACACTGCAGCAGCAGTCTCAAATTGGCAGGCCCTGCAGCAGCAGTATCAAGTAAATCCAAACACTGCAGCGGCAGTCTCGAATTGGCGGGCACTGCAGCAGCAGTATCAAGTAAAGCCAAACACTGCAGCGGCAGTCTCAAATTGGCAGGCATTGCAGCAGCAGTATCAAGTAAAGCCAAACACTGCAGCGGCAGTCTCAAATTGGCGGGCACTGCATTGTCAGTATCAAGCAAAGCATTGCAGCGGCAGTGTCAAATTGGTGGAGCACTGCAGCGGCAGCATCAAGCAGAGCACTACAGTATCAAGCGAAACACTGCAGCATCGAGTGAAAACCCTGCAGCAGCGGTATCAAGTAAAGCCCAAACACTGCAGCGGCAGTCTCAAATTGGCGGGCACTGCAGCGGCAGAATCAAGCAAAGCATTGCAGCATCAGTATCAAATTGGCGGAGCACTGCAGCATCAAGCGGAGCAGGGCAGCGTCAAGCGGAGCACTGCAGCAGCGGTATCAAGTAAAGCAAAACCCTGCAGCGGCAGTCTCAAATTGGCGGGCACTGCAGCGGCAGAATCAAGCAAAGCATTGCAGCATCAGTATCAAATTGGCGGATGACTGCAGCGGCAGCATCAAGCGGAGCAGGGTAGCATCAAGCGGAGTACGGCAGCCTCAAGCAAAACACTGCAGCGTCAGCATCAAGTAAACCACTGCAGCATCAAGCAGAGCACTGCAGCATCGAGCGGAGCACTGCAGCATCAAGCGGAGCACTGCAGCATCAAGCGAAAACCCTGCAGCAGCTGTATCAAGTAAAGCAAAACCCTGCAGCATCAAATTAGCGGAGCACTGCAGCAGCGGTATCAATTGGTGGAGTACTGCAGCGGCAGTATCAAATTGGCGGAGCACTGCAGCACCAAGCGGAGCACTGCAGCCTCAAGCAAAGCACAACACTGCAGCAGCGGTATCAAATTGGTTGAGTACTGCAGCAGCAGTATCAAATTTGCGAGGCACTGCAGCAGCAGTATCAAATTGGTGGAGCACCGCGGCAGCAGTATCAAATGGTGGAGCACTGCAGCGGCAGTATCAAATTGGTGGAGCACTGCGGCAGCAGTATCAAATGGTGGAGCACTGCAGCGGCAGTATCAAATTGGTGGAGCACTGCGGTAGCAGTATCAAATGGTGGAGCACTGCGGTAGCAGTATCAAATGGTGGAGCACTGCAGCACCAAGCGGAGCACTGCAGCCTCAAGCGGAGCACTGCAGCCTCAAGCGGAGCACAACACTGCAGCAGCGGTATCAAATTGGTGTAGCACTGCAGCGGCAGTATCAAGTAAAGCCAAACACTACAGCAGCAGTATCAAATTGGTGGAGCACTGCAACGGCAGTATCAAAAGGTGGAGCACTGCAGCGTCAGTATCAAATGGTGGAGCACTGCAGCGGCAATATCAAATTTGCGAGGCACTGCAGCAGCAGTATCAAATGGTGGAGCACTGCAGCGGCAATATCAAATTTGTGAGGCACTGCGGCAGCAGTATCAAATTGGTGGAGCACTGCAACGGCAGTATCAAATTGGTGGAGCACTGCAGCAGTATCAAAAGGTGGAGCACTGCAGCGGCAGTATCAAATGGTGGAGCACTGCAGCGGCAATATCAAATTTGCGAGGCACTGCAGCAGCAGTATCAAATGGTGGAACACTGCAGCGGCAATATCAAATTTGTGAGGCACTGCGGCAGCAGTATCAAATTGGTGGAGCACTGCAGCGGCAATATCAAAATTGTGAGGCACTGCGGCAGCAGTATCAAATGGTGGAGCCCTGCAGCGGCAGTATCAAAATAAAGCCAAACCCTGCAGCAGCACTGCGTCGGCAGCATCGAATCCAGCGAGGTTTGCAGGCATCGGTTGGATTGAGTTTCGTGGGGAAACCATCTTAAGAGTAGAGAGTTAGGTGGCTTGTTTGATGGGGCTGAGGTCGAAACGAATGCAAGTTTGAAAGGCATCTGAGGACCACCAACCCAGAAGTTTAATTTGATGGTCTGGCAGTCCTTTTGGCTGCGATGGTGGCTGCTCCTATGTGGAAGGAGTGAGATGAATACAAGTGAGCTTGGATACCAGAGTGGGTGAGGATGTGCTTAAGCTTTTTATGAAACCAATGCCTGATGACAGGAAGGTTGTTCTCATCAATGAACAGCGGGTCGAGCTGAGAAGAGATCTGAACCTCCCTGTGTGCAAGGGAGAAAGAAAGATATTGATATGGCTGAATGGGTGTCAGGAGATTGAAGATATGGATGAAATGGCCGTTTTTAAAATGATCAGTTTTGCTGCATTGATGAGGAAACGGATGGTGTCCTCGTTTAAAACTTGGAGATCGGAGATGGTTGGATGGATGGCCGTAGATTAGAAAAATTGAATGCCGCTGAGATAGACTTTGATGGTACTAGGTTGGACGGACTTAATCTGGTTGCGATATGAGATGAATGAAGAATTTGAAAGGAGGAAAAAAGTTGGAAAAAACTGGTTGTAGGAGGAATGGAATTGTTTCAAACTCTCCAAGCTGTCCAGTAGGATTGCAGTGTTCTGGCTTAAAATATTGAATCCAGACATGAGGTGTTACAGTTACTGGAATAACAATTCTGAATAGGGAGGAACTGGGTCCGCCTCCAGGGCTAATGCTCTGGCAACCCCACGCTTGGATCAGCTCCAACGGCGGCAGAAAAAGGAAAGAGAGGGGGTGGCAGGACCGTTTGCGGAGGCAGCCTCACGCTTAGGTCTGTGCCGATAGCAGAGGAGAAATTAATGAGAGGGGGGAAGGGAAAGGGGGACATGACCGTTTGCGGAGGCAGCCTCACGCTTAGGTCTGTGCCGATAGCAGAGGAGAAATTAATGAGAGGGGGGAAGGGAAAGGGGGGCATGACCGTTTGCGGAGGCAGCCTCACGCTAGGGTCTGTGCCGATAGCAGAGGAGAAATTAATGAGAGGGGGGAAGGGAAAGGGGGACATGACCGTTTGCGGAGGCAGCCTCACGCTAGGGTCTGTGCCGATAGCAGAGGAGAAATTAATGAGAGGGGGGAAGGGAAAGGGGGGCATGACCGTTTGCGGAGGCAGCCTCACGCTTAGGTCTGTGCCGATAGCAGAGGAGAAATTAATGAGAGGGGGGAAGGGAAAGGGGGGCATGACCGTTTGCGGAGGCAGCCTCACGCTAGGGTCTGTGCCGATAGCAGAGGAGAAATTAATGAGAGGGGGGAAGGGAAAGGGGGACATGACCGTTTGCGGAGGCAGCCTCACGCTTGGGTCTGCTCTGATAGCGGAGGAGAGAGGAATGGAAGGGGGAGGGGGGGAATGGGAGTAGTGGCATTTGCACAGGTAGCCTCAAATTTGTACTTATCCCATATAGCACACGTACGTCTGCAAGACGTCTGTTAATGATCACTCAATCTGGAAAGCATCTGCTGTTTACAAACATCTGATAGACGTCTTTAAGATGTCAGTTTATCATACATTCTAAATCATAAACATCTTAAAGACATTGTTTAAACGTCTATTTGACATCTGACAGGAAACGTCCAATAGACGTATTGCAGATGAGCAAACACTCTAAAAATAAATAAATAAATAAATAAATAAATAAGTCTTCCAGATGTAAACACGCACATCAAATAGACTCCGAGATGTATGTGTGCTATCTGGGATTCCATTGCTAGATGGATTTAACTGAGAAGGAACAGAAATATTGTTAATGTGGACAGAAGAAGCTATACTCACCTGTGGGAGGAGGAAAGCTAACAGTCACTGTCGGAGAGCTGTGGAACTATTGCGAGCAGCCGCGGAACTAACGTCTGCGGCCGCGATAGACTGCCGGCCGGAATGAGCGGCGGACGAGGAAAGCTACGGCGGCGGCTGCTGCCGGCTGAAACTGAGGCGGACCGTATGGATCGTGCAGTTACTTGCGTTGATGTTTGCATGGTGCTGGGAGGACGCTGAATGCGGCGTGAGTTTTGTTGAGAGCGCACGAGCAGATCGAGAAGTTGCGTTTTTGAATTCCTCTGGGAGATATGGATACCCATGTTGGATAACGCGTGCCTGAGCGCGATTGACGGACCATTTCTCGACAGGAGGTACGGAAGGGCTTGCTGCTGAAGAGGATTTACAATGATATTGATGATGGCCTCGATGCATCACTACGAGGATCGACCGGGCCCTGTGATGATCTACGTTAGATTGAGGAGGAGAGAGGTGTTTTGCGCTGGGCTGTGGTGGAGCGGAGACCGGCGACCTGGGTGATCAACAGGTGAAAATGAGCAGCGAAGTCAGTCATGCAGATTAGGACGGGCCAAATGCTGCAAGAACTAACAATGGGAAGAGGTAAGCTGCTGGTTTTATACCTTGGAATTAATTGGAAGATTAGATGGGCGTACTTCCTCACGAAATTACGTTTAGTAACTTCACTTCTTGCTGTGTTGCTATTTTTCATATCAAATGCTATAGATTAAAAAAAAGAAAGAAAATAGTTAACATTGGCCTGCATGGTAATGAGGAGCTGTCAATGTTCTTGCTTTGTAAATAAACCTTTATTGTAACAAATGCTATAGTTAAACAATTACAAGAACTATATGTTAGTTTTTAGGCTGAGTACAAGTTAGAAAGAGCTTTAAAATATAAATGTTCTTGAATTATTGACTAAACAATCCCACCATAACTAGACCACCCCCCCCCCCCCCCCCCCAACAAAGCCCCACCCCCTTTGGTGAATACCGGCACTTTATTCTTTCCACTTCAAGCACTGCTCGCGATTGCGCACACGTGACATTGCCGTTCTCTTTATTTTTATGACGTTTATTATCTGCATGTTATAATGTGTGTTTTAAAGCCATATCAGTCTAAACTTCTGATATATGGTTTTCTGAGCGCGCACACACACACACACACACACACACACACACACACACACACACACATACACACACACACACACACACACACACACAGAGAGCTGGATGTCAGACGGCGTCCCCCATATTAAACTAAGTTCTCTTTCACATCTTATTGCGCTTAAGCTGTAAAATACACACAAGGTTATGTCAAAAACACGCAAAGTTTACATAAACACAGTCGGTTATGTCTGTGAATGATATAACCAAAATCGTATGTGTATATTAGATCTGTGTATTAAAGTGAAAGCAGCGTAATATACAGTACCTACTGCTATAGCTGTATGCTGTTAATATGAATCAAACAACAAAAGAAAAACAGTAAATCACTCACTTCTCTTGAGTGAATAACTTTAGTAGCAAAAAAAACATTTCTTACTTGAATGCTGCTGTGAAATGCTCCGGTGAGGAGATAAACATGGCGGACTGTGGACAGCTCACTCAGGACGGGATCTATGCTAATAGGGTGGAGTCCGTCTGAAGTCGTGGGCGGGACATAAGCGTATGTGACGTCACAAAAAAAATGCAAACGTTTTATTCTGAGACACTGGTTATGATTTATGGGGATTAAAAAAAGAGGAGTTGGTGGATTTTTTTTCCCATTATAGGGTGGATGTGTACACACACTGCCGACACACATTTATGTTTAAACACCATGTAAAAGTGAATTTTGCATAATAGGTCCCCTTTAAATCTGTATCTAAACTTACTTTTGTAAAATGTAAAACGATCCATTTGCATTGCATGATCCATTTTCTCTTGTCAGTATATACTTTACTGCCTGATAAATTGTCTCTGCTTTTGACACATATTGTGTCTGCATTTTTTCTGTTATTACAGAAATGATCTCCATAGTGCGAGAGCTTCTGGATCGTGGCATCTCCATCAATTTTTACATGTTTCATGGAGGAACCAGCTTTGGATTCATGAATGGCGCAGTTGACCTGGGCACCTACAAACCACAGACGAGCGGCTACGGTTCTGTAGTTTTAATATTCATGACCCCTGGGACAGTTATAATGTACATATTAAAGGGATAGTTCATTATGTTCATCATTTACTCATCCTCCAGTTATACATTTCTTTCTTCTGCTAGACACAAAAAGAAGATATTTTGAAGAATATGGGTAACCAAATAGTTGACGGGCCCCATTGACTTCCATAGTATTTTTTTTTTTCATACTGTGGAAGTCAGTGGGCCCTGTCAAATGTTTGGTTACTGACATTCTTCAAAATATCTTCAGCAGAAGAAAGAAATGTATACAGGTTTGAAACAACTTGAGAGTGAGTAAATGAATGGGTGAACTATCCCTTTAAGCAGCACAACTGTTTTCAATGTTGATAATATTTAGAAAAGTTTCTTGTGCACCAAATCAGCATATTAGAATGATTTCTGAAGGGTCATGTGGCACTGAAGACTAAGACTAACTTTGCATTTAAATTAAAACAGTTGTTTTAAATTGTAATATTTCACAATATTTAATTGCACTGTATTTTTGATCAAATAAATGTAGCCTTGGTGAGCATAAGAGACTTCTTTCAAAAGTATCAAACATATTACTGTCCCCAAACTTTTGAATGGTAGTGTAACTCTGTTTTTAAAGCAACTGGCACCCTTCCTTGTCTCTTTTAGATTATGATGCTCCATTGACTGAGAGCGGTGATTATACAACCAAGTATCATCTCTTGAGGAATCTGCTGAGCACCTACAACAGTACGTTTCTACACTTTGGTCCCTGATTACAGAATCTGCTGTTGAATCTCTGTGTCCCTCTGTGCCTGTCTCTTTATCTCTGCCTGTCTCTATCTATGACAGAGGAGTCGAAATCAGAGCCGCCAGCTGTGCAAAGCAGGAGAGCGTATGTGCCGGTGGTTGTTTCTCATTACGTTTCTCTATGGGAGAGTCTTCAGTGTGCAGAAACAGTAAGAACAATGCATCCCATTATAACATTCTTTTACGTCTTTACTTTCCCTTAAACGATCAGTTCACTTCAAAATGAAAATGTCCTGATATTTTACTCACGCCGTTCTCATCCAAGATGTTCATGTCTTTTTTTCTTCAGTCGAAAAGAAAATAATTTCTTTTGAGGAAAACATTCCAGGACTTTTCTCCACACCATTGACTTCCATGACAACCAAAATGTTGAAGGTCCAAATCAATGCCATTTCAAAGGTCTTCGAAGAGTTTCAGAGGTTCTGCGCGATCCCAGACGAGGAATAGCTCATCTTGCGCTGCTCTGCGGCTCGCCAATCACGTCGAAAACGCCACATTACTAGACGTAGGCAGAAGTACCGCCCCCGTGTTTACAAAGCGCACATGCGACGACTAATACAAACGCCCTGTAGCAAAAAAAAAAATGAAAACAAAGATGTTGGATGATTTTGAAGTTGAAAATGGAGTGTTTTTTTGGCAAAGAGCGTTTATATTAGTTCTCACACGTTCGCTTGGGGAGGTTCTTCCACCTACGTCTAGTGTGACGTTGTCGACGTGATTGCGCAATCACTGGTGCACTGCAGAGCAGCGCAATATGAGCAATTTAGGTTAAAATGTTAGGTTAAAAAAAAATTTAAATGGCCGATGGTTTCGCTAGATAAGACCCTATTTCTAGTCTGGGATCGCACAGAGCCTCTGAAACTCTTCGAAGACCTTTGAAACTGCATTGATTTGGACCTTCAACATTTTGGTTGTCATGGAAGTTAATGGTGTGGAGAGAAATCCTGGAATGTTTTCCTCAAAAAAACGTATTTTCTTTTTCTTCTTCTGAAGAAAGAAAGACATGAACATCTTGGATGAGATGGGGTGAGTAACATATCAGGAAATTTTCATTTTAAAGTGAACTAATCCTTTAAATGGATAGTTCGCCCAAAAATGAAAATTCTGTCATCATTTACTCACCCTCATGTTGTTCCAAACATCCAGACTTTTGTTCATCTTCGGAATACAATTGAACATATGCATATTTCTTTAAATATTCTCATATTTTTGGCCCCTCTGTCAAAATTCACATAGCCAAAGCAATTTTCAAGCTTCAGAAAGCTTATAAAGACATCCATCCATCCATCCATCCATCTTCTTCCGCTTTATCCGGGGCCGGGTCGCGGGGGCAGCAGTCTAAGCAGAGATGCCCAGACTTCCCTCTCCTTAGACACTTCCTCTAGCTCTTCCGGGGGGATACCAAGGCGTTCCAAGGCCAGCCGGGAGACATAGTCCCTCCAGCGTGTCCTTGGTCTTCCCCGGGGCCTCCTCCCGGTTGGACATGCCCGAAACACCTTCCCGGGAAGGCGTTCAGGAGGCATCCGGAACAGATGCCCGAGCCACATCAGCTGTCCCCTCTCGATGTGGAGGAGCAGCGGCTCTACTCCGAGTTCCTCCCGAGTCTAAGGGAGTGCCCAGCGACACTGCGGAGAAAGCTCATTTCGGCCGCTTGTATCCGGGATCTTGTCCTTTCGGTCATGACCCAAAGCTCATGACCATAGGTGAGAGTAGGAACGTAGATTGACCGGTAAATCGAGAGCTTCGCCTTACGGCTTAGCTCTTTCTTCACCACGACAGACCGGTACATCGACCGCATTACTGCAGAAGCTGCACCGATCCGTCTGTCAATCTCCCGTTCCATCCTCCCCTCACTCGTGAACAAGACCCCTAGATACTTGAACTCCTCCACTTGGGGCAGGAACTCTCCACCAACCTGAAGTGGGCAAGCCACCCTTTTCCGACTGAGGACCATGGCCTCGGATTTGGAGGTGCTGATCCCCATCCCAGCCGCTTCACACTCGGCTGCAAACCGTTCCAGTGCATGCTGAAGGTCCTGGTTAGAAGGGGCCAACACGACAACGTCATCCGCAAAGAGCAGAGACGAAACCGTGTGGTCCCCAAACCTGACACCCTCCAGCCCTTGGCTGCGCCTAGAAATTCTGTCCATAAAAATTATGAACAGAACCGGCGACAAAGGGCAGCCCTGCCGGAGTCCAACATGCACCGGGAACAAGTCTGACTTACTGCCGGCAATGCGGACCAAACTCCTGCTCCGGTCATACAGGGACCGGACAGCCCTCAGCAAAGGACCCCGGACCCCATATTCCCCGAGCACCCTCCACAGGACGCCGCAAGGGACACCGCGAGGGACACAGTCGAATGCCTTCTCCAAATCCACAAAACAAATGTGGACTGGTTGGGCAAACTCCCATGAACCCTCCAGCACCCTGTAGAGGGTATAGAGCTGGTCCAGTGTTCCACGACCAGGACTTATAAAGACAGTGCAAACGTAATCCATATGAATTGAGCAGTTTAATCCAAGTCTTCTGAAGAGAAAGGATCACTTTATATGATGAACAGATTCCCTTAAACATTGATCAATGTACCATACCTACACAGAAGCACAACTGTGCTTGCTTGGTGCGTGAACACAAACCTCATTTGTTTTCACACATCACATGCACATTTGAGCTTCCATTTAATCAAAACTGACCCAGTTTACATGGCGTTAGGGCTATCATTAAATATACTGTTTCACTAGGAAATGTCACATTAGGAAAGGAATATGGTTTTGCATATGCTATTTCATGTAATAGAAAAAAATAGAAATAGGTGAACACATTTGACAAGAAATGTTCCCACAATGACAAAACACCATTTGTCCAATAGCATTTCCGAGCTGACGATCCGATCAGCATGGAGAACCTTCCTGCAAACCACAACAATGGTCAGTCCTATGGGTACACACTCTATCAGACTGACATTTATTCAGGTGGAGAACTCAACTCAAGGAACCATGTTCGTGACAGAGCTCAGGTAATATCTTTTCTTATTTATTTAATAAAGTGTATAATGTATAACAATAACAAACAAATCCATTCAAGGAGAGAACTGAATTCTAAATCTCTTTTGAAGGTGTTTATTGACAGAGAACTGATCGGTGTTTTGGACTATAGAACTCAGAAAGTTAGAATATCTCACAGTAAGGTAAATATGATGCACTGCTGGCATTAAAATTGTTAATGTTATCATAAAAGTTAATATAAATATAAAAATTGCTAGCATAATAATAATAATAATTATTAAAAAAAGATTTGAGCACTTTAAGCTCATTTTCCTTCTTTGACTTACAACAATCTTTTTCATAGAATGTATTATTATAATCTTGCGCTAATTACATTTTATGATGAATTATTGTGCATTTCCCTGATTTCCTTTTACAGACTGAGAGGACCTTGAGCTTGCTTGTTGAGAACTGTGGACGAGTGAACTATGGTCCAGCCCTGGACAACCAGCAGAAAGGTGTGGAAAGATTGATTTAATAATTTAAAAAAAAAAAATCTAATATTGACATTGTTTAGTTGCACGTCACAGAACTGTAATTGATATGATAAGGGCTGTCGTGACCTTAACAACATGCCATTCATTATTGTTTTTATCCATACAGGGATTGTTGGAGATATAACTCTGGATGATGTACCTCTAAAAAAGTTCTCCATGTACTGTTTGGATATGAAAACAAGTTTCATAAACAGGTCAATTCTGAGTATTTGCTTCTGTATTGTGTGTCTATAGTGTTAGGAAGCTTGTTTTCCACCACGGAAGTATATAAAACAGTGCTAAAAATAAAAAAGTAAATTGGAATTGAGGAATAAAAAGTCAGAATTGTGAGTTATACACTTGTGAAAAGTCACAATTACCTTTTTTTATTTTTAATTCCATGGCAGATTCAAGCTTCCATAATAGTGTTATACTAAAACGGGTAACTAACTTCAGGAATCACTGGCTTCTCTGGGGTTTAAGAACTGGTACCATCTATCACCGTAGGCCCTGCCTGAAGATATAGGGTCAGATTTACTAAACAGGGCAAATTAACGTAAGAGCGCAATTCCAAAAAAGCCCAGATAGGAGTGGAAACTTCTGCTCGTGATCTCCTGCTGACGTGCATCACGCAAACAGACACAACCAAATAATTTCTATAATGACCAGCACAATCTACCAAGAGCAGTGCAAATTAGCATTTAGTTTAAGACATGCTTTTTTTGGGTGGTAAATAATGCTGAAAATACCAGTAAATTGACGAGTGCAAACCTTTCAATTAATTTAAATACTCTCCTCCCATAAATACTGCATCTGAAAGGGATGCCTACAAATGCATATGCAATAAGGTCAGCCACACATTTTTTTTCCACTGTATCTTTAGTAAATCCTGACAGTAGTTTTTGAACGCCAAAAGAGGGTTTGTGGGTGCAAACTGTTAGTAAATCCAGCCCATAATTGCTACATGAAATGAATGAGAGTGTCATCATTTATTATGATTCTTCTGTGCCTTCAACCTGCCAGTTATCTTACTATTGTCTTGACAAATGCTTTCATACTAAAGTATGATGAGCCTTAGCTTAATAGTTTCTAACTATAAATAAATTATCTGGGTAAATAATGCACACATATAAACCATAGGACAAAACTGAATCTCATTTTTATTAGACTGCAGTCACAGAAATGGACGTCTATCGGTACGAAGCCCACCTACCCTGCGTTTTTCAGGGGAACCCTGGTAGTGGATCAGCCCATAGATACTTTTGTTAAGCTGCCAGTGAGTATTCAGCAAATTTCTAAAGTTTTTATTTCACATTTGCTTTTATCCTTGACTGATTTGATGTTTCCACACAGCCTTAGAACATAGAATACACCACAAATCATGTTATTCTGTACTGTTGACAGAATTGGAGTAAAGGAGTGGTTTTTGTGAACGGGCAAAATCTTGGACGCCACTGGTCGGTTGGTCCTCAGAAAGCCCTCTATCTCCCCGGTCCCTGGCTCAGGAGTGGAGATAATGAGGTGACTGGCTGTGTGTAAATATATGGGCAAATAAACATTTCCCTGTGATGTAGTATAGAAAAAGCCATGGTTTTAGACAATTTATTCTGCATGAATCAATACAAAATCTGTGTCTTCCTTTAAATCTATGAAATGTAATGCATGTTAATCTTTTCAATCTTTTAGATTGTTGTTTTTGAGGAACTCAAAGCTGCGGAATCAATCCATTTTGCTGAAAATCCAGAATATGGCAAGACAGTCGATGTATCTACGCAGTTGTTTTGCACCCTTCTTTAAAACACACCTGCAGTTTTACAATGGATCTCAGACGTACATCCATCAAAACAGCAGATATGAACATAATTTACTTGAGGCAAGACACCACCAATGAAAAGGGTGAACATTTTTGTAATAGTATATCACCTCCTCATTTGATTTATCACAGTACATCAAGAAAATTGTTTTGCATTGCAAGTTTTCTGAAATGTTATGTTTAAATATGAGAATGACAGATTATTTAATTGTTTTGATGTGAATACATTTCCAGAACAGAAATCTAAACATGGGATAAAACCAGGTTCAAATTCTTGTTTGATTTTGTAGACATATTAGAGTTTAAGGTTTTTACTCTGATGATTTTGTATGTTTCTTTTTATCTCTCCATAAATCAGAAAATACTGTGAACATCCAGAAAGCCAAAAAAGTCACCATGTTTTTAGGAACAAAATGTATAAATCAAGTGAATGTTAAATTATCAAATTCCTCTGTAAAAACTGGAGTGTGTCTATGTAGATGCTACTGAAGTGAGAAATGTATTGTAATTGAAATCTACAGCTGCAGATAGATAGTGTTATATACTAGTACTACTAACCTTAAAGGGATAGTTCACCCAAAAATTAAAACTAATGAAAAATGATAACATTGATTCGCTTCAGAAGGCCTTTATTATCACCCCAGAGCCGTGTGGAGCACGTTATTTGATGGGCAGGTGCTCTTTTTATGGACTTCAAAAACAGAGCAAGTATGAATCCAATTCTAATGCTTGGATTAGCCTGGACTATTGTAATATAACTCAGATTTTAGTATGTCATATACACCTAGGTTGACTTGAGGGTGAGTAAATTATGGGCTAATTTTCATTTTTGGGTGAACTATCCCTTTAATATTCCTCCAGTAGGCCTACTAGCTGTATTAACTAACTAATCACGGATCATACACATAAGCACAACATACATTAGTTGCTACAGGATTTTCTAAACACAATAACTTGCTAGACATAATACCACATAATAACAGCCTTATTTCAGACTACCAAATATATTTTTTATTGATGAGCTACAGTAGAAGTTTTGCTGACATGTCACAAGTTTACAAGAAAATTAAAAAGAACCTGGAAGAAACGTTTTGTGTTATGCTTTATTATTGCTAATATGTAGGAATGTGTAGCCTGCAGTACATATAGGGGATGATTCTGTCAAAGTTCTTTAGAGTAAAGGTCATTTCAATGTTAAATGTCGCACGGTGTCACCTGCATTGATTGTGATACATTTAAATAAATTAGAAAATACATGTTATGTCTGCGTAATTGCAACAAAACACTCTTAAGTAATAAAATAATAAGCAAAACAACCGATTATTGACATTAGCCACGATTTTCCTGGTGGTTGTACACCTCTAAAGCGACTGAGTTACGTTTCAGCCTTCCATTGGATGACTGCGCTGTCAATCATGTTACGGCACAGACTGCTATTCTCGAAGGAATTAACGTAGAGCGCTGAATGGGCCGAGATGAGACAATTACTCAAACAGCGGAGCAGTTGTTCCGCCTACTGCGTAACTCTCACTCGGTCCCATTCAATGCGTTTATCGGCTTCGGCAATAACTGCAGAAGGGGAGGAAGAGCTGCCAGGTACTGTGTTGTCTAACCTTTACCAGGCCATGGCAGGATCAGATATGACAGCGTGCTAAATCTAATGACCACAGTATCGCCATTTGTCCAGTAACTACACGGTAAAAGGTCAACCTCGAAGCCCACGACACATTGTAAGCGGTTTGTTCTTTTGTTTTCCTGCTTTTGCTGGGCAGGTGTCAGACAGGTGGACATTAGGTCGTAAACCACCAACCCACTCTAGCGATGGACATTTCCGTGGTTTTGGGCTGCACTCTGGGTGCTGTCCTTGGGGGTGTGATCCTTGTATCCTATAAAATGGGCTTACTTTACCAGCTATTTCATAAGGTAACGTTATGTCTGTCTGTCTGTCTGTCAGTTAGAGACTTTCACCTAGTTATGCAGTTAAACTAGTTTGAAGCAGTCATGCTTATTATCATCTGTCTGTCTGTCTGTGATCTTATGAAATCATAATTGCATGTTTAATAACTACATGAAGTGAAGTACTTGAACCAAATGAAGCAGTCGCTTGCATAATTTTTATATATGTGTGACAGGTTTCATTTTTCTTTCAACAACAAAAAAGACTAGTATTGACTGAGTATCAGTAAAATCAGACTGACATTATTTTTGTGGTTTTAATTATTATTATTATTTTACATTTGTGTATTTTTATGTACATTTTCTGAAGTCAAATAATGGCTTTGTGTGAGGAACAGACTGAAATTTAGGGTGTTACTCACTGAAAACATGTAACACTTGCAAGTGGGTTGGATCCATCTCATTTTTAAAAAACATTATTCATGCTGTTTTATTTTACCTCATCAAGTGATTCATCAGAAAAGATCAGACAAAAAAGCAATTCATTCATCAATCAGACATCACTATTGTATCATGAACACATCATGAAGGCGAGAAAAGGCGTGAAAAGCTTCATTCTTTGTAACTGCATGGAAAAAATAACAAGTACCTTCTAAAAAATGTCTCTTTTCTCTAGTGTACTGTAAGGTTCCAAAAGGGGGTTTTCATAGTGATGCAGTAGAAGAACCATTATTGGTTTTACAAAGAATCTTTCACTGAATAGTTTGGAATTGTGAAGTGTAATGGAAAGTTTCCTGGAACCATCAGTAATAATAAAGAACCTTTTATTTTTAAAGCATGTAGAGGGATCTATAATATGCATGTTATAGATCTTATTGTGAATTAAATTGTGCATAGGTTTAATTTTATATAATGTTAATATATAATGTTTAATCAAAATTATAACTGGATCTTTCGGTGGAAATGACAGACTTCCCTCTGGTGATGTATGCAGGACTCCAATCATTCAGTCCACTTAAAGGTGCACTATGTAACTTTTCCATCCACTATAGGTTGCCTATTCAAAACAAAGGCGTAGTTTGAAGAAGCCACATTAACGTTAACATATGTAATTATTAATGTTACTGTAGTATGAAGCAGAGCAGGACCGAGTGTTGTGGGAGCTGAGCAAGGCCGCTGGAGCGATTGTTAATAAGACAAACCATGTTTTTAGGAACAAAATGTATAAATCAAGTGAATGTTAAATTAACAAATCCCTCTGTAAAAACTGGAGCGTGTCTATGTAGATGCTACTGAAGTGAGTAATTGAAATCTACAGATGTAGATAGATAAAGTTTTATAAAATAAACACTTTATTCTACTGCTAACCTTAATATTTCTCCAGTACTAGCTAACTAATCTAACTAAGCTGAGCAAGGCCGCTGGAGCGATTGTTAATAAGACGAATGCAAGTAGCGGGACTTTTATTATGCCACAGTCGCCGGCACCACTTCCGCTATTCCGGTCATGAGTATGAGGTAATGCAGCTTTGTTTATCATATTAGATACATCTGAGTGTGTTGAAAATTATGTTATGACGTTACTCTGTGTGTTCTCTCAGCGGCTGCTGTGACACTTGTTGCAAACTGCAGTGAGAGTAAAGCGTTTCTGCAAAATAAAACCAGAAACCGAGGGTAACGCAAATATGATGCAATTGACAGGCGACTCCCTCACATGTCCCGGTTCCTTGGTTAAAATAGCAATTTTCTCACGATTTACAAATAGTTGGAAACATTTGGGATATTGTAAGTACTGAACAAAATACATAACACTGGCCTAGTGGTTTTTGGATATTTCACTGCAAAAATGTTACATAGTGCACCTTTAAACTTTACCCCTGCAGGCTTGCCTTCATCTGCCTCAACATCCAATCAACAAACGATTCATAGAACCTAGATTTTATCTTTTCTGATAATCTGGATGCACATCACAATATAAAATAAAAGATCTGTCACTACTTTCATTCATCATGATTTTAATGTTCATCACTCCAAGACAGAGAGACAGAGCCCTCGACATGGAGGAGAGAGTGTGGCGGAGGTTTTGCGGGCTCATGGGGTCAAATTCGTCTTCACATTGGTGGGAGGACACATCTCGCCCATCCTGGTGGCCTGTGAGAAACTGGGCATCCGCATTGTCGACACCCGCCATGAGGCCACAGCTGTGTTTGCTGCCGATGCCGTAGCAAGACTTTCTGGTAAGGCTGATCATAAGCAGAAGTGGACAAATCACATCTTGTTAGAAGCCGTAGAAGAAGCTGAAAATCTTCTTTTTTGCTGTTTAGGCACTGTTGGTGTGGCTGCGGTGACGGCGGGGCCGGGGCTGACGAACACAGTGACTGCGGTTAAGAACGCTCAGATGGCCGAATCACCGCTGCTTCTGATTGGTGGTGCTGCTGCCACTCTCCTGCAGGTCAGGCAGGGCCTTGTACACTTCATGTGCATGTCATCTGCTTTCTTTGTGTTTGTATAGCACAATTTAATACAACAGGTTTTGCCCCAATTGTGCCGAAATGTTGATAAGGTGCTTTACAATCACAAGATCAAACACTCAGACAACATACTACAAGAAGAAAAAAATCAATAAATAGAAGGAAACACTAACATATACAGTACATAGTAACGATCGACACCCGAGTCATAGTCACCTGCATATTTGCTCTCTGCTCTGGTTGGCCTATACCTCAATAACTGCCTTATCTTTTCTTCATTTTATGTCTTGTGCAAACACTAGATATTATCTCAGCTCAGGGTTAATTCTCAAGGAACTAGCCTTGAACCATGACAGCCAGGATTTGATTTATAAAAATCATTATAGGGAAAGTCACTCAGAAAGGACAATTCTGACATCATTTCCATACCTTCATGTCAGTCCAAACCTGCATGACAAACAAGTTTGGTTACCATTGACTTACATTTTATGGAACCACCCAGATGTCACAAACAATGAAAAATACACCGATCAGGCATACCATTATATCCTAATATTGTGTTGGTCCCCCTTTTGATGCCAAAACAGCCCTGACACGTCGAGGCATCACACTACCTCTGCTGGCTTGCCTTCTTTCCATAGTGCATCCTGGCACCATATGTTCCCCAGGTAAGCGACGCACCTGGCCATCCACGGCCGGAAAACATGATTCATCAGACCAGGCCACCTTCTTCCATTGCTCCGTGGTCCAGTTCTGATGCTCACATGCAGCCACATACGCAACAAACTGCGATGCACTGTGTATTCTGACACCTTTCTATCAAAACCAGCATCATCTTCTGAAGCTATTTGAGCAACAGTAGCTCGTCTGTTTGATCGGACCACACGGGCCAACCTTCGCTCCCCATGTGCATCAATGAGCCTTGGCTGCCCATGACCCTGTTGCCTGTTCACCACTGTTCCTTCCTTGGAGCACTTTTGATAGATACTGGCCACTGCAGACCGGGAGCACCTCACAAGAGCTACAGTTTTGGAGATGCTCTGACCCAGTCCTCCAGCCATCACAATTTGGCCCTTGTCCAACTCGCTCAAATCCTTACACCTGCCCATTTTTCCTGCTTCTAAACCATCAACTTTGCTGCCTAATATATCCCAACCACTAACAGGTGCCGTGATGAAGAGATAATCAGTATTAATCACTTCACCTGATAAATGTGAAGGTCATAATGTTATGCCTGATCGGTGTATGTGCTTATGAAAACCAGAACTTTTGATTTGATGATACATACGAGACATGTTGTTGTTAAATCCTTTCCCATGGCGCTGCATCTACTAATGGACCTATTGTACCGGAAGTGTGCCGCTAAAGCCAGTTCACGCCAAGAATGATAACAATAATGATTCCTAATGTATAGCGATAAATACAACGTTCTGTCATGAAACTGCAGGCTGATAGGTCCTTAACTCAACCTGCAAGTAATCACATCATTCTCTGTAGGGCACAGCTGTTCCTGATGCATGAGCTCAACTTTCAAATACTAGGCCAGTGTTTGCTGTAGTAGTTTGCAGTGCGCTTTCAGAACCTCCTTCCTCATCTTCCCCAGCTCCACCTGCATAGGTCTGCTACAGTTAATTAATGTGTGCTATATTGTGAAGCAGCAGTACATGCTTACAGCAGTATGTCTGTGTGTGTATTGGCAGTAGCAAGTCTTGTACTTGCTCTGCAGCAGCAGCAGCAGCAATAATCTACAACAGCAACAATATCAGCAGCGTAGCAGATATTTTCCGCCAAGACCAAATACATTAACATTGTCATATCCATTACCATGCCAAACACAGAGTTGTCATGACAGAACTACTGTATATTAGCATCCACACCAATGCTCAGTAAAGTTATGTTAAAGTCTGCCGCCTTAAATGCTCAAACTCTTTAAGATTAGGTGGATTCTGATTAGCTGTCAATGTTTTTATCATTCATCAGCTGGAATTTTTTGATTGTTGAGTTGTAGTTGTGGTGTGGACTTACCTCATCTCATAGAATTAGAAGGATTATTATTAAAATGTATCTACATCATAAGTTTCTTAAAACGTAACATTATTGTTAGTTATTGTTCTTGGTGTGAACAGGGCTTTATTCAAATGAATCTCAGAGAAATAATTGTTGGGTGTCAGTTGCATCATACTTTGTCATTAATATTATCTGTGACTGTTTTATTACAGGGTAGAGGTGCGCTACAGGATATTGACCAGATGTCCCTCTTCAAGCCTCTCTGTAAGTTCTGTGCATCAGTGAGGACCGTGAGAGAAATTGTTCCCACTGTGAGAAAAGCCTTGGCCGCCGCACAGTCTGGCACACCAGGTACAGTGGCGCTGAAACCCATACCTGTAATCTTCTCTCATTTTGCCAAAATTCACTGTATTGACAGTGAAATGCCAATCACATGATTTGGGGGTGGGGTGGCTTTATATGAATGTGTCTCTGAGGGGAACTGACTCTTCAGAGAAGTTGAATAATGCCTACTAAAGTAGTGTTTACAAGCTCAGTGCCAGGGTAAACGCCATATTTCTGCTTTTTTCATAACTGCCACCTACTGTGAATTTTTTTTTTTCTTTTAGCACGCCTGCCAATTTTGTTTAGAGTTAGACCAATGCGAAAAAAGACAAATAATTTAATTCAATAAAATATAATCATTTATTATTTCGACTCCCCTCTTTTGTCTTTTTAAACAGTAGTTTTACAGTTTATTATTTTACCATAGATATTGAAATTGTCTCAACCTAAAACGTGTAGTTCTATTCTAATATCAAAATGATCCGTAATGAATTTTCTATGGTGAATCCAATTCACTTTTTAAAGAAGCATTTAAAGAGTATTAATGAGTATTATTAGAAATAGTTGTAACCTTTTTCTACAAATGATCTGCTTTTTACTGGTCTGTTTTTAACATGTTTTATCTCTAATATTTAAAGCAAAGTGAATTCCATTCATGAATTATTTAATTCTATGTAAATAAGCCCTGTTTGCAATTCAGTGAGTGTAATTCTATTTCTTTGATTTCTTCGACAGGCCCAGTGTTCATAGAGTTTCCCATAGACACGCTGTACCCTTACCATGTGGTGGAAAAAGAGTTTGCCCCTAAAAACACTCCCAAAGGGCTGATGGGGAAAATCATTGCATGGTACAAACATTTATCAGTATTCACATACTATTATTCTTACATCCTGATCTTGTTATTAAAGGAAGAGAGATGACATTTAGAAGTGTTTGATCATTTTTTCTTGTCATCCCTTAGGTATCTCAAGAATCATTTATCAAACTTGTTTGCTGGAGCTTGGGAGACGCGTGATCTGTCCCCACTTCCTGTTCATATCCCTCAAGCCACAGAGGATGAGGTAAAGCTTGCTGTGGCATATTTCTGCAGGCTTGTATTGGAAGTTATTCTGTAGATGCAACTGATCAATTATATGATAACGATTCAAGAAATGCTCCTTATCATCATCCAGCCTCAATAAAGCGCATAACGTGAATTACACCAGCAAAAAAACAAACAAAGCTGAAGGAGAAATGTTGAAATGTTGACTTTTGCCCCAAAAAAACACAAGATAAGATCACATTGCACTTGAATGGCTCTTGAATGACCCTTTACTCCTCACAGGTCCAAAGGTGTGTGGAATTGGTGAGCAGAGCCAAGAAACCCGTCATATTGCTTGGCAGTCAGGCAACATTACCCCCCACACCAGCAGATGATGTCAGGTAAAATTCTGCTTTTGTGTCTTCAGATGTTCTTTGAACAGTTTAGGTCACCAGTCCAGATTTGCCCAGCACAACACCTACCCTAAATTAAAAATGCAATTTACATACTCGGACATGAACAACAATTCTTGTTCAGCCTTACTTTGTACACAAATTACATTTCATGTATTTAAGCATAAAGCTTAAGATAAAAAAGTGAAATGAAAGTAGCAACTTCGGATATTGAGATGTGTGGGTTGGAGGAAGATTAACGTGTGTTTGCAGGACATGCATACACGTGCTGGTTCATGTTTAGAATGCAGAGTAAATGAAATATGTCCTTAAAGGGTTAGTTCACCCAAAAATGAAAATAATGTAATTTATTCCTCACCCTCATGCCGTTCCACACCCTTAAGACCTCCGTTCATTTTCGGAACACAAATGAAGATATTTTTGTTGAAATCCGATGGCTCAGTGAGGCCTGCATAGCCAGCAATGACATTTCCTCTCTCAAGATCCATTAATTTACTAAAAACATATATTTAAATCAGTTCATGTGAGTACAGAGGTCCAATATTAATATTATAAAGCGGCGAGAATATTTTTTGTGCGCCAAAAAAACTAAATAACGACTTGTATAGTGATGGCCGATTTCAAAACACTGCTTCATGAAGCTTCGGAGCGTTATGAATCAGTGTGTTGAATCATGATTCGGATCGCTTGTCAAACCGCCAAACTGCTGAAATCATGTGACTTTGGAGCTCCGAGCCGCTGATTCGATACACTGCTTCATGAAGCTTCGGAGCGTTATAATTCAGTGTTTTGAAATCGGCCATCACTACATAAGTCGTTATTTCGTTTTTTTGGCGCACCAAAAGTATTCTCGTCACTTTATAATAATAATATTGGAACGGCATGAGGGTGAGGAATAAATAACATTTTTTTAATTTTTGGGTAAACTAACCCTTTAAGAACTTGAAACACGCTTCCTCTGGTCCATATATGATCTATGATCCACATGGCTAGTGTTGTTAAATTCATTGCGTTGTTCCGCGCTGAAACCGCTCTCATGTGTGCTCCGCATGTTCTTACATATTAAATATTGTTACAGTCATATTTCCCATGTGTTTGTAGTCAAACTCCAGCTCTAAATGCATCTCGGGGGGGAAAATGCAAACAACACTTTTGTGTTGTCACACATAGGAAACAAGCACTTACGACCCATGTCTCTAAACAATGAGGGAAGACAAACACGACAAAAGTGATATTGTCTCATTCATAATGCCTCAATTATATCTTATGCATACTACAGTGGTTGGATTGAATGAGCTCTTTGTCATGAATAAATGCAGAGAAGTGCCCAGAAATGTGCTCAATCAGTCCCTACTGAAGCCCTGGCAGCCAATCACCATTGGATCTTGCCGGATTTATGCCAGAATCTGTGACGTTACTTCGATGTTGCTTATCAAACCAGAAGTACGAAATTTCTCTAAAAAAATGCAAAAAGAACTAATTTCCACTTATGGATTAATTTTATGAGTATGTTTAGTGTTTTCAATGATGTGCGGCCTGTGCATATCTGTTCACACTTAAACATGTCTTTTGGGGTTTCATGACCCTTTACGCACACTAAATAATTGGAGAAGTCCTGCGTACGTCACCAGAAAATAAAGTCTAGCGAACCGGAAGATCCAGATATGAGATTTTGATTAAACATTATATTATCAAAATTTCAAAATGTTTAAAAAAAATTAAACATGCACCGACAAATTATTACCAATAAGATCTATAACATGCATGTAGAAAATAGTTAGGATGAGTTTTCATTTCATGCCGACTTTTAAGATCCTAAGAAATATAAATTCAGTATGTCGAAACATTTGACTAGTACTGTATGTATGGAATACATTGATCAAAGAAAAGGCATTTGGCAAAGTCCAAAAAAACAACACATTATGTACTTTATTGATCAAAAGCCTCTGACTAGATAAAAGCACCCATAAATCATCTGTTGATAACTCATAAAGATTTTTTTTTTGTATTTTTTTTTTGTTTCTCACAGAAATGCCTTAGAATCTTTAGGCATTCCCTGCTTCCTGGGCGGAATGTCCCGAGGGATGTTGGGAAAGAACAGTCCACTGCACATTAGGCAGAACAGGAGAGATGCCTTAAAAGATGCTGATCTTGTGCTGCTGGCAGGTGGGATACAGTGCCAGCTACTGTACAGTTGGAATATGTGTAGAATGTGTGTTGTCTGTAATAATCTGGAAATATTAGTGAACTTTAAAATTGTGATTTCCGGGATTGGAAGTGGGAAAGTGTGTGTGTCTGCATAGTTCTTGTTCCTGAATGTATTTGTTTTGGTGGATAGGTACGGTGTGTGATTTCAGACTGAGTTACGGAAGAGTGCTGAACAGACGGAGTAAAATCATTGCAGTCAACAGAGACAAGAGTCAGCTACTAAAGAACTCAGACATGTTCTGGAAGCCAACAGTGGCCATTCAAGGTGAACAATTATTTAACTTTTACATAATATGCTATAGTTATAGTATAGTTATAACAAAACTAGTAGATATACACTACCTTTCAAAGGTTTGGGGTCTTTTCTGCTCACCAAGGCTGCATTTATTTAATCAAAAATACAGTAAAAACGGCAATACTGTGAAACATTATTACAATTTAAAATAACTGTTTTCTATTTGAATATTTTTTTAATATGTAATTTATTCCTGTGATCAAAGCTCAATTTTCAACATTACCCAGTCTTCAGTGTCTCATGATGAATAGAAAATGTCCTTATATTTTTTAGAAATGGAAACCTTTTAGAACATTATAAATGCTTATAAAATTATAAATGAACAATTTAATGCTTCTTGCTGAATAAAAGTATTAAATCATACTAACCCCAAACTTTAAAATTTTTAATATATAGTATTTCTTTTTTTCTTTTCCTCAGAATTGTGAGATAAAAAGTCGCAATTACTTTTTTTTAAATTCTGTGGTGGAAACAAGCTCCCATAGATTTGTCACAAAAAAGCAAACCCATTTACATGAAATGCCTCTAATAAAACTAGACATTATTTATGTAACTTTATATAAAAACAGTGATAATCAGCAGCATTTAACTAAATATTTTTTTATTGAAAATAGAAGACTTAATAAGCAGAGGTTTAAATGAATCAGTGAACCAATTTACTAAAATGAAACTTAAAAGATATACAGGTGCTGGTCATATAATTAGAATATCATCAAAAAGTTGATTTATATCACTAATTCCATTCAAAAAGTGAAACTTGTAAATTATATTAATTCATTACACACAGATTGATATATTTTAAATGGGTTTTTTTGTTGTTGTTGATGATAACAGGCAACTAAGGAAATTCCCAAATTCAGTATCTCAGAAAATTAGAATATTACTTAAGACCAATACAAAGAAAGGATTTTTAGAAATCTTGGCCAACTGAAAAGTATGAACATGAAAAGTATGAGCATGTCCAGCACTCAATACTTAGTTGGGGCTCCTTTTGCCTGAATTACTGCAGCAATGTGGCGTGGCATGGAGTCGATCAGTCTGTGGCACTGCTCAGGTGTTATGAGAGCCCAGGTTGCTCTGATAGTGGCCTTCAGCTCTTCTGCATTGTTGGGTCTGGCATATCGCATCTTCCTCTTCACAATACCCCATAGATTTTCTTAAGGTCAGGCGAGTTTGCTGGACAATTAAGAACAGGGATACCATGGTCCTTAAACCAGGTACTGGTTGCTTTGGCACTGTGTGCAGGTGCCAAGTCCTGTTGGAAAATGAAATCTGCATTTCCATAAAGTTGGTCAGCAGCAGGAAGCATGAAGTGCTCTAAAACTTCCTGGTATACGGCTGCGTTGACCTTGGACCTCAGAAAACACAGTGGACCCACACCAGCAGATGACATGGCACCCCAAACCATCACTGACTGTGGAAACTTTACACTGGACCTCAAGCAACGTGGATTGTGTGCCTCTCCTCTCTTCCTCCAGACTCTGGGACCCTGATTTCCAAAGGAAATGCAAAATTTACTTTCATCAGAGAACATAACTTTGGACCACTTTTTTTCCTTTTTGTCTTTAGCATAGGCGAGATGCTTCTGACGCTGTCTGTTGTTCAAGAGTGCCTTTACACAAGGAATGCGACAGCTGAAACCCATATCTTGCATACGTCTGTGCGTAGTGGTTCTTGAAGCACTGACTCCAGCTCCAGTCCACTCTTTGTGAATCTCCCCCACATTTTTGAATGGGTTTTGTTTCACAATCCTCTCCAGGGTGCGGTTATCCCTATTGCTTGTACACTTTTTTCTACCACATCTTTTCCTTCCCTTTGCCTCTCTATTAATGTGCTTGGACACAGAGCTCTGTGAACAGCCAGCCTCTTTTGCAATGCAGCCAGCCTCCTCTATTTAATTATACCCCTCTGTCTTGCCCTCTTTGTGCAAGGTGTCAATTGTCGTCTTTTGGACAACTGTCAAGTCAGCAGTCTTCCCCATGATTGTGTAGCCTACAGAACTAGACTGAGAGACCATTAAAGGCCTTTGCAGGTGTTTTGAGTTCATTAGCTGATTATAGTGTGGCACCAGGTGTCTTCAATATTGAACTTTTTCACAATATTCAAATTTTCTGAGATACTAAATTTGGGATTTTCCTTAGTTGTCTATTATAATCATAAAAATTAAAAGAAATAAACGTTTGAAATATATCAGTCTCTGTGTAATGAATGAATATAATATACTAGTTTCTCTTTTTGAACGGAATTTGTGAAATAAATCACCTTTTTGATGATATTCTAATTATATGACCAGCACCTGTATAACATACTGCTATTTGTGTTACGTAACAAGGTTTCCTTTCCCAACTGATTCAGGCGATGCTGGTTCCTTCCTCCTGCGTCTCTCAAAAGCCCTGAAGGGACACAGATGCCCAGAGGAATGGCCTCAGAAACTGAAAGAGGCAGATGACATCAAAGAGAAAGCTAACAGGTGATCTTATTCCAGCTGTTGTACTGGTGCTTGGATTCATTGTCTGTGGTGGTGACACTGACCCTTTTCCACCGACATGGTTCCGGTTCCCAGCCTGTATCCATTCTCGAACCGCTCCACCCATTTCCACTGCCGAAAATGGGGTTCCAGGCCGGAAAGATAAGGCCGGCTCTAAAAACTTGCTGTGCTGAACCCAAAATCGCCCCCTAAACCCTCAATCACTATTCACCACTTGAAGGAGTGAATGAAAACGAGTGGACAGCCATTGAACGTACATTGGTTGTACACTCAATATTGCGGGGCAATGTGGGATTGAATGAGTGCACTCAATAACGTCCAATATGGTTTCTTACACCACAACAAATGGCTGTCCCTTCAAATAATGCCCTATTTGAGGGTATAGGGGGTGATTTCGGATTCAGCCCCAGTCTCAAATGGAGTCGGTTCACTAGAATCACTCCCAGTACTGTGAACAGCAAAACAGATGTGCTGCACTGCCTGCACAAACACCTGATGCACAATGTTTTTTTAGGCTGGTTATAGTCACGTAAACAACACATAGCAGCATTACATCACAGTTTGTTCCTCAAATCTGTGGTTCACAACAGGCTCCACTTCGCTTGGCCGAGATCAGGCTCTGGCCCTAGAATGTGAACTATTCTGGTGGAAAAGGGGCAGACCTACACTACATAGCCAATCCCCACATACACACCTGTTAAACATTTAAAAACAATTTGCAGTAATCCCTCCTTTTATTTAAAATTGGTGTCCATATACTTTTGGCCATGTTTGATGCTATCTACTCGTACATTTTATGTTAATGCTCTTTTTTTTTTCTTTTGTCCTCAGAGCAAAAGCAGATGAGAAGACAGAGAGGCATTTGAACCCTTTGAGTGTTTTGCACTGTGTGGATGAGCTTTTGGCTGAGGACAGCATCATTGTGGCTGATGGGGGCGATTTTGTTGGCAGCGCTGCATATATCATGAGGCCACGAGGCCCGCTCCGCTGGCTGGACCCAGGTTAGACAGAAGATCCCTATGTTAATGTCTCCAGCATTCGTATCGTATGCATATGAATGGAAGTCAATGGGACAGTACTCATTGCTATGATACAGTCTAAATCCTGAAATCCTCGCAGATACCATTTCTTTCTGAAAAGGAACATAGTTGTGAGGATGCTGCCTTTTCTTGTTAGGGTTAGGTCTAGTTTAGTTGGTAAAGGGCAGGGATAGGCAGCGTCGGTCCTGCAGTTATCCTGAAGTCATTGGTTAGCTTGTTCAGGTGTGTTTGATTAGGGTTGGAGCTAAACTCTGCTGGACTCTGCACTCCAGGACTGACGATATCTATCCATGGTATAGGGTCTAACATTAGGGGTGTTAGATTCCAGGTTTTTTGGAGTCGACTCCTGACTCTGACGCCATCCAACTCTATGAGAGCCAATGAGAGTAGAGCGCTGTTTAGCCCACCCACACAAGAATTTTGTGCCAAATGTTAATGAAAAATGTGTCAGTGATTACGGTTACACTTTATTTTGATGACCCTAGTGTTTAATTCATTGTGGCTTGTTTTTGCACCAGGGGCTTTTGGGACTCTGGGTGTTGGAGGAGGGTTTGCTTTGGGAGCGAAACTTTGTCGACCTGAGTCGGAGGTAAGATCTTAAAGTTAACTTAAACGCATTTTTTATTTCTTGTTAAATATGTTTGTCTCAGATCTACAGTTTCAGCTTTAATCACATTATAATTGTGCATGTAAATATGGCCAATATCCTGTTAACAGGTATGGATCGTTTACGGCGACGGTTCCCTCGGATACAGCGTGGCTGAATTTGATACCTTCACACGCCACAAGGTAACTTTTACAGCATCAAGATTAAGCATCAGAATGTATGAATGTATGTTTTGTAAAAATGCACAAGATTTCTTTTAGTTCACCCAAAATGATACACTCTAATGCCGTTCCAAACCCACAATGCCTTCGCTCCTCTTTGAAACGCGAATGAAGATATTTTAATCAAGAGATTATGTCCCTCCATTGAATTTCTATTGTATCAAAAGTTTGATGCTTCATAACATTCATAAATAAATCCTTAATCGAATCGAGCGGTTTAATCCAAGTCTTCTGAAAAGACATTATCACTTATATAATGAACATATTTGATTTAGTTGAATAGTTGATATTTAATTATACATTTTTTCTATTCATATATAAACATTGATCAGAGAAGCTCAACTGCAGCTTAGCCACACTTGCTTGATGCATGAGAACAAACCTCATTGGATTTTGCGGAAGCTCTCAAGTTTATATGTGAATAAAAGCCTAAATTAAATCTGTCCATCATATAGAATGATTGTTTCTCTTCAGAAGACTTGGATCAAACTGTTCAATGTATTTGGATTACATTTACAATATTCTTTACAAACTATTTAAAGCTTGAAGATTTCTTTCAATGGATGAATGAAAGTCTTATGGGTTTGAGGGGGAGTAAATGAACTGTCCTTTAAATCAAGGTGCTAAAGTCTTCATGAAATAAAAATGCTTTCACACTTGGTTCGATTGCCTGGACCGAACCCGAGTTGGATTGCTCCTGCCCCCGCTGGACTGTGTCAATATCATATTATTTGGGTCCGAACCAGGGTTCGTTTGCGTCATCAGAGCAGCAGCTGTTTACCCGGTTGCTTAGTAACGACAGCGAGCGTGAAGGCAGCAAAATGCATAGCATTTCTTACCTCACTTTTATATTTTTGTTTTTTAACCGTTGGTTTTGTTTCTAAAGCTTCAGTACGTTATGGCTCTTGTATCTATATTTTTTAAGTGGACTCTGGTATGGTTCGCGGGTGCACACCCGAGTTCGGAAGACCGTGTTCACATCATCCAAACGTACCGAACTCTGATGTCAATCGAACCCGGGTGCGCACCAAAACTGCTAGTGTGAAAGCACCCTCAATCTTACTTACTTTGTTAGCACACATTACAGGTCTTAGGGTAAACAATGAATCCGTGCAAGTTAATACATAGAAAAAAAATGTTTGCCATGGTAATATTTAATCAAAATCTGAAAAGTAACTTCCGGTATGGAATGGCGTTCCTTTTCCGATGACGGGAGTTTGACGGCTTGGGTTTGAATATCTTTAACCACTCCCCTCCAACCGTTAGTCTGCTATGAGCGAGAGATGGAGAGGAGGAGCGCTGAAGTAAAACCCTGCTCCCTATTCAATATTTCGTTTCACTTGGAAATACGTCACAGCACTGAAATAAAATCAGTTGCAACTTCCGGTTCACTGGGACTTTAAGTGTAAATTCCAGGCCAAGTTTCAAAAGCATCCGTGGCATGTTGTTCACTTGCCTATCAACACTTGAATATATCCTGTAAAACTGTATGCTGTCAATTAGCTTGTATTTACAAGCTAATTGGAAAATAGTCCTTCAAAAGCATTTTTGTTGTGGCTTCTTCTTTTCTCTGAGTAACTTTTAATGACTCCCTTGTCATCTCATGTTAGACCCCAGTGATCGCTCTGGTGGGAAATGATGCGTGCTGGAGTCAGATCTCCAGAGAACAAGTGCCTATGCTGGGGAGCAACGTGGCCTGTGGTCTTGCCTTTTCAGGTGAGGCGCAATCATTAAAGTGTTGTTCACTGCATTTGTTTATATGTCAATGCTTTGTTTCGAATCCACAACATTTTTAAAACTAATAAACTAGCTCATTTCCAAGGGAATATATTTTAAATTGATCAGTCCTAGTGAGGTGTGGCGTCTTATCTTCCTTGCAGATTATCACATTGTAGCTGATGGTTACGGCGGAAAAGGTTACCTGATTGGCCGAGAGGATGAGTTGCAGCTTGATGACATCATTAAAAAGGCGCAGAAGGAGTGCAGAGAGGGAAAGGCAACTCTGCTGAACGTTCTGATCGGAAAGACCAACTTTAGGGAAGGTTCAATCTCAGTTTAGAGAGAGACACTGTGTGCCATCCTGCCTAGATACCCAAAGTCTTTCTTGTGTTGTCATGCTCAAAATATACAGACACTGCCTTTACTAAGTTATATAGTGTCAGCTGATTTGAAAGGAGATAAACGCAACTACATATCAGATGTTCAGAAACATTTCTTATTTAATGTATGACTAATACAGTTCAAATCAAAACCTCCAAGAACATGTCTGGGTCATATTTCATCCTAAAACCTAAATAAATAAATGATATAATGTTTAGGAAATTAAGCCTGCGTTTAAGACCATTTTGAGTTCTTTCTTGTGTGACATACTTATAATCCAAATTCTCATAACCATAAAGCAAAAAAAGGGAGAATATATTATTTAAATGACATATAATGTCATTTTTTTTCTGGGCTGAAATGTGAGCGTGGACATGTTATGCAAGTACTGTTTTTATTGAGCTGAAATGGAGCAAGCACAGTGCCTTCACTCTGTCCAGTAAATATTGATTGATGATTGAATATATGATGTATAATATTGAATATATAGTTTTTTGTGTGTCTGTATTTACTGAATGTTAAACTGATCTTGTGCAGAAAATTTGCTAGAAATATTTTTCAAAGAACTTTGTGTGAATCTTTGTTTAGTAAAAAATGTCAATCTTAACCAAAGTAATATCCTAACAGATACTTGGAAGTGCAGTCCTGTTTTTTGCTGCAATATCAGACCTGGATATACCATAAGGCCTCTCCTCGCTTGGTTTGTGATGGCTCACCTCAGCATCACCCACAAAATGACCATGTGGATATGGCAACATAATTTATCAAGATTTGTTTATGTAATAAAAGCTTCAAAGTACAGTGTTACCATTGTTCTGTAGGTGTCAGACTGTCATGCCAACCACTTTAAGTCGTCATTCATCAGTTATTAGTAAAAACTGTACAAAAGTAATATAACCAAATAATGAAAACAGCACTTCTAAGACCATCACTTCAGCATCTGCTCCGGGCCAGTAGTCACTACTTTATGGGCCTTTGTGTTCTGCGCTCACCCCCTCTAACCACACCTGTTACCTGTTTAATCAACGTTATGTAGATTTTCATGTGCAGTAAGTGAAAAGCAATCAAATACATGGCCTGCGGGTGAAAAGAGAGAACACTAGAGGAAGAAAGTACTGAAGATAAGGAAGCTCTTGTGTCTTTGCGCATGAGGCTATATAAAACTTGAAGCTTCATTAACCACAGGCACATCATGACCTGTCCAAAATAGAGCAAGCCATGCCATTAACCCATTAACTTTATTATGGTAGGCAGCATTTGAATAGGAACACATCCTACTTTCACTGAGACTGAACTGCTATAAAAAAGAGCAACTTACAGACTTGAGCTCTTTTACAGCCATCTGCCATTGAGCTGCATGTTTGCCAATGCTAGATATGATTAGGTATATTATAAATATTGTGACCTTTATATATATATATATATATATATATATATATATATATATATATATATATATATATATATATATATATATATATATATATACACACACAAACACTTTAAGAATCAAATGTTTAATTTATCAGCAAATTACCATGATTTTCCAATGTATATGCATTTTCAAACAGGTTGGGATTCATACCTTTATATTAATTCAGTTGTGCAAATAAAGGAGAAGGGTCTGACTTGGCGTGCTCAGTTGGGGACACTATATTTTTCAACTAAACATCGAAATAAATCTAATTAATAAACTAAATTAACCATATAAACTGATCTAATTATTGATCTAAAGCCCACACTGTCACCGTATGGAAATTGAAATGAACTGATGACATCAAATGGCTATACAGCTTAATAAAATTATGCTGCATTATTTTCCTGTTTAACACTGTAAAGCTGCTTTGAAACAATCTACATTGATAAAAGCGCTATATAAATAAAGTTGACTTGACTTGAGCCACAGTTTTACCTCACAGCAGTTTTACCCGCGCATGCGCATTTCGTCGTGAGAGTTTTACGTCGTCGAGATGCATGTCACAGCACTGGAAGGGAATAATTTCCCGACGTTTTCAAAATGCTCTTCTTGCACTTATTCATGTCAGAGGTTAGGGACAACAAAAACGCTAGCGTGTCATACTTTTATAACCCTGAAATTTGAATGTATTTATTTATTTTTTGTATAATTGTGCTTGTATAATTGTATAGTTAGTGATCAATGGTAATGGTAAAATAAGGGTATGTTTAAAATGTAAATTGTGAATTTAATAAATAATAAATAAATGTAAATTCAATTGTATTCTAGGTTATGTCTCCAACAAATGAATAATATGCTCACACTTTCAGCCTGTTTGAAATTAAGTTTTATTTGTGTTCAAAGTTATGCATTTACCCCAGGCATAATTCATCAACTTGAGGAATTAGAGTTATCTTGCCTTTAGACTAATAATTACCCTTTGAGTGTCTATTCGAAAGTTTGTTTGTTATACCAGGGGTTGAAATATAAAGTGTGTTTATTATATATATAATGTAAACTGTTCGTTTTTGGAGGGAAAACGTAAAAGATTAAAGTGTTCATGACACAAGCATTGTTTTATTTCAGTAAACGAGCCTGAAGGCCTGCGAGCAACAGCTTATGCAAAAAAATAACAGCAGAAGAAACAGTAACCATTAGTAGTTTTATGACATAGCCGTGGTGAAACTGCGCATGCGCGGAAAATGGCTGGGGTGAAATTGCTGCTGGGGTAAAACTGTGGCTCTGCAGACAGATATTATTGGAGTAAATACGTTTTTTCTTCTACCATCAAAATGATTAAATATCTCACATCGCTATTATCAACTAAATTACTAATAGATCACTCCCATGTAACTGAGCAACAGTTGATCCCAAAACCATGTGACTTGCGTCTCAGCCTTCAGCAGCAGACATTTTGAAAACAAACCGGTGAGTGGCTTCTTATTTCCTCGGTGTTTCATTGATAATAGTGCATATAATGAGTACAAAATATACAGAAGTATGTCGTGTGGGTGACAAAATAAGACAGTAATGTCAACTATGTTACTCGGTAATATCAATGTTGCTCAAGTTAGTCATGAATCACTATATTTTGTATATTTAAGCCTGTTTATATGTGTTAGTTTATATATAACTATGCTTGTCATAGTTCAACACAGTACAACTAACAGTATACTGTTCACAATTTTGTGGTCAGTAAACATGTTTTTGAAAGAAGTTTGAATATATTTTACAATTTTATTTATTCCTTTGATGCAAAGCTGAATTTTCATCATCATTATTTCAGGCTTCAGTGTCACATGATCCTTCAGAAATCATTCTAATTGGCTTTATGCACAGCTGCACTACTTCCTGAACTTCAGCCAGCTCCTTTGTTTCCTGTCTGCCATTATTGGACAAACTGATTAATCCAGGTGTGTCTGATTATTGTTGTTGTGACTACAGAGGTCAGGCACACCTGGATTAATCAGTTTGTCCAATAATGGCAGACAGGAAACAAAGGAGCTGGCTGAAGTTCAGGAAGTAGTGCAGCTGTGCATAAAGCCAATTGATTTGGTGTTCAAGAAACATTTTTAATTATTATTATCAATGTTAAAATACAGTTCTGCTCAATATTTTTGTGGAAACATGACATTTTTTTCAGGATTCTTTGATGACTAGAAAGTTCAAACGAACCACATTTATTTGAAATAGATAAATGTATTTACTGTCACTTAATTTAATGTATCCTTGTTGAATAAAAGTTTTTTTTTCTTCTTACTGACCCCAAACATTTTACATGATCCATTGTTATGTAACAATCCATCATTTTCTTTGATTTTGACAGATGTCAGCAGCAGAGAAACAGCGAAGATACAGGGCTCGACGGGATGCTGATCCCTCAAGAAGGGCACAATATTTAGAAAAGCAGAGAGAGACATGGTACAGACTAATAAGACTAGGAAATGTGAAACCAGTCGCAGAGTTGAGTGAGAGGGAGAAACAAAGCAAAAGAGACAAATGGAGAAAAGCACAACAGAGAAGAAGACAAAGAAAACGAATACTAGAAAACATAATTACTCCAGCAGACAGCCCTGAATTTGACCAGCCACCTGAAGAATCAAGGTAGAAAGCTACGTTTATGTCCTATGATGTTTATTTTTATTTATATGATACTTTGATATGCTATACAATAATTGTCCATATCGTCAATAATGTGTCTGGGTCACCAGTGTTGGAAATGTTTGGAAATGTAATAGGTTACAGATTACAAGTTACCCTATTTTAAGTAGTGTAACTATTTCAATTACTTTATTAATGTAACTGATTACATTTGATTACTTTTCTACATTTCTAACAAATGTTTTCAACTATTTGCTGAAACAATTCACCTCTAAAAATAGAGATAGTTATATTTACTTGTGTTTAAGAGTGTATTATTGTAGTGAAAAACATGTTTTTCTTCTTACGGATATAAAAAAGTATTTTTACCAGTATGTGTGTGTGAAGGGGAAACATTATACCATATTAGACCTAGTATTTAACAGAAGCAAGAATAGATTCTAGTTTCATATTCACTGGCAACCCAAACAGACCGTAGCTTTCATAACATGCATGGTATTGTTTTTTTTTTTTTTAAATAAAGTTATATTCCACCTAAAATATTGTTTCGACTCAATGACCAATCGTTAGTGTTAGTAGTAGTTAAATAACTCTATTTTGCAAGACAAAATGGGACAGACTAATAGAGAGATTTGTTAACATTCATCATAGGAGATGCTTCCTCAGGTTCGACATTGCCCTTTTCTAATTCCTGGATGAAATTATTTTTACATTTCTAGCACTGGAACACATTTTTATCACTCGCATGGTGGCAGCTCACACAGGTTGTAGCCTAAAGCTTTCAGTGGATTGGTGTAATTGGCAGACGCGGTGCACTGCAAATTCAAAGAGAACCAATGAAAAGCATCCGAATAGTATCGCTTTACTAAATGGCCTTTAAATGGCAGGCAACATTTTCATAAGTAACTGTAATTTAATTACACATTTTTTCTCAGTAACTGTATTTATTACAGTTACATTTATTTTGTAATTAAATTACGCAACTCCGTTACATGTCACTAGTTACTCCCCAACACTGTGGGTCACAAAGTTGAGTTGAGTAACAAAGCTGATATGGTAACACATTTTTTTTTTTAAGTGTCCTTGTTACTTTCACTATATTGCACTCCTCCAAATCACTGAATTCAGGTGTTCCAATCACTTCCATGGCCACAGGTGTATAAAATCAAGCACCTCAGCATGCAGACGCTTCTACAAACATTTGTGAAAGAATGGGTTGCTCTCAGGAGCTCAGTGAACTCAAGCGTGGTACTGTGATAGGTTGCCACCTGTGCAATAAGTCCATTCGTGAAATTTCCTCACTACTAAATATTTCACGGTCAACTGTTAGTGGTATTATAACAAATTGGAAGCAGTTGGGAACAACAGCAATTCAGCTACGAGATGGTAGGCCACGTAAAATCTCAGAGCGGGGTCAGCGCATGCTGAGGCGCACAGTTGGCAGAAGCTGCCAACTTTCTGCAGAGTCAAGAGCTACAGACCTCCAAACTTCATTTGGCCTTCAGATTAGCTCAAGAACAGTGTGTAGAGAGCTTCATGGAATGAGTTTCCAAGCCTTACATCACCAAGTGCAATGCAAAGCGACGGATGCAGTGGGGTAAAGCGCGCCGCCACTGGACTCTAGAGCAGTGGAGACGTGTTCTCTGGAGTGACGGATCACGATTCTCTGTCTGGCAATCCAATGGACGAGTCTGAGTCCAGGAGAACGGCACTTGCCTGACTGCATTGTGCTAAGTGTAAAGTTTGGTGGAGGGGGGTTATGGTGTGGGGTTGTTTTTCAGGGGTTGGGCTTGGCCCCTTAGTTCCAGTGAAAGAAACTCTTAAAGGATTAGTTCACTTTTAAATAAACTTTTGCTGATAATTTACTCACCCCCATGTCATCCAAGATGTCAATGTCTTTCTTTCTGCAGTCAAAAAGAAATTAAGATTTTGATGAAAATATTCCAGGATATTTCTCCATATAATAGACTTCAATGGGCTCCAAACGGTTCAAGGTCCAAATGACAGTTTCAGTACAGCTTCAAAGGGCTTTAAACGATACCAGACGATGAATAAGGGTCTTATCTAGCGAAACGATCAGTTTCTGTGAGAAACCGAGCAGTATTTATGCTATTATTTTACCTCTTATCAGTTGAACGTGATCATCTCTGAGCTCCGCCATAACTTCCGCTAAGTGAGGTCAAATACAAGCGTGGTCATAGATGTATACGTAGATGCCTCATTAGCGCCTGCACGGATCAGTAGAATGAGGCATCTACGATCGATATATCTTGACCACGCTCATATTTGACCTCACTTAGCGGAAGTTATGGCGGAGCTCAGAGATTATCACGTTCGTCTGATAAGAGGTAAAATAATAGCATAAATACTGCTCGGTTTCTCACAGAAACTGATCGTTTCGCTAGATAAGACCCTTATTCATCGTCTGGTATCGTTTAAAGCCCTTTGAAGCTGTACTGAAACTGTCATTTGGACCTTGAACCGTTTGGAGCCCATTGAAGTCCATTATATGGAGAAATATCCTGGGATATTTTCATCAAAAACCTTAATTTCTTTTCAACTGAAGAAAGAAAGACATGGACATCTTGGATGACATGAGGGTGAGTAAATTATCAGCAAAAGTTTATTTAAAAGTGAACTAATCCTTTAATGCTTCAGCATAGCAAGACATTTTGGACAATTTCATGTTCCCAACTTTGTGCGAACAGTTCCAACATGACTGCACACCAGTGCACAAAGCGTCGGTCCATAAAGACATGGAAGAGTGATTTTGGTGTGGAGGAACTTGACTGGCCTGCACAGAGTCCTGACCTCAACCTGATAGAACACCTTTGGGATGAATTAGAGCGGAGACTGCGAGCCAGGCCTTCTCATCCAACATCAGTGTCTGACCTCTCAAATGCACTTTTAGGAGAATGGTCAAAAATTCCCATAAACACACTCCTAAACCTTGTGGAAAGCCTTACCAGAAGAGTTGAAGCTGTTATAGCTGCAAAGGGTGGGCTAACTCCATATTAAACCCTACGGATTAAGAATGGGATGTCATTAAAGTTCATGTGCATATAAAGGCAGACATCCCAAAACTTTTGGCAATATAATGTATGTTCCATATACTTACTGTAGTATTAACCGAAATTATGCGTAATTACATACTATAACCCTAAACCAAGCCCTAATCCTAATCCTAATCTTAACCTTAAGTACATGTTATATTAATCAGTACATATTTGTGCAATTACAGTGTAACAACTGCACATTAAATTATAGGGTTACACTTTATACTTTTATATTATACACTTTTATCATTTATAGTTATTACTATAGTAACTACACGTAACATTTGTAACAATGCCACTGTAAAATAAAGTGTTACTAAATATAATGTGAATATATTTGTTAAACAACTTAAACGCTGTTTTTGACACTCAATAAAGTATATTACATATCCCATAGATAGAAGTTATAGCATATCTGATGGAAATGATTAGGTGCAGACTTGTGATTAAGAAAAATGTTATTATTTATTTATAGAGTCAGTGAGTGTGTCCACAAACATTAGTAGACAGCGTTTTAAGTCTTCATCAAATCTTTGAACAAGCCTATCATGCTCATAGTGCCCAATCTGAACATTTAAAGTCTAAAATGCCCCCAAAAAGACTCATTAGAGCTTTTGAAAATGTACTTAATTAGATAGATAAAGGTTTGGAGCACAGTTATTGAAAATAATTTCATTTTAGTTAAAGTTTTAGTTGTGCTTTTGTCATTCTTAATAGTTTTTAACAAGTTTATACAGTTTTTGTTTCTGTTTTAAATGAAAATTAGAATTGTTGCCTTGTCAACTAGCTGACATAAAATAAGTTTATATTTCAGGTAAAGTTCCTGTTTAATGTAACATTTCTTTTATGGTTTTAGCTAACTATAAGAACCCTGTTTAGGAGACACTGAGTGTCTGGCGGATTAAACCTCCATTCGCATCCCATAGACACGCACGCGCGCGGAACGGGGGCGCGCACATCCGCTGTGATGCGCGGACACATGTACAGCTCAGCTTGTGCGCACAGGGATCCGCAGAGGCGAGACTCTGGACAGGTACTTCGCTAAAGGCTGAACTGATTTGTTTTCAAGGCCTTTAGCGTTTTTGACTGAAGGCTGACTGGCACTGATAACCTAGCCATCGGGATTCGTTATAGAAATCCACTTGACGTCTGGTCGATAGATAAGAGAGTTTGTCCTTAGTGTTTTGTTTTATCATTAGTATTAAACGCTTCGAGGAAATTGAAGATTAAGTACTCGGATCCTCATTTTCCCTGTTCATCTCGGTAAGTAACATTAGTGTTTGGAACAATGTATGATAGCTGTATGTTTCAGTAGGCGAACCTAACGTTACTGATTTTGTCGTATTATGTAGCTGATTGGTAACGTTAAATCTAACCTTTTGAGTTATCTCGTCTTTCCTCAACTTAATGTATGTACTTTCTTAAATGTTTTCAATATTAAAATAATATCCATATAGAAAAGTGCATTTTTAGCCGGCATGCTAAAGCCTGTTTATCACATATGGAACAAAAGCAACAGGTGACTGGACGTTTAATTGAAAACGCATAACTAAACGACACAGCCAAAAAAGACATATCATAAGAATGACGTTATTCTCGTACAATTCTAGTTTCAAACATAAAAAAAAACAGTTATGGCTAAATAATTTTACATGTTGAAATATCACAAATGAAGCTAGCCTGTTAGCTTGCTAGCGCAAAGAGGCTGTCTTTTTTTTTTTGCCAGAGTTTGTTGTTGTAGGTTATGATTGATTTCCTATGTTTTTCATGCGCAGAAGAATCTGTCTGACATGAATATGAAAGAAAATCAAAGAAAACGGCGAGATGTGTTGAGTATTAGCTGCTGAGTGAAGTGAGACAACAAAGAACTAAAGCATCTTCAGTTTTGTTACTCGTATCATGAGCATGTAAATACTCTGAAACTTGTTCCTCCAGCTAGAAGGGAATAAATCTATTTCAATGTCAAGGACAATTAAAACAATCAAGCTTTGTAAACCTTCTAAATGAACACTTGATGTCTTATCTATCTATCTATCTATCTATCTATCTATCTATCTATCTATCTATCTATCTATCTATCTATCTATCTATCTATCTATCTATCTGCGTAACGTTAGCCTTTTGGTCAATATGTGTTGCTTTGTAAATGACTCAACATTTTTTTGTAGGAGTCGAATGGCCTCTGTTGTTACAGTGAAGACAGAGAAGCGTCCTTCCCCTGACTCTGAGGATGGCGACACAGTGTCTAAGAAGGCCAGGTATGAAAACAGCAGATGTTCGTGTCTTGCTTTGCTGCCAGCAGCACATTCCCAAGGCGAGCCAAGTATTCTTCATGCAGTCATTCCCTGTTTCCTGATCTGTTCTGGCAAACATGTTTTTTCGAAGAACTTCCTGATAAGGATGATTTCACCTGGATGTTTTTTTAATGTTCGGTTACACTTAAAGTTATATTGGTTACCAATAAAGTTTCATTGGTTAAAGGTGCAGTAAGCGATTTCTGAGAATAGCAGTTGAAAGTTGGGTTGGACCGAGCCGCAGTATGGGCCGTGTCCACTCATAATGGGGGAGGAGAGAGAGTGAGCAAGTAGGGCTGTCAAAATTATTATAATTTTTTTCCGAATTTCGAATATTCGTCGAATTTACAAAAAAAAAGCACATTCGAATGAAAACTGCATTCGAATTTTTGGTAGAGGGCACGCGAGACATGATGTTGACGTAACAGACGCGGTTTGTTTATCCAGTACAGCGGTGCGGCTGTAAAAAGGCGTAAAAAATGGGCCGGCTCCTCTGCCGGCTTTTAACGGTCTCTCCACGTCCATCACTGGAACAAGACACAGGTGTTCGTTATTTGCACTTGACCCACTTACGGCGTGCTCGTCTCCTGACTCTCTCCCGTCACAGACCTCGCTAAACCACGCCCCCCCTGCCACAGATCTCAACACCAAAACTACGACTGGGAAATAATAGAACACAAAACTTTTTTTTTTTTTTTGTTGAAATATTTTATCTCGCTCACTTGAAATTAACGTGAAGCTTCCACTAAGAAAAGTTTGCAGCAAGTGTATTTGCACCAAAGACGAACAAACAAGTTCAGACAGGACTATTAAGGGTGATATTTAAGGGATAATAATGTATATGCATTGTACACTTATTACACTGATTTTTTTTTTTTTTACCACATCTTAAAATCTTATCTGTTTATAAATCAATTTTGTACAGTGTACAAAATAATCGTCCAGACAAGATGAACAGAACAATATTATAGTAGTATTAATAGTGAAGTCCTCTGATTTTATTTTCAATACAATCAAAAACGGAGACGCAAGACAGCAAGTTGCATTTGAATGAAAAGAGAGAGTGCGTCTGATACATTGATGTGCACAGTTATAATGCATTGCTATTATTGACGATGGTCATTATGGAGGACGGAAATGCCACAGAATAGAATCTAGCTTAAAAAGTGCATAGAGCTGCTCGTTTTATTTGTTGTTTGTTGATTTTCAAATATAAAACTTGTTGAAATGTTTTCAGTGTGTGCATCAGTTCTTTTTGAACACTTTCATCTCATTTGAACAAAACCGTGATAATATTGATAATCGTGATAATTTGGGTCTCTATAATTGTGATATGAAATTTTCATACCGTTCCATCCCTATTTAGGAACCGTGTTAATATTAAGCTTTCCAGCGCTGGAGAAAGCCGCAGCGCGAGCCTCCTCTGACTGTGCGTGCTCCTCCCCAAACAGACGAGGTGTTTATACTTGACGCGCTTGCTGTTGCAGGGCTCGACATTAAGCCTGTTCAGCGAATCTGTCATTCACTTGTCCGAGTAAAATATTTGCTTGTCCGGATTGTTTTTGTAAATATAATCTATTTTGAAGCAATATTCTCACCAGTGTTTAATCAGCTTTGACATATTTAAATATGCCTATTTGTCATATTTGTACCTTTTTATATAAAGGTATCTTTATATAATCTTTCTTTTATAAAGGGCATTTTACCATAATCTTATTAAATATAGGATATACTTCAGATTTCCTTTTATATTCTTAAATTTGATCTATAAATTAAATTAGAATAAGACACTATAGGCTGTTACCAATCAAATTAAATCATTTACACTGAAAAATTACAACTGCATTAAATAATGTTATGAGATTATTTTAAGTTTTTTTGTATATACAAATAAGAAATGTTGGAAAGATTAAACTAAACTGCCAGTAGATGGCAGCATGTGACCGTCTTAATGAGTGAGTCATTGAGCCGATTCGTTCAAACGGCTGATTCATTCAAGAATTTGGCGGTCGTTTACGAATAGGTCATTGAATCTTTGATTCAACCGATTCATTAAAATGGTGAATCATTTAGTAACACGCTGTTGCTGTGAGATGCGTTACGGTTCTGCTGTGACATTTGTTTGGAACTATTTTCGCTGCTGAAAAAGAACAAAAACAGTCAATATTGCATCTAAAATGTAAGTGACTTAATGTTAAATAATTGTTTATGGAACTGGCGTATGAAATCAGTGTCATTTTCAGTCGTGATGGTATTCAGGAAAACAACACTCTTGTTAGTGTAATGTTACTTAACTGTATCATGTTATAAATATAAAAACTACACAATTTTAATCGTGTATGTTAACTGAGTTTCTTTGTATGAGTGGCGCTCATTTGTTTTCGATTTTCTCCTCGAGAGGCTGTGCGAGACTCAACAACACAACCTTGTCAGTTTGTTTTATATTATCCACTATCGATCGCCACTTACACTAACTGAATGCAGAATCATTATTGCGCTTTGGTGATTCCCTAGTTATTTTTTGTTTTGACGTTTTAACCAGGATACTTGTCCGTCGGGCAAGTAAAATAATTTTTCCCTTGCCCCTTCAAAAAATCCACTTGTCCCGGACAAGCGTTAATGTCGAGCCCTGTGTTGTACTATTCTTTCAAACAACAGAGGGCGACTCGGAGTAATTGTTATATAAACCATTAGGCGAGAAGTAAGGTACACACTAGGGGTTGAACGACTTTCAAGTTTTTTCAAGTCGATGTGATGAAAGTCGAGTCGACGTCGACTAGTCGCCGATGACGTCATTAATAAACAAATAACCCTGAACCTTGAGCTGACGCGAACACAAGTTTTCTTGTGCACAACACAGCTATGGCATGTGTCACAGCGCTGATAATAAAGTTATTGCTCCTACTACAACAGCTTTTGTCTTTGGGTCGTTATATTTCTCATAGATTTCTGCTCGTCTGAATCAGATACAGATAAAGTAGCACAATAAAGATTACATGTATATGAATGCATTAGTGGAGCGATTGCGTGTGAATTAATTCTACTTGCCAGCGTCTCTATAATAGTGAAGCTGTGAGCTTTAGTTACTAAGAAATATATGCTATAACTTTTCAGTTTCTAAGCTATTTTAGTGATAAATCACAGAACAGTGTTGATACATTTCTGCGCTATTGAATGGTTTTGTGTAAGGCGCGGGCGCGCGATCTCCGCGTTATGTGCGAGCTATATGTGTGTGTGTTACAATGCAGCACACATTTAGAACGGTGATTTACTGACCTGTACAATAAGCGTGCATTCTCCCGCTCAATTTTGAGCTTCCAGATGGTATAATCAAACATATCTTGTGGAGAGTATGTATCTGAGTATGTATTTATTTGTCATTTTTAACTGTTGGAAACAGAGACTGGCAGCCTGTATGTCAGGAAATGGCTTATCCTGTTGCGCCCTCTATAGGCCAGCGACTAGTCGACGTCAAGCTTAAAGCGTCATGGCAGAGCATTAAAGTCGACTAGTCGGTGCAACCCCTAGTACACACGTGATGTTTATTTTAGTACACTTCACCAAAAACACTGCAAAAGAATCGGCTAAAACCCAGGAAACCTTGAGATTTATTACTTGTGACATTAGAACAAAATATTGATAGGAGAACATGTATACAACTACATTTACGATTTCTTAAATATTTTCAACAATTTAATTTAGTTTCATGAACATTTTTATTGAACATGGATCTTTATTTTCATTAAAAGGGCTCATTTCTGCTTTTGTAGGCTCATTTGGTAAACATAAGCAACTAATTTAGACGTGCAAACTGGTTGACAGTGTGGTGAGCTGTACTGCTCGGCTAGATTTGCCTCAAAGTCTTGCATCTTTGGATGCGGAACCGCACGCTAAGTTACAAGTTTGCACCTTACACGCCGAGTTAAACCCAGCTTAAGCAGGAAGGCCTGAAGTTAAGTTGTTTCTGCTCCATACGTGAGTTACATTGGTTTTGAGAGTGTTCAAATTGTTGACTGCATTAATCAAGCTCAAACTTGCAACCCTATTAAACAAATAAAACTTATTTAACAAATGTTTTTCTTTATTTTATGGGACATATAAGTTTCAACATCAGTAACAACAAAACCACATTTGGTCCCGAATTAAATGTTCCCTTCTGAGTGACAGATGAACGTAGGACAACATTTGCAACCTATAACATGCATTTACAAAATGGATTGGGAGAATTTAAATTTCCTGCTGACTTAAATTTTTATTCAATCGCACAAACCCGGGTTTTTAATTGTATTCTGATAAGTCCAACAATAATTGCAAACATAGAGAATGAATTGAAAATAAAATGACTCGAGGTTAATGGACCTCCTTTTACTGAAAAAAAAAAATGTTCAGGTCCTACTTTTTAAGTCAGTTTAAGCTATGCAATTGCATACAGCTCTGCTGTGTAGTTTGGTCCACATGCATGTTTCCTCTGACCTGATTACATTTCCTCCATCTCTGTTGACTATAGGAAGTTGTTGCCTAGCCTGAAGACCAAACGTGCCCCTGAGCTGGTGCTGGTAATCGGCACAGGGGTGAGTTCAGCCGTAGCTCCTCAGGTTCCTGCACTTCGCTCCTGGAAAGGTCTGATCCAGGCGCTGTTAGATGCTGCCAATGACTTTGATCTGCTTGAGGAAGAAGAGAGCCGCCGCTTCCAAAAAAGTCTGCAAGAGGACAAGAACCTGGTGCACGTTGCTCATGACCTTATTCAGAAACTTTCACCGGTAAGAATCTTTCACCAGTTTTTCTTATGTGTTAAATAAAGAGTTAAACTTAAAGGGATAGTTCACCCAAAAATGAAAATGATCATTTACTCACCCTCAAGTTGTTCCATACCTGTATGAGTTTCTTTGTTCCGCTGAACACAAAAGAAGATATTTTGAAGAATGTTTGTAACAAAGCAGAGAGAGCAACCATTGACTACCATAGTAGGGAAAAAATACTATGGTAGTCAATAGGGATGTCAATTTACACAAATTTCCATGATCGATCGTCGTTTAAATTAACGATCAATTAATCGATTAATCGTTAGCCTTAACACTGCATATGCGTCTACAGCAGTGGCTTATAGCCGACCGCATGACAGGGTGTGCAAACACTGACAAAACGCCATGTTCCTCACTAAATCAATGAGAAGGGTTTTTAATCTAAATAAAGGGCTATAGGATTGTAAAATGAATTGATGTGATTGATAATTTAATTCAATTACTTTTATTACTCATATTTGATTATTAAATAAGTCAACGTGTCACCAACTCCACCTCAGATGCATGCTCTTCAGAATGTGTGGACGCTCTCTTCCTGAAACAACGTGCTGAAAACGCCAACTAGACCCAGTAAATGCACAACTGTTCTCTTTATAATGATATGTAACATGACAGTCCCGATCATAGGCATTATAAGTTTAGTACAAGTGCATTGCTGTTGGAGCTGCATGCACTGACGCTGATCACCGGCACGCTTCACTAGTGCATTCATTTTTAACCAGATGCATGAGATTAAAAAATCAGCTATAGATAGGCCCACACAGAATAAAAACACAATATTACAGCTTACATTTGCAGAAAGCAAAAGGCTGCGAATGCACATGCAAACTTGTAGTCAAGATTAAGGTGTCACTCTAGCTGTAAAATGGTCCCAAACAGAGCTCCGGCGCGCGCATCATTAAGCGCTGTTTATACTTTCGCCAGGCTCCGCCGCGCGTGCCTCGTCCGCTTGGCAATCTGCGATGACATCATTTTTGCTGCGCGCACCCTCGCGCACTGCGCAGACCCTTTTTACAGTCTATGGTGCGGCTTTATTCTTCGTGTCTGATTTACAGTACATGTTTCGCGGTTGAGCAGCACGCACGTGCATGACCCTGATTAATCAATGATCGATAGATTTTATCGATTAAATGTATTATCGACAATTAATCGATCATCGATTAATCATTAACATCCCTAGTAGTCAATGGTTGCTCTATCTGCTTTGTTACAAACATTCTTCAAAATAGGAGGGTGAGTAAATGATGACAGAATTTTCAATTTTGGGTGAACTATCCCTTTAAGTTTTTTAGTTTGAAGTGTTCATGGACATGGTACATTTATATACATGTGTTTGGCTAAAGCAGCGTTGCATTCACCTGATCAGTTTTTGCATTCTCTGGGAATCAAAGCCATAACCCTGCTGTTGTTAGCGCTATACTCTATTTTTGAGCTACAGTACAGTTATATAGGTGTGTTAATTAATGTAGATTTTATTAGGGCTTGTTTATTGACACAGATTTCACAAATCGATTTTATTTAGACTCACAAGCTTTTTATTTGATTCAATTCCAATACAATACATTTCAAATTCAATATCAATTTAAAGGGATAGTTCACCCAAAAATGAAAATTATCCCATAATTTACTCTCCCTCAAGTCATCCTAGGTGTATATGACATTCTTCTTTCAGACAAATACAATCAGAGTTTTATAAAATAAATGTCCTGGCTCTTTATAATGGCAGTAAATGGCAGCCCAAAATAAAAAATATATATATATTTTTTTAAAAGTGGCAGCCCCAAAAAGTGCATCCATCCATTGTAAAAGTAATCCACACGGCTCTGCGGTGGTTAATAAAGGGCTAATAAAACTTGAACGACTCATTGTGAGACACTGTTTATGATTTGTGGGGAATATAAAAAAGGGAGTGGGTGGATTTTTACCATTATAGGGTGGTTGTGTACACACACTGCCGTCACACATTTATGTTTAAATTAACAACAATCCAAGATTTAATTTTAGAAATATTCAGCACTGAAATATAAACGTAAAGTTTAATTTAAATGTTTGCATTTAATGGTGTAATTGTTTCAATATTTTGTGCTATAGTAGTAAAGCGGAAGAGATGATCGGCTGCAGCTTGAACTGATGCGGCTACAGTGATCTGCCATGCCACATTAAACGGCACAATTTTTTTTTCTTGATAAAATTGACAATTTGAAAGCTAAGACTTTTTTCCTATCAAAAGTAACAAAGCATCAAGCTTATTGCGATTATTGGATACGAATACAAATAATGTGTCATGAAGTTTTGTTTATGCATCAACAGAAAATAGCATGGATTAAAAAATCTAATAATTAATATCATGTCATTCATAAAAATAAAGATTGATTAATCAAAATGGATTCATCTGTATTGTCAACCCAGCACTAGATTTTATGACTTGTACCATAAAAAAATATTTTTAATAGGGGCGAAAAAACTTCAATTTTCTGTGGTGGGGTCAGGGAAAATGTTGGCAGGGCAAAGAAAAATCCTTATTTTAGAGCCCTGATAAACGTGGATCATGAGCACAATGCTAGCCAGTGCATGGAAGAGCACAACTTTGAGTTTGTCCGTCATTAGTCTGTTCCTTTCTCTCCGGCCGGAATGAGGCCTAGAGCCACATGCCACCTGTGTTGTTTGTCACCCCCCGTAAAAACAGCTCTCAGTGATTTATCCCTGTTTTTCATTGTCAAGCCTCTGTATCAATTGCATCCAAACCCACCAGTGTCACTAGAGGATTTAGATGGCATTAGGCCTGTCAAAGGGAGTTAGGTAATGCATTTCAGCACCAATGCTGGTGTTTCATTTCCTGGAATGGTTGTAGCTGAACAATCCACATCAACAAAACAACTCTCCTAGTAAAACATCAGCCTGCACAATCACATAAAGTACCCAGTAAATTTCTAAACTCTCTAATGCTCTGGAATAAAGGCTAGGAAAGCCTAGCAATAGCAAGCTAGCTTTGAAAACATAAGATCCCACCCTCCCTTTCAGAGCATCTCCTTGCCACACCTCCTCCAGAACACATGAATGTGCACAGCCAGAGCAGTCTGCAAAGCGCCACGAGTGACTGCGTTAAATTACCTCATGTCTCAAAGTACAAAACATTACAATAACAATCAACGTAAACAACTTGCAGAGCTCTGACTTGTACCACCTGATTGCTGCAGATTCAGGCCCCGTTTACACTATTGCGTTTTTATGAAACGATCTCTGTCTACACTGCACGACCGAAAACGCATGTCCCATGACCGTTCATGCACGTACAAGTGTAAACAGTTGCCTCTTGTGCATGTAGGCAGCTGCAATATTATACAATACAGCGTTTAACTGAACAATGGCTGCTAAAAAGGACCACAAAGACAGCAAGTTTTTCGAGGTTCAAAAACGCTGGACTCGGAGTAGTGTTAACAAGCGTAACCGTACCAAAAGGTATGCGCCGATTCATTTCGGCGTTGATAGTGTTGCCATAGAAACGTATAAATCCGAGTCTGAAAACGTGAACGTCGTGGGTAGTCATCTTGTAATTCACCCTTCACCGCGAGTTTGATTGACAGGCGATCTGACCAATAACATCGCCAAATCTGCCGTTTTGTCCGACAAAGCAGTCAGGAGAGTTAGTAGATTAATGTCGGTGGACTTGAACTTGAAAAACGGTGTGTGCTGATGTCTCTCAACATTTCTTTTAGTGTTCATTCATGTTAATTTGATGCTTATCAATGAACTAGAAGGAAGAGATGATCGGTCGAGGCGCTACAGGTGCTACAGCGACCACGACACATTAAAGGGCCACAAAGCGGTATTTGTTGTTTCAATTTCTTTAAAAAAATTACAATTTTAAAGTTGAGACTTTGTTTCATATCAAAAGTAACTTGCTCTGTCCTGTCTGTCGGCATGTTGTCAGTGTCCTCTTTGCTCCGTGATGTATTTTCTCTACATGAGAACACGCGTGGTGTGAGAAAGCCAAGGCTTGTCGGACATAGCAACAGTTACTAAAGAGGGCGGGTCTTTGCGAATGGTCAATTACGGTTACGGCACGGTGTCAACTGTAAAGGTGGCTGCTCTTTGTTTATGGCGTCTGGTGACTGTGTGTCTACAACTCTGCATAGCCTCATTGTACGCGCTGATGACGTGGGATGTCTGCGTGAGCAGGGTTTGCGAGAGGATGGAAATATGCATGTTGACAGGCAAGTAGGACATTGGACGAACAATTTTGATCCTGAGACTTGCACAAAAGATATATACATTTAATATTTAGACCACTTGTATTATTGATTGCTAGGAGGATGTGAAGAGAGTAAAACATTGCCTACCCTACCTTTTAAGGTCTCCAGAGGTCTTTTAATGGTTTAACCTACTTGTGTGAGTTTTGAGCCTTACGTGAGCAGAGCAGACCTCTGTGGATCAAATGACCCGTTGGAGATCGGCGCAAAAAATGAGGCTAATCTGAACATGCAGCCAGGATTCACACCTCCAGAACAACATGCCATAGCTAGACGATAATCCAGTCAGCTTTGGCGTTAAATATTTCTATAGTTATGCATACTCTATAATATTCGCTGCAAGACGGAGGATGCCAGTGAAAATAAACATTCACATGTTTGAGCATGAAAGTATGCCTGAGACATTCAAACTTCTGTTTTGATTCAGACATCAAAGTTATCGAGTTCCTGCATGTTGATAAGCACAGAAAAAGTCCAAAACCTTCCAAATATGATTGAGTGTTCATCTAATTTCTCAGTGCTTGTTGTTCAATTCCATTATTTAGAGTACCCAAATCAGGGTTCCAGACAAAACAAATCAATAGACAACATATAGAATTTTACATGGATGAAACAAGGCTGTGATAAATTTACAGTCTTTATAATGCATGTGCTGTATCCTAGATCACATGTAATTTTAAAAACTATTTTGGAAAGAGGTTTCATCAGATGAACTATCTGTATATTGTTAAACAACAGTACAATCCATTGAACACACTGTACTTCTATCTGTCAGCCTCATTTTCATTGCTGTCCATACTTAAATATGCACTACACTACTAAGGTCATGTTAAAAACAAACAGCTGCTAATTTTTGCACCACAAGAATAAACTTGCGTTTTACATGTTCTGAACACTTACAGTCATCAAGTGTCAACATTTAATTCATTTCTTTCCACTGAAACTTCTCATTTTATCATGTCAACACAAAAAAATGATGTCATGGGCAACTCTTTACAGAACTCATAAAAGACATCACATACATTTATATTGCCTGGAGCCCTGCAAATCTCGTTTGAGTGGTTTACATCTGTATTTAGCATGGACCACGTGATCAGATGCCCGAGACGGATTTTAAAGGGTTAGTTCATCCCTAAATGACTAACACCCAAAAAATTATCCCATCATCATCCCAGAGGTTACATTTCCACTGGAAGTAAACTCGCGTACGGTCGTTACTGGAAGCCAGTGATTATAGTTCATAAAGTTATAAATACAGTGAGAAAAATAAGTATTTGAACACCCTGCTATTTTGCAAGTCCCTCCACTTGGAAATCCACTAGGTGCATGTCTACTGTGAGAGACATAATAAAAATAAAAAAAATCCAGAAATCACAATATATGATTTTTTTAACTATTTATTTGTATGATACAGCTGCAAATAAGTATTTGAACACCTGTCTATCAGCTAGAATTCTGACCCTCAAAGACCTGTTAGTCTGCCTTTAAAATGTCCACCTCCACTCCATTTATTATCCTAAATTAGATGCACCTGTTTGAGGTCGTTAGCTGCATAAAGACACCTGTCCACCCCATACAATCAGTAAGAATCCAACTACTAACATGGCCAAGACCAAAGAGCTGTCCAAAGACACTAGAGACAAAATTGTACACCTCCACAAGGCTGGAAAAGGCTACGGGGAAATTGCCAAGCAGCTTGGTGAAAAAAGGTCCACTGTTGGAGCAATCATTAGAAAATGGAAGAAGCTAAACATGACTGTCAATCTCCCTCGGACTGGGGCTCCATGCAAGATCTCACCTCGTGGGGTCTCAATGATCCTAAGAAAGGTGAGAAATCAGCCCAGAACTACACGGAAGGAGCTGGTCAATGACCTGAAAAGAGCTGGGACCACCGTTTCTAAGGTTACTGTTGGTAATACACTAAGATAGTCATGGTTTGTAATCATGCATGGCACGGAAGGTTCCCCTGCTTAAACCAGCACATGTCAAGACCCGTCTTAAGTTTGCCAATGACCATTTGGATGATCCAGAGGAGTCATGGGAGAAAGTCATGTGGTCAGATGAGACCAAAATAGAACTTTTTGGTCATAATTCCACTAAACGTGTTTGGAGGAAGGAGAATGATGAGTACCATCCCAAGAACACCATCCCTACTGTGAAGCATGGGGGTGGTAGCATCATGTTTTGGGGGTGTTTTTCTGCACATGGGACAGGGCGACTGCACTGTATTAAGGAGAGGATGACCGGGGCCATGTATTGCGAGATTTTGGGGAACAGCCTCCTTCCCTCAGTTAGAGCATTGAAGATGGGTCGAGGCTGGGTCTTCCAACATGACAATGACCCGAAGCACACAGCCAGGATAACCAAGGAGTGGCTCTGTAAGAAGCATATCAAGGTTCTGGCGTGGCCTAGCCAGTCTCCAGACCTTAACCCAATAGAGAATCTTTGGAGGGAGCTCAAACTCCGTGTTTCTCAGCGACAGGCCAGAAACCTGACTGATCTAGAGAAGATCTGTGTGGAGGAGTGGGCCAAAATCCCTCCTGCAGTGTGTGCAAACCTGGTGAAAAACTACAGGAAACGTTTGACCTCTGTAATTGCAAACAAAGGCTACTGTACCAAATATTAACATTGATTTTCTCAGGTGTTCAAATACTTATTTGCAGCCGTATCATAAAATAAATATCATACATTGTGATTTCTGGATTTTTTTTTTTTAGATTATGTCTCTCACAGTGGACATGCACCTACGATGACAATTTCAGACCCCTCCATGATTTCTTAGTGGGAGAACTTGCAAAATAGCAGGGTGTTCAAATACTTATTTTCCTCACTGTATGTACATTTCTCTTTTTAAAAAAATGCCTGGCTTCTTAACACCCTGGGAGCCATATGAATTACTTTTATGATGGATGGATAGATTTTGGGCTTCAAAATCCATAAACCCATTATAAAGAGGAAAGTCATACACAACTCGGATGGCTTGAGGGTGAGTAAATTGTGGGATCATTTTTGGGTGAACTAACCCTTTAATACCAGGTGTAAACAGTTGAAAGGCACATACACCTCTAAGACCAGAGGCATTAGTTCACAGCAGGTGTGGAGGTGCTGATAATTAGCCTCTTCCTGAGAAAGTGGATTCTGCAAGCTATTCATAGCAGCCTCTCTCTCTCTCTCTCTCTCTCTCTGGTTTTCCATGTGCCTCGGCCAAGCTCAGAGAATGAATTCAGCTCAGTGTAATGAGATTGAGTCTGACCAGGACAAGGGCACTGCTGTCAGAACTACTCTATTCTCAGCAATCTCGCCACAATCTCTCACATACTTTCCAGTGTTTGAAATCAAATCATGTACAGTGTCTAATGAACACTTCCAGACTGAAATGTAAGTCACTGTAATGACTGAAGTACTTCTATATCTTATGAGATTCCTGCCATCAGGGTTGAAGCTCGTATGGATGAACCACCACAGAAAAAATAAAAATCAAGCTAATTTAATTGCCTACAATTTTATTAGTGCCCGGCCGATATGGGTTTTTGGGGGCCAATACTGATATTAGGGAGTAAAAAAAAGTCAGATATCGCTATATTGGCTGATATACTTTATGTGTATATTACGGTACAGTACCAGTCAAAAGTTTGGACACACTTTTCCATTGTTGTGTCCAAACTTTTGACTGGTACTGTGTGTGTGTGTGTATATATATATATATATATATATATATATATATATATATATATATATATATATATATATATATATATATATATATATATATATATATATTTAGTTATTCAGTCAAGAACAGTGAGTGATTTTTTTTCTTTTATGTCGTCATCCCTGCCATTGACGAGATTTTCCGGCTTGCCATGTCTTCACTGTTCAATAACGCGATCGTCAACATTAAACAGCATATAAATCAAAACGGCTATATTAATGAATGAAATAGACCCAGGACGAGCTGTAGGACTGTGCAAGCATTTGGGGTGTTGATGGACTCGATCTACTCCATCTGTGTTGTTTCATCTGGAGTAGTCTTTGACAAAAATTAGATTTTCTCAGCTTTTTGGTCAAAATGTTGCTTTTTTTTTCATGAAACTTAACCACATTCAAATGTTGATAAAAGCTCTATGCAAAAAACTCCGGCGCACTCGCATCATTATTCCTTGTGTCTGATTTACATGTTTCGCGGTTGAGCAGCACGCACGCGTCGCGCATGACCCTGATTAATCGATGATCGATAGGTTTTATTGTTTAAATGTATTTTCGACAATCAACCGATCATCGATTTAATCATTAACATCCCTAGTGTCCATACTGTATGTATGTGCATTTGAGTTGGAGAGGGAGCAGTAGAAAGAGAGTATATACTTCCTGTACATAAAACGTAATTTAGAATATTCGTTAACCAATCAGAATCAAGCATTCAACTGCCCTGTAGTATAAGTACTTAATTACCTTTAAAGTGTTCCTTAGAGCACAGATGTTTATATTCCCTTCTAGAAGCATGCTACGGTTCACTCTTTGTGACATTGCCGTGCACTCCCAAAAGAGTTATTTAAATACTCCTGAAGTAAATCTCAGATTTCTTTTTCACCCGTAGCGGACGGGAAATGTACGCTCCACCTTTTTTAAAGACTGCCTCTACGAGGTGTTTGATGACCTGGAGTGTAAGATGGAGAACGCTGGGAAGCATCTCCTCCGCTCTGTGCTGCAGCTGATGGAGAGCGGTGCTCTGGTCCTCACCACCAACTTTGACAACCTGTTAGAGATCTACGCTGCCCACCAAGGGACCAAGCTGGAGTCTTTGGACCTCACAGACGAGAAGAAGGTACCTGCTATGTTTCCTAATGAGCTCAGTATAAATTAGGTCAATTAGCATTACAGTTCAAACTGCCTTATCATGCGCTTGCAATGTTTTATATTTGAATAGTGAAGGAGGTGTAACTTTTTGATTTGGATTCGGTCAATGCATAAATGTAGCATCAATGAAAGAAGATACTGTAATAATGTAAACATCTAAAGATATTTGCTTTCTGAAGCAATGATATTAAGTAAGGGCTTAGTTCAAAATCGTGTAAATAGTATAAATTAACCTGTCAAAATCATGATTATTATTACATAATACAACTGAGACGGTAATCATTATAATAATGATCAATTACTATTAAGTTGTTGTATAATTTATAATAGTAATTAGTTAATTTTCAACCGCACCGACATATACCGGTATTAACAATAGCCGTGTTTTAAAAAAAGCGAAATATTGTTTTGACAAGCAGGACGTGCGAGAGCCGTCACCTTCGCGTCACACCAGTCTCATATCTCACGGCTCTCACCCGTCCTTCTTGTCACAATCGTTATTGTGTTAATTAGGGTGTTAATCGTGGCAAATAAATGACAAGGAAATGCAGTTTTTACATATGTAAATCGTAATTCTATTTCTTGCAAAAATTCTAGTTTTGTTAGGTCATTGGGATCTCAAAGTCCATCGGCAATGTAACATCATATTGGGCGCAGTTATTTAGTCTATGATTGAATTGCATTGTTTATGTTGCATTGTGTAATTCCCCTTCTGAGTTAAATCAGTCACTGACAGATACAAAACTGCATAGAAGAAGAGACCATAAGGACTTTTACAAAAATACTTGTCTTCAGATCAGTTGCTTTAAACTTCAAAATAATGAAACAAATTTGTGAAATGATGTTCTTCAGATGTTCAGGGCACTGGGTTCATCTCTGTTTGCTTTGGCCATAAATTTCCTTCTGCACAAAGCAGTGAAAGCTTCAGCTATTAGTCATAAAATTCCCCATAAAAGGTCCCCGGCCAAGCGTCATGTAGTGCATTAGTGCATGTAAGCTCTACAGCAGCTCACCTGAAGGGCCCTCTGAAACACAAGTGACTGCATGTTCAGTTCTCTGTGTCTTTATTAATCAGGCCGTGTGTGGTTTTCCATAGTGTGGCCTTTAGGCTGGGTGTTTATGCACCTTTTCCATCGAATGCCTCTTGATTAGAACCCACAGTCATTAAAAGCAGCTGGACCTAGTGGGAACCGGATTGGGCTCAGTGGAGTATGAAATGCTGCTGTGTGCATGTGTGTGCAGGTTCTGGAGTGGGCTCAGGAGAAGAGAAGACTAAGTGTACTCCATATTCACGGCGTTTACACCAACCCCAGCGGTATCGTACTGCATCCTGCTGGCTACCAGAATGTTCTGAGGAACACAGAAGTCATGGTGAGTAAAGGTTTTTTTTCTCTCAGGAGAAAATGTAGTCACCACTGGAAGTTGATAATTCCCTGGGGTGAAGGACACAGTGAAGCAAAGCATTCTGGCCCGAAGAGAGACTCCCTTTTGTAGCAGTTTTTGTTGCGCTCTGTTCAGTCCTTGAACAAACTGTAAGGACAGCATTATCAACATGAAGCTGATAAAAGCTTCACAAAATAATGTTATGATGGTCAATCACATGACATTTGTCTGGATCAGTTCATTTATTAAAAAAATGCATAAAATAAACAATTCATACATAGTCATTTGAATACACCTCTTCTATGATGTGCATGTATTAATTTAGAAATTTGTTTTGAGGGAGCATAAAGTCAAAAAACGTTTAATTAAATGCACTGCGTGTTTCGGAGTGAAGCATGACTCTGTTCTTACACAATGATAGCGGCTCGGTTCACAGGAGGGATGTGACAGTGATGATATTTTCCCACCATCGATGTGACAACGCCGTCAGGGTCTTTTAAATCGCTTATTTGAAAGCGAAAGTAAAATGTGCACGTCCGCACTGGCATTCATAACGGGTGTCTGTGTTTAATTAATTCCTGAAGAAGTTGCGCTTCCTTGAGAAAGAACTGAAAACGCTCTCTCTGCTCTTCTCACTCAGCGCCAGTGGACGTGCACCGTTATGAATGCCTGAGTTTGAAAAACTTTTGTCCACCAAATCAGTCATGTGGTGAGACCAACTTGCATAATAAAATAATAAAACAGGAAATTATATCATAGAGACCCCTGCAGACTGTCATGACTCCATCAAGGTTAATAAATCTATAATTTATGACAAGTTAGGCAAGGCAAGTTTATTTGTATAGCACATTTCATACACAGGGGCAATTCAAAGTGCTTTACACAGAAATGAAGTTAAAATATTCATAAGTGAATACAATAAAAATATACATAGTATAACAGTTATAGTGGGAATTAAAAGAAAATATAAAATAAAGATGAAATCCCCTATCTGGGGTGGAAGAAAATGGAGAGTCAGGTTTACTTTAAAAATATTTGTCAGGTAACTGTGCGTTTAGACAGTACCCTTACAGACAAATCTTCTTGGCCTAACTTGAGGGTGTTCTCTAGATGTTTTACCCGTCAGAGCAGATCTAAACGGGTCTTCCTCGCACCGGAGCGAGTACTCAAAAAATATTTGTCAGGTAACTGCATTTAAACATTACCCTTACAGACAAATCTTCCCGGACAGGAACACCGGGGCTATCTCTACTTTGTTCGACCGTCAGAGCGGATCTACACGGTCCTTCCTCGTACTACCAAGGCTATACAGATCTATATCCGTCAGAGCGGATCTAAACGGATCATCCTCACACCGGAGGGATTTCGATTTAGCGCTCCCCCGTCTCTCAACCTCTTCCACCCAGTCAGCCTTAAACAAAATAAAAAATAAGTGAATAAAAAGTATAATTAAAACAGAAATAAAGTTAAAATATTCATAGAATAAAAAGTAAAATTAACACAGTAAAAGCATAGGATAAGGTGCAATCAGTCGGACATACAGTAGCAAGGCTCATTCATTAAATGCATAGCTAAACAGATGTGTTTTGAGTCTGGATTTGAAAGTGGCTACTGTTGGAGCACATCTGATCTGTTCAGGAAGCTGGTTCCAGCTGCGGTTTGGCACATCCAACTGTTAACTTCTTCAATGCATTTACATAGAGAGTCAATGGGGCTGTAGTCATTAGGCGATAGGGCTAAGTAGATCTGGGTTAGTTAGAAGTTAAGGTTAGTTCAGATTGTAAATTGTCATGTGGTGTGACTCCCAAAAACTGAATGGTAGTTATGAATTCAAAATTCATGATGTATGTAAAAAATATGTATTACCTTGAAAGCTTTACACTATATTGCCAAAAGTATTTGGACGTCTGCCTTTACGTGCAAATGAACTTTAATGACATCCCATTCTTAATCCGTAGGGTTTAATATGGAGTTGGCCCACCCTTTGCAGCTATAACAGCTTCAACTCCTCTGGGAAGGCTTTCCACAAGGTTTAGGAGTGTGTTTATGGGAATTTTTGACCATTCTTCTAGAAGCGCATTTGAGAGGTCAAACACTGATGTTGGACGAGAAGGCCTGGCTCGCAGTCTCCGCTCTAATTCATCCCAAAGGTGTTCTATCAGGTTGAGGTCAAGACTCTGTGCAGGCCAGTCAAATTCCTCCACACCAAACTCGCTCATTCATGTCTTTATGGACCGACGCTTGGGAGCATGAAATTGTCCAAAATGTCTTGGTATGCTGAAGCATTAAGAGTTCCTTTCACTGGAACTAAGGGGCCAAGCCCAACCCCTGAAAAACAACCCCACACCATAATCCCCCTCCACCAAACTTTACACTTGGCACAATGCAGTCAGGCAAGTGCCGTTCTCCTGGACTCAGACTCGTCCATTGGATTGCCAGACAGCGAATCGTGATCCGTCACTCCAGAGAACACGTCTCCACTGCATCCGTCGCTTTGCATTGCACTTGGTGATATAAGGCTGGGATTAGCTGCTCGGCCATGGAAACTCATTCCATGAAGCTCTCTACACACTGTTCTTGAGCTAATCTGAAGGCCACACAAAGTTTGGAGGTCTGTAGCTCTTGACTGCAGAAAGTTGGCGGCTTCTGTGCACTGTGCGCCTCAGCATGCGCTGACCCCGCTCTGGGATTTTACGTGGCCTACCACTTCGTGGCTGAGTTGCTTTTGTTCCCAACTGCTTGCACTTTGTTATAATACCACTAACAGTTGACCGTGGAATATTTAGTAGTGAGGAAATTTCACGAATGGACTTATTGCACAGGTGGCAACCTATCACAGTACCATGCTTGAGTTCACTGAGCTCCTGAGAGTGACCCATTCTTTCACAAATGTTTGTAGAAGCGTCTGCATGCCGAGGTGCTTGATTTTATACACCTGTGGTCATGGAAGTGATTGGAACACCTGAAATCAGTGATTTGGAGGAGTGTCCCAATACTTTTGGCAATTATAGTGGTTTTTAATGTTTTTTTAAAAATAAAATCAGGTGTTTAAGCTTTTATTGAAAATGCTATAAAAGTTTTTTTAAAACCGTATGAAATCAACAGTAACTTGTTTTAAATTAGAAGTAACTTGTTTTATTTCTCAGTGATCCTCAAAATGTATCTGCCATCACTCCATCACTCCAGTTATGTTGTTTTTGTAGAGGGAGATCCAGAAACTCTACGAAACCAAGTCTTTTGTGTTTCTGGGCTGCGGGAGGACAGTGGACGACACCACCTTCCAGGCACTGTTTCTCGAGGCGGTCAAACACAAGTCCGACCTCGAGCATTTCATGCTGGTGCGGCGAGAGGACGTGGGTGAATTCAAAAAGCTTCGAGATAACATGCTGGACAAGGGCATTAAGGTCATCTCGTACGGCAATGAATACTCCGACCTGCCGGAGTACTTCGAGCGGCTGGCCAATGAGATTTGCAACCGGGATGTGGAACGGGACGTAGTGACCAATGGTTGGGGTAAGCTCTGGCTTTACTATTTAGACACATCACATACAATGGTTGGCGTTTTCCACCCATTCATTTGCTTGATTTGTTCAGGATCTCCCATCTCACAAGGCGAAGAAAGTCAAAATGGTTTTACGACCCAGAAAAACCTCCTGCAAGGTTAGGACCGCTTTCGTGTTGTCGGCCGCTTGCATGCTAAAGGCAATTTGGGCATTTGACTGAAGCATGTCGACGGCTTTTCTTTCTCCTTTTCCCTTCTTTCCTTCAATGCATGCTTCTAGAACGATAGACTTGTAGACCTGAACGCAGCACAAGGGCTTCTGTCTTTGTTTTAAACTCGCGGCACCTTTCCACTGTACTCTTCTGCACCTGACCCCATGTGCGCTGTGGCTTTCCATGATGAAATCAGCTGATGCTTCCTGTTGTAACGAGATCTTCATTGTAGCTCTTCCTGTCTCTCTGTCCAGACTACCACTCGTGACACAAGTGGCAGTCTGAGAACATTTCCACAGCTCCGCCGCCCCCTTCCGCTCGGGTCTGGTATGACCAGATCTTCACGCACAACAGACTCGTTTCTCGTACTTGAACCGAGCGCCATCAGTACCGGTTCGCCTCACACGGGAAAGGCGTCTGTAAAAACACCACCAAGCAAACTGTGAACTCCTGCAACTCAGAAAATGTTTATGAAACTCTTCATGCGAGTGAAGGAGAAATTTGTGGAATTTTTAATTGTGGTAATTGAAGTGTGGACCAAGAATGATGTTCAGGGCCAGTCTGATCTTAAACATGAGCTGTTACCGGTAGTAGTTTCTCGCGTCTCATTTTTCACATCAGCAAATGCACCAGCAGTATTTCAATAATGTGTGAACCTCACAAAATACATGTCCTGGGTATGTTTCACCCCAAAATAATTAAAAGGGAAAAAAAGAAAATGCATTTGGAATAAAGACCATTAGCGTGTGTGTGTTTTTACGAAGTCTCATGCACACCAAGGCTTTTATTTTTTATAAAAAATACAGTCAAATATTATTACAATTTAAAAGGACTGTTTTTGTATTGTAATATTTTATAGCATCATTACTCTTGAGTGTCACATGATTCCGCAAGGATGCATTCAATTGATCAAAAGTGACAGTAAATACATTTATAATGCTACAAAACGTTTCTATTTGAAATAAATGCTGTTCTTTTAAACTTACTATTTATAAAAGTATCCTGAAAATGTTATTGTTTTTCACAAAAATATTAAGCAGCTCTGTTTTCAACATTGACAATAACCATTATTAATCACATACCAATAATTGAGTATATTATGACATGTTCTGAAGGATCATGTGACACCAAAAACTGGAATAACAATGCTGAAAATTCAGCTTTGCATGAATTAATAAATTATATAAATTTTAATATTTTTTTTCAAATAGAAGTTATTTTAAATTGTAATATTTCACAATATTACTGTATTTTTCATCAATACAAATGTAGCCTTGGTGTTACAAAACGCTGAAGTGTGTGACACATACACACTTTTTATTCTATTAATTGGTTGAAATATGACTCGGGACATTTCTTTTACAACTAAATCTGGCCTGTAAGAAGAATGAACTGCAGTGAACACATTGTAAAGGGGGACTGAGGTGTGAATCAAAATGCTTGTGATTTCTCAGGCTTCGAAGCATCTCAGCTTCCACGAATCTACTTGAACTGATATAATGCCATCATTCCTCTCGAGCCACACAACTTTCAATACATTGTATTGCACTTGGACCGTTCCCATTTATAGTCTTGAAGGGTTAGTTCACCCAAAAATGAAAATTATGTCATTAATTACTCACCCTCATGTCGTTCAACACCCGTAAGACCTCCGTTCATCTTCGGAACACAAATGAAGATATTTTAGTTGAAAGCTGATGCTGAGAAAGGCCTCCATTGGCATTCAGTGCATTCACACTCACAAGACCCAAAAAAGGCACTAAAAACGTCGTTACAAAGTCCATCTCACTACAGTGGCTCTACAATAATTTTACGAAGAGATGACAATATAGCCTGACGTCGTCATACTCAATTCTAGTCAGAATTTGAGTCTGATACTGCTCCGTTGGGCTGTGATTATGGGGCGTGTTTCAACCGAACCAGGAAAGAACTCAATTGGATAGACCTACAGCCAATCAGAGCAACGGAGCGACGCATAACGTTAGTTGTCAAATGTCAACAGAACTCAACTGCACTGTGTTGCCAAGTCCGCGGGTTGAAGCGACGCCAATTATGTGATATACAGACCCAGGAATGCGAAATTTAGCAGCCGTGCCAAAATAACACGTATTATTAAAAATAGGGCCGGGACTTTAACGCGTTAATTAAGATTAATTAATTACGGGACTTTAACGCGTTAATTAAGATTAATTAATTACGGGACTTTAACGCGTTAATTATGATTAATTACGCCCAAAAAAAAAAAATTATAATTGCACCGCGGAACGTTTTTCAATGAATGAGTTTCGACGGACCGATTATACTGGAGCACCAACTAGCGTTCTTGATTTTCGACAAAAACAAACCACAGTGAACATGAACGAAGAAGCTGACGAGACCGCTTTGCTTGGCCCCGTTGATGGGAAATTGTGTTTTAAAAAACGAAAGGATGGAAGCGTCGACAAGAGCATGGTTGTGTGCAAGCTATGCAACAAGGAATTTGCGTATCACCGCAGCACATCGAGCCTCAAATATCACCTCAACACAAAACACATAGGAGTTAGCGTGGACGTTATGCCGACTCAGAGTAAAGTTAAAAGGACCCACACTCCACCAGATGACTGGTTTCAAGACCAGGGTAACTAAGTCACTGGTCTGCTGGACTGAAATAAATAAACAATATTTTGTTGATTAAGCTTATGTATTCAGTCATTATTCAATGGTATACTAAAAATCCATGTGAAAAAAATTACTTCTCACTGTTCTCAGGTCAAATATTTATATGCGATTAAAATGCGATTAATTAATTACAAAGCCTCTAATTAATTAGATTAATTTTTTTAATCGAGTCCCGGCCCTAATTAAAAAGCTATTGGGCTTGTTTTTGGCTAGTGTTGAGTAGCAGTTGGGCGAGTTTTGCTGTAAAAACTTGGCAACCCTGTCCGCACGCAAGCTGGAATAAGTCACGTTAGAAGAAGACGATGAGTGTAAACGATCTTTGCCGGTGTTGTAAAAAAGAAGAGACCTAAAGCACGATCAATGTAGAATTCAACAGCTTAGATACAGCGCATCTTCCTCTGCTTGTAAACAAATCTTCTCCTCGCTTCTGGGTCATGTGTCCGAACGCGTCATATTCTCACGCATGCGTCGTGGTGCTTCGTGAGTTCACGTCCGAGGCCTACACGGAAGACAAGAACAAGTTGGATAAAAAACTTCGTAAAATGATTGTAGAGCCACTGTAGTGAGATGGACTTTGTAACGACGTTTTTAGTGCCTTTTATGGGTCTTGTGAGTGTAAATGTACTGAATGTCAATGGAGGCGTATCTGAGGCCTTTCTCAGCCTCAGCTTTCAACAAAAATATCTTAATTTGTGTTCCGAAGATGAACGGAGGTCTTACGGGTGTCGAACGACATGAGGGTGAGGAATTAATGACAGAATTTTCATTTTTGGGTGAACTAACCCTTTAAATGCTTGGCCAGTAATGCTTTAAAAGAGATATGGAAACAGTTGTTTATAAACCTTTTGTACTCCAGTGGTCCACTGTTTTATCATCTCTGTCCACAAATGTCTTTTAGGTATTTATATGCTATTTTAAAATAAAACATCTGTTTGGTACCAAATGTGTTGTTGTCATTACTGAATGCAAATAGAAGCAGTGAGGCATCACATCCATCCTGATGTCTTATTTTGAACAGTGGATGAGGCCATTAGTAACTTGCTTCCTGTGTCATTCCATTTATTTTAGTTGTCTGTTATGCTGCTAAATATAATAAAATAAATATTTTTGCATATAATCATAAGCACAATGGTTTGTAGCACAAATAGTTATAGCTTTAGGGTGCTTTCACACTTGGTTCGATTTCCTGGACCGAACCCGAGGTCGATTGCCCTCCCCCTCAGATTGTGTGTGACCACCTTGATGGATTTGCTGAATGTAAAGGTAATTTATAACTCGTGAGTTTGAGAATCTTTTTGACTGATTCATAAGAACCGGTCTATAATAGTTCAGATTTAGGGAATCGGACCCCTTCGGTCATGTTAGTTTTTACAATGCAACATACATGTCTATTTGTATATTTTTTCTTTAGAAATTAAACAAACACAGTGGTGAAAATACCAGTACTGTACAGGAAACAAACTACTAGTGTGCTACCAATCAAAACAGGTCATTACCGGCTATTATAGCAGCTTTATTTAAGAAATATTACACATTCTCAAAGTACAACAAATCTTCTCGATGGAGCTCTCCAGACTGGCATTTGTGCTACCGCAAATTAATATGAGAATTAAGACCTGACTTTGTTCTAAAATAAAGCGTGAAGGGATCTGAAAGAAAAGGAAAAATGACAGCACGGTTACTACTGAATTAAAACAAACCATGTAAATGTGCAGGGATTCAGATAGTTTGGTATACGCAGCATTTTCAAACTCTTTGCGGAGGTGCCTTCACTCAGACCGCAGCCTTCAACCCTCAAGCACCAAATCTTTCCATACCTTTTAATAACTTTCATATCCAGCGACATGAAAAGCCTGAGTAAAAAAGGAAGCATGAGGAAAGGCAGCATTTGTACGGAATTGTTTTGGGAGAACTGAATGTAATGAGCTGAGGCACTATGGTAGTGAATTCATGAGACCGTTTGGGTTGCGGGCCATCTTCTGAATGTACCTACGTTAATCAAATAAAAAGTAGACAAAATACATTTAGAATATATTATATTTCTTTTATAACATTTGAATGACACCTCAAATCCATCTTTTTTTGTTTGTTTGTGGGGAAGTACGTATGAGAACACTTGATCGTAGCGAAGAGAGGCAGAAAAGTGCAAAAATACTTTCCTCATCTCATCTCGAATAAAAAGATCTAAATGAAAGCGTTTGTAGCTGCTGCTCTCTGATTGGCTGTGTTGCATGTCAATCAAAAATGGTTGCTGAGGTGAGATCAAGTCAAAATGTTATTCCTTCCACTCATTAAACTGAATCAAACACTTTTTCTTCCTGGAACAAAACACAAGAGGGATCCTAAATATGAACTGAATTTCAGTTAGACCTGTAGTAAACCAAAAAACACCTATCATTTGAACACACAGGCATGTCTGCATTCACGGGACGCTGAGAGGGGTCCCGCGGTCTCATATCTAGCTGTAGTGAAACCGTGAAAGAGGCTCAGGCCTTCATGAGCGTGCTGACCACAGCCCTGGCGTTGAGGCTGCGCAGATCGCTGTACGTCTGCCCGGTGCCCACAAACACGATGGGCTGTCCCGTGATGTAGGTCATGGAGATGGCAGCGCCCACCTACAGGAGACAAGGGTACGTTTCTCTTAACCAAGGTTCATTTCACAAGAGGGCTATGAACAATGGATTCAAACGGTCATACCTTGTCATCGATGGTGTCAAACTTGGTGAGCACGATGCCATCGATAAGCCTGGGTTTGTCGGTCTTGGAATGATCAGCCAGGGCTTGATTAAATTTAACCTACAGAAATGCAGCAAACATCCATGTATTACACACTGAATATTAATATTAACAGACCTGAAATATTCGTTATGAAGGGCAGGACTGGTTTCTTGCATCGATTTCCAACATTCAAATCGATACAATAGAAACACAATGGTAAACGGCATGTATAAGGTTGACCGGAAACTGGGTGGGGCTTAGCAGCCCAGACGCTGTTTTTAATTGGTTGAATTATCCTGCTTTAACTGTTCAATTTCATTCGTTATCAAATACTTTTCTCAAGGCGGTAAAGATGGACCAATCACATTATTGTAAATGTATATGTTTATAATTTAGACTTTTTAAAAATTGTTTTTGATGTTTGATCACCAAGGCTGCCTTTATTTGATTAAAAATACAACAGAAACAGCTATATTGTGAAATATTCTTTACACTTTAACAATAATAGAATTTAATTTGTTTTTTGTTTAACATTTCAAAAATAGACATTTAAACTAATAAAAAAACAAATTACTAAAACTTTCAAATTACAAAACAGGAAGTATAAAAATAAAAACTACAATAGTATCTCAAAATAATACTAAAATAGCGTCACATGATAATGTGTCACATGATCCTTCAGAAATCATTCTAATATGCTGATTATCTAGCCTGGATGCCAGATGAACTTAGCCCCGCCCACAAAAAAATTTGCACGGACAGTTCGGTCTGGACTTGATCCATAGAGAAGTAATTATGCCTGAACAGAAACTGTTCGGACCAATGAAATTGTCAGGGCGGGCTTTAGACGATGATGGACAGATGATAAACAGTAACGTAATCATCCACGTCAAAGGCGCTTGGGTTGAATTTGTTCTAATCCTAAACGGAGAACTTGTTCGTATATGCCTTCACCTTTACTATTTCTCTCAGAAATGATGATCGTGTTGGTAAGTACTCTGTGTATCCTTAAATTATTTTTTTACAACACCGGCAAAGATCGTTTACACTCATCTTCTTCTTCTAACGTGACTTATTCTAGCGTGCGTGCAGACAGGGTTGCCAAGTTTTTACAACAAAACCCTGCCCAATCCCAATTGCTACTCAAAACTAGCCAAAAACAAGCCCAATAGCTTTCCGGGTGGGGGGGTTCTCCGGGAAAAATGGCATTTGGGGGGTAAAATATGTGTTATTTTGGCACGGCTGCTAAATTTCGCATTCCTGGGTCTGTATATCACATAATTGGGGTCACTTCAACCCACGGACTTGGCAACACAGTGCAGTTGAGTTCTGTTGACATTTGACAACTAACGTTATGCGTCGCTCCGTTGCTCTGATTGGTTGTAGGTCTATCCAATTGAGGTCTTTCCTGGTTCGGTTTAAACACGCCCCATAATCACAGCCCAACGGAGCAGTATCAGACTCAAATTCTGACTAGAATTGAGTATGACGACGTCAGGCTACTGATTATCATCAATGTTGAAAAGAGTTGTTGTTTTTCTGGAAACAATTTTTTTTTCAAGTTTCTTTGAGGAATAGGAAGCTCAAAAGAACAGCATTTATTTAAAATAGAAAACGTTAGTGACAAGTCTTTACTGTCACTTTTGATCTATTTGATGCATCCTTGCTGAATAAAAGTACTAATTTCTATAAAAAAGAAAAAACCTTTACACTGTAATAAAAGTGGCAAAAGAAATCAGTGATAATTCACTGAAATACTTTGCTCCAGTGAGCCATGAAAGGGATAGTTCACCCAAAGATGAAAATTATCCCATGATTTACTCCCCCTCTAGTTCTCCTAGGTGTATATGACATTCTTCTTTCAGACTAATAAAATCAGAGTTATATTAAAAATGTCCTGGCTCTTCCAAGCTTTATAATGGCATTGACTTGTTGGTTTGTTTATGAAGTCCATAAAAGTGCATCTATCCATCATATAACTGCTCCACACGGCTCCGGGGTGTTAATAAAGGCCTTCTGAAGCAAAGTGGCACTTTTGTGTAAGAAAAATATCCATATTTAAAACTTTATAGACTAAAATAACTAACTTCCGGCGGTCTTGTGAAAAGTTGTGATTTTCTAGGCCGATATGGCTAGGAACTATACTCTCATTCCTGCGTAATAATCAAGGAGCTTTGCTGCCGTACCATTAGTGCAGCGGCGCAATGATATTACACAGCGCCTGAAAATAGGCTAACTTTCAACAACATAACCAACTTGACAACCTGCTAGCGGCTAGACAACCTGGGCTAGCGGTGGGTGCGTCAAACAGAGTTATGGCACGCACGGAGATGAGAATGGTATGTATGGACTTAACTAACTCTGGGGGATACAGTGAATAAACTAAAGTCCCAAAAAGTTGACGTGTTCCTTTAACCCCCCCGGAGCCGTGTGGAGCAGTTATATGATGGATAGATGCACTTTTATGGACTTCATAAACTAACCCGCAAATCACTGCCATTATAAAGCTTGGAAGAGCCAGTACCCGGTTGCATAAACCACCTTAAGTATAATTTTCCCTTAAGGTCACCCTTATGTTTCCCTTAAACCTAAGGGTGTTGCAGAAAAAAAACTCTTAAGGGTTTCTTTAAGTGAAACGTCATAAACACTTAGAATTCCCCTTAAATGCTGTTTTTTCACTTAAGTAATCCCTTAAAAAGCGTTAAGTGTTGCATAAAACCCCTTAACAGTCATTTACCCAAGTATAACTTAAGGTGTGGAAATCGTAACCTTAAGAGTAACGCGGACAAAAATAAGATGACATGGCTGAATTTATGGAACCAGCTGAAGATCATTATGTGCCAAGAAGAATTTTTAGGGATAGGGAGAACCCTTTGGACCATCTTAGCGATGAAAAATTGATGCAAGAATACCGATTTGACCATCACACATTGCAACCACTGTGACACTGAACACTTGCAGTCATACGTACATTTCTGAATGAGATGAAGAAAAACACATAATCAAAGAAGTAATTTGACGTTATAACAAGTCATTAATGTCTTTTAACTTATATGTGTCATATAATAGAACCGACGCTATAGATTGTGAATTTAAACATTTCTCGTTTACCAGCGGCAAAAGTCAGGAGGACTAGCCGAGGTAAGGCTGTTCCAGGCGGGTTACATGAGCGCGATGATCTCACAACATTTTGAAATAGGCGCTATCTTTACAAATAAACCACAGATTTGAGCTTTAAACAACTACATTCTCGTCTGAACAACTCTTAAAACTACATTTCGTCACAATAACAGTATTATTTTTCAATTTCGCGGCCGCTCACAACCACTATGAAAAGAGCAAAAGGACGCACGTCAATTTCGCTTCAAACACTTGCTTTTTACGCGTGTCCATCTCGCTTTGGACGCGCGAATGCATTCAAAGTTCAAGCGTCAAACTAGACACGAATTTGACGCTCTATTCACATTTGGTGTGAACGCAGCATTAGTGTTAGTGTTGCGTATCTATGGCAACAAGACTTTTATAACGTGAATCCAGGATCGCTGTCGTGAAACACTTAAATGTTTCCCTTACCCAAGAGAACCGTTTAAGAGATTATATGCAACACCCTTTAGTTATTTTCTTAGGTAAGGGGAAATCGCCCCTTAAGTATCATACTTGAGGGAAAAACTTAAGGTGCTTTATGCAACCGGGCACAGGACTTTAATATAACTCTGATTGTATTCGTCTGAAAGAAGAATGTCATATACACCTAGGATGACTTGAGGGTGAGTAAATCATGGGCTAATTTTTGGGTGAACTATCCCTTTAACTGTTGCAACGTACTATTTCAGAACCATCAAGCGCTCCCTAGTGCAAGACCACTTTTTGTCTCATAGTTATTGACCAGAAACATACAATTTGAATACACTATAAAACAGCGCCCTCTATAGACTATAGCTGGCCTGAGCATATTACACCTGAGCAAAACCTACCAGCTGATCCACAGCCTCATTGCCCACAAGTGCTTCTCCCACAAACAAGACCAGGTCCGGGGTGTTGACCGCAATCAGCTTAGCCAGAGCCGTCATCAGAGGGGCGTTATCCTGCATACGGCCAGCTGTATCGATCAACACCACTTCAAAACCCTGGTTACGAGCTGTAGAAAGACGGATGCGTTAACGAATGAATCCTCTGAACGTTTCATTTCCTTTAAAATCACGTGGATCTTACCATAGGCAATAGCTTCCATTGCGATCCCAGCTGCATCCTTGCCGTAGCCCTTCTCGAAGAGTTGTACGGCCGGGCGTCCGCCGTGCTTCTCCGGGGGGTGCAGAGAGTTCAGACGGCGCTGGTGAGTCCTCAGCTGCTCCACGGCACCCGCGCGGAACGTGTCACAGGCGGCGATGAGCACGGAGAACCCGTTCTCAATCAGCCAATAAGAGATCTGTATGAAAAGAAGTCACATGGCCTTTATATTACATTTAATATGCTGATTTACTGCTCAAGAAACATTTATTATCATTACCAATATCGAAAAACGTTTTTTGCTGCTTAATGTTTCTGCGGAAACCGTGATACACTACCATTCAATTTAAAAATAAGAAAAGAAATGAATACTTTTACTCAGCAAGGATTCAAATGATCAAAAGGGACAGTAAAGACATTTATAATGTTGCAAAACATTTTATTTTAAATAAATGCTGTTAATTGAACTTTTAAAGTCAAAGAATCCTGAAAAAAATTATGTTGGTTTCTACAAAAATATGAAGCTGTTATTTTATTAATACTAATATAATAATTAGTGCTGTCAAATCGATTAAATTGCATCTAACGCAAGTTTGTGTTTATACAGTGAGGAAAATAAGTATTTGAACACCCTGCTATTTTGCAAGTTCTCCAACTTGGAAATCATGGAGGGGTCTGAAATTGTCATCGTAGGTGCATGTCCACTGTGAGAGACATAATCTAAAAAATAAAAAAAATCCAGAAATCACAATATATGATTTTTTAACTATTTATTTGTATGATACAGCTGCAAATAAGTATTTGAACACCTGTCTATCAGCTAGAATTCTGACCCTCAAAGACCTGTTAGTCTGCCTTTAAAATGTCCACCTCCACTCCATTTATTATCCTAAATTAGATGCACCTGTTTGAGGTCGTTAGCTGCATAAAGACACCTGTCCACCCCATACAATCAGTAAGAATCCAACTACTAACATGGCCAAGACCAAAGAGCTGTCCAAAGACACTAGAGACAAAATTGTACACCTCCACAAGGCTGGAAAGGGCTACGGGGAAATTGCCAAGCAGCTTGGTGAAAAAAGGTCCACTGTTGGAGCAATCATTAGAAAATGGAAGAAGCTAAACATGACTGTCAATCTCCCTCGGACTGGGGCTCCATGCAAGATCTCACCTTGTGGGGTCTCAATTGTCCTAAGAAAGGTGAGAAATCAGCCCAGAACTACACGGGAGGAGCTGGTCAATGACCTGAAAAGAGCTGGGACCACCGTTTCCAAGGTTACTGTTGGTAATACACTAAGACGTCATGGTTTGAAATCATGCATGGCACGGAAGGTTCCCCTGTTTAAACCAGCACATGTGAAGGCCCGTCTTAAGTTTGCCAATGACCATTTTGATGATCCAGAGGAGTCATGGGAGAAAGTCATGTGGTCAGATGAGACCAAAATATAACTTTTTGGTCATAATTCCACTAAACGTGTGTGGAGGAGGAAGAATGATGAGTACCATCCCTACTGTGAAGCATGGGGGGGGGGGGGGGGGGGGGGGTAGCATCATGCTTTGGGGGTGTTTTTCTGCACATGGGACAGGGCGACTGCACTGCATTAAGGAGAGGATGACCGGGGCCATGTATTATTTGCAGCTGTATCATACAAATAAATAGTTAAAAAATCATACATTGTGATTTCTGGATTTTTTTTTTAGATTATGTCTCTCACAGTGGACATGCACCTATGATGACAATTTCAGACCCCTCCATGATTTCTAAGTGGGAGAACTTGCAAATGTGTGTTCAAATACTTATTTTCCTCACTGTATATGCCTCTATATGTATGTGACAAACTTTTATGTTAGATTTAAGATAAGCAATTTAACAGCACTAATAATAATAATAATAATAATATTAATTGTTTTTACTTTTCAACATTGATAAGAAAAACCATCAATAATTGAACACTGATAATAATTGAGCAGCAAATCAGCATAATTACAATGATTTCTGAAGGATGTCATGTGACATCATGTGACAGCTGAAAATTCAGCTTCAAAAATAATAATAATAATAATACATTTATATAGTGCTTTTCTCTGCACTCAAAGCACTTTACATATGGAAGGGGGGAATCTCCTCAACCACCACCAATGTGCAGCACCACCTGGATGATGCGACGGCAGCCATATTGCGCCAGAACGCCCACAACACACCAGCTTTGATCACAGGAATAAATTACATTTTAAAATGTATTCAAATAGAAATCTGTTCTTTTAAACTGTAATTATATTATTTTACAATATTACCATTTTTTTTTACTTGGCACTTGGTGAGCAGAAGAGACTTTGTTCAAAATATTTGTTTCTCGCGCATGCAAACCATATACACATATTCCTTTTTTCATTTCAAGCACTTTTCAACAGAACAAGTTTTCCAGGTATTCCATTTCTAGAAGCACTTTTTTTTTTTCAAACAAACTTACCTTGGCGAGGTTGGTGGACTTGCCGACGCCGTTGACCCCACAGAAGGTGACGACGAAGGGTTTGCGCTGAGAACGAGCATCTAGCACGTCCCTCAAGATGTCCACACGGCGCTTGGGCTGCAAGATCTGCACCAGAGAGTCCTGCAGAGCCTGCTTCACCGTAGAGGCCACAGCTGGACAGAAGAAACCACAGGACGATTTAGAAGAGCAAAATCCAGGAAGGCCAGAAAAGACATGCACTCGATGTTCTGGGCGTGAGAACATGCACATGTATGTGGGAAGGCTTTTGTTTGGACGGCTGTTCAGCAGGTGTGTGCTGTACTCACTGGTGAAAGTGCCCATGATTTTGCCTTCCAGTTTCTTGGCCACAGACTCACAGAGCTGGGAAGCTATTTCAGCAGCTACATTCTTGGCTAGAAAAAGAAGAGACAAAATTCATAATATAGGTCATAATATAGGCTGGGTTACACTTCATTTTGAGGTGTCCTTGTTACAGAGTCATTAAGAGTAAGGGTTTGGTTTAGGGTTAGTTGCATGTTATTATGTATAATGTACTGTTATTGCATGTAAAGCCCTGTTCACACCGGGACGATTTTCGCACTTGTTTATCGCCTCGTGAATAAACAAAGGGCAACAATGTGAGAGTGCACACCGACACGCAAAACGGCAGACGTAAAGGCATCATTTAAAAAAAGCATCTTGGGTTCGTTTTTTTTGTTTTGACGCAACGCGTTAAAAACCGGCCGACCAATGAGATCGGCACTTTTGTTCACGTGCCTGGAGCTGCTGAAGTTACAGTAAAACACGACTAGTTGGTGCTCAAGCACAAAATGGTCTTGCCAACCACACATTGATACGACGAAGAGGAAGTAAGTAGACAAAGGCTAAATCCAAAACCACCCCCTATACCCTCAAATTGGGCACTATTTGAGGGCACAGCCATTTGTAGTGGTGTCCGAAACCATAGTGGCCATGTTCGAGTGCACTCATTCAATCCCACATTGCACGGCAATAACGAGTGTACAGCTGATGTACACACAACGGCTGTCCGACTTCACACACTCATTTTCATTCCCTCCTTCAAGTGAACTGTATTATTGGACTAAAGTAGGGAGTAGTGAATGAGGGTTTAGGGGGCGATTCAGCCAATGAAGAAGATGAGCTGCTAATGCTGTGGTAAAGCACATAAATATTGTCGCTCTTCTTCTTCTGTGTGACAAGCGAGTGTCAGAAGCGTAAAGTGCCGCAGCACCACCTTGTGTACCGGGAGTGCCATCTACTTAATTTGCACGTTCACCCGGCGCATCGCCAGTGAAAATCACTTGGGTGTGAACACTCAATACTCGCCGAAAAACGCTGGCGATAAGCGCGCGCGATAATCGTCTCGGTGTGTACAGGCCTTAATGTGTAACAAGCACACTAAAATAAAGTTTTACCATAGGCTGTAATGGACAGCGTATCCGTTTCTAGATATTAGATCTTTGTGATTATTGGATTCTTCAAGCATTTTGATTTGGACCGACTCCCGAATTAATCATTTAGACTGATTTGTGAGGAATTCTTTAAAAACAACTCAAAAGAAAAAATTGCTCATGAATCAAACAACTTTATGCCTTGTGAACAAGTTTCACTTCCCACAAGAGCAATATCTAGTTCAGGTGTTTTCAAACTTTTAGATGCCATGGACCCTCTATTATGATCATCCTCATGCGAGGCATCTTCAAATCGAAAAGGCAGCTATATACTTTCATGAATAAAGACCCAATTTATACTGTGAAAAAATAATACTAAATGTGTTAAATATAATATGGAAAATCTTTTGTTTCTATTATGCTTTTTTCTATCAATAATACATTTATTTATTTTAAAAGTGCACTATGTAACTTTTTTTTGCATTCAAAATTTACTAAAATCTACACAATGAGTGAGTACATCATGAATCCATCTTCCAAACAGTGTTTTTGGAAGATGTGATTAATATACTTTATTTATGATCAAATATACTTTAATTATATTATGAAATCCCCCCCTCCCCCCTACCTTTTCAACCTGTGTTCTACTTGTACATTTAAATGTATAATTTATGTAAATAATTTATTTGTATCTTTTTTTAATAATTTGTTTAATTCCATTGAACTTTTTATTAATTAATTTAATATTTTATTTTTTAATATTACTAAAATTCTTATTTACTTACATTTTTATTATGCTTTTTTTAACGTATAGTACTGTTTTTAGATGTATTAATTATCTATTTGTATCTATTTATTAATTTAATATTTTCTAATCCAATTTTTATTAAACTTTGTCATTTGTTAGATGTATTTTATCATATCAATTTTACATTTATTTTACCTATTTTTATTTACTTTATTCATATTCCATTTTTTACTACCTTTTCAATGTATATTCTGTCTGTACCTTTGATGTATTAATAAAAAAAATTCCCTTTAAATTTAATCATTTTATTTTTATTTCTAAACGTTAATATTTTTTACACGGATTCCCTAGCACACCTTAAAATTCCTAAATATTTACAGCTTGACTGCTTGACAAGCCAGACCCACACCATTGGCAGGGCTCAATCAGAGGGGCGGGATAAACGGTTGTCTTTCAAATTCCCTCTGCACGCAATAGGATAGCGCTACAACCAACCAGAGCAACGAAGAAGGTGAAGCGGAGCTAGTTGATATATTAAACTTTTGCCGTATCCAGTCGGCAAAATTCAGAACACATATTCCTTTCTTAAGAATGACTTCAGTGCCTTTCTTTGGAAGACTCCAGGTCTTCCAAAGCCGATAGAGAGACCGCTGTTCGCCAGCTTCTTTGTTTACGAGTAGCACGCGGAACCGCCGCAACTCTGCCGTCATTATGTTAAGCCCGCCCACCGACTCTATACACACTGTGATTGCCCTGACTAGAGTTTGCTTTTTCAAGCTCGCAAGCCGACGGAGAGTTGCTAGACACCCTAACTGAAAATTATATTTGCAGCCGCTAGGCAGCGTCTAGATTTCTAGGCTACTTGACTGTAGGAAGCCTGTAACATTCCATTAAAAACTAATTGAAAAAAATGTAAACAAGTGTATTGAATGAGGTGCCATGGAGCAAGAGCAATGTCATACCAATGAGGTGGTCCCTCATCTTGTCCAGAACTGGCTCCATGTCTTCCTGAGTCAGATTCTTAGATCCCACCAGGCCTTTCAGCATTCCAAACATTCCCCCAAAACCACCCTTTTTAGCTCTGCAGAGAAAACACAGAATGTGGCATCCCCATATCTAAGGATTTAAATGAAGACACATTCAGCAAATTCAGATGAAGAAAATCAATGTGTTGAAAGGACAGAATAGAGATTTTAAAAATGTTACCCTTTCTTGCTAGGGTTTGGCACCACAACTCTCTCCTCTTCCTCCTCCTCTTCCTCCACTTCTTCATCCTCTTCTTCTGAGGACTCATAATCGACACCACGCAGGTCACCTTTCATTGAATCCACCTGGATCAGCTGAGAGGAACACAGGAAATGTAAAGACTTTATTGAATATGAAGAATTTGTGCATGCTAAAATAAAGATGGTGCAGTGAATTTGAAGACTTTTTAGTAGGAGTAAAGGGCCTTTCACACTTGACGCTATTTAGCCACGCGGATGTGTCGCGATGACGCTCTTGAATCATAACAATAGATCCCTATGGAGCTATTCACACCAGACGCAATCAATCGCAGCGCGACAAAGATAGATTTTTTCCAACCAGTGGGTCGATTTTTTAGATTATAATTTCTATTCATTTTCCACTGAATTATGCGATCTGAAGATCTTGAAACAGTGTACAGAGTGCTTTCTTCCGTGCGTGTCTGTTATGAGAGAGCTCATTCGCTCTAGAGCTGTCAATCATGTTATGTGATCATAACTCCTGCCCTTTTCATTTCTACAGATGAAACATGAAGCCAAAAATATATTACGACGATACATGTTCTGTATGTGTTTTTCATGCTGCTCGGGGTATTTTTATAACAATAAAGAATGAGAAAACACTACAAATAATGCAGTCTGCCCATTATTGAACTGAAATCCACATTAGATTGCAGTCGGAAGTTATTACACTCACTCAATGATGGTTTCTGTTGTAGTACCAAACATTATCTTAACCCAGGGGTCTCAAACTCGCGGCCCGCAGGATGATATTTTGTGGCCCCCTTCTTGACATCAAAGTTTGCGTTCCCTTTTGGCTCGTGCACACTGCACAGTCTTCACACACAGACAAGCGCGTCAATTTATCGCTTAATGCCGCTGCTGAGAGAGACTCTATTCTTTCCGGTGAAACCACAAAACAAAATGCAAACGGGTCTTATTATACAATCATTGATGAACATCTTTGATTTTAATGAAGAAAAACTATATGAGAGCGGATTAGAACCCGGAACCTTTGACACGGTTGACAAAAATTCTAGCACCAGACCACTAGGGAATCCGTAAGTAGAGCGGTGATTTATGTATTTATTCACTCACTCATGCAAAGAATATCGGGACTAATAATATATTTGATGCAAATGAATGCAAATATTGTTTACAAATAGTCCCAAAAAGATTATTTCCCTAGAAATAGAATTAGACCTAAATTTTGCTCACTGTTCTGTTTGACCTGGTTACGGCCTTGCGGTGAATTAGTCTATTATTTAAAATAAAATTAAAATCATTCATTATTTCAAATTACATGATATAATTTCTATAGGCTATATTTAGTTCAAATTCAGAGGAACAGTTCCTGTTGAAGAACTGTTAATAATAAAGATTGAGAAGATTGGATGCAGTTGTGCTACTTTTTTTGGGAATACTTGAAACACTTTTTATGTGGAATACTTGATGCGGCCCAGCCTGACCCAGAGTCTACCTCCAGCGGCCCCCAGGTAAAATGAGTTTGAGACCCCTGTCTTAACCCCTTAAGGTATTTTTAGAGTTTTTAGAGTGACATATACAACTTTAAAGACTCATAACTCCAAAACTATAGTAAGGAAGGTAGGTATCATTTGTTAGCAAACATTTTATATTTTTATAAAATCAACATTTTATTATATTTGGACAATCTATTGCTGAGAAACTGCTGATAAAAGACAATTTAATTTTTTTTTTTTTTTAATAGGAAATAGGGTAGCAGAAAAAATGATGTTCCCCTATATGTGGTCTGAATCTGGATCAAATTTTGTGGCGATATCATAAAGTAATTAAAAGTTACAGCATTTAGAACAAAGGTAGCCTTTTTGTTCAGTCCTTGACATTTACAAAACTGTTGTTTTCTGAGTGATATACACAAATTTAAAGACTCATAACTCAAACTATAGCAAGGAGAGTCAAAGTATGCATCATTTGTTAAAACACTTAATATTTTTTAGAAAATATAAATTATTATTACATTTGGACAATCTAATGCTGAGAAACTGCTGATAAAAGACATATATTATTACAATATTATGTATATTATATAATAACACATAATGGGTTTCATTTTAAAGCTTAGAATCTCAAAACGAGCGCTGAGTTATTCATCTAAACCGGAGTGTACCGCCCGCGGGCGCCCCAAAGCTGCTATATAACAAATAGCCATATTCTTCAAAACTGCACTGATCAACACAGCATCTGTGAGGAATATCTCGTCGTGATCTCATTGATTTTGGACTCATTTCAATCGGGAGCATCAACTGTAAGTACTGATGTGCCATTTTCAACGATCTGAGCATTTTTCATGAAGTTACAGGCGTAAACGTGACTTTAAAGCCACTGTTTATTAGCGTATGTGCTCCTGTCAGGCTTTACTGTGTAATAATTCCATAAGTGATAATTTATGATCCAAGTGACGGATTATGGTGTCCTTGGTCTCCTTTTAATTGTGCGAATCTGCCATTTTCAACGATCAGAGAAAGTTTCACGAAGTTACAAGCATAAACGCGACGTTAGTGCAACAATAGCTTATTTAGAGTATGTGCGGCTGTTAGGTTTTAATGTGTTCTAATTCCATAAGTGATAATTTATGATCCGAGTGACGGATTATGGTGTCATTGGTCTCATTGTAATTGTGAGAATCTGCTGTAAATAAGGATGTGTCAAGTTTAACAATCGTATAATCTTTCACTAAGTTACAAGCATAAACGCGACTTTAGCACAACGATAGCATATTTAGCCTATTTGCGCCTGTGAGGTTATAATTCCATGAGTAATAACATTTGATACGAGTGACGGATTATGGTGTTCTTTTTAATAGTGTGAATCTGCTCTAAATAAGGTTGTGCCATTTTTAACGATCGGAGCTTGTTTCATGAAGTTATCAGCAAAAACGGCAAGTCTAAGCAACTGTTATTTTTGTACTCCGCTCATGTGCTTCTGTGCTGTGTTTTGTGTGTCATACTTCAACGAGGAATATCTATAGATCTAAAAGACAGATTATGGTGACTTTGGGCTCTTTTTAATCGTGAGAATCTGTTGTAAATAATGATGTGTCATTTTCCACGTTTCATGAAGTTACAAGTGACAAACGCCACGTGAATGCTGCATCAGTATATTATTTACATATGGGTCTTGCAGGACTTAAACTTACAAAAACTCGCTAAAAGTTTAGTCAAAGCCCAAAACAATTAGGCTTGTCTTATTCTGCTCAATGAGTCCTTTCAAATGACATATGACACATAACTATCTGAGCTGTATGATGTGATTGACACGTTGCAGAACATAATTCACTCCCCCTCCATAAATTATGTTGTTTTTTTTTTTTTTTCATTTTATCAGCAAATAACTCATCACTACTTTGGAGATACTCATAATGGCTACATTCATTGTAAAAGTTTAGACTTTAAGCTTTCAAATGACACCTATTTTGTGTTGATCAATGCAGTAGTTTTGAAAAATATGACAATTCATTTTTTCACAGCTAGGTGGCGCCCGCGGGCAGTGGTATGTTGTTCAGTGGACGAGGTTAAAGCCATATGGGAAAACCTACGAGATACATACATGACGAAAAATTTATTTTCTCAGTAAGTGCCACCTATCGTGTAGGCGTGAATTAGCTGAAGGCAATCAATCGTTTCAGTGAAAGCTCCGTTCATCGGCAATTTGCTTAGCTTTATCACTTCACGCTCCATGTGAGGACCTTAAAAGCTGTGCACTGTTCTCGTGACGTCATTTTTGTCATCAGGATGGACAGCCCAATTTGAGTCCGCTCAGATGCAGTCTTACGTAGCCAGACCTTCAGACTGACGGCAGAAGGTCTGGACTTTTTTCTGCAGCTTTCATTGGTCAACGACCGCCCAAGAGCACGTTTGACTGACATGTAACGCATCCAATCACAGTTCCTTTTGTTCTGCGTCATGTTTAGGGGTGTGAAAATGTAAAGTCGATGTCCCTGCAATAACAGACCGGCATTCATCTATAAATGATTCATTCAAGAACGTTGTGCAAGTTTACTGTAACTATTGAGCCGCAAACCTCACATACTTTTGAAAATCCATTGTTTAGTTTATCCTGGTAAGCGCTCATTGTCACACTTGTAAACACGACGGCTTTCTTCTTCAACGAGGGGGTTTGGCGTCACAGCATTTGTTTTCAGGCAGACCGTTAAAGAATGCAAGACACGCATCTCACGGACATCCTGTAGAATTCAACCAATCAGATGACAACTTCAAAACTCCTGAAGTGTTTCCAGTAAGTGTGCCATATGCATAAGACGTTCAGCCAACGGTCTATGGGCGTGACATCTGAGGCTGAGACTAGGGTCCACTAGGTGCAGTATTTTTACTCAAATTTTTCATTACTTTAGTCATATATTTATAACAATTTTCTGCAGTTGAGTATACTTTGAAAGCTGTGCGGACACACTTGGGTGCAAGTACACGTTTGCGAACGTTGTGTGAAATACACCCGGGCCTTAAAACTGGACTGCTCACCGGTTCAGCTGAGGCCTCATGGTCTTGGGCCTGTGCATCACCGCTGTTGCCATTGCTTCCACTGTAGTCCAGCTCTCCAGTGTTCCTCCCACCCATATCCCACACCCGGTTTGCCTTCCCCTTTGGCTTCTGGGGTTTAGGGGACTTACTGTGCAATACAAAAATGTAAAAATGTAACTTCAAACAACCTTCTGTTGTCAAAATAATCAGATGGAATAATGTAGTCTAGAAACTCATGGTTAAAGTGGAAGTCATTTAGAGATCTGTGACACCTGTGTGATCAAAAGTGGCTTCATCTGCCATGAAAGAGGCGTTTTCACATAATTCATAATGTCTCCTACCTGGTCTTCTCCACTTTTACGCCACCCAACTGCTTGCTGATGAACTTGGCACGGTTCCTCTCAATAATCTCCTCTGGGGTCAGACCATTGTTTCCATTCTCCACAGCCTTTTTGGAGGCGGTCTGTGATGCAGCTTTAGTCTGATCTCCTCCTGAGACATCCGAGAAGAGGTGAAAAAGACTAGTTTGTTAGTGTCACACAAGAGATGCACGATACTAAATTTATCTGCCGATACCGATACCAATAGTTTGCTTTTCTTAAAGAATAAAAAAACTCTCCCAAATAATGCTTCAAACTATACAGGGAACCATCTCATTTAAAACATTACTATAATATTAGAGGTAAAAATTAACAACAGAGCCATTATATTCAACTGCGATTTGTTTTCAGATATAATAACTACACTTAGGGATGCACCAATTTCTTTTTTTTTATTTGGCCATCTTATACCATCTTATCTTAGGCCTATTATGCCTACAGGTATCATAATCAAATCACTGAGGGTGCTCTAGTAAAGTGCAGATGTAGGCCAAGCAACGGCTCCACCACGGCAGTGAGTGTTCAGGGAGACATTTAAGATTATTTAGGATTTTCTATTAATCTATTAGTCTGCCTTTACATTTCTTTAATGAGTTACTATTTCACTATATCACTTCCGAAACTTTGCAGCGTGCAATTGGCCATTAATCCTTTTTGCAACATGAAAAACACTAGTTTTATTCAATGCAGGGTTCCCACTCTTTCATGAACACCAGATTCAAGGACTTTCAAGGACTTTTTAAAGCACCTTTTATTTAAAATCAAGCACAATAAATACGATAAAGGTGGGTGTGTTACTGCTAATATATCAAATACCTACTGTACCTGTGTCTATCACGCTAAGGCATATACTGACAACTAATATACTTTTACAAAATCCAATGAGGAAAGAGGCTGGTGTACAGAGCGAGCGAGTTTCAACGAGAGATGCAGTTTGCAGCGCTCTTATTCCTGCATTTAACAATTATTTCACACTAGTTTTAGTTTTCTTTTTTATAAATCATTATTTAATTAAAACATCAAAATATAGAGATAATATTGTATACATGAATTTTCCAATTAAATGAAAAGATATGGACAAGTTGATTGTTAGGCATTAAAAATATGCAAAATTATTTATTAAATCACCTGTACATGTACCTTTTTAAAAATCAATTTAAAGGCTTTTAAGACCTGCACATATTATATTTAACATATATAATTGCTGCCGTAATAATGGCCCCATTTCAAATGTTTATGTGCTTTTCTTCTTTTTATTTTTTGAGCGGTGATGAAATATTGCTCTTGTAAATACTTGCCAGCATTTCAGTAATTAAAATCTAGATTTTTAAAATGCATCCAAATTACAGCAAAGCACAACCGTACAGTGCTCTGCAGGGTCAAAAAGAATATAAAGGGTCAAAAAGGATATAAACAGTGAATTTTGAAGTGATCTCATCTTGAAAACTCGGAGATGTGGATTCAGACGCCAATTAAATGACCTTGGTGTTTGTCAAAAAAACTGTAGGTAATTTGGCCGGGGATTTTTACACGGGTGGTGGGAGAAAAACATTCTGGATTCGGGCGGCAATAAAAATCACTGAGTAGCCCCTGTAAATGATGAAAATACCCACGAGAAACTATTACCATCCGAATAGGGCTTTTGACAGTAGATGGCGCTTATGGAACAGCAGAAATGTATTGAAATAGCTTCCTCCCGTAATGCTGTTTTGTTATGGCAGCGCATGAAAGCCAATTTTTGTAATAGCACCATGCTACTCTAACAAAATGCAGTTCATGTTTAATTCAAGCACTTTCAAGGACCTATGTTTGTTTTCAAGTACTTTCCAGGCCTTGAATCCATGTGTCTAAAATTCAAGAACTTTCAAGTACTTTCAAGAAGCGTGGGAACCCTGTCAATGGATTATATAGACTGTAGACTCAAAAGGGAGACAAGGCCGCTCCATTTATGATCACTAAACGCTGTCGCATGTCAGTTCATCGCGATCTTGCAAAGTTCAGTTAAGCTGCTAACAATGCACAATAAATATCTTACTTACGTCGATTCGTGTCTACACTTTGTTTGTTTGTTCATGAGAGGTTTTGCGAGCCTGTCACCGCTGCAGAAACACGTTGTAAATGGATACATTTGACGTTCTACAGACACAAATATGCACTGGAGCGTTTGCCAATATATTATTACAGTATCAACTGAGGGTGCTCTTGCTTGCATTTGAGGGTGCTTAGACAGTGCCAGCAAATGGCCATTTCTGTGTCTATCTCGGACACTTTAATGCTTCCTCACTTCCGACATGTTTGCTGCATTTAGAAGCGTGCGCGCCTCTCTCTCTCTCTCTCACGCCCTGGTTGCTATATTTGATCGTGTCATCAAAAATGTCATTGTTCGGTTAAATTTATTCTGACTTTTCACTTATTCAGTCGAACACCGAAAGTGCAATATTTGCTATTTTCAGCCGAATAATTCCGGTTGCCGAACATTCTGTGCATCCCTAAACTACACTCAAATATTTTAAAGCTTGTATGCAACTTGATTGCACAGGTAGTTTACATAAATTACACAAAAAAGTTACACTTGTCTTCGTGACAAATTTATTCAAACATACATATATAATTAACATCAAATAAGCTCCTCTCTAGTCTTTTTGATAGCTAACTAACGAACTGTGAACACAGGATAACTTTCCTGAGGTAAATTTTATTGGCGTCCTTCCGCGATTGAAACACTGATTAAGCGATTACATGTAACGCGATTCATTTCAGTAAGTTGTACAGTATCTTTCGACATACCTTCTGATGTTCATGCATGTTTTTCGAGAAATAACTTCCGCTTACACTGAGGCACTACAGCGATCCGTCACGTCACATTTAAGACCATCAAAACTGCATTTATTGTTTGAACTTCATGATAAAATGGACAGAATTTGAAAGCGGAGACTTTGTTTCTTATCAGAAGTAACAAAGCTCTTTGCAATTATTGGATGGGAGGCGTACTGGTGTAGGGAAAACTGCAGACCTGGCAACCCGGGCTTGAATTACAGGTGATTCATGGGGTCAAATAGAGCCTGCTTTTAAGTAGCAATTTTTTAACTGTTAATGTGTTGTCGTCTCGTTTAACACGAGAGAGATTTTCTCGTCAAATTTGCAGTCTGACAAGTTTTTCCATACCCTTTTGACTGACAGGATACCATCGGCCCTGATCTTCGGCTGTTTTTAAGTGAAAATAATTGCTTTTACCGGCCGATGCCGATTATTGGCCGATACATAAGTGCATCTCTACTTATAAAGCACTGAAAGCACTCATCTCTTACCTTCCTTTTTGGCATTTTTACTTTTCTTGCCTCCCTGCTCCTTGCTTTTGTCTCCATCTTTTGTCTCAATCATTGACTTCACAGTTTTCTGGGATTTCTGGGACTCTTTGAAAGGCCTCATAGAGACGGGGGCCTTGGCTTTGCTGCTGTCCTCCGCCTCCCTGCAAAAAAAATTGTAATTGTAATCTTTTATGTAAATTATTTCCAAATTAAAAATTTTACATAATAATTTGGGAAATACTATTTGGGCAAGCCATAATAATGTACCTGCAGGAACTGTATGCATACACTACCTTTAGGTTTACACTACCCAAGGTTTATTTTTCTCCATTAGGTCACCTAATGGGGTTTTGGTTTCCTTGCCACTGTTGCCTCTGGCTTGGCGTGCTCAGTTGGGGACACTATATTTTTCAACTAAACATCGTAATAAATCTAATTAATAAACTAAATTAACCATATAAACCAAATTACTGATCTAATTATTGATCTAAAGCCCACACTGTCACCGTATGGAAATTGAAATGAACTGATGACATCAAATGGCTATACAGCTTAATAAAATTATGCTGCATTATTTTCCTGTTTAACACTGTAAAGCTGCTTTGAAACAATCTACATTGTTAAAAGCGCTATATAAATAAAGTTGACTTGACTTGACTTTAAATAGTTTGAATGGTAGTGTATTTTTCTCTTGTCGGCTGCATTTATTTTTAATCAAAAATACAGTAAAAACTGTAATTTTATGACCATATGAAGTAACTGTTTTCTATTTTAATATATTTTAAAACTCTTATTATCAATGTGGAAAACAGTTCTGTGGCTTCATATTTTTGTGGAAACCATGATACATCTTTTTGTACGATTATTTGATGAACACAATTCAAAAGAACCTTTATTTGAAATGGAAATCTTTATAACATTATAAATGTTTTTACTGCCACTTTTAATCAATCCAATGCACCCTTGCTGAATAAAAGTATTAATGCCCCCACCCCACTCAAATAATAATAATTTTTTAAAAAATGAATCCCCAAACTTGTGAATGGTAGTGTATTTATTACTGGATAATAATTGGATTTTAAAATGTGACATACACCTAAAGAATATTTGGACCCACTTTATATTAGGTGGCCTTAACTACTATGTACTGACATTTCAATGAATCATTTGATACAATGCACTTAGTGTGTACATTATACATACATGTTTATACATTGTACTTACATTTTTAAAATTACCTGCATGTAATTAATTTCTGTAGTTACATTTGTAATTACACTGCTGACCCTTCCATTACACCTAACCCTACCCTTAAAATTACCCATACCACACCTGTTCCTAACCCTACCCTTAAATTGACTCATCCCACCACACCTGTCCCTAACTTTACCAGCATCCCACCTCAATATCAGCAAAAGTGTTTTGCAATACAATATGAACACAATAAGTACATTGTACATAGTAGTTAAGGCCACCTAATATAAGGTGGGGTCGAATATTTTGATCCAAAGGTTTCCTCTTAAGTGTGTGAATTTAGTTTTGCAGACAAAAATACATTTTGTATTCATACACTTTTGTTTAAAAATTCTGACAGCCATTCGTATTTTATCAACCCAGGAAAAAGGTCTAGCTTAAACGCCGTTACTCCCAACACTGCCCATACCACACCTGTTCCTAACCCTACCCTTAAACTTACCCATACCACACCTGTTCCTAACCCTACCCTTAAACTTACCCATACCACACCTGTTCCTAACCCTACCCTTAAACTTACCCATACCACACCTGTTCCTAACCCTACCCTTAAACTTACCCATACCACACCTGTTCCTAACCCTACCCTTAAACTTACCCATACCACACCTGTTCCTAACCCTACCCTTAAACTTACCCATACCCAGTGTTGGGCACGTTACTTTAAAAAAGTAATTAGTTATAGTTACTAGTTACTTCTTACAAATAGTAACTGAGTTAGTAACTGAGTTACATCATTATAAAAGTAACTAATTACCAGGGAAAGTAATTACTGCGTTACTTTTTTTTTGTCAAAAGTTCAAATATGTCAAATAACTTGGATGCCCCCAATTTAAATATGTTAAATGAACGAATTAGACACTAAACATTGTACATTAATGTACACTATTGTAATGTTGCTGTGGGACAATGTGAGAGACACCTATCAAATTCAATATATTGTAAATATTATCAGTAGACCTACTATAGTGTAAATATTATCAGTACTTTACTACTCCTCTGGTAGTGGAGCTCACGTTATCGCCTGGGTTTTTAGCCGCTCATTTTGTGGCTGTGATGATGTGAGGCTTCATTAGATTAGAATTACTGGCCACAGACGTGGAGAGACTCTTTCTTCCTGGGCATAAGTTGCACGTCACATAAACATTCTTACCTTTCACCTCAACGAAGGAAGAGTAGCGCTTATACTTCCAGTTTGCGAAAGCTATCTTTGAAGTCGTTGGACTTGCCATCGCTGACTGTGCATATGCGTGTGCGACTGTGCGTCATAGGTGTGTGTGTGTGTGTGTGTGTGTGGACTCAACCTATCAACCTCAACCTTGTCTCCCACCCACCAATCATCATCAGTTATGTGTACCACGTGCGCGCACACACACACACACACACACACACACACACGTTGCAGGTCCGACTGACAGAGAGGCTGTTCGGATGAAAACCGCTTCAGTGAGCTCAATTATAGTAACGCCGCATTTTTTTTCTCAGTAACGCTAACGCCGTTGCAACATTGGGAAAAGTAATTAATTAGATTACTCCGTTACTGAAAAATGAACGCCGTTAGTAACGCCGTTATACTTAAACGCCGTTACTCCCAACACTGCCCATACCACACCTGTTCCTAACCCTACCCTTAAACTTACCCATACCACACCTGTTCCTAACCCTACCCTTAAACTTACCCATACCACACCTGTTCCTAACCCTACCCTTAAACTTACCCATACCACACCTGTTCCTAACCCTACCCTTAAACTTACCCATACCACACCTGTTCCTAACCCTACCCTTAAACTTACCCATACCACACCTGTTCCTAACCCTACCCTTAAACTTACTCATCCCACCACACCTGTCCCTAACTTTACCAGCATCCCACCTCAATATCAGCAAAAGTGTTTTGCAATACAATATGAACACAATAAGTACATTGTACATAGTAGTTAAGGCCACCTAATATAAGGTGGGGTCGAATATTTTGATCCAAAGGTTTCCTCTTAAGTGTGTGAATTTAGTTTTGCAGACAAAAATACATTTTGTATTCATACACTTTTGTTTAAAAATTCTGACAGCCATTCGTATTTTATCAACCCAGGAAAAAGGTCTAGCTCACCGCAAAAGACAGTGGAAGTCCTCTCCAAACTCAAAATTATTGAGCAGAAACTTTAGGGCGCCTCTCTGCTCCAGCTCATTCTTGTATCGATCTCTGAAGTGAAGCTGGACATCATCCATGAACTTATCCACATACGTCAGCGTCAGGATCTTTTGAAAACCCACCTGGGAAACAAAAGCACATGATCAGGCACATGGACGCTTGAGCCACGGGACACCGGAAGACCCGATATTATCATGTACTGAAAAAGGAAAATAAATACTCACCACAAACACAAGCTCAAACTCATTGTCCAGCTTGTATTTAAGACTGAGGGCATTGTGGTTGAAAGAGTTATTCCCAGTCCTCTCCTGCAAACAGAAAGCAAAAAAAACACATTTAACTTCAAATATGTCTCTTCTAAATCTGATACTCTTTCATCAAGTTAACTGTTGGATGGAGATGAGAAGGCTGGAGAGACCAAAATCATCTTTTTAAAGGTATGGATAGTGATACAGACTCTTGCCTCTGGTTTCACAGACAATGTTTAATCTAGTCCCAGACTAATATTCATGTTTGAGCAGTTTTAACTGAAAGAAACTTGCACTGACAGATCTTAAAATATGTCAGTGTCTTTGTATTGCCTCAAGATGCACACCAGTAAATAAATGTTTTTCCTAAGGCACTACTTAAACTACTTAAATATCCTAATTGACCTAAAGCCTAATCCTGGCTTAATCTAAACCCTGTCTGTGAAACTAAATATGGTCTGGTTTTCATGCTACGTTAATTTTAAATTAGATAACACTTAATCAAATATATGTAACATTAATGGAATGTGGCTATTAATGTTAAATTTAGATGTTTTATTTTATTTTACTGCATAAATTTGCATGCAATCATAAACTTTGACTAAATATTTTTATAATAATAATAATGATAAATAAAGTAAATCTCTCTCTGGGCTTTTCTTTTGCAATAAAGAATACAACATTTACAAGCAAAAAGACAATAAACGAATTATTCTAAGGGGGTTGCAATACATTAAATTCTGAAATAAACTTAAGTGTATTACATTATGATATAAGTTTTACACCTTAGAAGATTCCTACAAACACTTTTTAGCATTTTTTCTTAAATTTTAAGTTAAAAAATACGTTTTTTTTACATTTATGAATGTAAAATTTTGCAAGGAATCATAATAAAATAAAATAAACATGTAAAGGGTCTATATTGAGCTCTCTGACAGTCTAAGCTGGCACGTGCAGTATTACGCAACACATTTGACTGTCCAACATGCCTAATCCAAACCTGCGATTCAGATGCCAACTAATGTGGGTCAATATTAGTGCTATTTTACTTCATCCAGCATAGTTCCCATAGTAACCTACATTATTACACCCTCTCACAGCCCAACTGACCCCTGTGCTCGCTGGGCTAAGCTGCCTATACACTGAATAAAACAATAATAATCCCCAGCAGGCCGAGCAGGGGCTTCACCTGGAGGATGACGGAGCGGATGAGAGCGTTGACAGGCCCGGTAAAGGATTCAGTGACTCCGGCGCCCTGGAAACACCACAGCACGATCCCCCCTTTACTGAAGATGGCGAAGAAGTCCAGCATCTTTGCCAATCACGACCGAACCCAATTCTAGGCAGGACAGAACAAACAGCGGTCAACAAAAAACGAAACCGAGTAAAAAAATAAATAAATAAGAGCCTCAAAGTTACCCTGCGCTTGAGTAAATGTGCGCAGTGCTGCCTGCCGTCAGAATCAACACTCGACTCACGATCAGACACGTCAGTGGCATAATGAGGAAGTGACGCATCTTCCGGTGGAGCGCCTCAGGATTTTACAATTTTTAGTAATATTTGGTTTCTTAAATTGTAATAAAAGTTTGGGAAACGAGGCATACATTATTATTACTTATGTTTATGTTACTTATATTGTTATATATGTATACATATGTTTTATATTCGTCGCGTTAAATTTAGTAATCAGAAACCTATTTTTCCTTAAGGAATTAAATAGTTATAACAGCATATAATATAGTTATATAACAATGTATAGTTATAATAGTGGTCATATATAGTGTTTTTATATTTATGTGTACACCACTGGTAGTTCGACAAAAACATTTTTTTTCAAATATTTGTTTTTTAAAATTATGATTAACGTTTGGAAAATGAGGCATACATTATTAATATTTTGATAATACTTCTTATGTTTCATATTCGTCGCGTTAAATTCAGTAATCAGAAACCTATTTTTCCCCTGTGACGCTTAAGGAAGTATACAATTAAATAGTTATAACAGCATATAATATAGTTATATAACAATGCATAGTTATAATAGTGATCATATATAGTGTTTTATATTTATGTATATACACCGTAGTTCGACAAAAAAAATGTTTTTCAAATATTTGGTTTCTAAAATTATGATAAAAGTTTGGAAAATGAGGCATACATTATTAATATTTTGATTATACTTCTTATGTTTCATATTCGTCGCGTTAAATTTAGTAATCAGAAACCTATTTTTCCCCTGTGGTGCTTAAGGAAGTATACAATTAAATAGTTATAACAGCATATAATATAGTTATATAACAATGTATAGTTATAATAGTGATCATATATAGTATTTTTATATTTATATGTACACCATTGGTAGTTCGACAAAACATTTTTTTTTTCAAATATTTGGTTTCTAAAATTATAATAAAAGTTTGGAAAACGAGGCATACATTATTCATATTTTTATTATACTTCTTATGTTTCATATTCATCGCTGTAAATTCAGTAATCAGAATTTGTTCCCCCCTGTGGTGCTTAAGGAAGTAAGTTATACAATTAAATAGTTATAAATAGCATATAATATAGTTATATAACAATGTGTAGTTATAATATTTATCATATATATTATATGAACACCATTTGTTATGTAATTGTTTTTGCATTAATAAAAAAATCAGGGATTTAAGTTGCATTCTTCATTTTAAATTAAATAGATATTAGATTTAAAAAAAATCCATATTTTTGTAATTAATAAATTAATTCATTTTGTAATAAAATATTGTATTTATAAATGCAGATTTCTATAACACTGCATATGTCTAAAAGTAGCTTTTCCCTATACTGGTGCTCCAGCTTTTGTATTATTATTTATATATTATACGAACTGTCTGTTATTCGTGTGTTTTCACTGATAGTATCTGTGACATTAAGTTTGTTAATGGTCTTCAAAAGCGTTTGTCTAAAAAGGACTTTTGTTTTTTCGGAAACTTCACTTCCGCCTGGTCTCTCAGCTCTAGTGTCTGTTTTCACTCTGCTCAGTTGGCAAGATGGCGTCGGAACCGAACAAGACAGAAATTCTCACCATTTTTAAACGTTTGCGCTCTGTACCTACAAACAAGGTAACACGTGAGGTCTTATTGAAACCTACATGTGACTGTTTTCATTGTGGGTCTAATCTATTCTGAGGCATCCTTATGTGTGTTTCATGTGGGATTACGTGTCAGTTGTTTGTCGCTAAGCCGGTGCTGATGGGCCTCAGTGCCGTCCAACACTTACATTAGCAACATCACACCGCTAAAACAGACCAGCGCTAAACTATCAAACACTAAAGACGTTGAATTAACGAGATATTAGGGCTAAATTAGCTGTATCAAAAAAATAATAATTTGAGTGCAAGTTTAACGGCTGTATCTGTTATATGAGAATGACGCAGTGGCGATGGAAAATGACTCATCCTGTAATAATCTTCCTCAAAATCCACGGAATTGCCTGTCTGTACTTTCCCAAAGATGGATCAAACTCATTCATATAGTAAAATCTGTATATTTGAGCATGGAATCGTGAATTATTGTACGCTCAGATTGGATAGTTAGAAGATCTTTTAAGTTTACATGTTTTTGACTAGCGTTAATTGCTTAAAGTTAAGTTTAAGTTTTTGTACGTTTTGTACATTCCTTTATAATCTCGATTTTCCTAAAGTAAATATTACTGAGATTTTATGAACATATGGTTTGAACCAGATGTTTGACTATCTGCAACCATTTAATAGCAGGGTAGCACAACTGTATTACAGAGGTTTATTTACAAAAGGTATTATTTTCAAAAATATATTTTTAATAAAACGTTTTGTGTCTAGGCCTGCTTTGACTGCTCTGCTAAGAACCCGAGTTGGGCCAGTATTTCATATGGAGTATTTCTGTGCATCGACTGTTCTGGGATCCATCGCTCCTTGGGAGTGCACTTGAGCTTTATCAGGTTGGTCTGACTATTGTTTTTCTACTTAATTATATTATGCTGTCATGCGACTGTCTGTTAAAGGTTTTATTCACCCGTGGTGTTCCACAATGCCACATTCATTTGTTAATAACAAGGCAAGAGTTGAGGTGTAGAGTATTGTCTTTTCAGATCCACAGAGCTGGACTCCAACTGGAGCTGGTTTCAGCTGAGATGTATGCAGGTTGGAGGAAATGCCAACGCGGTTAGTTCTTTTTCTTCTTCCATACCCTATAATATAAACCTAGCCTCTTAAAGGGATAGTTCACCCCAAAATTAAAATTGTCATCATTAATCACCCTCATGTTGCTCGAAGCCTGTATGAGTAAATGACAGAATTGTTCATTTTTTGGTGAACTGTCCCTTTAATTCAGCTGTTTCTGTGAGCCTATATTGTTACATCACTTTTTCTTTATGCACAGATGGGTTTTTTCCGCCAACATGGCTGTACCACCAATGACACCAATGCAAAGTATAACAGTCGTGCGGCTCAGATGTACAGAGAAAAGATTCGACAGCTTGCCAACACTGCACTCTCCAAGTATGGCACCGATGTGAGTATACAAACCTCATTCTGTTCCAGCATTATCACTGCCTAGAAAGTGAACTATGCTCCTTGGGTTTGTTGTCAGCATTCTTTAATAAAAGGGATATTTTACTGTCATGCTGTTAACGTGCTCTAAAAGCAGGACCTTCCAACCGGCTTTGCTTCAAGACCCAGATTTGACATCATGTGGCAACCCAACACTATACTAAATTAAATCGTTCCTTAATAAAAGGCATGTTTTTTTGAGTAGTCTAAATGTTAAGGTTCTAAATGCTAATAATTCACAGAACTGGACATTTTGTGCATATCATCACAAACCATGTTTTACCTCTAGTGCAAGGGAACTTATTTAATATAGTCTGGGCTGTATATTCTTTTTCATAGACGAGTTTGATTCCATGCTTTTATTTGATTACTTTTATGGTTAAAATGTCACCTTCCTTACTGTAAAGCTATAATAACAGATGTGCAACCTACTAATTGTTAACCACTTTTTATTTTTTATTTGTATTATTTTATATATTTTTGGTAGCACTTTACAATAAGGTCTCATTTGTTAACATTAGTTAATATATTAAAAGTGTTAGTTCAGGGTTAGGGTCTTAATTTTAGGGTTTAAAAATGAAAATTATCCCATGATTTACTCACCCTTAAGTCATCCTAGGTGTAATGACATTCTTCTTTTAGACAAACACAATCAGAGTTATATTAAAAAATATCCTGGCTCTTCCAAGTTTTATAATGGCAGTGAATGGCAGCCCAACATTTGAAGACCAAAAAAGTGCATCTATTCATCATAAAAGTAATCCATACTATATATATATATTTATTATATTTATTATTATTATTATTTTTTAACAGTTTGTTTATTGAGATCACAAATCATGCCAGTATATTACAACAATATTACAAATAAAAAATAGTTAGATCTCTTTTACATAATATAAATAATAGTAAACAACTAGCAAAAACAAATGAAAGAAAGGAAAGGTACAGCTACACATTAAGAAGAGTTGGAAATAGTCATGCATACAAGAGGAGCAAATCATGATATAATAAGGGGTCATTTAGAAAAAACAGTCAATTATTAAATGACTAATGGTTTAGTAATGAAATGTGGGTGAAGATAGGGTGACAATCAAGCTATTAATCTCTTTCTACCTCATTCATTATATTACTAAAATCAGAGTTTGAAATAAAGGACATAAAAGGTTTCCAAAAATTCTCAAATAAAATGTATACCTTTCAAAATATATGTAATCTTTTACATCGACAAACAAAAGGACATATTATTGATCCACTGTACGATAGATGGCCTTTCCACTTTATTCCAATACATAGCTATTAGACGCTTTGCTTGAAGTATACAAGTGTCAATGAGTTTACGCGTGCTGCTACATTTTACAATTTTCTCAGGAAAAATCCCCAAAATATAAATTTCTGGTTTCATTTGGAAAAAATATCCTTATTAACTTTATTAAGTAAAATATCTAGCTTCCGTCGGAACGCCTTCTGTATTCAACTGCCGCAAAAAGTGTAACGCTTCTTGAAAAAAATGCTTGCGCTACGCCCAACGTCATCGTTACGCTTTTTCCATACGTTGAATACGGAAGGCAGTTCACCAGAAGCTAGATATTTAACTTTATAAAGTGTTAAATATGGATTTTTTTCTTACAAAACCCATTGATTCGCTTCAGAAGGCCTTTATTAACCCCCCAGACCAATTTGGATTACTTTTATAATGGATGGATGCACTTTTTTTGGGTTTTGAATTTTGGGCTGCCATTATAAAGCTTGGAAGAGCCAGGACATTTTTAAATAAAACTCTGACTGTATTCGTCTGAAAGAAGAAAGTCAAATACATCTAGGATGGTTTGAGGGTGAGTAAATCATGGGCTAATTTTCATTTTTGGGTGAACTATCCCTTAAACTAACATGAAATAACAATGAGTGCATTTGTAATTCATCTTTGTTAATGTTAGTTATTATAAATACAGTCTTTCGTGTTAGTTCATAGTGCATTAACTAATGTTATCCAATTCAACTTTTGATTTGAATAATGTATTAGTAAATGTTGAAATTAACATTTAACTAAGATAAATAAATGTTAAGTTCATTCTTAGTTCATGTTAACTAATGAAACCTTATTGTAAAGTAGTACCATTTTTTTTACTTTATATATATTTTAATAGTTCTATGTGGTCTTTTAATTATGTAATGCAAAAAGAGATTTGGATCTGCAATTTTTTTTATAAGCAGCTGTTGTGTTTGTGATATTGAATAAACTTTGAGCTTGAGTCACTGAACAAACTCCACGTTCCAGCAGTATTTTTGTTAGCTTTATCTTCCCAGACTCACTGGTTATGAAAGCACACCTGACGTCCAGTGTGTCTGGAGAGCTGCATTCAGAACATTCATTCTGCTTTCTAAAGCGTTTTTTTCTTTTCTTTTCTTCTCACTGTTCAGCTGTGGATTGACAGCTCCGGCTGTGCTCAGCCGTCACCTGTAGAGAAGAGAGAGACTGACTTCTTTGACGAGCACACACAGGTAGGACACACACGCTGCATATGAAATCGCATACTTACTTGAATAGGTACTTGTCTTATTTTGCGACCGCTAAAAAAAGTATGTTCTGAATGGTATAAATGTTATCCAGATGTGCTACATTCGCCATGTTGTCATTATCATGTGACCTACCAGCATCAGTTGCGTCACTTCACTGCCATTTCCAAACTCTCCCGTGACCTCATGGGATAGTAAAGTGTAGTAAAGCAATAGGTCTTTTTGCCTACTGTTTTATGAGTACTACATACTATTCTTGTCTCGTACAGTTTTTCGCCATATATATATATATATATATATATATATATATATATATATATTAACGCGTTAATTAAGATTAATTAATTACGGGACTTTAACGCGTTAATTAAGATTAATTAATTACGGGACTTTAACGCGTTAATTAAGATTAATTACGCAAAAAAAAAAAAATTTAACACTTATTTTCGCACCGCGGAACGTTTTTCACTGAATGAGTTTCGACGGACCGATTATACTGGAGCACCAACTAGCGTTCTTGACTTCCGACAACAACAAACCACAGTGAGCATGAATGAAGAAGCTGACGAGACCGCTTTGCTTGGCCCCGTGGATGGGAAAATTTGTTTTAAAATACAAAAGGATGGAAGCGTCGACAAGAGCATGGTTGTGTGCAAGCTATGCAACAAGGAATTTGCGTATCACCGCAGCACATCGAGCCTCAAATATCACCTCAACACAAAACACATAGGAGTTAGCGTGGACGTTAGCCCGAATCCGAGTAAAGTTAAAAGGACCCACACTCCACCAGATGACTGGTTTCAAGACCAGAGTAACTAAGTCACTGGTCTGCTGGACTGAAATAAATAAACAATATTTTGTTGATTAAGCTTATGTATTCAGTCATTATTCAATGGTATACTAAAAATCCATGTGAAAAAAATTACTTCTCACTGTTCTCAGGTCAAATATTTATATGCGATTAATTTCGATTAATTAATTACAAAGCCTCTAATTAATTAGATTCATTTTTTTAATCGAGTCCCGGCCCTAATATATAATATATATATATATATATATATATATATATATATATATATATATATATATATATATATATATATATATATATATATATATATATAATATTAATTAGTAGGGAAGTATTATGGATGCAGCCATAGAGTAATGCGTTTTGACTAGTTTTGCATGTCTAAAGGAACTTTTCATTTATGCTTAAAAAGAGTTTTACTGACCATTGCAAGGTCAGGGGGGACCTGTTTATCTTTTTGATATTGTGTGTGCCAGAAACAGGATTTCTTGGAAACCTGGAAATATCAGGGAATTTTGTTAATTAAAATTGTGAGTCAAGGAAAATAATAAAACATTTAATTTAATAATTTGATCTAAAATATTTGATCAGTAATTGCATTTTGTGAGTGATACGATATTTAAAATTCCTTATTCTGTAATTGTGAACAACTGAAAATTGTCGAAATGTTCAGTTTCACTCTCTCTATAAGATTGTGCTCATGCAGATATGCCATTATTATTATGACATGATATGTAAAATATAATCACAAAAATATGTTCTCGTACATGCAGCCTGCCAACAGTTGGGACATGGCGTCCCCTTCCCTTGCAGATCAGAACGGAGCCATAATCGTTACCCCTCAGCTGGAGCAGAGCAATCCTAAGAGTTCAGAGACTACCAGCACACGTGAGTGTAGCACATTACACACCATAACGCATGCATTTAAACATAATTTCCAGTACTTTTACATGTAAACGTAACTTTTCCATGTGATTCAGAGTCTGAAGAGGGACCGAGCATTGAAGGACTGAGCACTAGTCCTAAAGCCACAATAGGTAAGTGTTTGTCTGCTGGTTTGTGTGTGTGGAAGTGCTCAGGCAGAATGTACATTATCATCAGAACATCCCCATGTGTCTATTTCTCCCTTCACCATCCATTTCCCCATATTATTTTGAGAGAGATCATATCACCAAACAGTAATTAACCCCATAAGCAAGTCACGCTCCAGGACCTGTATATCAACATTTTTTGGACAACAGTAAAAAATGAAAAGCAAAAAAAAAAAATTCTATGGTACTAAAACACCATATTTTACAAATATTATAATGACATGAACATATGCCTATGTACTTAAATCTTTTTTTAAATCATATCTATGTGTAATAACAAGTTGGTAAATGTAGTTCTGCACCATTTATTGCAAATGAATTCAGAGTCTGCTGTCCTTGGTAATAGCTGTCTGTTCTGTCAATGTAGAGAACTCAATGAGATTGGCGTCTGAAGAGTGTCAAACTTCTGAAGGTGATTTGAATGATTTTGAAATGCCAATTGGCTGATCAGAAAGAAGCAGCATGGTTCTGCGCTTGACTGACACTTAATTTAAGTGTGTGTGTGTGCCGCTTTGGCTCCACCCCTTCCTATCATATTACTGCAAAGCTCATATTTTCATATTTAAAAATTGCCTTTACTGCTTTAAAAAACAACAACATCTTTTTTACTGTTTCAAATCTATTGAGGGTGTCATCAGGGGCAGTGTATATATTGCACCGACACAATTGTTGGCTGGGATTTAATAATTTTTTTTAAAATTGAGATATTCTGTGCTAATCAACATTATGAAACAAATGCTGTTGATAGAGCTTAACGCCCGAGGTATTCTTCAGCCGTCTATTGTTGTTGCCATCCCATGTTATTGTTGTCATTTTTTCGAATGCTGCCTGTTATTGCCAACATTTGAACAACCTAATTAGTGCAAAAGAAATTCAAGGAAATTATGGAAAAAATGGCTGCTCTCATACAGTACGTGCATACTATGATGATGATGAGAGAATTTGTCACATGCACTGTAAATATACCAAAATGTACACATAACCTGCAGCAAACTTTGGGCTTCACTTCTTTTGTACCTGGAACAATGCTTGGAATTTATCATTTCAATGAGTTAAACTAGACAAATTGCTAGAACGTGACGTCCCTAGTATTGTATGTAAAAGCACAACTAACCTATATGCTATAAAACTATTCTTATTCACAAAGTATTTGTCAATTCATATTCCTAAAGTGTGGTAAGTTGTCACTGGACTGCTTTTTGTGGCCCTTAGGCCATGTGTCCAGCAAAGCGATTGAGAGCATTCTTCGGTGGTGCAGATTTTTTTCCGTTGAGGCGCTTTGATTGCTATTATACATAATATCCATGGAAGTGTTACTAGCAGGGCTTGAAATTAACACCCGCCAAATGCTGGTGGATTTCAGCGTTGGCGTGTAATGCAGTCACTCCTACTAGCCACTTTAGATGGTTGAATTTTATAAATATATGTCAAGTCAACTTTATTTATATAGCGCTTTTAACAATGCAGATTGTTTCAAAGCAGCTTTACAGTGTTAAACAGCAAAATAATGCAACAGAATTTTATTCAGCCGGAGAAAACGGTGATGTCATCAGTTAATTTCAATTATCATACAGTGACAGTGTGGGCTTTAGATCAGTAATTTAGTTTATATGGTTAATTTGGTTTAATAATTCGATTTATTTGGATATTTAGTTGAAAAAATTAAGAAAAATTTAGTGGCCCCAACTGAGCAAGCCAAGCCAGAGGCAATATGTATACATATTTTTCAATTGTAGTCTTTTAAAAAGGCATCAGAAATAAGCTAAGTGCAATGTAGTGTTTAGATTTTTCGATACATATTGATACTGAAATATCTGAAACTCTTCCAATACTCATTTTCCGCAGCACGTTGACACACAAACCCGCCTCCCCTCACTCACTCATTTCATTTGCTCCAGATGAATATTTTTGGTGTGACTGGGCTTGAATTTCGGCGTGGGATTGCATGTATTGCGCATAATTTTACTCATCCCTACAGATGATTATGCTCACACACAAAGTCTGCGCACATAAAGCCGCCTCTCAGTACTAAATTAAGTTATTTTTCGCTGCTTCTTGCACTTAAACAGTCACATACACACAAAATGATGCAGTCAAATACACACAAAATAATGTCAAAATGCCGGTCTTGGCAAGTATTCACATAAACACAGTCAGTTATGTTTTAAGTGAACATAAACAGTTGAGAAAGAAAACGTGTAACAGTATAGCAGTGCGTCTGGTCTTAAAAAGATGTGATTAAAAATATCTATATGGCAGTTTTCCCCCATGGTATCGATGTGAAAATGCTGAGTGTCTGGTAAGTTTGGAAAACCACTAGCCACAGTGGCTGGTGAGCAAAAAAGTTAATGTCAATCCCTGGTTATTAGTATCTGATTTCACAGATAGAAATAGAAGCTCAGTGCCTCGTCACGCTGCTGCCGTTATGTGGCTCTCCCATTGAAAACATTTGAAAAATACACTGTCCTTATGAAAAGACGCTTTGGTGGACACACAGCCTTAGTTATTGATGCATTGATCATTGATCTTTTTAAGTTAATCCTTGGCGCATTCACTTTTATTTTTTCATCAATCTCATTTCTGCAATTTAACAAAAGTGAAGCCATATGTAGCCATTGTGTAAAGTCACTTACTGACACAAAAGGTGTAATGGGGTTTTCTGATCTCATAAAGGGCTCTCAGACACTTCTGGACACAGAACTTATGTTGTGGTATTTCTGATGTGCACTTCCCGTCTGGATTGATATATGCCCTGGAATGAGATTGAAGTGGCTTTTCATTGATCAGGAAGCACTGGGTCTAAATCTTAAGACCGATTTCAGCATTCGTCTTAGTACAAAGCTTCCAGTCGCCCCAATGTTCAATTTGTTTGTTGCTCATTGGTACAGTTTGCAATAATACAGCATGAATGTTCACATGTACACTTTCAACACACTCTTGCTCTGATAATCTAATTGATTTTGTGTGTTGGTGTAACCTCTTGCCTTTCCTCAGGCTTTGCCGGCATGATATTTCTCAGGTCCTTGTTGGCCGTGGCCTCTATCGCCATGCACTAATGATCCTTGTGCAGAGAAGTTGTGCTCTCTGGAATAATCTAGGAGGAAATGCTAGTTTACTTTTTTCTAACTGTGTTGTCCGTTTTCAGATGTGAAACCCTCCATCATTGGAAAAAAGAAGCCAGCCACTGCAAAGAAAGGGGTAGGTGAACAATCAGTTCTCAGTCACTTCCTATTCGGGGAATTGTTTCCTGATCTTGCGGTGTTCAGTTTTTGTCAGTAGGTGTCAGACTTGTACAGAATCTAGAACTGTGGCACTGCCTCCAGCTAAAGAAGAAAACCAATAATCAATGCAGACGTGCAAGTAATGGCAGAATCTGAATGTCAATTCTTCTAATAATAGTTAGACTAATGTAATGTTTGTTTTACCCCTTTCAGTTTGTCAAATTTTTTATTTGATTTATTCAGTATGGTGTTTTAAGCATTGAACCAATGAATGTCACAACCTGTCAACATGTATTGGTCATATTTCATCTCGAAATCAAATGGGATATTATATTTTACTTTAAGGATTATCATATTTTCATAATCAAGCATTATTGTGTAGTTGTCATTAATGAGACAATTTTTTTTTTTTTAGCATTGTGGTACTGTAATATTGAATTACTGGGGATAAATGTACTTAGTCGACATGAAACGTGAGTTGTGATAGTCTTTTCTTCCCTATTGTGACGTATATTCAAGTGAAACAGCTTGTTGAAAAAAAAAATGTAGGGTGGGACTTGTTTTTGTCTATCGGTAATTGATTGGATAGTTGTTGTTTGCTATTGGTGGATCTCATCTCATGTGAGTGACAGGTTGTCCCGCCCTCTTGCCAGTAAACAAACCATCAGGGAAGAAAAGAGATGTTGCTGCAGGAGGGGGAAGTTATTTTGATTAAAGATTACAAAGGCACATGAATTAAAAAAAAAATGAGCACAGATAAATCATTTATAATAAACACTGCAATATTCCCTAAAAAGGAAGAATTGTCTATTCCGTCTGCAGAAGTATACACTATCATTTAACCTCAAAGCTCATGGTTATCTTTGCAGGTGGTAATTTGAATAATTGTCTTTATTTTTTAGCTTGGAGTTAAAAAGGGTCTTGGTGCCCAGAAGGTGAGCAGCAAGAGCTTCACTGAGGTGGAAAAACAAGCCCAGGTGGCAGAGAAAATGAGAGAGGAACAGGTCGCTGAAGCCAAGAAACAAGCCGAAGAGTCCATGTGAGTCTCCAGATGCAACAAATTCAAAATCTGTCAGATTAGAATTGTTGGAAAGGTGTTGAAAAACTGAGGCCCTGTCCACACGCACACGGGTATTTTCAAAACCGCAGCTTTTTCTGTGTGGTTTGGCCATTCGTCCACATGCAAACGCAGTATCTGGACACTGATTGGCCAACATTGGCTTTACGGTTAGGGTTATATTGCCACCTGTTGGTTTGGCATGCTCTTAACAGCGCTTCATAGCGTGTTTTTTCGTTTTCATGTGGACGGAGGAAAAACTGTTTATAAAAATATGTGTGGACCATAGACTGTAAAAAAAATATGGACATAGTGTCCGTGACGTCACCCGTAGGTTTCTGAAGAGCATTTTTGAAGCCTTAAAGCTGGCCGTTGCCATCTTGCCAGCGTGTCACTCCCGGATAACTGACAATGGACGTGGGGGGAGCTGAGGTGACTGTTTGCTGAAACCACGCCTTTAATTATGTAGAACTGTAAGGCTTAATATAATTTAAACGGATGAGTCAAAATGACCTGAAGCCCTAAAATGATACTTAATTTTTTCTTTGTCCCGAAAGCTTATTTTATTTCATTATGATACTCGTTTATTTTTTTTAACTTTAAATTATTTAAGCACATTCTTTCAACTTCAATTCAAAATACAATTTCATGCATAACCCTTTTACTTAAGTTCAAAATATCTTACATTGGGTATCTTTGTCGACCTCTTGTGGAAAAAAGATCATATTAAATATTTCATGACTCTTGCTCTAGCTCTATATGGAGCAAATGAGCTGTTCTGCCTGGTCCTAAAGTCAGTTTCTGTTCATTATGCATTCAGATACACATGAATGTGATGAATTCTGAGCATTTTATTTTAGGGCTGCGCAATATATAGAAATTATCGAAATATCGCAAATGTACATATCGCAATATGCATATCGCAAGGGCACGCAATATCTGAATGATTTTAGTATGCTACTTCAACATTGTGAAAAGTGTACGTTTTAGGTTGATGCATATAGCAGAGAATAGACTGGGCACACGACTGTTACTTATGTGACTTGCTTGACGTTAAAAAGAGTTATTAAATGCAATAACTTGCGAAAAACAACTCCTTGCAGTCTCGTGCTGTCTGACACACACGCCGAAATGTGTGCACAAGCCGTTCTTTTTTTCATGTCTTGTTACACACTCGAACTGTCAAATACACACACAGTTGTGTCAAAATGGCTGTCTTGATGAGTATTCATGTAAACACAGTCGGTTATGCTTTAAGTGAAAGATATCAGTTGGGGAAAGAAATAGATTTTACACACTTAAAGCAATATCGCATATCGAATATCGCATTATTTAACAAGGATATCGCATATCGCATTTTTCTTCAATATCACACAGCCCTAATTTTTTTTATGGGTGCTGAAGCATTCCTCGCATTCCATTCGTTCTTATGGGAATTTGTTACTTTCTTTAAATTTCAACCACAAAACTCCTTGAATTTTTTTGTGCATTCGTGGTTCAAGTGTGACAATAGTCCTAGGGTCTTGGACCACTCCGATGAATTCTAATTTTTTCACACAAAAAAAAAGAATTCGTTTCGGGTCAAAATTACCCGAGGGAGGATGAGGGTTAAAAGTGAAGTAGTTCACTAGTGGCACCTAGCGGAATAAAAAAAAGAAAAGAAAAAAGAAGCATATTTTTAAACAGCCTTGCAAGTGTCTCGTTCACGCATCACACCTCCCCCAACTGAAACATGACGTCTAGCTCTTACGGTGCTTGTGAAGTCCTCTTTCAGCCCTTTAAAGTAGGCTACTTTCAATAAAAGGTCCAACATATTAGGAATACTTTTAGCTGTTTTGCAATGTGTCATGAGTAAGCAATTGAGTTGGCTAACACATTCAATGTAACATAACCCATCCAATGTATCTACACAACGTGCGGTACAGTACGATTCAGGATGGTAAACTCTGATCCGGCTTGCATTTCATAGGTTTAATTTCAAATGAATTAAATACATTTTTGAAGCTGGATTTTGGCTTGCAATTCTGTAAACGAAGCTAAATGTCTTTTCTTCAACCGTGATGGATCAATAGTGGCTAAACACTCTCGGACTCCGCCTGCTACAGTAGCCACGCCCAAGCTCTCGTTATACGCTGAACTGAAAGAGATTGACAGATCGGAGCGGACCGCTCTCAATGTTTAGCTGGTGCCTCGTGGGCTCAGTGTTTACACCTTTGGGGAAGATAAACCCATGAATGGCATATTAGTAGTAGTCAATGATCAATAAATTGGGTTAAGAGAATGTATTTTAACATAAAAAAAACTTACATACTTCACCTTTAAAGATTTTGCCCTCTCTTTAAACTATTAAATTCTCAACCATATATTTGAGGAGGATAGTGCCTCTTCTAACAGTGTAATCGGAGCTATAGCTTTAGCATTTTTTCCTGATTGCTTTCCCCCTTATCTCACAGGGTGGCCTCGATGCGACTGGCCTACAAAGAGCTGGAGATTGACAGGAAGATGGAGGAGAAGAAAATGCAGAACCTAGAGGGGAAGAAGAAGCAACAGGCGGAGAGGCTGGGCATGGGATTCGGTAACAGGAGGTAAAGACACAGCGGCAACCTCGATTAAACCACTGTCACATTAATTTCATCACTCCCCTCAAGCATGACATCACCATCTTCAGCAGATTAATAACCCAGAACAGACGTGTGTGTGTGTGTGTGTATATGTTTGTTCGTTCTGTTAATGTGATGTTCATCTGACTTTGTCTTTGATTTTCTGCAGTGCCGTGTCTCATTCCGTGATGTCTGAGATGCAAGTGATTGAGCAGGAGACCCCAGTGGGAGTCAAATCCTCCTCTCGCTCCAAGCTGGACATGTTTGATGAGCCAGGCTTTGCCTCGGGACCGCCAAAGTATGTTTGTGACGGGCAGCATTATTGTGTGTGTGTGTGTGTGTTTGTTTGCCTGTGTAATTTGTATCATTCATTGTGATCTCAGGTACAAGGACAACCCGTTCACATCTGGAGACAGCTTTGGGGCGCGGTGGGACAACGATGGAGGATCGTCATTCTCGTCCTGGGCTCTGGAGAAGGATGAACCTAAAGACAGTGAGGTCACCATCTCAAGCATCCAGCCAATCGGAGAAAGGTTGGTCTGTCTGAGTAACGTCCTGATCCAGTAGTCAGTGATTTGATTTGTGGCCGGTTTTATGACTGTTGACACAATGTATGTCAGGTTACCCAGCCGACGAAAGCCTGATGTGTCCGTTCCAGCCGCAGAGTCTAGCGAAGCACGACAGAAGTTTGCCAATGCTAAAGCGATCTCATCGGACATGTTCTTCGGCCGTGAGAGCAACCCAGAGGTACTATAGGCCACTAGACCTTCAGTACATTGAGTTTTATGACTCTGACTGATGTTGTTGCCATTCATTTTGACACAAACTGGACACTTTGGTGAAACTTTGGTGTTTAGGTGTTCAATTATTGTAATAATCTAATGATAACATTATCATTAGATATTACAATAATTGAACATCTAAATACCAAAGTGTATTAAATTATAGTGCACAATTTTATGAAAATGTATTTTATCATGTCTATATTAAAATGTGCAATTCACTGCCCGGCCAAACAAAGCCGCTGTTTGAATTTAAATAGGCAAATGCTTAAGAGTCTATGATTTATGGAAAAAAGTTGCTATTACTTTTTTTTTTTTAATTATTCTGTGGGTTAAACAAGCTTCCATAATGAATGTAGGACTCCCACTAACGACTATTTTTATATAGATTAATCTATCGACTTAATTTATCAATTAATATATCGACAAATTTATCCCAATAATTTTCAACAATTTTACTTTAAAACATTTTAATTTAACTTGCAACGTTGGCCTTCAGTAGTGTACTATAAAAAAGTACTTTTTATATAGAATAGTGTTGTCACGATACCAAAATTATGACTTCAATACAATACCAGACTAAAATACCGACACTGAATCGATACCATGGCAAAAAAACTGAAAGTAATTGAATAATATGACAGAACTTACTATGTTTTATCATTGTTTTAGGGTTAAAAACCCCTAAAAACTCACTTGGCCGGCATGTTCCTGCCCTGCTTCACACAGAATACAGTGGAACAGTGGAAGCAGAGCTCACACACACACACACGTCCTCACTCCTGCTGTCACACATCGACACAAATTAAGAAATACTGCTCTTATTAGAGTGCTGTCATTTTTAAAGTACCGGTACTAATACAATTTCATATCCAACTTACCCAGTCGACTAAAAATACTGATGTCGACTAATTAACAGCGTCGACGCAGTCGATTTTATCGACCAATCGCGGCAGGCCTATTGCAGTAATTATGTTTTTAGCATGTTATATGTAGGGCTGCCCCTGACTAAAGATTTTTCTAGTCGACTGGTAGTTGTTCATTGGAGCCATAATTTGACTAATCGCACGTTTATATTAATTGAATTACTTAAATATATACTGAGGGCGGAATATGCCTATTCCGCGCTCAAGGGCACACACAACTCCTGCCGCAAAAATAATGATTATGAATGTGTAAAAAATTATCAATCTGAAAAATTATCAAGGAGACAATTTAATTGTTTATTAATAAACTGGTGTTTTCTGAGTCAGTGTCGGTTGCAAAGATGTTGAAAATGCTGATTCCTATAGATGCTCCTTTCATAAGGATTACACAATCAGAGTATTTATTTTCTATTCGAATCGGTTTGTTTAAAAGTAGACATTTCAAGCTTTCTATAGATACACTTTTCTGTGAGGCAAGTAGCCTATCCACTGAGTTTCGGTTCGTTTATGTGACTCGCTGCAGTTCAGGGAGACCGAGACGGCAGAAACTGCATCCGGTTTGTTTTTATTGTACAAAAGCAAGTTTTGTTGTTGTGAGTGTACACAAATAAAGTTTGGAATGATGTATTACTCTTATCTGTATGACCAAAAATGTAGTATTTTAAGTTGAACATACAGTGTTGCTAATACTTTAGCTGCTACACTCCGCACGAACACTTGGATATGCACCTAATAATAGCGCATATTTACCTAGGTTAACGTTTCAAATGATAAGCCATATTTGAGTTTAATGGATGATAGGCGAATCTTTGGATTTCCTGCCCAACACACTGTAATTACCACAAGGACCCGCCGTTAATGATCTGTCCCTCACGGACTGCATGACTTTGCCACTTCCTGTGGAGTTTTTTTGTTGTTGCGACTAACAGACTAATAAAATCTTTGGTCGACTAAGCTAGTTTTTACTTTAACCCGCTCCCGCTGAATGTATGACCAGGACTGCCCACTCCCGCCCGCGCCCGCAATGCTTGTGTCCATTCCCACGGACTTTATCTGACAGCAAGGTTATTTTCGTAAACGAAGACTAAAACTATTGGTCAAAAAACATTTTCATAAACTGAAATAAAATGTAAAAAATCATAATAAATGAAAAACAAAACGAAACTAAAAACTCTTGCTGAAAAACTAACTGAAATAAAATAAGCTCTGTGGCGGTTGAGGGAGTGTCTGTATATGGCACTACTGCGCGTGAAGTGAGCTGAGTATGGGGAGATATGAGATTAACCTGTGACGCGACGCATGCAGTGAACACATCACTAGTCCTAAACAGCTGCACACACAGAATGCGTTCGCGGCAATGGGCAATGACACAAGGTAATGAGACGCACGTTGCACTCCTTTTAACCTCAGCTCACTCCTTTTAGAATGCCGTTTCATACGCGATGAGAGACGCAGGTGCAACAGCAACTACTAGTAACATTACTACTGTGTGTTTGAGATTTCATGTTTGTATAATATTGACAGGCTCAAAGGTGTTATCATTGTTTTTACAAATCATTTACTACTAATAATATTATTATCCGTGTGGAGACATTTCCCCGCAAAGTCAGGAATACCAGGACACACACACACACAGCTTATAATGTTAATTGTTTAACAGTATTTCATTTTTAATATGAATGAGTTTGTCTGGAATTTAGTATTTTTACTTTTATATTTTTACATTGCATTTATTTGGTTCTTTCAATCTCAGACCATTGTTTGTCGTATAGGTCATAGTTTGACTCTTAAAGGTGAAGACCCAACTTATTATGCATATTTGTTATTTGTTGGACTGTCCTGGGTTAAAACAAGAATGGTATTTCACTTAAGGACTTATTTAGTAAGATTATGCAAGAAAAGGTTTTGGATTTTTTAAAATCATAAGTTGATTTAGAAAATCTTGTATAATATGACTTGTTGTGTTTGTTTGCTTGATTGTATTGTAATTGTGATTTATTTTTGTTATTGCATTTTGCCATGCTGACATGGCATTAAACAAAACAATCTGTATTCCATTATTTTATTTGTATTATTAAGATGTCTGCACAAGAGTTAACGCTAATCTGTGCAAACATTAAACTTTGCTGAAATTAAAAATCTTGATTTGGTCTTTACACTTCGTTCTGGTAGCTCTGCTAAACTATAATTACTAAAACTGAAACAAAATATATAAAAACTCAATAGAAATTAAACTTAAAACTAAACTGAAATTTGTAGCAAAATTAAAAACTAATTTAAAAATGCAAAACTTTAATAACCTTATCTGACAGCTTGTGAAAAATGTACAGATATACTCGAGACTAAATATTTGTTCAAGTTAACATCCAGAATAACAGATGATTGTGTTTAAATAAGATGAAGTAGCCAATGCTAAACCAAAGCACTTTTGGCTCTTTTCAGTTTTAGGCTACTGCATACACACTCACCAAATGAGAAACTTGGAAATAACTAACCCTGACCTAACACGGAGAACTTTGAAAATAGGCTATAGGCCTATAATTTTAACAAATTAAATATAAAACAAAATAATAGAATGCCTAAAAAGAAATGTCACATTATAGCTTGCTCAACAGGCTATTGCAAAAAAGAAAATAAATAATACTTAAAAATAACGTAGACTACTTAACAGACAAATGAATTTGATCACCGGGCCTTGCTTTGCTTACTCCATTTTACTATGAAGGAAAAGCATATTGCTGACTGCGGTCTACGGTCTTTCTTCCAAGATCCGCCCACACACACTGAATGCCCTCTCTGACGGCGCACTAGATGCTTTTGTCAAGTAAACAGCCGCTTTAATTTTCTTCTCAACTTCTTGTGTTGACTCCATTTCAACTGCACGCCAAATTCCACCGTTCCCCGCGGATCTCCCACTAAACCGCCCACTCCCACGAGTTTTGCGTTGGGTCCCGCGGGAGCCCAAACCCAATGCGGCCCTCTAGACTAAAGGCCAATTTATACTTCTGCGTCGAGTGTACGCCGTAGCTACGCTGTACACTGTGATGCACACGTACCCTACGACGTACCCTGACGCGCACCTCTCCAAAAATGTAACAACGCGTCACTTCTACGCGGACCGCAAGCGCCGTGATTGGTCTGCCAGAACCCTTCCCTCAGGTCAATAAATAAATAAGATCTGCGATAGGAATGTGTGTGTGTGTGTCCAGAAATGGGATGGTTTTATCCTTACATCTGCTATATAACAATATTTTGTAGTGCAGAGATTCTTTATGTTAGTGAATAAAAACATAGATCCGCTGTGTATAGTTTATTTACTTTCTCATTAAAACCAAAGATGTTAATCAGTGATTGTATATCAAGAACAGGGACACATCACAATGGGTGCATTTCGTTTTGTGATTTCAACGGAACGAATAAAGTCTCCGCAACAGCAATCGATTGAAGCGCTCGTCTGTGCACGAGCTACCGATACTGAAAACAGCGCCACGAGCACTCGGCATGATTTCAAAAACACATTCCAGCGCCAGATCCCCTCTCATGTAACTCTACTAATCAACTAGAGATGCTTAATTTGTATTACATACAACAACTCAAGCCGCAAGAAAAGCCGCTATCTGCCGCCATCACTGCTTCTGATACTCCGGGTGCGTCTCAATCAGCTCTAGTTCAGTAGTCAGGGCACTCATCAGGACATTAGTTCAGTAGACAGGGCTCTGATCAGGACATAAGTCAATGGGCTGATCCCTGATCAGTGCCCTGACTACTGAACTAATGTCCTGATCAGTGCACTGACTACTGAACTAATGTCCTGATCAGTGCCCTGACTACTGAACTAATGTCCTGATCAGAGCCCTGACTACTGAACTAATGTCCTGATCAGAGCCCTGACTACCGAACTAGGGAGCTGATTGAGACACACCCTGCGACAATGTAAACAAGCTGCTTCTTCTTCAACTTTTGCATTGATACTGTGGGTTACCATCACCATGCCCGTGGACACTGCCAACTAGCGGTCTGCATGTGGAATTGCACATTGATGCATACAACAACGCAGAAGTATAAATCAAAACCAACTCGTAACTTGCGCCGTAGAGGATACGGCGTAGGTCCGACGCAGAAGTATAAATCAGCCTTTAGCCTCTTTTAGTCAACTAACATTTAGTCTACTATCAGGGGCTATATGTTTGCCAACAGTTCTTCTAATCCTAATAAGTGTGTAGCTTTTCATTTCTTAAATAGGTGGTTGATTGATTGCACTTTTTTTTAACTTTAGTTAGTGTAATGTTGCTCTTTGAGCATAAACAACATCTGCAAAGTTACGATTCTCATTTTAAAGCAAAGGGAGATATTTTCTTTTAAAGAAATAGTTTTTAAGGACTGCAACAAATGGCTGGTAGGGAGTAGAGGTCTGCACGGGCTTTAAACTGAAGCCCGAACCTGGCCCGTACCCGATATCCTTTAACCTGACTCTCTCTCGCTCTCTCTCTCGCTCTCCTTCGGTCAACAAAGGAGCAAGGAAAAGCACACGGCACGCAAAGTATATAGCCGATTAATTTTTTCTTAGTTACCAAACCCGAGGCTGTTCATTAAACAATAGCCCAAACCTGACCCGCAAGTTAGCAGGTAGCAGACCTCTAGTAGGGACTACACAAGCTTCCTCCCTTCCTGAAATTTACATAAACCCCGCCCCCAGGAACGCGCAACAAAGGGGGTGAGATTATCATGACAGAATAAGCTAATCAATGACGTGAAGATAGTTAACTTCACATCTGCCATATAAATTCATCAACTAACCATTCAGGAACATCTTGTTGCATTCTACATGTAGGCTCTCCATCATTGTCCGACTCCGGTTTGAACATAAAAGGCTGAACAGTTTCATTGCCGGTCTGAATAGAGCTGCTAACTGGAGTTCTTGAAGCTCCGCCCCATGAGCAGCAGCTCATTTGCATTTAAAGGGACACACAAAAACTGCACATTTTTGCTCACCCTCAAAAAGTGACAATTTTAACATGCTATAAAAATGATGTGTGGGGTATTTTGAGCTAAAAGTTCACATACACACTCTGGGGACTTATTTGACATCTTGTAAAAAGGGGCCTTATATGACCCCTTTAAACAACCATATTCCAAGATGACAATGTCAACATTCATCAGGCTCAAATTGATTTAGTTTTTTTGGCCGAGCAGTGTATATTTACCGTTTTACACATTTAGAGAGAGAGAAACTTTCAGAAATTAAATGTAATTGTTCTCTACTAGTATGAAGCGAAGACTCGTCTCGAGGGCATGTCTGGAAGTACCTCCATCAGCTCTGCTGACCTGTTTGGTGACGGCAGTGTGCGTTCCTCCGGTAAACACATGCCTCTCTATCTCTCCATGTTGCCTTAGTACATTGTGTATCTTCGACTTTGACTGTGACCCTCGCTGCGTGCGGTACGTTCATGTGTTGTCCCTCTAGGCTCAGCAGGATTTGATAGCGTGCTTCCCTCTGGTCCAGACATTGCCCAGTTCAAGCAAGGTGTGAAGACGGTTGCAGGCAAGATGGCAGTGCTGGCTAATGGGGTTATGAACACCATTCAGGTGAATGCACGCATTTGCTTTATATTTCACTGCACGCTTCTACGCCAGCTGTGTTAACTCACTCCGATCACGTTTCAGGATCGCTACGGATCTTACTGAAAGGACTGCGTTAGACTGCAATGGGAGTCGCATCAAACAGGACACACCTCACTGCTGATTGGATCTGGTCTGTCTTTCCTACATGAACACATCAGAGCGAGCGAAAGAGAAAGACGAAGACCTGGGAACTCTCGACCTCTCCCCAGACCACTGTAGACACTCTTGCTGACAGTATTTTAATTATTTTCAGATAACAACAGAAGCACTGGACCGAGTGTAAAGTTTATTTTCAGTCGCAGTGCTTTGTTTGAACTAACAGTCCCTGTTTTCTATGCCATGTACTGGTCTTTGATTTCAAATGGTTATGTATTTGAAAAGTATTCTGTCTGGAATTAAATGTATAACTGAACTTATAGCGCTAAAATATTCTCACGGCTTTCTTTTTTGTATATTAACGCTCTCCGAAGAGAAAGGGAACCCCATATGGTATATTTATAAATTGAGACCATTTCCTAAATACAATCTTTAAGATCTTGATGCATTGTCAGAATTTTACATTATTAGTAATTATGATGATGTTTGAGTGAAAATGTACAGTAATATTGTGCAATATGTTCTCGCATGTCAGGGACGAGTTCTTGAGGTTTTTTGTGGATGTGTGAGTGACACCTGGGAGTTTCAGGACAGATGATTTGTTTTGCATGCCAGCATAAGCCGAAGTCACCGGTGCTGTACAACGAGGCAGATTTCCAGCATTCACTCGACGTATTTACAGATCGAATTCTCAAGAAACCAAACTGACTGAGGAGGTTTATAGTGATGTGATTTAAGCAATCTTTTAAACAAGACTTCCCTCAGTGTAGATGATAAAATGACAGCTGACGAAATAGGTTTTTATTTCAAATTAACCCACTGAAGTGATGTCGTCCGTTTTCTGGTAATGTGCATGTACAGTACCGTTTTCTAGTACATGCATTACAGCCTTTCTTTCTTTTTCTTTTGGGTTTATGCCAGACTGGGAACTGGTGAATGGTATTTGTCTGCCTGTCAGCTAAATTTGAAAATAAAGAACAATCCAACAACCGCCTGGAATAAAAGCTTTTTATTGTGGCCTGTTGAGAAGAACCTATTGAAATGTGTGTGAATAAAGAATGAAATTCCCCCTACAACAGTTGTTTAAGACTTTGATTCAGTCCACACAATCATTTTATGACAAGCGTTACAGATAAAGTGAAAAAAAAAAAACGAGTGGTAGTAATGTAGTTAATTCAGACAGGGTACAAATAGTAGGTGTTGACCCTTTAACCCTAATCAAAAATACATCAGGACTGGCTTGGTCGACGTTAACCCTATAAATCCCACTGTATTGTCTGATACGCACATTTTTAAGGCAACATGATCAACTTTTCAATTCCTTTCAGTGTGATTGTAAAAACGTCCACCTTCAGGTGGTTACATGTGTCTTTTTGCTGTGAAACTTTCACTGATTTTAGGCAACCATAATAATACATCAGTAACACTTTACAATAAGGTTCATTAGTAAACATTATTTAAAGGGTTGGTTCACCCAAAAATGAAAATAATGTCATTTATTCCTCACCCTCATGCCGTTCCACACCCTTAAGACCTCCGTTCATCTTCAGAACACAAATGAAGATATTCATGTTGAAATCCGATGGCTCAGTGAGGCCTGCATAGGGAGCAAAGCAATTTCCTCTCTCAAGATCCATAATGTACTAAAAACATACTTAAATCAGTGTGAGTACAGTGGTTCAACATTAATAGTATAAAGCGACGAGAATATTTCCGGTGCGTCAAAAAAACGGAATAGCGACTTATATAGTGATGGCCGATATCCAAACACCGCTTCATGAGGCTTTGGAGCATATCGAATCAGCGTGTTGAATCATGATTCGGATTGCGTGTCAAACCCATAGACTGTTAAAAACAAAAACAAAAAAAATGGACGTAGTGTCTGTGACGTCACCCATAGGGTCATCCGGTTTGAAGCATAAAGTAGGGGCGAGCTGGCCGTTGCCATCTTGGCAGTGCGTCGTCGCGCGTCACTCCCGGATAATAGAAAATTGGCAAAGAGACGGGACGTGGGCGGAGCTGAGGTGATGTGATGACTAACGGACAGCAGATAAATGGCTATCCACCTGTCACTCAAAGTGGCCACGCCCTTAATTATGCAGAACTTTAAGGTGTTATATAATGTAAACGAATGAGTTATAAAAAAATCACCCCCCTAACAGTTGTCATTAAGGGCAAAATTAGCCGTATAGACCAAAACCACAATTTGTCCCAGACTGTAAACATGATTTATTCTGCTGTAAAGTTGGGCATTTTAACATGGGGCTCAGTGAGATTCTGCTCCCTTCTGGAGCCTGTCCCTAGCGGCCAGTTGATGAATTGCAGTTTAAGTCACTTCTGTATTGGCTTCAAGAGAAACTGGGGGTGGTTGCCGCTTGGTCAAACTGCTGAAATAACGTGACTTTGCCGCTCCGAGCCGCTGATTCGATACGCTGATTCATAGCGCTCCGAAGCGGTGTTGAAATCGGCCATCACTATATAAGTCGTTATTTAGTTTTTTTGGCGCACCAAAAATATTCTCATGGCTTTATAATATTAATATTGAACCACTGTACTCACATGAACTGATTTAAGTATGTTTTTAGTACATTATTGGATCTTGAGAGAGGAAATGTCATTGCTGGCTATGCAGGCCTCACTGAGCCATCGGATTTCAACATGAATATCTTCATTTGTGTTCCGAAGATGAACGGAGGTCTTACAGGTGTGGAACGGCATGAGGGTGAGGAATAAATGACATTATTTTCATTTTTGGGTGAACTAACCCTTTAACTACATTAGTTAAAAAAAGTGAAAGTGAAGTGACGTGTGGCCAAATATGGTGACCCATACTTGGAATTTGTGCTCTGCATTTAACCCATCCAAGTGCACACACACAGTAGTGAACACACAGCCGGAGCAGTGGGCAGCCATATTGCTGCGGCGCCCGGGGAGCAGTTGGGGGTTCGGTGCCCTTATAAAGCATTTATTTATCTTTGTCAATGTTAATTTCAACATTTACTAATGCATTATTAAAATCTTGTTAACATTAGTTAATGCACTGTGAACTAACATTAACAAACCATGAACAGCTGGATTTTTATGAATTAACGTTAACAAAGATGAACTAATGCTGAACAGAGGTGTTGTTCATGGTTAGTTCATGTTAACTAATACAACCTCATTGTAAAGTGTTACCAATACATCTTACATTGTTAGTAATATTTCAAGGCAACCACTTACTGCACTGAAGCAACTTAGGTTTACTTGATGTTAAAATGTTCCAAATATGATACAACAAGTCTTTAGAAGAATATTATTTTGTACATCCCAATCATCATTGGATGTTTTGTCCACCACAATAATATCTACAGAGCTTTGATCATAAAACTAAGCAATCTTGTTAAGACATATTATGAGATAACCGATAACAACTGATATTTATATGCATTTTATGCAAGTAGTCTGTTACTCTTATAAAGATCTCATTATTTACATTATAAACTATCAGAATTGAATCTTACATTTTGGGCACATAAGCAGCAACTGCACCAAATAGCATATTTTTGCTCAGTTAGGGCCTCTGAATAAAATTATTTTTTTCTCCTATATCATATAAGCCATAAAGCATTTTGTATCAAATATATGATGCTCAACTTATGATACGGTTCATTTAAAGGTACACTATGTAACTTTTTTGTTGATAATGAGTCAATACTCCATCAATCCTTCCAAAACGTGTTTTTGCGTAGCCTACACCGTACCCTGATGTGCACCTCTCCAAAAATGTAACAACGCGTCAATTCTAAGTGGACTGCAAGCGCTGTGATTGGTCTGCCAGAACCCCTCCCTCAGGGGTACACTTGCTCCCTCTGCATGTGTAACAACACGTCGACGCGGACAAGGACGTAGAAGTATAAATGAAAATCGATGCATAGCCCACGACGTAGAGGCTACACCGCAGAAGTATAAATCAGCCTTTAAGAGTGTTGATATTTTAGATCGGGTGGGATGGTTTTTGCAGGAAATTGCGCACTCACTGTCACTCGCCATATCCGTAAATAGAATAAAGTTGCTCAGGGCTACTTTGACGAGTATGGTGTTGGACTGGCACAGATTGGTTGTCACAACGAGCGAGAGAGGTTTATAGTGTTAAAAAAAATGTCAGGGTCAGGGCTTTCATGTGCTCCCATTCAGCAGACACCTTTCATCCTGTTGTACAGGGGCAGGGCGACCTATGACCTCTCCATTCATTCAGCCATGCCAGGCAAATGGGGCTGTTTTATAAAACACAACTGTTCCTGGATCAGATTTTGTTTGATAGCGCTCCAGGTGGTGTGATGTTCCTGATTCCGCAGGCCTTAATGCCAAAGTCTGTTCAGGAGTGGTAAAAGACCCTTTGATCCCTGGTACAAAAACACACATAAACGTGACCTTCTGTTACTGCAACATCTACCTACAAACAAAAGATCAATGTAGCCGTACGTCCTCCTTCGGTCTTATTTGCATAGCAGTTAAATTAAAAGAGGGCGATCAGAGAGCCGCATTATCCCTTTGTAGGCTGTCATTGTGTCCCTGGCTTCTCATCCATGTCAAAGCTTTGGATTTGCTTAGTCACACAATTAAAGAATAACAGGTTTGAAAGCAGCAGACTGGCTGTTTTCGGAAAATTTGAGAATGGAGACGATTAGTGTAACAAACAAACAAACAAACAAACAAACAAACAAGGAAAAACCTGAATAATGGAGGCTCAAAACAGCCTTCGGATTCGCTCATTCAAATGCACATTCATACTCACTCACTCAGTCAATTCAATTCCCTTCTTAGCTTGTAGCAAAATTAAACTCAGAAGTTCTTCGTTCACAGCTCAGATGATGGAATGATAGAACAACAGAAGATGATAGAGATATAGATGGAATGATTGATAGAACGACAGAAGATGATAGAGATAGATGGATGGAATGATAGAACGACAGAAGATGATAGAGATAGATGGATGGAATGATAGAACGACAGAAGATGATAGAGATATAGATGGAATGATTGATAGAACGACAGAAGATGATAGAGATAGATAGATGGAATGATTGATAGAACGACAGAAGATGATAGAGATAGATAGATGAATGGATAGAACGACAGATGATGGAGATAGATGGATGGAATGATAGAACGACAGAAGATGATAGAGATAGATAGATGGAATGATTGATAGAACGACAGAAGATTAAAGAGATAAATAGATGGATGGAACGATAGAAGATGATAGAGATAGATAGATGGATGGAATGATAGAATGACAGAAGATGATAGAGATAGATAGATGGATGGATAGATAGATAGATAGAACGACAGAAGATGATAGAGATGGATGGATGGAACGACAGAAGATTAAAGAGATAAATAGATGGATGGAACGATAGAAGATGATAGAGATAGATAGATGGATGGAATGATAGAACGACAGAAGATGATAGAGATAGATAGATGGATAGATAGACAGACATATATAGATAGATAATTTCTCTTTATCCCTAAAAAGATAATATAGATTATGCCTTTCATTTTGTCCCAAAAATAAAAAAGACGCTGATGCACAGTAAGAAGAAATAGCCCATAATTTGGTCCTAAAAATTTGATAATAAATGTTGAAATTCACATTGTAGAATTTGTTATAGTGTCAAATCTGAACACAATCTGAGATCTCTTTTGGGATACATTTCCAGATTATAAATATCTGAGTCTCCATTTGAGTTTGAATTGATCTCATTGCTCTCTAGGAGAAAGAATGGAGACATTGAAGAGATCTCTGCGATTTTGCTTTCATATGGAAATATTTTCCTGGAGGTGCAAGCAACTGCACAGAATTCAGCCCACGCTCTGCAAAGTCTTATAAATATGTCAATACTGTATAATCACACACAGTGAAGCCTTGCTCGTGTCACACAGATGAAGATGCAGTGGATGGGTTGATACAACCAGTGATGATGATGAGGCTCAGTTGATCCAGGCATATGAGTAGAAGTCGTTCTGCTCCCACAGGTCACACCTCTCTCTAGAGTAGCTCGTTACGAAAGAAGCGTTCTTGTCCAGCAGGGCGACGTGTGAGGGGAACTCCGGCCACTCCTCTGGCATCCTGCCTGTGAGGTTATGAAGAGGTTTGGGATGTTATGGAGTAACAGAGTGTGAATAGAGTGACTGCCTAAGGCTACCGAAAGGTTAAATATGAAGCCTTATGTCTACTTCTAATTTATTACTTTTAACAGTTAAACTAATCAAGAGCAAAATAAAAAAATATTTGTGTGTGTACACTCACCTAAAGGATTATTAGGAACACCTGTTCAATTTCTCATTAATGCAATTATCTAATCAACCAATCACATGGCAGTTGCTTCAATACATTTAGGGGTGTGGTCCTGGTCAAGACAATCTCCTGAACTCCAAACTGAATGTCAGAATGGGAAAGAAAGGTGATTTAAGCAATTTTGAGCGTGACGTTGTTGGTGCCAGACGGGCCGGTCTGAGTATTTCACAATCTGCTCAGTTACTGGGATTATCACGCACAACCATTTCTAGGGTTTACAAAGAATGGTGTGAAAAGGGAAAAACATCCAGTATGCGGCAGTCCTGTGGGCGAAAATGCCTTGTTGATGCTAGAGGTCAGAGGACAATGGGCCGACTGATTCAAGCTGATAGAAGAGCAACTTTGACTGAAATAACCACTCGTTACAACCGAGGTATGCAGCAAAGCATTTGTGAAGACACAACACGCACAACCTTGAGGTGGATGGGCTACAACAGCAGAAGACCCCACCGGGTACCACTCATCTCCACTACAAATAGGAAAAAGAGGCTACAATTTGCACAAGCTCACCAAAATTGGACAGTTGAAGACTGGAAAAATGTTGCCTGGTCTGATGAGTCTCGATTTCTGTTCAGACATTTCTGAGACATTTAGATGGTAGAGTCAGAATTTGGCGTAAACAGAATGAGAACATGGATCCATCATGCCTTGTTACCACTGTGCAGGCTGGTAGTGGTGGTGTAATGGTGTGGGGGATGTTTTCTTGGCACACTTTAGGCCCCTTAGTGCCAATTGGGCATCGTTTAAATGCCACAGCCTACCTGAGGATTGCTTCTGACCATGTCCATCCCTTTATGACCACCATGTACCATCCTCTGATGGCTACTTCCAGCAGGATAATGCACCATGTCACAAAGCTCGAATCATTTCAAATTGGTTTCTTGAACATGACAATGAGTTCACTGTACTAAAATGGCCCCCACAGTCCCCAGACCTCAACCCAATAGAGCATCTTTGGGATGTGGTGGAACGGGAGCTTCGTGCCCTGGATGTGCATCCCACAAATCTCCATCAACTGCAAGATGCTATCCTATCAATATGGGCCAACATTTCTAAAGAATGCTTTCAGCACCTTGTTGAATCAATGCCACGTAGAATTAAGGCAGTTCTGAAGGCGAAAGGGGGTCAAACACAGTATTAGTATGGTGTTCCTAATAATCCTTTAGGTGAGTGTATATTACATGATAAAAATGTTGTATTATTGACCAGTTTTAAAATTTGATTAAATTTCTGTTTCTGAAATCCATCCTTCTGCTGGGATCAGTATAATCCAGATTTTTTTGGATCAAAGCAAAGGTAATCTAATTTTACTAAAAAGTTTTGAACAACACAAAACGTATGATTTGAGCCAGATCAAAACCAAGATTGGATTTTGTGGTCTAATCTGGTTTCAGAAACCTTTTTTTTCTTTGAACTATTTTCAAGATTTGATCCAGCCGAAATCTGATCAGATTACTCTTGAACAACTGGCCCCTGGTGGGATCCAACATTCCTGCTCTTGGCAGAAGGATTTAACATTTTGGTGAATGAACTAGTCATCCCATGATGCATTGCGAATGACAATCGAATCAGAAACAACAGTACAATACAAAAAAATGTAGCTGCAAGTCAGTATTATAAAAGTATAAAAAGCATATAGAATATTTCACAGTGATTGTGTAACATTAGAGCTCAAGGTTTACACTGCATCAATAAAAATATGTTCTCTAATGAGAAAATAAAAAGGATTTTTCTAAATTCCACAACCCTACAATTGGCCTTAGACCAAGAACAGTGATAATTTGAAATAAAAATCTTTTGTAATATTATAAATGTTTTACTGTCACTTTTGATCAATTTAATTTGTCCTTGCTAATCCAAAAGATTTATTTTAGAGATGCACCGATGTATTGGCCGATTTTTGATAAATTTAAAACCATCTGCATTTCGGCTATTGCAAAAAAAAAGGCTGTTACCGATGGTGTGATTAAACAAAAAAAAACAACAACAAAAAAACACTTGCTATATATATCTATACACACATACACACACACACACACACACACACACACACACACACACACACACCGATCAGGCTAAACATTATGACCACCTTCCTAATATTGTGTTGGTCCCACTTTTGCTACTGAAACAGCCCTGACCTATCGAGGCGTGTTCCCCAAATAAGCGACGCACATGCGCCCGGCCATCCACGTGATGTAAAAGAAAACGTGATTCATCAGACCAGGCCACCTTTTTCCACTGCTCTGTAGTCCAGTTCTGATGCTTAGTGGTGGACAGGGGTCAGCATGGGCACTCTGACTGGTCTGTAGCTATGCAGCCCCATACGCAACAAACTGCGATGCACTGTGTATTCTGACACCTTTCTATCAGAACCAGCATTAACTTCTTGAGCAATTTGAGCTACAGTATCTCATCTGTTTGATCGGACCACACGGGCCAGCCTTCACTCCCCACGTGCATAAATGAGCCATGACCCTGTCTCCGCTTCACCACTGTTCCTTCCTTGGACCACTTTTGATAGATACAGGTTTGAAAACCACTGGTCTAGCCATCACAATTTGGTCCTTGTTAAACTCGCTCAAATCCTTACGCTTGCCCATTTATCCTGCATCTTACACATCAACTTTGAGGACAAAATGTTCACTTGCTGCCTAATATATTCTACCCACTAACAGGTGCCGTCATGAAGGTCTGAAATTGTCATCGTAGGTGCATGTCCACTGTGAGAGACATAATCTAAAAAAAATTCCAGAAATCACAATATATGATTTTTTAACTATTTATTTGTATGATACAGCTGCAAATAAGTATTTGAACACCTGTCTATCAGCTAGAATTCTGACCCTCAAAGAGCTGTTAGTCTGCCTTTAAAATGTCCACCTCCATTCCATTTATTATCCTAAATTAGATGCACCTGTTTGAGGTCGTTAGCTGCATAAAGACCTGTCCACCCCATACAATCAGTAAGACCAACTACTAACATGGCCAAGACCAAAGAGCTGTCCAAAGACACTAGAGACAAAATTGTACACCTCCACAAGGCTGGAAAGGGCTACAGGGAAATTTCCAAGCAGCTTGGTGAAAAAAGGTCCACTTTTGGAGCAATCATTAGAAAATGGAAGAAGCTAAACATGACTGTCAATCTCCCTCGGCCTGGGGCTCCATGCAAGATCTCACCTCGTGGGGTCTCAATGATCCTAAGAAAGGTGAGAAATCAGCGCAGAACTACACGGGAGGAGCTGGTCAATGACCTGAAAAGAGCTGGGACCACCGTTTCCAAGGTTACTGTTGGTAATACACTAAGACGTCATGGTTTGAAATCATGCATGGCACAGAAGGTTCCCCTGCTTAAACCAGCACATGTCAAGGCCCGTCTTAAGTTTGCCAATGACCATTTGGATGATCCAGAGGAGTCATGGGAGAAAGTCATGTGGTCAGATGAGACCATAATAGAACTTTTTGGTCATAATTCCACTAAACGTGTTTGGAGGAAGAAGAATGATGAGTACCATCCCAAGAACACCATCCCTACTGTGAAGCATGGGGGTGGTAGCATCATGCTTTGGGGGTGTTTTTCTGCACATGGAACAGGGCGACTGCACTGGAACAACCTCCTTCCCTCAGTTAGAGCATTGAAGATGGGTCGAGGCTGGGTCTTCCAACATGACAATGACCCGAAGCACACAGCCAGGATAACCAAGGAGTGGCTCTGTAAGAAGCATATCAAGGTTCTGGCGTGGCCTAGCCAGTCTCCAGACCTAAACCCAGTAGAGAATCTTTGGAGGGAGATCAAACTCTGTGTTTCTCAGCGACAGGCCAGAAACCTGACTGATCTAGAGAAGATCTCTGTGGAGGAGTGGGCCAAAATCCCTCCTGCAGTGTGTGCAAACCTGGTGAAAAACTACAGGAAACGTTTGACCTCTGTAATTGCAAACAAAGGCTACTGTACCAAATATTAACATTGATTTTCTCAGGTGTTCAAATACTTATTTGCAGCTGTATCATACAAATAAATTGTTAAAAAAATCGTACATTGTGATTTCTGGATTTTTTTTTTATAGATTATGTCTCTCACAGTGGACATGCACCTACGATGACAATTTCAGACCCCTCCATGATTTCTAAGTGGGAGAACTTGCAAAATAGCAGGGTGTTCAAATACTTATTTTCCTCACTGTATATCTTTGTTCTGTTGTATTTATGTTGGTCTGTTAAATGTTAAATGGATCCACTCCATGTTCAGTGAAGATACAGCAATAAACTAGCAAGTACACCTATTTGAACTTTGCTAATTTAAAACATGATCAAACCAGTAATCTATTTTAATGACAAAAGTTAACATCGATAATAACAATCTATTTAAAAAACAAAACAAAAAACATACTGACTCCAAACCTTTAAACAGTAGTATACTGTATGTACTCCAAACATTGTATCTATATATTTCAAGTGTTATGCTATTAGTATGGAAAATATCACATTAAGCTTACCCTCTTTAGCAAAATGTACAAAATACTTGGTGATCATTTCCTGGAAGTTCATATCAGCTGGTGACAGGGTCCCTAGTACCATTTCAAGACCCCTGAAGAAGGCCAGGCTGTCTAGAAGATGAAAGGCAAAGCGACTGGGGAAGGGACGCCAGCTGGAGGCGTTTGCCTGTTTTGATGGAGTGTAAGTCACCAGATAACGGTATACTGGGCTCTTTAAAGCACCTGGAATACATGTGACATCATTGAAAAGAATTAGATTTAACTGACTACGGAAAACATAGTTAAGGATAATGTACAGTCAGTGGCAGAGGGGCCTTGTATCATCCTGAAGGAGTTTATTTTGCAATAATGACTACCCTGTTCTGCTTATTACACAGCCACTTACCATGAAATATTTATTGGAGCTCACAAATTATAAAATATAAAAGAGTGCTGATAAAGCTCAATTCCTTTTAATTGTGAAATGAAAAATTCATTTGAACCTGCAGCTCTCTTAGCCAGGTCATTCCTAGGGCAGGTGGCCTTCATGTCAGAGACCATGGTGGTGAAGAGCCTCTCTGGACACCGGTCAGATGTCGGACACGGAGCTGAGCTATCATACAGCCTCAGCGCCTGATCGGTCAGGTTCTTTCCGAAAGGGGTCAGTTTGTCTGTATGAAGGAAATAACAGACGTGGTGAGGAAAAACACAAAAGACTCTTATTCATAATGTTCTTTTTTAAATGTCTCTTTATGAGTGACTTACTTGTCACAATCCAACGATAGTCCCCCCATGTCCATGTAGATATGTTTTCATATGGAGGACTAGAGTATGAAAATATATGATGTCATGCTCACGATATAATTTCCATGCTTGGGCAAAATCAGAATGTAATGAACTGGTTTTCTAAAATTAATTTGAATTTAACTAACTAACTAACTAACTAACTAACTAACTAACCTATCTATCTATCTATCTATCTATCTATCTATCTATCTATCTATCTATCTATCTATCTATCTATCTATCTATCTATCTATCTATCTATCTATCTATCTATCTATCTATCTATCTATCTATCTATCTATCTATCAGATATATTATTATTTTTATAATATATTATATTTTTATTTTTGTATCGATTTTTTATCATTCTAATACATTTTAGTGCTGTCAAAACGATTAATTGCGATTAATTGCATCCAAAATAAAAGTTAATGTTGACATAATATGTGTGTGTACTGTGTATAAATATTATGTAAATATAAATACACACACATGCATGTATATATTTAAGATTTTTATAAATTATATCAATATATACAGCATATACATGCAAATACTTCTTAAATATATACATAATAATTATACACAGCACACACACACATATTATGTAAACAAACTTATTTTGGATGCGATTAATCAATTTGACAGCAGTATAAATAAATATATATATATATATATATACAGTAAATGTTTCATATTTATATGTTATCATTATTATAATATATTATATATTTTTTTTAGATTATAATTCTAAAAAAATAATTAAATAATTATAATAAAATAATTTTTGATGAACGAATAGTTAAAAATGAAAGGATTTACATATTTCTTTGAAACTCAATTCAATTCACGAACTCAATTGAAATTTAAAGACATTCTCAGTTCACACATTCCTGACAGTATTTTCATTTTACAACTTATATCGGAAAATAAACAAAGCAGGTTACCCAAAATCAGTCTCCTGTTCAGTTGTTCCAACCACATATGGGACATCATTATAGGCTCCACCCTTCTCCCAGGTCTCAAACGGAGGAGCTTTGAGAACATGGCCATCAACTACTGCAACTGGACCAACAAATGTACCTTTGACTGGAAGATCGACTAAGTCATCGGCTGCCCATGATGGGTACTCCTGCCACGGGATTGCCTGAGTCAGATACAAATTACTGACATTAATTCAACCACAGATCCATTTCTGATATATTACTGCCATTTAGAGAAATTAAACCCCTTCCTCTCATGTTCATTGGGAATTCATTGAGCGTTCGATGAGTTCTGGCAGGCGGTCGAGGTTTGATGATTTATTAAAGAGAGTTTACGGATGAAGAAGCCAACAGGTTGAGGCTGTTGTTAATCAGCCGTGACTCTGCTGTGGAAGGTTACAAGTTCGGCCATACATTTCTCACCTGAAGGACTTGAGCGATGTGTAGTCCTCTCAGGCAGATGGCGTCCTTGCAGCCAGTTCTCTTCAGGAATTCTAAGTTGTCTTTTTCTGCTGACTCCAGGGAAGCGTTATACACATACGAGCCGCTCATGTCAATCGCACTATGAAAGAGTCCTTTGGCTAGTGGAGACATCATCAAGGTCCAAACCGAAGTTCCACCTCATGATCACACAGTGAGAGAGATACTTATTATACATAATTATACAAGCTAACTCTTGTGAAAAAGAAGTGCAATTAATTATATTGAATGTGCACTTAATGTACACTTAAAATATATATAAAAACTGTACTTGCATTAATATATTGAAATAAAAGGACAAGTGAATTTAAAAGAGAACATTTTCATTAACACTCTTAAGTACACTTTTAAAAATATGTAAAATTAAATTATGTATTTTAAAGGTCCCGTTCTTCGTGATCCCATTGTTCAAACTTTAGTTAGTGTGTAATGTTGCTGTTAGAGCATAAATAATACCTGTAAAATTATAAAGCTCAAAGTTCAATGCCAAGCGAGATATTTTATTTAACAGAAGTTCCCTTTCAAAGCCTACAGCGAACGGCTGGCTTGGACTACATCCTGGTACTTCCTTCATAAATGACGTCAGTAGAACAGTAGAACAGACTAACCTCCGCCCACAAGAATACGCGAAAAAAGGGGGCGTGGTCTTGTTGCTGTCCCACGTGGAGAAGAGGACGTGTCGCGTGGAGAAAAGGAATTGTTGCGTTTGAGTGTGTTTGTCGCCATATCATCGAGACGCTGTTATTTTCATCCCGGAGTCAAATCACCTTTGTTTGGCTTTCCCAGGGACGCTGTAGAGATCATTAAGCGCATATATCTCCCGTTAAGAGGCGTGACCTTTCCATGCAAGTTACGTGCGCTAAGCTGCTCTCGAATCACAACACAGGAACCGTGCCACGTTCGCTAAGCTGCGGTCAAATCACAACACAGGAACCGTGCCACGTGCGCTAAGCTGCGGTCAAATCACAACACGGGAACCGCTGGCACAATCAGAACTCGTTACGTATTTCTGAAGGAGGGACTTCATAGAATAAAGGAACTCATCAACCCGTTTTTAGGACAGTGAAAACAGCGGTATACAGATAAGTAAATTGTGTTAAAAATACTGTGTTTTTTACACGCGAAACATGAACACATGTTATATTGCACACTGTAAACACAATCAAAGCTTCAAAAAAACACGAAGAACGGGACCTTTAAATAAACAAGTACACTTATTTTGATGTCACTAAAGCATTGATTGTAATTTAATCTGTAGTGTGTTGTTTGATATTACGTTTAAAGTATGTGATTAAATTATTCATTACAAATGTTCATATACGCCTATTTGTTAAAAAATTTAAGCGCATAGAGAGTAAAAATTGCTCATATCATTTATACTCAAAGTAAAAAGTGGCCAAAAAGAAACTTAAAGGCAGGGTAGGCGATTTGTTCCAGAAACATTTTTTGTCATGCTAGTTGAAAGTCTCTTCACATCTTGATAGCAGTCATGAAGTTAAGAGGTCTAAATGTACTTATATGTATAAGGGTGCTTTCACACCTGCCTCATTTAGTTCGGTTGAATCGTACTAGAGTTCATTTTCCCCTTTGGTGCGGTTTGTTTGGTCAGGTGTGAAAGCAGCAATCGCACTCGGATGCGCACCAAAAGCGCACCAAACAAGCATACCGCTTTCAAACAAACTCTGGAGTGGTTCGTTTGTGGTGAGAACGTGATCCGACCTCGAACAGACCCAACTGCAAAAAGTACTGATCATTTTTGGACTAAACCAGCTGCCTAGTTTCAAATCGGTTCCCAAAGCCCCAGCTCCGAGCCAGGAAAAGTGGTTCTTAAGTAGCACCAAAACATTGCTGGGCTAGAACAGGGCTAGAAGTAAGAACCGATTACATCAGGCGCTGGGGGCGGGGTCAACAAGACGAACACAGCCTTGAGATCCGCCATTGTTGAAATAGCAGCTAATGGAGCTAACAGCTGCTGCTCATTTGTAATCTCCGTCTATACAAATTACGGCGAACTGCACGAATGCGTTGGATTCGCTGAGTTTTCGTTGTGTTTTGATGCCGATGTAGGATCGTAAATCCATGTGAATCAATAGTAACGCAACGTTTGCATTGTTGATGGAAGGCTTGTTCGCAGCGGTGCTGTGCAGAGACCGATCTCCGTATGATAACGAGTCCAGCGAGAGCATTTGACTCCTTATGCTTTTGATTCACTCATGCGGTTTTTTAAATATTATACGTGGATCGGTCTGCGCACCGCCGATGCATCTCAAACAAGCCTGGTGTGTTTGTGTTTCCCGCTAGCGTTGCTGAGAAAGATGAGACGTATACAGTGACGTAAGACCTGGCTCTGTTGCGGCTCTCAGCATGTGGAAACGCAAACGGTTCTTAGAAGGCTCCTCAGTTGAACCAACTATGAACTGGGACTAGCTCTGGCTCTGAACTAGCTCCAGCACTGCCTTGGTGGAAAAGGGTTAAGTGTGGTGTGAAAAGGAACCAAAAAAGCTGAAAAATGCTAGATTGTTCTCTGACTGTATTCACAGAGACTAGAGCAGGGGTGTCCAATCCTGATCCTGGAGGGCCAATGTCCTGCAAAGTTTAGCTCCAACCCCAATTAAACACACCTGAACCAGCTAATCAAGGTCTTATTAGGCATACTAGAAACTTCCAGACAGGTGTTGAGGCAAGTAAGAGCTAAACTCTGCAGGACAGTGGCCCTCCAGGACCGAGTTTGGACACCCCTGGACTAAAGCTATGTCCCTAGTTTTATCCTGAAAACGCTCACTGTCTGCGTAATTCATAAACGCACATTTATTATGCATTGTATAGTCAGGTGATGGACTTGTTACGTTCCCACACGAGCACCTATACAACAATTTATAGATTAACATGACGGGGCATGCTAGTTGATGAGTTGAATCAACGTAACTCCACAACAACTAACATTACGTAAATGTATTCACTAACCATTCAGAAACATCCAGGTGCAGTCTCATGCAACCTCTTCCTAAGTCTCTCTCTGCACTCCACAACTGTTTATTTCTGACATTTTTGCTGAGTGAGATTCGTTTTGTTGTTGACATTGTATCCGAAGCTCATGTAAAGGAGCTGCTGGAAGGGGGGCGGGAGCTGCAGCTCATTCGCATTTAAAGGGACACACACAAAAACGGCGTGTTTTGGCTCACACCCAAATTTGGCAAATTTGACAAGCTATAATAAATGATCTGGGGGGTATTTTGAGCTGAAACTTCACAGACAAATTCTGGGGACACCAGAGATTTATATTACATCTTGTGTAATATATGTCCCCTTTAATAGTAGTTACGAGAGTGCTAATAATGCGTTACTCATTTGTTCCTGTGAAGTTAATCATTAATGCTGGAACGTATTCTAAAGTGTTACAGAAATATGTCACAAACTTATTTAATTTTAGAAACATGTTGTCCTTAAAATACCACATTCTCAAAAAGTAAAGGCTACAGGGAATTTTTCAATGACATAATTTGTGTGTCCGAATAACTTTGTTGTACCTGAGCTTTGACCAAATATGGTAACTCTCCCTGCATCACCACCGAAGTTATGGATATTCTGCTGGATCCACTGAAGTGCTTGGATCTGGTCCATGAAGCCATAATTCCCTTTGACAGCAAAAAAAAAAACAGCTAGATGACATGTGATAAATTTCAATATGCTGTAGTGACAAGCAGAGAGCTAACAGTCCATAAGGAAATAGATTTTTAACAATCACTTATAAATCTTTAAAGACAGATCTACGGTCAGATCTGAGGTTGTTAATCAACGGTATATGCTTTTGTTAATGCAGTAAAATAATCGTGTTTAAAAGCTGAATTTGTGGTGAAAAACATCATTACCCACGATAACCTTGTACGTGGCTTGAGTCAGATGGATCTGCTTGATTCTGATCTTCTCTGATGAGTCCAGTTTTCAGCTGTGCCCAACACCTGGTCCTCTAATGGTTACACAGAGACCTGGAGAGACCCACAACCCAGAGTGTCTCGTACCCACTGTGAAATTTTGTGGAGAATTGGTGATGATGTGGGGGTTCTTCAGTATGGCTGGAATCGGGCAGATCCATCTTTGTGAAGGACGCATGACTCAAGTCACGTACAGTACAAGGTAAGCCTGGAAGAAAAATGGCTTCCTTCTGCTCTGACAATGTTCCCCAATTAGAAAGATTGGGTTTTCCCGTAGCCACAGCCAGGCCAATAAAGGTCAAGACCCTGTCATGGCCAGACCTGAACCCCATTGAAAACCTCTGGAATGTGACCAAAAGGAAGGACACAAGATCACAAGCCATCAAACAAGAGATGCTTGAATCTTTGTGCCAGAAGTGGCATAAAGTCGCCCAGCAGTAATGTGAAAGACTGGTAGAGAGATGCAAGACGCATGAAAACTGTGATTGGATATCAAGGTTATTCCACCACATCCTGATTTCTAAAATTGTCTGAAGTTAAAACATTAGTATGATGTTGTTTAAAAATGAATATAAACTAGTTTTCTTTGCATTATTCAAAGTCTGAAAACGTGGCATGTTTGTTATCTTGAACAGTTGTCATTTTCTGTGCTCTAAATGACAAAAATTTGGAAGAAATGTTGTCACTGTCAGGATTTTATTGAATAAAAGCGTCCAAGATGGACAGCAGTCGTAAGTGAACTGGACAGGGACGGGGCCTTACCTGAGGAGTTGGTGGGAGAGCCTTCTCTAAGCACTTTCAGGGCCATGAAGCCAAAAGCATTGAGCCTGTAATTCAGACTGACGTACACCATCTGTGTGCGGGCCGCCAGCTTTTCAGTGGGGGAGTAGCCTCTCTCCTGGCCGCTCAGCATGTGGAGGTACCCTCCGTGGATCCACACCATGACGGGCAGGGGTTTTGCAGGCTGTAGACTCGGAGTCCACACGCTGAGATGCAGGCAGTCCTCCTGTCCCATAACCTGCCCGTCTTTTCGGAGGGGTTGCACCTGTGCACAGATGCTGCGGAATCGAGTAGCATCATACACGCCAGGCCAACACTTTCCCGCCTTCGCTAGATCCACCGGAGGTTTCCAACGATGTTCACCCACTGGCGGTACAGCGTACGGGATGCCCTTGAAAGAGTATGCTCCGTCTCTCCAGCTCCCACGCAACAAACCGCACTCCGTCTGCACCTCTGCCACACCTGGAGGGGGAGTCTCAGCCACATAAGCCAGGTATCCCGCGAGAAAGAGGAGACTGATCACCCCACAGCCGATGAGGAACATGCATCTGCGTGACACCACCAGGAATGGACTGACGTAGTGGCGACGGACGTACTGTATCTGTTCCTCCTCTTCGTCCTGCACTAGGTAACGATACTCTGTCCCCTCAGGGACCTCATACACATCCTCACTCATTTTCTGTCTTCTGTGTGAGAGAGAGTGAGAGAAAATACAAGTGAAAGTCAAGACTGTGTACTAATCAGATGGAAGGGAAAAAAACATGCAAATATTTTCTGTGAAGCTTGTATTTATAAAGCATTTTTCATAATTCCATATAATACACATTGCAATCCATTGTACATTTGAACTGTTATAGTACAATATTGTGTATGATCATATTAAACTTTACTTATATTCATGACTGCACCTGTGGAAAATTGGTCTGATGAATCCTAACACAACACATGGAATATAATGATGATCGTGTTTTTTATTGCACTATACTCCAAATGGTACAATAAGTATAGTTACGTGTATTAGTGTGCATATACATTAACCATTGTGAATGGATATGTACTGTATCATAATGTGTTATGCCTATGGTTACATAACTATAAAGCATTATAATGCATTAAATGCAGACTTCACAGTGTGCAGCTGTGTGGTTGTTTGTGTTAGTTTATTCTCAGCATTAAGTGTGTGTGCTGTCGTGACAGACGCAGGATGAAGTGAATAATCAGCGGAAACCGCCAAATGACCCACAACGAAGCCAAACTTTCCCATTTTATGCCAATTTATAATCTAAGAGGTGAAAGTTAAAATATTACCTTACAAATAAACGTATCCCATTATACTACGCTAAAGAAAAAACATGTATAAACTTGTTAACTGTGTGGAAAAACTGTTTTCGACCACAGATTAGACGAGGAACTTCTTTTAGCACTGCGCAGCAAACATAAGAGTACTTTAAACAAAATAACAAATCTACCTCAAAACATTTTGCCCTGCTAACGTCGATACAACGTTACAACTACGACGCAAGCACTCGGGAGACATTTTCATCTCGATTTACTAAACCATAGATTTTCTCCCCTGTTTAATAGCCTGTGTTTAATGCAAAAAGCAAAAAAGGTCACAAAATGACGCATGTAATATACTTACTATGACATTAGAGCTCGTGCACGCGTGTACTGAAGGCTATCAGACAAAACAACCCAGTTCGTCTGCTATCTCCTGACTCCTGCTCCGCCCATAACTGGAGTGTTACATGGCTGCTTTACCAAACACAGCAGTCAGGGGTTTTCAAACTTTATGATGCTAAGGACCACAAATATGATGAACCTTTATGGGGGACCCCCGTCCTAAAATCCAACTATATATTTTTAATTATGAAAAAACATTTTAAAGTGTTAGATAAATAGTAATTGTGACATACAACACATTGTTTCCAAACTTAAATTGGCTATACTTAATGTTGGATGTATAAACCTGAAGAAGAACATTTTCAATTAAAAATTATTTGTATGAGCAACTGTCACAATAACTGTACGTAAGCAGCTTACTCACTAGAAAGATATAAAGCAAACATAAATATGTATACGGCAAGAAACGAGAGAAACATTTCGAATGTTCGGTAGACTTTATCCATTTTTGCTTTGTCTTTTTATTCTCTGACATTTTCTGGGGACCCCTTAGAAGAGTGAAAAACCCTGGTCTATTTAATACCACCTCTAATTCAAAAGAATAAAGTAACCATTATTAAAGGTCCCGTTCTTCGTGTTTTTTTGAAGCTTTGATTGTGTTTACAGTGTGCAATATAACATGTGTTCATGTTTCGCGTGTAAAAAAACACAGTATTTTTAACACAATTTACTTATCTGTATACCGCTGTTTTCACTGTCCTAAAAACGGCTGATGACTTCCTTGTTCTATGAAGTCCCTCCTTCAGAAATACGTAACGAGTTCTGATTGTGCCAGCGGTTCCCGTGTTGTGATTTGACCGCAGCTTAACAAACGTGGCACGGTTCCTGTGTTGTGATTCGACAGCAGCTTAGCGCACGTGGAAAGGTCACGCCTCTTAACGGGAGATATATGCGCTTAATGATCTCTACAGCGTCCCTGGGAAAGCCAAACAAAGGTGATTTGACTCCGGGATGAAAATAACAGCGTCTCGACGACATGGCGACAAACACACTCAAACGCAACACTTCCTTTTCTCCACGCAACACTTCCTCTTCTCCACGTGGGACAGCAACAAGACCACGCCCCCTTTTTTCGTGTATTCTTGTGGGCGGAGGTCTGTTCTACTGACGTAATTAATGAAAGAAGTACCAGGATGTAGTCCAAGCCGGCCGTTCGCTGTAGGCTTTGAAAGGGAACTTCTGTTAAATAAAATATCTCGCTTGGCATTGAACTTTGAGCTTTATAATTTTACAGGTATTATTTATGCTCTAACAGCAACATTACACACTAACTAAAGTTTGAACAATGGGATCACGAAGAACGGGACCTTTAAAGCATAGGCTACATTATGATTTACAAAATGATATACCAGTGCTTACCTTTCAGCATAATAATGTTACATTTAGAATACGTATATCGATCATTTGAAAAGCAAAAAGACAGATTTCAAGAGATTTTAAACGTTTTGGCATTTTTCTTTCTTTCTTAGAAATAAACTATTAAAAGTAAATAGGAATTGGAAATGTCAGCTCAAATGAAATTGAATAAATGTTCATATATTTAATATTTTATTGCATATATATGTTTATATTGATGTTTTATAAAAAACAACAATATGTATTAAGTGTTTTATTAAAGCTGCTGAAAATTATTAAAACATGTAAATAAATAAACACAAATTGACAGACAGACAGACAGTAGATAGATAGACAGACAGACAGACAGATAGACAGATAGATAGATAGATAGATAGATAGATAGATAGATAGATAGATAGATAGATAGATAGATAGATAGATAGATAGATAGATAGATAGATAGATAGATAGATAGATAGATAGATAGATAGATAGATAGATAGATAGATAGATAGATAGATAGATAGATAGATAGATAGATAGATAGATAGATAGATAGATTAATTTGAGTTTTTTGTTTCAGATTTTTGATATAAGGGTTTATACATTCTGATATCTATAATCAGTGGGTTACTTGAGTTACGTAATCAGATTACTTTTCCAAGTAACTAGTAAAGTAACACATTACTTTTAAAATGTATAACAAAATATCTGAGTTATTTTTTCAAATAAGTAACACAAGTAACTTTATTTTCCCATTTATTAACTGCACGCTCTCTTGTCCCAATGTTGGGAAAAATCCTATGTGCAGAGGCTTTGTGTGTAAACATGAATAAATGTGAGCATGCATTTACTCATCTCACTTTCACAAAAAAGATTCAGTATTCCTCAAAATGAATAAAATCAGTCAAATGAAAAACCAGATTACTATGCAAACCTCCAATAATTAAATATTAAATAAAACAAACAGTTGAATGCATTTAATCTCACTTTATTGACCAACGTCTTGCTGCTGACTATGTTTCAGTTAATCCAAGCAAAATACTATATATACACTCACCTAAAGGATTATTAGGAACACCTGTTCAATTTCTCATTAATGCTATTATCTAATCAACCAATCACATGGCAGTTGCTTCAAAGCATTTAGGGGTGTGGTTCTGGTCAAGACAATCTCCTGAACTCCAAACTGAATGTCAGAATGGGAAAGAAAGGTGATTTAAGCTCCTGCAGCTCTTAACTCCTGCAGCTCTCTCAAATAATTTCTCTTTTTCACACACCTCTCGCCCGATTGGGAGGGGCGGAGGTACTGGTCTGCTCATCTCAAATGATTGGAAATTTGAGCCCATTCCTTCTCTATCTGGCAACTGCTCATTTGAATCACACTCAATCTCGATCACTCACCCTGCTAAAATCCATGTTGTAGTTATTTATCGCCCTCCAGGTCAACTGGGTAACTTCTTGGAGGAGTTGGATATGTTACTCTCTCACTTCCCCGAGGATGGCACTCCTCTGGTACTGCTCGGTGACTTCAACATTCACCTTGATAAACCACAGGCTGCAGACTTCACCACTCTTCTGACCTCATTTGACCTTAAGCGAGTATCTACTACAGCTACTCACAAATCAGGTAATCATCTGGACCTTATCTACACGCGCTACTGTTCCACCGACGACCCTTTAGTTACTCCATTGCACACCTCTGATCACTTTCTCATCACTCTTAACCTCCTACTGACTCCTGACACAACACACACTCCTCCGCAGATCACCTTTCGGCGCAATCTACGCTCACTCTCTCCCTCCCGTCTATCCACTATGGTTTCCTCCTCACTCCCTCCACCTGCTCAGTTCTCAGCACTGGACACTAACAGTGCTACTGACACTCTTTGCTCCACTCTAACATCTTGCTTAGACATCTTCTGTCCCGTTTCAACCAGGCCAGCCCGCACCACTGCCTCTGCCCCCTGGCTGTCTGATGTTCTCCGCGAACATCGCTCTGGGCTCCGGGCGGCAGAGAGGAAGTGGCGAAAAACTAAAAACACTACTGACCTGACCCTGTATCAGTCTCTCCTTGCTTCTTTCTCTGCTAATGTCTCCACTGCTAAATCTACATACTACCACAACAAAATCAACAACTGCTCTGACTCTCGTGCACTTTTCAGAACGTTCTCTTCGCTCCTTTGTCCTCCCCCCCCCCCCTCCTTCATCAACTCTTACAGCTGACGACTTTGCATCATTTTTCACAAATAAAATCTCCTCCATCAGCAGCCAATTCTCCACACCACAAACCGACACGCACATCTCAACAACCATCACACATACGCTCCCCTCTTTTTCTCTGCTCTCTGAAGCTGAAGTCTCCAAACTCATCCTTTCCAACCACCCCACTACCTGTCCGCTTGACCCTATCCCCACTCACCTCCTTCAGGCCATCTCTTCTTCTGTTACTCCTGCACTCACTCATATTGTCAACACCTCTCTTCACACCGGGACCTTCCCCACAGCATTTAAGCAGGCTCGGGTAACCCCACTGCTTAAGAAACCCTCTATGAACCCAGCACTTTCAGTAAACTACAGACCGGTATCCCTTCTGCCTTTCATTGCAAAGACACTCGAGCGAGTTGTTTTTAACCAGCTCTCTACGTTTCTTGAACAGAACAACCTCCTGGATATCAACCAATCCGGCTTCAAAAGTGGCCACTCAACTGAGACTGCCCTGCTCTCGGTTACTGAAGCACTGAGACAGGCAAGAGCGGCTTCCAAATCCACAGTACTTATCTTACTGGATTTGTCTGCTGCTTTTGACACAGTTAACCACCAGATCCTCCTGTCAACTCTCATGAAGATGGGCATCTCAGGAACTGCTCTCCAGTGGCTCAAGTCTTACCTCTCAGGTAGGTCCTTCAGAGTGTCATGGAGAGGTGAAGTGTCTAAGTCACATCATCTAGCCACTGGAGTTCCGCAGGGCTCAGTGCTTGGACCACTTCTCTTCTCCATCTACATGTCATCACTGGGAACTGTCATTCAGAAACATGGCTTTTCCTATCACTGCTATGCTGACGACACTCAACTCTACTTCTCATTTCAACCAGATGATCCCACGGTTGGTGGTCGTATCGCTGCCTGCCTAACAGACATTTCTGCCTGGATGAAGGAACATCACCTGCAACTCAACCTTGCAAAGACAGAACTGCTTGTGGTCTCAGCCAACCCAGCACTTCATCATAATCTCTCCATTCAGCTAGGATCATCAACCATAACTCCGTCCAGGACAGCCAGGAATCTTGGAGTTGTGATTGATGATCAGCTAAAATTCACTGACCACATTACTGCAACATCCCGGTCCTGCAGATTTGCATTATACAATATTAGGAGGATCAGACCCTTCCTATCAGAGCAGGCCACACAACTCCTGGTCCAAGCTCTTGTTCTCTCCAGACTGGACTACTGTAATGCTCTTCTAGCGGGCCTTCCGGCATGCACTATCAAACCCTTGCAACTGATCCAGAATGCAGCGGCGAGGGTGGTCTTTAACGAGCCGAAGAGAGCACACGTCACGCCTCTCTTCATCAGTCTGCACTGGCTGCCAATAGCTGCTCGCATCAAATTCAAGTCACTGGAGCTCGCCTTCAAAGCAACCACTGGCTCTGCACCAATATACCTAAACTCGCTTGTTCAGACTTACACACCCTCCAGGAGCTTACGGTCTGCCAGTGAACGACGCCTTGTAGTGCCATACCAAAGAGGCATGAAATCACTCTCACGGACCTTTTCCTGGACTGCCCCCACCTGGTGGAATGACCTGCCTATCTCAATTCGAGCAGCCGAGTCTGTAGCCATTTTCAAAAAACGGCTAAAGACACGTCTTTTCCAGCAGCACCTAACCAATCAAGAATAGCACTTAACATTCCATTCAATTCATTTTCTGTCTGTCTAATTTATTTAAAAAAAAAAAAAAAAAAAAAGTAATGTGTGTTCTGTGTTAGATTAACTGAGACTTGTTACAGCACTTGCATACTGTAGCCCTTGACTGTTCTAGTTGCTTCTATTGCTCTCATTTGTAAGTCGCTTTGGATAAAAGCGTCTGCTAAATGACTAAATGTAAATGTAAATGTAAATGTTAAGCAATTTTGAGCGTGGCATGGTTGTTGGTGCCAGACGGGCCGGTCTGAGTATTTCACAATCTGCTCAGTTACTGGGATTTTCACGCACAACCATTTCTAGGGTTTACAAAGAATGGTGTGAAAAGGGAAAAACATCCAGTATGCGGCAGTCCTGTGGGCGAAAATGCCTTGTTGACGCTAGAGGTCAGAGGAGAATGGGCCGACTGATTCAAGCTGATAGAAGAGCAACTTTGACTGAAATAACCACTCGTTACAACCGAGGTATGCAGCAAAGCATTTGTGAAGCCACAACACGCACAACCTTGAGGCGGATGGGCTACAACAGCAGAAGACCCCACTGGGTACCACTCATCTCCACTACAAATAGGAAAAAGAGGCTACAATTTGCACAAGCTCACCAAAATTGGACAGTTGAAGACTGGAAAAATGTTGCCTGGTCTGATGAGTCTCGATTTCTGTTGAGACATTCAGATGGTAGAGTCAGAATTTGGCATAAACAGAATGAGAACATGGATCCATCATGCCTTGTTACCACTGTGCAGGCTGGTAGTGGTGGTGTAAGGGTGTGGGGGATGTTTTTTTGGCACACTTTAGGCCCCTTAGTGCCAATTGGGCATCGTTTAAATGCCACAGCCTACCTGAGCATTGTTTCTGACCATGTTCATCCCTTTATGACCACCATATACACATCCTCTGATGGCTACTTCCAGCAGGATAATGCACCATGTCACAAAGCTTGAATCATTTCAAATTGGTTTCTTGAACATGACAATGAGTTCACTGTACTAAAATGGCCCCCACAGTCACCAGATCTCAACCCAATAGAGCATCTTTGGGATGTGGTGGAACGGGAGCTTCGTGCCCTGGATGTGCATCCCACAAATCTCCATCAACTGCAAGATGCTATCCTATCAATATGGGCCAACATTTCTAAAGAATGCTTTCAGCACCTTGTTGAATCAATGCCACGTAGAATTAAGGCAGTTCTGAAGGCGAAAGGGGGTCAAACACAGTATTAGTATGGTGTTCCTAATAATCCTTTAGGTACTCACCTAAAGGATTATTAGGAACACCATACTAATACTGCACTAAATTTGCACACGTGAATTTGCATTTCCTTCAGCTTTTTATCTCAATTTTGGTGTGAAAGGGTCTTTACACTTGCCCAAAAATATAACTTTTTTGTTATATAAAAAAACCCACTTGAAAAAAAATTGACGCTAAAGTAACGCAGTGCATTACTTTTCTTAAAAAATACTTTTTAAAACTTTTTAAGGGAATAACACAATATTGTAATGCATTACTTTTCAAAGTAACTTTCCCCAACACTGGTCCCTGCGGCTGAAAAACACCCCCACAGCATGATGCTGCTCCATCACCATCACTACACTTTACTGTGGGATGGTAATGTGCAGGAGATGAGCAGTGGTTTCCTCCACACATGACGCTCGGAACTGAGGTTCATCAGACCAGAGAATCTTGTTTCTCACAGTCTGAGAGAGTCCTTATGGTGCATTTTTGCAAATTCAAAGTGGGTTTTTTCATTCATGTGTCTTCACTGAGGAGAGGCTTGAGTCTGGCCATACTGCCATAAAGCCCAGACCGGTGGAGTGTTGCAGTGATGTTTGTCTCCATATATGACCATAGAGCTAACTAGAGTGACCATCAGCTTCTTAGTCATCACTCTAACCAAAGCCCTTCTCCATTGATTGCTCAGTTTGGCCAGGAGGTCAGAAAGAAAGAGTCCTGGTTGTTCCAAACTTCTTTCATAAAGGATGTTTCTGTGAATCTCCAATGCAATGTTTTGGTTCCACTTTATTTTAAGGTGACTTAGGTGTACTTCTTTACGGACCTGAGTAATATTAATGAACTTACTTAAATATTAATGTACTTACTATAGAGTTATGGTTAGGTTTAGTTATTTTTTTGTAGTCTTCCCCATATACAGTATGTGTCTTCTTGACACAATCCTTTCTCCGAGCTATAAAGGCAGTTCTTTTGGCTTGGTTTTTGCTCGGATATGCATTTTCAGCTGTTGGACATTTTATTGAGAGGTGAGTCTTTCCAAATCATACCCATTCAATTGAATTTGCACAGATTAACTCCACTCGAAGTGTAATAACATCTACATGCGAAATTGGAATGCTAAATTTCGAGTGTCCCAGAAAATGGTACGAATACTTATGCAAAGAAATTATTTAATACATTTATAACGTTTTTTTTTGCTTTGTCATTATGGTGTATGAGTGTAGATTGATGTGGAAAAAAGTCATTTAAATCAGTTTAGCATAAATCTGCAACATAACAAAATGTGAAAAAAGGCACTATATATACCCAACAAGCCTGTGTTTCCTTTCATGTATTAATTTGCGTCAATAAAATAATTTATAGGGAACACAACAAAAGCAAATGCATTTGATCAGGAAATCAATTCTAGGCGTGATTAATGAACTCTATAAAGGTTTAATTGTTTTTAAATTGATTTAGATATTGATCCCTTCCCAACATGGAAGGTAATTTGCTGGTGGTGAAAAGGCTTTACAATTTAATATACTAATTGCAGTATACAGTGGTTAGACAGGACACATGACTATGTTATGTGCAGTCTTACAAAACAACTAGTGGATCAGGAAAGTCCCAAAATACACACACACAGCACAAAGTTAAAAGAGTGAAAGAGATAGATAAATTGCAATGGGGAGCTAGTGAGTATCTAGGGGCACAATTCAAGAGAGATGTCTTTTTTAACCCCACGGGGATGTATAATGGATAGCTTGGCTGTTCCTGACTCTGAGGTCCACAAGGACATTTTTTTGCCTTCCTTCCGGAAGCAGTTTATCATCTTCAGCATTGCTGAAACTGTAGTTCAGGGATTTTTTCATGAGCGTACACAGTACAGCACAGTGAGGGGGTTGCTGGGACTCCATGAATCTGTAGGACATACATCACATTTATGTTTAATTCAAACATTGATTTGAAAAGCTGAACGAAAACACTGTGAGATCAGACTTTGAGTTATGGTTCATATGTGTATGAGTAGCTCTTAGCAGCATTATAAATTCTGCTCTCTGATGGAAAACACTTGAGGCATGAGGGCTCTTATTATTTAAAGATTTATTAAATGCATGGAAGTATATACAAAACCAATTATCCAATTTCACACTTTAAGCATTTCAAAACAGTCATGCTTTTCATTTTTGCTCCAGGTCTTTCAATCAAAATAACGATGGCCTTTCAAACCGAGACTCGATTGAGTTTATTTCACACAGTGAAAAAAACACGCTCATAATGTTGGTTTAGGTACCAAAGTCTCATTGGCATCGCGTGAAACAACAGAAGACCTTTATCATTGATGGAATATTCCATTTAATGAGCAACGATTAAAAGTATCAGATTCAGCTTCATCCCATCCATGCCAAAAAACTCTTGAGGATGAACCAGAAGACTGTCTAATTCACTTCATTTCAGCCAGTCAATTATTGTGTTCAATAAAACCCTGAAAAAAAACATCAAAATTAAAAGGAAGGCATTCATGTTGAGTGACAGATTACGGGATACGAGAGCTTGAAGTTTGGCCAAAATTCATTTGACAACAGATGTTTATAAGTGCAAAAAACGTGGTGGAAAAAGGCTCAGATGCATAAAATGATGTGAAAGCTAAAAGAGATCAGAAAAACAGCAATCGGAAAATCACTATCCAGATATATATTCTCAGAGAGCAGCAGTGCATCTGCAAAACTCCTCAATAAAAGTGGTAATGATCTGGCACAGGTGTGATTTGAGTCCATGTGTCACTGTAGCATCCTCTAAATGGCTTCCTCTCATTCTACTAACATTTTGGCGGCGCAGACCTCAGAAAGATTCACTTTGCCATCAGCCCCAGTTATAAAAGTAGATCTTCTGCCAAATGGGCAAGTACTCCATCAGTGGACCTGAGAGGACAGGAAAAGAAATCCAGTTAGCACATATCTCGGAGCTTTTTTTAAAGCTTTTAGTGTGACAGCATTGGGCGAGATGGATACACCACTTACGTGCAACCAAACCAACTCCGGGAACATAATCTGCCAAGAAGCGAAGGAGGAAGAGAATCTTCGTCCTGTGAGTGTAAAAGAAAGACACATTAGATCTGGGAACAAAAAGCCCCATTATGCAATAAAAGTGTGCGTTGTGAAATCTAGATAGATCACTTGTAAAAATTAATTAAAAAAAAAATGTTTTCTGGAGAAAAAAAAAAAATGCATGTGCAAAGCTGTGACAAAATCAGGCTCGAAAGTTCGAAACAGCTTGCCAAAGTAAACTTTCTGGGAAAGTTCACTGGCTGGTAAACACCTTCAAACTATCATCGATCCATGGCTGGACTGCTTTATAGTAGAAATTAAAGTTGTAAATCTAACCCCCAATTTCCACTGGCTGCGTTACGGCTCTGTCACGGCGGCGGAGTCAATAGGTTTCCATTAAAGTCAATGAGTGTATTTCCACTGAATGCGTTACAGCTGCGTTCCGACTCCGGCGATCCGCAGCCCTCCGCATCAAATACGCAGAGCTTCTATTTTTGCCGGATGCCGGAGCGCTCCGCAGCACTACAGGGCAGAGTACGCAGGACAGGAAGTCGAGTGACAAAACAGAACAGCCAGAAACAAAATAAAAGATCCGTTTAATTTTCAAAATAAAATACACCGCGCTCATATTTCCCTACACTACACCTTGAAAACGTCATAATGGGTGGAGACAGGCTTGTTTTAACCCCGTTGACACGATGGATGAAGAAATGCTGATTATTGAGGTACAGAATCATCCCATCATCTATGACCCCTCACATCCTTTTTATAAGGACAACATTAAAAAGGATGCGGCGTGGAAAACTATAGCAGAAGTGATTGGTGTGGATGGTAAGTCACTATTTTTGTCCAAGAAATAAAGATAGAAAGCAAATAGCTAGTTATGTACTCGTAATGAGGAGTTATATAGCTATACAGGTTAAATATCGCGCGATCACACCAGAATTCGCGAGATTACATGGGGCACCGTGACGTCAGCTGTCAGTCATGACCGCAGCCGTTCCGCAACAAATCCGGACCTGGTGGGTATTGACGGACGACGGAACACGGAGCTGTCACGCAGCGGAGCCGTTCCGCAGCCGTAACGCAGCCGGTGGAAATTGGGGGTAACTGAAAGCTACAATTACACTGTTTTTCATGTAAAGCTGCTTGTTATAGCGCAGTCTATTGTATAAAGTGCTATAAAAATAAATGTGTCTTGACATGACTGGAGTGCTGAACTGCAGAGCTGGTGCATATCCACCTCAACATGACCAGATGCTTACTTAACTGCTGTTTTCTCACCGCTGTCATTTTTGTTGTGTGTTTATTTTGTTATTGAGAGGAAAGTACGCAGTTAAATCTCAGCAGCGTGGCTGGCTTCGGGATGTTATCACATGCAAACTTTTATTTACCCCCAAGCAAAGAACAAAAACTTTGCGGTTAGTATTTCAGGCCTTAATCGGTTGCTAGGGTGTTCTGAGTGGTTGCTAAGCAGGGGCGACGCTAGAGAATTTTGAACGCAGGTGCTGAGGGGGCGCTAGAATCAATGATGGGGAGCTGCGCAATTATACATCTATAAATACTATTAATAAATACAGCTCTGGAAAAAAATAAGAGACCACTTAACATTGCGTAATCAATGTTAAGCGGTCTCTTAATTGTTTCCAGAGCTGCATGAACAAAACTTGGCCAATCAATTTTTAACATTCAGTTATATTATTTATTACAATTTAAGTTTTAATTTTATTAAATTGAACAAGCAGAAATTTCATTATTCAATCAAATTTTCTTTAAGATTTTGCTTAAGCCTATTCATTGAACAAAATTTCAGTCAATGACAATATGCATTAAAAGCACCCATAGCACCGGGGAAATTGGTGACAACAATCACTTACTATTTACAGTCTCAAATCAGGACAATGAGAAGGTTGTAGTGATTGACGGAAAATGCATCAATGATGCGTTGAACATCCAAAGCCTTCGCTCTTCGGTAAACGTGTCAGCGGACTGCTCCGTGTCAGACTCCGTACAATCAACATCTGAACCGTTCTCAACCTCAGGCTGAGATAAGTTTATGTTCTCGTTTTTACTTGGAACTAAAGGAGAATCACGAGATCGCTTACTTGCCAGAAGGAACCGCTCCATTTTTTTCAAAAATGAAATGCTACATTATTAAGCATGACAGCGTAGCATCACATATGTTACGCACGCTTAATGAGTAAAATGGTTTGTTTTTTTATTTCATTTGTTGTTTTAAATGATTTACTTGTATTAATTAGAATACAGTCTGTATATAATTGCTTCCAGAAAATGTATTTGGGGTGCTTTGGTCTTCCTTGAGGGTGCTGAAGCACCTGCTAGCCCCTCCCTAGTGCCGCCCATGTTGCTAAACCTATATCTAGAGATGCACCAATTGGCCAGGACCAGAAGCCGTTTTTCCACATGATTGGCACGGACCAGTTTGCTACAGTCTAATAGTGCATGTATTGCGCATAATTTTAGTTATTCCTGCAGGTTTTGCGCTCACACCACTAATCTATATAAGTGGAGTGCACATAAAGCCGCCTCTCAAACTGCTTGTGAGTTGCAAGTACCAAAATGAGTGGCTTACTTTGCTTAAATGGTCAAATACACATAAAATGATGTCAAAATGCCCGTCTTGGCGAGTATTCAGTTAAACAGTCAGTTTTGTGATGTAAATAGTTGAGAAAGATAACGCATGTTGTGTAACAGTACACTGCAGGGCAGTAACCACCATAGACATTGAGGGGGGCAAGTCCCCCCCGATAATTAGAAATGGCCAAATTGTCCCCCCCCAATGTTTGAAATTCTTGCCCTGCTCTCCTGCACCATTACCTAGTGCTCTGTAAGTTAGGAAGACAAAAAGGTTTAAAAGTTAAATTTTTAGTCTGGTCTGCCTCAGAAGTCTAAAGGCGCTCGTCAATGTCAAAATGATTGAGATGGCCAATCAAATCAAAGTAGGCAGGGTTCACATTCTCTTTTGGCTCGTTCACAGTCTTCACACAGACAAGCGCGTCAATCTATCGCTTAATGCCATTGCGGCCGGGGACTCAAACAAAACATAATGCACACAAACGTGTCCCTGCTCTTAATATACAATCATTGAATCATCTTTGATTTTAATGAAGAAAAAAAACTATATGAGAGCGGATCAGAACCTGTAACCTTCGACGCGGTTTACAAAAATTCTACCACCAGACCACTAAGGAATTTGAATGTCAACAGCGGATCTATGTATTTATTCACTAACGCAAATCAATGCAAATATTATTTGCAAATAGTCCCAAAATGATCATTTCCCAAACTAGAATTAGACCTAGAATTTCGTTCACTGTTCTTATGTTCTTAGCTTATGGATTTGAACGAAACACTACCAGAAGCACATCACTTGAGAAGACTGCACATATACACTCACCTAAAGGATTATTAGGAACACCTGTTCAATTTCTCATTAATGCTATTATCTAATCAACCAATCACATGGCAGTAGCTTCAATACATTTAGGGGTGTGGTCCTGGTCAAGACAATCTCCTGAACTCCAAACTGAATGTCAGAATGGGAAAGAAAGGTGATTTAAGCAATTTTGAGCGTGACGTTGTTGGTGCCAGACGGGCCGGTCTGAGTATTTCACAATCTGCTCAGTTACTGGGATTTTCACGCACAACCATTTCTAGGGTTTACAAAGAATGGCGTGAAAAGGGAAAAACAATGAGTTCATTGTACTAAAATGGCCCCCCACAGTCACCAGATCTCAACCCAATAGAGCATCTTTGGGATGTGGTGGAACGGGAGCTTCGTGCCCTGGATGTGCATCCCAAAAATCTCCATCAACTGCAAGATGTAAAATGTAGAAGTAGAATTAAGGCAGTTCTGAAGGCGAAAGGGGGTCAAACACAGTATTAGTATGGTGTTCTTAATAATCCTTTAGGTGAGTGTATAGTGGGTGCTATAAAGGAGACACTGACTCAGAGTATCGGTCATAGAAGGGGGAGCGGAGCAGGTAGTAGAGGAGAAGGAAGGCCCGTCGTCTCATCTCAGCGCGCTCTCTGCGGTTCAGCGCCTTGGTGTCACTCAACAAACTGAAACTGGACAGAAAACAGCATCAGATTGAACTTCTTTATATATTTACTGACAGACTGAGAAACTTAAGCACTCTGTACCTGGTTATCTCTAAGAGACCAGAGATGATCCAAGGCTTCCAGGAACGTTTTCCGCAAATCCCAAGACTGGTCACTTACAAATGTTAAGGATGATGGTAGAAATTTAATTAAATTTTGAAATCAAAATTCTGATTTTGACAATTCTTGTTTTTTCAATGAAACATTACAGTATTTATTACAAAGTTCCCACACCTCGGTTAAGTTCAAATTCATGGACCTTTCAAGGACTTTCCAGGTCCAATACCTTCAAATTCAAGCGCTTAATGTGGGGACACATTCAAATATCTTGCAACTTGCATTGTCCAGGCATCACGTTTCAGTGGTTTCAGCCTATTTTTGCAATGTTTCACACGTCTGTGAAATGTTGAGGTACCATCGTAGTAGTTTTGTGCACGCGTGAACGTCATGGCAACGTACAACCAGAGGTGGGTAGTAACGAATTACATTTACTTCGTTACATTTACTTGAGTAAATTTTTTGGGTAACTTGTACTTTTAGAGTATATTTAAAGATGGGTACTTTTACTCTTACTCAAGTACATTTCTTGTGAAAAAACTGTACTTTTACTTAGTTACAATCGGTGACATTCCTCCGCTACTGTCAAATGGTAATAATTATATTATATATTTTTTTAAATAAGTTAATATGACTTTCGCAAGTCTCGCGAAACGTTGGAGAGGCTGCTTCGCGAGAGGTGGCTATGCATCACCCGCTTATAATTAGCGTGCGTTTAGTCGGAAGATGATGGCCAAAGCAGAGGAAGATGTGTGTGAGCTACGGGAGGCAGATCACCCGTGGCATCAAGTTCAGTCTATGTTTTCACTCCAAGATGTCAAAAAGAATAGTTTCATAATGTGTGTGCTGTGCACCAAAATGAACTGACATCTCAGCATACAAGAATTCCACCCTGAAAAAACATGTAGCGGTAAGTGTCACAATGATGCCTATATTTGAACACTATTAATGGCAATTTGGTAACTATGGGAAATTTTCCCTTATTGTAATACTATTTCACACACTATCCGAGTGCTTTCCTCATATGCGCTCGTGCAAGCATAATCGTTTGAATCCTCCAAACAACATACGTCCACAAACAAAAGTTCACATCTGTACATTTACATACTGTATCCTTTTTTTTCCCACAAAACGAAACAAATTGAATAGCCTAATGTGACGTCTTGCATTTATACACAAATCCGGACAGACACCTGTCTGAAGTGTAGAAAATGCATACAAATAAAAACGGGATTGTATTTTATTCCTACCTAAAGAATATATACATATACATTACAATAAGGTTCATTAGTTAACATTAGTTAACTACATTAGTTAACATGAACTAATAATGAACTGCACTTATAAAGCATATTTATCTTTGTTAATGTTCATTTCAACATTTACTAATACATTATTAAAATCTTGTTAACATTAGTTAATGCACTGTGAACTAACATGAACAGCTTGATTTTTATGAACTAACGTTAACAAAGATGAACTAATGCTGAACAGAGGTGTTGTTCATGGTTAGTTCATGTTAACTAATGCCTGAACTAATGTTAACTAATACAACCTTATTGTGTTGCCGAGAGTTGTGAGAAAGCTCTCCAAGTATTCTGAAATTCAGGGTTTTTGCTTTTTATCAATCAGATCGAAAGTAACTAGTAACTAGCTACTTGAGTAGTTTTTTCATCTAATACTTTTTTACTCTTACTCCACCTCTGCGTACAACACAAAGTATCTCACATGGGAAACACTTTACGTAACGCGTCAATGCGTGTAACTAACGTAAATCAAGCACGCTAGTATGCATAGGCCACGAAGTGTTACACATAATAACACATTAGCGGACCTGAGGGAATAAAATTACATTTTTTCAAGAAAACTTCTTGCACAAAATAAATTCAAGCACTTTCAAGGACCTGTATCTATGTATGTTTTTTTTTTCAAAAACTGTCCAGGGCCTTGAGTTTTTTTTTTTTCAGATTCACAAACTTTCAAGGATTTCAAAGACCCGTGGGAACCCTGTTATTAAATGATTTATCCGTGCAAATCATTTTTTTTTAAATTTCATGTGCTCTTTGTCATCTTTAATAAAAATATCTTCCCCATCTCTTCTCCTCTCTGATGACGTGTTTAGTGGTGCAAGGGTGGGACAACCTGTCAATCACATGAAATCGACCAATAGCAAACCACAACCATCCAATCAATTCCATATGGACAAGTCCTGCACTACATTTTTTCTTCTGCGAGATGCCGTTTCACCCGGATATACGTCACAATAGGGAAGAAAAGACTATCGCGACTTTCGTTTAATGCCGACTTTAAATATCCTTACCATTAATCCTAATCCAATAAACCACGAATGACTGAAAAAGATATGTTAAATGCATTGATTAAAAAGTGGTAACCTTGAAAAACATTCAGCTCCTAAAACTTCCGGTATCCTGAAATGTAATTGACAGAAACTAGTGTCGGCCTTCGAATATAGTTTTGGAAAAAAAGGAGGTATTGGAGTAAAAAAGGTAGAGAAATAATTATGGAAATAATTGTCTTCTTAATATTTTCTCACTCTCTTCTCTCCAACGGCGAGTTGACAGTTTGACACGCACCCGCCTCCTCTCACTCGTCTCATTTGCTCTGGTTAAATAGTGCTTGTATTGCGTATCATTTTAGTAATTCCTGCAGGTTTTGTGCTCACACCAAAAGCATACACACCACTGATCTATATAAGTGGAGTGCACATAAAGCCGCCTCTCAAACAGCTTGTAAATACCAAAATGAGTGGCTTATAAACACAAATAAACACAAAATTATGTCAAAATGCCCGTCTTGGCGAGTATTCAGTTAAACAGTCAGTTTTGGAACATAAATAGTTGAGAAAGATATTGTGTAACAGTACACTGAATCCGTGCATAAGCTCTTAAAGTGACAGAAGTCTAAAATTCCTGCTGCTGTCTGTCATGTTAATTAATAATCTGTCATGTTAAGAAGTAATCTTACAATAGCTAATTCTATTCGGCTATCCTGGGATAACATTACACTGATATTTTTGCGAAAATGGTCATAAAAGAGATTTAGAAGAAAGGATACAATGAACAAGAGGCCGTGCGATGTACAGGGACTCTGCGATGGTTTCCTGCAGACCCAGAAGGGTCGGGCTTGAGTGATGCTCCTCTTCCTGATTCCTACTTGTTTTCATTTTCTGAGGGAGACCCCAAAGACGAGACTGTAATGATGGTGCTAGAAAAAAATGGAAACAATACCTTTCTATAAGAGCACAGAACTTTTTCATACACTGGAAAAGGATAAAGTGAAAAGGGAAACACAATATAGAAGAGATTGCTATTGCCAAGTCTTACTGTTTCCCAGTGGTCGGACCACTCTTCCTGAACGCTGCCCCACGAAAGAAGTGTCCTCATCATCTTCTTCTGTATTGTTCTCTGTGTAGGGAGATCAATGTATGAGCGGTGTGCAGGAAATCACTTTTCGACATAGGGAGCCCACAGGACACTGACTGCAGGAACAGACAGTTCCCTTTGAGTCTCTCGGTGTTAGGTTCAAGGGCAAACTGCAGTAACTCAATGGGCTCTTACTCAGCCCTACACAATGACAGTTTATCTGCACAGGCCATACACTGCTCTTATTGTCTCACACGCTGTTTGTTTATTGTCATCGGTGGGAGTGTTTTTGTACTTATTGTTGTGCGTTAATTGTTTGTTATGACTGCTAAATGCCCTGCAAAACGGCTTCCAGAGACACTTCAATTGGTTTCACTTGCTGTCATGCAGTGGAAAAATAACAATAAATTAAATCAGCACTAGGTAGGTTTTGCTCTTGGGGTCCCCCTACAGTTGGGAAACAGTATTGGCCTGTCGTAAACTCTGTCATCCTACATCAGGGGATGCATCGCACGTGCATTTGTTGACATGACAACTATGATTGCCCTGAACACTGCAGGAGGAGTTCACATGCAGGTGTTCTGCCTGCGTCGTGTGTGAAATGTCTTCATCCCAGGTACAGTGGCATATGTTTCAGCATGTCATATTAATATAATTTCATGGTTTTTTTTTTTTTCAAACGCCAAACGATCGCGATGCTCACGTTTACAAGCCAGCGTCATTATAGTAGTCTTGTATATTGGTTAGCGTTTTACAGAATCTATATGATACTTAAATTCAATGTTTGAGTGGTAGGTAATAACCATATATCGTCAATATAATATATTGACCTCCTTCAGCTCACGCCAACGAGCAAACGCTGGCCCAATGTTGATCCTCGTCCTGCCTTTAATACGATCACTTTCTCGTTTCCTCTTTTTGCATTCCTCCGACAAAACCTTTGCTCTCTTCTTTTTCTTTGCTGCATCGGCCATGACTATAACATCCGACAAACTATAAAAAGGATAGTTGGGCTCGCACATCCGAATTTAAGGAAGTGGGGGTGATGGTGGAAGTGACGTATATGCCGTAAAGCAGTCGAATTTTGTAGTTCTTTTTTTTCTCGGGTTACTACCCGAAACCCGAAGTTTAAAAGTACGATTAAAAACGATACAGACCCCGTTAGGCTATGGCAGACGTGTCATTCAACCTGTTGTAAGTCGATGTATCATCACAAGAGTTTTGAAAATATATTATGAAGGTTGAAAAGTTACCTAGTGCTGCTTTAACTCTGACTTTTGAGTTTGAAACCTCTGTGTTAGTATATATAGATTTTTGCAGTTGGCTCACTTTTATTCACATGTATGCAGTGTATATATTAGGGGTGGCACGGTACATGAAAAAAAAAAAAACCTGAACCGTTCGGTTCGCTTGTCTCGGTTCGGAGCGTGTGCGTCGCACAGTTTCGACGCATGCGCAATGTATCCTCGTGCCCGTATGTTACCTCAGACAGTGGGTGTCCTTTTCGCGCGAAATAAGAGGTGTGTGTGGACATACAGTAAAATAAAGTAAAAGTGGAGTGCTGCAGGTCACGTCACATGTAGAAATGCAAGTGGGAGAGATAAGGAAGGCTGCCCGGAGTTGGAGGATGCGCCAGCGGCGTATAGCAGGCAGGGCAGATGCAGTGCGTATGGAGAGCGGGAGCCGCGTGCGCCCATTGTGCATTAACACACTGGCAGTGTTTGTCTCGCGCAGCTGAACCGCGGCTCGTGTATTGCAAATACAGACAAATATTGTCCATTCCGTCACATTTTCCGGTGTTCTCCTCCGACCCCTGTCTGTCTCATGCTTTGATTTATGATGGGCAGCATATATCTGCTGCAGATGCGACCGTGTTCCCCTCTGTCTCATACACACATGCATATAACATGTTGTATATAAGTAGTTCACATGATAAATGTAACATTTAAAAGTTAAGATATGCTTCTAGTTTTAATAATTTAAACATGCCTTTGAAGTTTGGGCAAAAACTTCTGGCAGTGTTGTTTTCGTGTATTTTTCCTTTTCTTTTCACAGCGCTGGATGTCATATGGTGAAACACACGGAACACTTCATGGTGAAATTTGTTAATCAGGTCAGCGGAATTAAAGCCACAGTGCATTGTTCTGATCAAAATTGACATGTTACGCCAATGTGTCAGACTCGGTAGACAGCCAGTTAGGAAACAACTTCTACATGATATAACAATTTTTTAATACTGTATCCTGAATTGTGGATGATTAAGCTATATATCATATGCTGAAGAAAATTTCTGGAGTGTTAATGATAAAAAAACAACAAGAACCGTACAGAAGCAAAAAACGTGACCCTAAAACCGTGATACGAACCGAACCGTGGGTTTTGTGAACCGTGCCACCCCTAGTATATATACACGCACCGATCAAGCATAACAGGACAGGTGAAGTGAATAACACTGATTATCTCTTCATCACGGCACCTGTTAGTGGGTGGGATATATTAGGTAGCAAGTGAACATTTTGTCCTCAAAGTTGATGAAAAATGGGCAAGCGTAAGGATTTGAGCAAGTTTGACAAGGGCCAAATTGTGATGGCTAGACGACTGGGTCAGAGCATCTCTAAAACTGCAGCTCTTGTTGGGTGTTCCCAGTCTGCAGTGGTCAGTATCTCTTTAGAAAGTGGTCCAAGGAAGGAACAGTGGTGAACCGGAGACAGGGAGTCAAGGGAGTCCAAGGCTCATTGATGCACGTGGGAGGGAACGCTGGCTGTGTGGTTCGATCAGAAGAGCTACTGGAGGTTCTGATAGAAAGGTGTCAGAATACACAGCGCATCGCAGTTTGTTGTGTATGGGACTGCATAGCAGCAGACCAGTCAGGGTGCCCATGCGGACCCCTGTCTACCACCGAAAGCAGCAACAGTGGGCACGTGAGCATCAGAACTGGACGAAGTTGGCCTGGTCTGATAAATCACGTTTTCCTTTACATCACATGGATGGCCGAGGTGTGTGTGCAATGTTTACCTGGGGAACACATGGCACCAGGATGCACTATGGAAAGAAGGCAGTGTGATGCTTTGGGCAGTGTTCTGCTGGGAAACCTTAGGTCCTGCCATCCATGTGGATGTTACTTTGACACGTACCACCTACCTAAGCATCGTTGCAGAACATGTACACCCTTTCATGGAAACGGTATTCCCTGGTGGCTGTGGCCTCTTTCAGCAGATAATGCGCCCCGCCACAAAGCAAAAATGGTTCAGGAATGGTTTGAGGAGCACAACAACGAGTTTGAGGTGTTGACTCGGTCTCCAAATTCCCCAGATCTCAATCCAATCGAGCATCTGTGGGATGTGCTGAGCAAACAGGCCCCACCTCTTAAATGATCTGCTGCTAACATCTTGGTACCAGATACCACAGCACACCTTCAGAGGTCTAGTGGAGTCCATGCCTCGACGGGTCAGGGCTGTTTTGGCAGCAAAAGGAGGACCAACACAATATAGGAAGGTGGAAGTCATAATGTTATGCCTGATTGGTGCCTGATCGGTGTATATATGTATATGGAAACAGTGGTCCCAGCTCTTTTCAGGTCATTGACCAGCTCCTCCCGTGTAGTTCTGGGCTGATTTCTCACCTTTCTTAGGATCATTGAGACCCCACGAGGTGAGATCTTGCATGGAGCCCCAGTCCGAGGGAGATTGACAGTCATGTTTAGCTTCTTCCATTTTCTAATGATTGCTCCAACAGTGGACCTTTTTTCACCAAGCTGCTTGGCAATTTCCCCGTAGCCCTTTCCAGCCTTGTGGAGGTAGGGCTGCACGTTTTCAAGTTTTTCATTAACCGTTAACCGAGGCCCTTAGCGGTTAATACTCGGTTAACCTAGCCGGATCTCACGAAAAATGCGTATAAATAGTACGAGTGTGCAATGTCGTGGAATGTATATGATACGCACTTTATGGCGTATTACCGTATTTCCTCAAATAAAAGCCTGTATTCAATTAAACGCCGGGCCTCTGATAGTGGCCGGGGGCGTGGCCAGCACGAACAAATAAAGGCCGGTCTCAAATTAAGGCTGGGGAAAAAATATTTCCTTTCATTTCATGTGCATTCAAGTTCAGTGTAACGTAGGCTACAGTAGGGTTATGCCGAAGGAGCGAAACCATCGTGGCCATCGCCCCCCGCTGTAAGTCTTGCGAGTGCGACGCACAATCCTGGTCTCTTCTATACTTAACCTAAACACTTTGCAGGGATTGCTCTGTGAATTAAATAGAGAATATAACTGATGCATATCTGCTATTTTAAATACTGTAGTCTATGAGAGATGTGACGTGTGTTAGTCTGTGAAAGCTACACAAATGATCTTGACAATCTCTAAGTCTCTCGTCTTTTTACACATCTTATACTCTGCATTTAACTTAAAATATTTTATTTTGTACAAGAAAACAGCATAGGCTTCAAAATAAATTATGTTATTGAAATATTGTAAAGAGGTCATTTGAACTACTTGAACTCTGATTACATAATCAGAGAGTAGCCTATTTCTTTTCGTTTTAAATTGTTAAAAGACATTTCAAGCTGAATTTTGCACACAAGTTGAAAGGCATTTGTTTGTGCATGCATGTAAAACATCTGCAACATTTATAAAGTTCACTGATAATTATGCGTGCATTTATGAATTATTATCTAAATTAATAATGAAACAAGGACGAAGCATAAACTGCTTTGTTTGTTTAGAATGGAATGGATCGCATCGCAAATAGATCCGAATGAAGAAACGAACCATAGCCTAGTAGAAAATGTTTTTTCCGTCTATTTGAAAGTTAGGCTAATAAACATGTTGCATTCGGCGGCCTGATTATGTAATTTTTTAAGTTACATAGCCTGCCTCCAGTTTTCTTCAACTTTACTTATTGAGGCGATAGTTGACCGGCATAGCCTATCATCAAAATGTCTGGAAAACGAAATCTCTGCCGGTCACTTTGACCGGCACCCTTTTTTTCTAACTGAAACTCTGGTGTGCGCGCCGCAACCCCGAGATACAGACACACACAAAAAAAGGGTAGTTCATTTTTGCACTGCATTGCAATACTTGCATTTTGCCCCGTCACTCTCAATTTTAAAGTGCTCCCACGCTGTACTTTTCTTTGCCCGCTTCATGTTAGAAAACTCATGACTTCTTCTTGTGGATATTACAAATGTCTGGGAGCGTTCTGGCGGTCTCTAGTGGTGCAAAAATATATTACAACTAAATTCAAAGCACGCAATTGACGCCACTTAACCGAGCAAAATGTTTCACTCGGTTACGCAATTTTTAACGGTTAATCGGTTAATCGGTTAACCATGGACACCCCTATGTGGAGGTGTACAATTTTGTCTCTAGTGTCTTTGGACAGCTCTTCAGACTTGGCCTTGTTAGTAGTTGGATTCTTACTGATTGTATGGGGTGGACAGGTGTCTTTATGCAGATAACGACCTCAAACAGGTGCATCTAATTTAGGATAATAAATGGAGTGGAGGTGGACATTTTAAAGGCAGACTAACAGGTCTTTGAAGGTCAGAATTCTAGCTGATAGACAGGTGTTCAAATACTTATTTGCAGCTCTATCATACCTATCATATCTATCATAGTTAAAAATATCGTACATTGTGATTTCTGGATTTTGTTTTTTAGATTATGTCTCTCACAGTGGACATGCACCTACGATGACAATTTCAGACCCCTCCATGATTTTCAAGTGGGAGAACTTGCAAAATAGCAGGGTGTTCAAATACTTATTTTCCTCACTGTATATATAGTAGGGGTGTAACGGTACACAAAACTGACAACTCTTACAAAAATACCTCGGTTTTGAAGTGACGGTTCTGTACGGGTTCAGTACAGCAGTTTTACAAAATTGCTTTTTATTTATTTTTATTAAACAGTGGTTTACTGAAGAAAGCCTGTCCTAGACTAAAAGTTTATTGAAGATATTGCTGTAAACTATATAGGGAGCCCTTAATTGCACATTAATATTAAAGGATAACAACAGAGCCCAAACTATTAGCCTAAATTCAGTTGCTATTTATTTTTAGGTATAATAATCAACACTCAAATAAACCATGTAAACATAACATTAGTCAGTTTTTGCAATAACTTTTAAATCTAATTATAAAATAGTTTTTTTTCTCCAATTCGTTGTTGAAATATAATCATTTATACACAGTGTCTGTCATTTCCATGACAGGTTTATTTAAACATACATGAAATAATCAAGACATCACTAACAGGTTCAGTAGAATATAATGAATATATAGGCTAATATAGTGCATATATTTAGTGAAAGAGTTGATTTCTCTATAGTGAATAAAATTCTGTGGACCCTGAATGACTGCCTGAAGTAAATGTGATGCTACATGACATTGTTTAGTTTACAAGCAGTTATATTGAGGTCTTTCCGCCGTTGAAACACTGACTGAGTGATTTCACTACATATGATACGTGACAGTAAGTTGTAATGGATCCTCAACATACCTTCAGATGTTCATTCATGTTTATTCTTTAGGAAGAGATGATTGATCGCGTTCACAGATGATCGCGTTCACATGCGCGTCGCGTGGCCACTTGAACTGTGATCAGTCACGCCACGTTAAAGAGCGTAAAAACGCCATTTAGCATTTGAATTTCATGATAAAATGGACTGAATACATAATATGTTTGTGTGGGAACTCGGATTGAAGTGTGTTCCGCGCAAAACAAGCTGACTGTTGAAGATTGCATTCGGAAACGCGTAGGTACACTCGTGCACCGAACCGAAAGCCCCGTACCGAAACGGTTCGGTACGAATTACTGTTACACCCCTATTATGTAGAAAATATAAGACCACCGAAGGTTAAAGTTTCATACAAGGCTTTGTTGAGTCAATTGTTTGTCTTGAACTTTCTAGTTATTTTCACAAACCTCTGTTCTTGTCTATCTCACCTTGACTACAGAGTTGAGAATCCCTGTCCAGAGGAATTATAGGTGGGGATGTCTGGATGCCTGATTTATACCAGAAAAGCAGGAGACAGCGCAGAATCGCTCTGAAAACACAAGAGAGAATGCTAATTGGGGTGACAAAAATGAGGACAGCAATAATTATCAGATTACTGATTAATGAGAGCTACAGCAGAGGGATATTCATAAAATAACTTAAATATTTGTGTTTTGCACAAAGCTATTGTATGGCTTCAGAAAACTTGGTGTAGGAGTCATAAGGACTATTTTATGATACTTTAATATCCATTTTTGAACTTGTTTGGAGTGCATGTCCCCATTCACTTCCAATGTATGGAAAAGAGCACCAGGGACATTCAGATAACCATTTTACATCCCACAGAAAAGAGAAAGTCATACATGAAATTGCATGATGGTGCATAAACTATGAAGATATGTCCTTTTGGTGAACTACTCCTTTAAGCATACTACCTCTGAAACAGGGTCCTTACTTGGCAATCTGAATAAGAGCAATAACAAGCCAACGTCCAGCCTCCCCCCACAGCTTGGCGGCCCCCATTTCAGTAAAAACCTCCACATACTCCAGAACTGACAACCAGGTTAACAGCTTCTGTTGAGAAAGAGACTATACACACACACACACACACACACACACACACACACACACACACACACACACACACACACACACACACACACACACACACACACACACACACACACACACACACACACACACACACACACACACACACACACACACACACAATCAGGATAAAATGCAGAGAAATGTTTAGTATTTCTCGGTTCAATTTGGTCCGAAAGGAAAGAGGTTAGTTGTACTGCAGTCTAAGTCTTTGTGCTTAATTATTAAAATTCATCCTCTGTAATATTGTGGTTTAATCCATTTTAGATTAAAGTGATAGTTCACCCAAAAATGAAAATTCTGTCATTAATTACTCACCCTCATGTCATTCCAAACCCATAAGACTCATCCATCTTCGAAAAACAAATGAAGATCTTTTTAACAAAATCTTGAGAGATTTCTATTCCTCCACTGAAAGTCTGTTCACCCAAAACTCTTGATGCTTCAAAACATTCATTGTAAAACTGAATTGAATTGAGCAGTTTAATCCAAGTCTTCTGAAGAGACACGAATCACCTGATCACTTTATATAAATGTACACATTTGATTTAGTATGTTTGTTTTTCAGCAAACTCAAATTTGGTAAACAGAAGCTCAAACATTCATGCTGATGCTTGAGAACCAATGAGGTTTGTTCTCGTGTGGCACACAAATACAGTTGAGCTTTCGATACCATTTTTGAGTCTTCTATGTATGTTTTCTTATCAATGTTTATGTGAGAATAAAAGCCTAAATTAAATATCATCGTAGGTGCATGTCCACTGTGAGAGACATAATCTAAAAAAAAAAATCCAGAAATCACAATGTATGATTTTTTAACTATTTATTTGTATGATACAGCTGCAAATAAGTATTTGAACACCTGTGAAAATCAATGTTAATATTTGGTACAGTAGCCTTTGTTTGCAATTCCAGAGGTCAAACGTTTCCTGTAGTTTTTCAGCAGGTTTGCACACACTGCAGGAGGGATTTTGGCCCACTCCTCCACACAGATCTTCTCTAGATCAGTCAGGTTTCTGTCCTGTCGCTGAGAAACACAGAGTTTGAGCTCCCTCCAAAGATTCTCTATTGGGTTTAGGTCTGGAGACTGGCTAGGCCACGCCAGAACCTTGATATGCTTCTTACAGAGCCACTCCTTGGTTATCCTGGCTGTGTGCTTCGGGTCATTGTCATGTTGGAAGACCCAGCCTCGACCCATCTTCAATGCTTTAACTGAGGGAAGGAGGTTGTTCCCCAAAATCTCACAATACATGGCCCCGGTCATCCTCTCCTTAATACAGTGCAGTCGCCCTGTCCCATGTGCAGAAAAACACCCCCAAAGCATGATGCTACCACCCCCATGCTTCACAGTAGGGATGGTGTTCTTGGGATGGTACTCATCATTCTTCTTCCTCCAAACACGTTTAGTGGAATTATGGCTACATGACTTTCTCCCATGACTCCTCTGGATCATCCAAATGGTCATTGGCAAACTTAAGACGGGCCTGGACATGTGCTGGTTTAAGCAGGGGAACCTTCCGTGCCATGCATGATTTCAAACCATGACGTCTTAGTGTATTACCAACAGTAACCTTGGAAACGGTGGTCCCAGCTCTTTTCAGGTCATTGACCAGCTCCTCCCGTGTAGTTCTGGGCTGATTTCTCACCTTTCTTAGGATCATTGAGACCCCACGAGGTGAGATCTTGCATGGAGCCCCAGTCCAAGGGAGATTGACAGTCATGTTTAGCTTCTTCCATTTTCTAATGATTGCTCCAACAGTGGACCTTTTTTCACCAAGCTGCTTGGCAATTTCCCCGTAGCTCCTTCCAGCCTTGTGGAGGTGTACAATTTTTTCTCTAGTGTCTTTGGACAGCTCTTTGGTCTTGGTCATGTTAGTAGTTGGATTCTTACTGATTGTATGGGGTGGACAGGTGTCTTTATGCAGCTAACGACCTCAAACAGGTGCATCTAATTTAGGACAATAAATGGAGTGGAGATGGACATTTTAAAGGCAGACTAACAGGTCTTTGAGGGTCAGAATTCTAGCTGATAGACAGGTGTTCAAATACTTATTTTCCTCACTGTATATCAAGAAAATAAATGAAAAAATAAAATAGCCAGAAGGGGAAAATAAATAAATAGGTTAAACATTGAAAGCAATGTTTGACTTTTCAAAGATTTGTTTGTTTTTTATGCCCATCAAAGACAAAACATATGAATTATAGTCTACCAGGAAAATTGACAGAAGCAGGACCTTGGCCAAAAATTTGCATTTGTGAATAAACATTTGCCAAGTATCATGAACAGATCAACAATGTACTGAATATGAGACTGAATTAGAATTTTGATAAAGAAAAATAATATTAAAGGTGTTAATACATATTCTGACATTTGTTTTTTCTTTTGTATGACATAAAAGAGAGTCAAAAAAAAAGTCAGTCATAACGAATGACATCATTAACTAACTGTACACAAAATATTGATTTGAGTTTTAATATTTTATTAGCTCACCAAACGCAAAACTTCCACGTAGAAAACACGATCCTAGCAAACGCCGACTTCAGTTATCCAGATGAGCCGGTGTTAATTAATTTCAGGATTAACATACCGCTGGATGGTGCGATTGACCAATCAGAATCAAGTATTCCACAAAGCCATGCAATAAATAAAGTGAATGGGATAGGGTTAGGCTCTGAAGACTTAAGGATTAAACCACTCTATTCGTATGGATTTATTTTACAAATCTCTTTATGAACGTTTTGAAGTGTCAGAGTTTTGGGTTAATGACTTTCAATGGAAGGACAGAAATCTCTCAGATTTCATTGAAAATATCTTTTTTTTTTGAAGATGAACAAAGTCTTAAAGGTTTGGAAGGACACGCGAGTGAGTAGTTGATGATAATATTTTCTGTTGTGAACTAACCCTTTAACCCACCCCTAAATGGAACAAAATGAACTGTGGCTGGGCTCGTTACATGCATGTCTCTTCCTGTCTAAGTGGTGGTTCTTGGCTAGAATAAGCCAGAATGAGAATGAGGACTAGACGTTATGCCGTTTACTCTGGCTGGAGACTAGCTGGACTATCACAAACTCAATATAAAGTCAAACAGCCTCTGAGGAGGTCCATTAAGGTCACTGCTCAAATGCCCATGGCTGTAAACGCAAACTCATTCTTCTTGTCCCCGTGGCTGAGCTGCTCTGAAAGTAGCTGTCTTTAAATGTGTTTATTCCTGTGCACTGCCAAAGGAGCCCGCAAAGCCAAATATGTCTCTCAAGTACAAACATAAAGGAAAAAAACAATGAAGGAGCTTTGTAGGCTGTGCTTGTTGAAAGGGGTCAGGCGTATTTCACAAGCTGCCCATTTCAAAGCCATCTGCGGTGACACGAGGCTGTCATCAGTCGGGCGAAAATGTGGATAACAACAAGTCTATTGCAGAACAGTGAGAGTTGGGGCAAAAGACTGGGGAAATAAATTCTTTGACGAAGCTCAGTCAAAGAAAGCAGTGGGCTGTAACTTTGAACAAATAAATCTTGCCACAACTTTGAATCTTCTCTCTTGAAGCAGACACAGACTGTGCTGTTTCACAATAGACAACTCTCATTCGTAGATATCTTTTTGGTGGTTGCCATGCCAACTGCACAAGCACATATCAGTCCCTTATGCAAGTGTGATGATTAAGAAGAGAGAGAAAGAAAAACTGCCTTAGAAGAGACATTTTATGAGAACTTTTAAATCGATAAAAGAGCTTGATGTACCATGAAAACATAATGTAACTGTCAGATAGGAGTGTCTGATATTGTTTTAACGATGTGGAAGCTGATGTATGTCACTCACTTTGCAAAAAAAAAAAAAAAAAAAAAAGATTCAGACACCAGATATCATTTTTACTAGTGGGTGCAGGACACTATAGTTCATTTATGTAAGTGAGGATAGCAAAATAAAGTAAACTCTGACATTTTATACCCAAACATTCTTCATACAGTGGACTACCATTTGACCTGACCATGTTTTGCTGAAGTGTTTTTTCTTTAATTGCTAATGCCTTTTACACCACAGACTGAACAAAATGAAGCATTGTTTGGTAATTGGTTGACCTAAATTGGTATTATCTAATGCCGTGTTCCAGGCAAACCATAACCTGTGTTTTTCCACACTTCTAAATTTAACAGCTCACAGCTGATTGGTTGATTGAAATCCATTACATACCTTTCCATCAAAGTTATCTGACATTATCAAGATTAATTTGTTCTGACACAGTTTAACTCTTGAGTTATTGTTGTATTTTATTACCATTTACTAAACTATAGCGAATAAACTGTGATGAGAGAAAATGTTGAAGGTGTCTAAATAAATTTTGGTTTGACTATATAATGATCTCAAAATCAATATACGAGGGCAAAAATGCTCCTGTATGAGTTTGTGTCTTATATTTGAGTATGATATAGTTAAGCAATTCACACACGCATGCCGTTTCCCTCCCCCAGAATATCAGTATGATTGCAAATGTGATCATTTATAGAACAGATTTATAAACAAGAAGTTAATATTGTAAAATTTTTTAAACAAAAATGTCAATGTTGTCAGTTTTTGCTCAATTTCACCAATGGAAATAGTCCCAAACACAGCCGCAACAAAACCAAAGTGCGTCTCTGAGCAATAAACAGCTGTGTTTCGTTCCTGAATGAATCTGCGTTTTTGAACGATTTAATGATCCATTCACTTGCTTAGTTCCTAAATGAAACAGCTGTTTGAATGAATCAGAGGCTGTGTCCGAAATCGCATACTCTCTTGAATAGGCACTTATTTGGAATAAGTAATTACTTCACGGCCACAAAAAATTCTATATAGTATGAATATGTGTAGTATGAATGTAATCCAGACGTTCTACATTCGCTATGTTGCATGTGACCTACCAGTGTCAGTTACGTCGCTTCACTGCCATTCACAATTCTTCTCATGTGGCCTCATGGGATACTAAAGTAAGTGATACTTACTCATGTACTGTGAATTGGGACATACTTATTTTATCACATACTGTTTTTCACCTACTATAAAGGGAAGTATGTGATTTCAGACTGTTTAGTTATATATCCAGACTGTTTCTGCACTGTTTAGTTATATATCCAAAGTACTACTATCATAATTTTTTTACATTTATATTTTATTATTCCAAAAAAAAAAAAAAAAAAAAAAAAAAAAAAAAAAAAAAAAAAAAGATTATATATATATATATATATACAGTGAGGAAAATAAGTATTTGAACACCCTGCTATTTTGCAAGTTCTCCCACTTGGAAATCATGGAGGGGTCTGAAATTGTCATCGTAGGTGCATGTCCACTGTGAGAGACAAGAAAACAATCCAGAAATCACAATATATGATTTTTTAACAATTTATTTGTATGATACAGCTGCAAATAAGTATTTGAACACCTGTCTATCAGCAAGAATTATGACCCTCAAAGACCTGTTAGTCTGCCTTTAAAATGTCCATCTCCACTCCATTTATTATCCTAAATTAGATGCACCTGTTTGAGGTCGTTATCTGCATAAAGACACCTGTCCACCCCATACAATCAGTAAGAATCCAACTACTAACATGGCCAAGAACAAAGAGCTGTCCAAAGACACTAGAGACAGAATTGTACACCTCCACAAGGCTGGAAAGGGCTACGGGGAAATTGCCAAGCAGCTTGGTGAAAAAAGGTCCACTGTTGGAGCAATCATTAGAAAATGGAAGAAGCTAAACATGACTGTCAATCTCCCTCGGACTGGGGCTCCATGCAATATCTCACCTCGTGGGGTCTCAATGATCCTAAGAAAGGTGAGAAATCAGCCCAGAACTACATGGGAGGAGCTGGTCAATTAACTGAAAAGAGCTGGGACCACCGTTTCCAAGGTTACTGTTGGTAATACACTAAGACGTCATGGTTTGAAATCATGCATGGCACGGAAGGTTCACCTGCTTAAACCAGCACATGTCAAGGCCCGTCTTAAGTTTGCCAATGACCATTTGGATGATCCAGAGGAGTCATGGAAGAAAGTCATGTGGTCAGATGAGACCAAAATAAAACTTTTTGGTCATAATTCCACTAAACGTGTTTGGAGGAAGAAGAATGATGAGTACCATCCCAAGAACACCATCCCTACTGTGAAGCATGGGGGTGGTAGCATCATGCTTTGGGGGTGTTTTTCTGCACATGGGACAGGGCGACTGCACTGTATTAAGGAGAGGATGACCGGGGCCATGTATTGTGAGATTTTGGGGAACAACCTCCTTCCCTCAGTTAGAGCACTGAAGATGGGTCGAGGCTGGGTCTCCCAACATGACAATGACCCGAAGCACACAGCCAGGATAACCAAGGAGTGGCTCTGTAAGAAGCATATCAAGGTTCTGGCGTGACCTAGCCAGTCTCCAGGCCTAAACCCAATAGAGAATCTTTGGAGGGAGCTCAAACTCCGTGTTTCTCAGCGACAGGCCAGAAACCTGACTGATCTAGAGAAGATCTGTGTGGAGGAGTGGGCCAAAATCCCTCCTGCAGTGTGTGCAAACCTGGTGAAAAACTACAGGAAACGTTTGACCTCTGTAATTGCAAACAAAGGCTACTGTACCAAATATTAACATTGATTTTCTCAGGTGTTCAAATACTTATTTGCAGCTGTATCATGCAAATAAATAGTTTTAAAAAAATCATACATTGTGATTTCTGGATTTTTTTTTTTTAGATTATGTCCCTCACAGTGGACATGCACCTACGATGACAATTTCAGACCCCTCCATGATTTCTAAGTGGGAGAACTTGCAAAATGGCAGGGTGTTCAAATACTTATTTTCCTCACTGTATATATATAATTTCTCATTATTCTAACTTGTTGATTAAATGCAAAAATTTTATGTAAAAAAGATGATGCATACATCTAGTAAGGTTAGAACAAAAAATGGCCCATTATGAAGGTAAAAATACCCCTCAAAATCAATTAAAGGTGGCAAAAATCACCCCTTAATTAAAAAGTACATTTCAGTCCCTGCTGTGAACTAACCAGCGCACAGAATATGAAAAATATTAAAAGCTTTGTGAGTCAGCTAACAGGCCAAAAAAAAGTCAAGGTACCAGCACAAAAAAATAAAAACCATGAAGCAAAATATTGTCTAATTATCATGATACATTTTTTGTCAGTATCGCACACCCCTACTGTCAGAACTCAAATTAGTCTCTGGTTCAAAAAGAGCATTTAAAACTACACTAGGAAAAAACATTCTGATGTCAAAGAGCGGTTGAAGTTTACTTTTAGCAAGGCCCTTCATTTCAGTCTGACTAATTGTTCGTGCAATGTCATACAAGGTGGATCTTTTACGTGTCAACGTGATTGGACCATTCCATGTGCGAAAGGGGCGCTTCCTAAAAGGGGTCATTGGATGCTAAATTCACTTTTATGTGGTGTTTGCATATAAGTGTCTTTGCAGTGTGTGGACACAACAACCACCAATGATATAAATAAATCCATTCACTCCTTTTTTTTATTCTCAAAAAGCCTAAACACGCTCAATAATCAAGCCGTTTTAATTTTCTGAGCAATATGATGTCAGGACTGACGGACTGTCCCACATTAGCATATTTGCGCCCTTCACGCCCCACGGAAGAGAGGGGTGGGGTTAGCAGTAGCTCATTATCATTTAAAAAAGACATGCACCGACACAGGAAGCTGTTTTTGAGGAGGTAAAAAGGGTGTTGTTATACACAAACATTGAGAAATGTTAAACAAAGTATGTTACAGCCTTTGCATGAAGACCCTACCGAATCATACCAACTTGTGGAAAATGGGCATCCGATGACCCCTTAAAGGCACAGCAACAAAAATGGACCATTTATTTTCATGTCAGAGAGGAGGTGGAATTAACGGAAATGCATTACCACAGGCAACGTCCGAGAGAGATTCTTCCTCAAGATGCCATCATTCAGCAGCACTAGTAGGTTAGACGCGGAGTAGACTGCAAATCAAAGTGAGAAACACATAAAACACAACAGAATTTATTGAAGGGCATGCTCTTACATCATCATTAATACAAAATAAAACAAAACGATTTATATAAAGCAGTGAATCCTACCCAACTCTGAGATTTCATGAGAGTCTGAGAAGCGTCCTGTAATGAAGAAAATACATTGAAGTCATAATTCTGTGTGATCAAAAATTCACCTAAAACTGTCTAGAGCTATAATACAGAGGGTGGTTACTTTGAAGAAGTTCAAACATAAAAAATATATATATCCTCCTGGGACCCAGAAATTTATTTTTTTTTTTTATTTAGTTTATGTCATTACATTGTTTAGAGCATAAGAAACAAATGGAAAAAAAAAAACCATTTTTGAAAAATTATATTTTATTCATATGTTATGATATGTAGGCCTACTCTGTAGTTGACAGCAGGACTCGGTTGTTAAAAAAATTAAATGACATGAAATTGCATGTATAGGCAAAATCAATGGGATTTATTTTTAATTCACCAATCAATTTTTAGGTTTCAGGGTTTTTTTTAAACAAACTTTATTTAAAGATGATTCTGAACTATGTTATGAAAGATATAATGAAATGCATTCATATACCATTTTACTTTATTAAAGATGTGGGTAAAATGACCATACTTGGATTTCCCCATCCTGTTCACTTGTTATGTCTCCAGAATGCCTGGTAAACATGATTTAAATCCTGGCGTCACTACAGTGGTCATTTATGCCCTGTTTTGTAACAGAAAGTCATATTTTGATTAGAAACCCCATAACATTTTCCTGAGATGTTGATTTATAAAAAACAATTTGAAAACGAATCAGATTTAAATTATAATTAAAAAATATGATCATATTTCCATAAGAGTGCTAAACATTAATGTCAGCCGTTTTTAAAGACCAAAAAGAAGCTGTTGTCCTGGTGAAACCTCCAAACATTTGGTATCCCTGCAAAGCCCCGGATGTGCTCTTTACAGGACATCCAGACTGAGACATGTGACATGTATGATGTCAGAGACATTCACTAAAATATAATGTCCACTACAGTGGACAAAAGTCTATTCTTGGGTCCCAGGAGGATACATTTAAATGAATTTGCCTAACATTTTAGTCAGTTTCCATCCTCCAATGTCTGTTATTTCATAGTTTTTATGACTTTTATTCTAAAATGTGGAACATAGTAGCTAATAATAAACAATGAGTAGGTGTGTCCAGACATTTGACTTGGTTGGTTAGTTGGTTTCTATATTGTGGCATAATTTATAACTTAATCTAAACATGTTCTGCATTTGTATTCTCATGTTAATTAGTCTACATGAAATAATTGTATTGATAGAAATGTGCACAAGGCATGAAAATTATACATTCGATGAATTATGTCATATTTTTAACTAAAAAAACAAGATAATACAGAAGATAACAACACAATACAGACAACTGCAGAATAACGGAATAAACATAGCTTGAGTCTTGCTCGCCACAAGTTTCCAAGCCGTGAGAGAGAATGTTTACTTTCGCTTTGACAGACGTCTAACGTTACCAGTGTCTCACCTGCGATCAGGTAACTCAGCGCGCGCACGCCGCTCTCCAGATGAGACGCGGCCGACGGATTCGTCCTTACATACTCCCGATAACGCTCATAAACACGACTTAATTTATCCATGTAGAGCACCGACATCACAATCAAAGCAATAAATTCTCAATCACACACAACACATCACAGAAAACACACGGAGACTGACACTTCCGCAGATGCAGAGCGTTTTCCTTTGACGCCACTTCCCGTTCGGCGAGAGCGCGCCCCATTTAAAGACGCAGTAACCTGTTTTAAACAATATTTCGCGAATGCGTGTGTATAAAGACATTTGTTCATGATACACAGACGTAAGTGCGTCTATATACTTTTAGAAAGTTAACATTCTCAATGGAAGGTACACAAATGTCAGGAGATCTGAAAATAAGTGATTCGAAATTTCCCATCATTGCTTGTGCAGGTTGCCTGATCACTGGGTATTCAGGAAAAAGTCGTCATGGATACAATGGATACAAAATAAATAAGAATATATATACTTATATAATCATGCCCACAAACCTCAAAGAAGTGAATAAACGTTGTAAAGAATCCTCCAGAAAGATGTGGGAGACTGATAAAGCCATACAGAAAATGATTATTATTGCTGCTAAACAGGGCCATGCACAGACTTTTTGAGGGGCAGTGTCCCAAACTAAAAAAAGGGGCACTTAAGGTGGTTAAGTATCATCAAAGCTTTTACAATCATATTATAAATACAATTGTTTGGCTTTAGAGGGGCGTAAATCGCGGGGGGGACAGGGGGGACAGGACCCCCATAAAAACCATGCTGAGTATTGTAAATAATATAAGAATATATACTTAAAATAAATGTGTTAGTAGTAAAACAATACACAAAAAATGCGTTTTAAGTTTAGAAACATTTTGAGTCCCTCCTCTCCCTTGCCTCACAGTGGTTTGATCCACCGTGCACCTCAACTAACGTTACCCATAGACCCATAGACCATAGACAAGTTTGGGGAGAGGACAAGGCTCTTCAGACAGCAGTTGTGAAACACCAGTATGTAGCTGTCAAGGCTATTTTATTCACTTTAAACGTCAGATGAAGTGATTCTTTTCTCTTTAATACAGATTAGGCAAAACACTGTTAACATCACTTGCCCACCGCCGCACCGCCCCGCTCCGCTGTACAGTAATAACATCATTTAGTTCAGTTAGAGAACTGACAAAACAATTAAAAACTGAACGTGTCTGCTCAATACAGCACGAGCCGAACGAGCAAACCGCTGACAGACAAGATTATCGAAGATTTGGTTTCAAAGCGTAAAAGCGCCTATTTAAGGGAGTGTGTCATTGTTCTGTTTTGTTGTTGTGTTTTTCATTACGAATAATAGGCTAATGAACCCAAAATTCAAGCAACCCGCCCCGAAAATAAAAAAATTGGCTAATTCTAAACCGAAAGTTCAGTCGGATCTGTGTAGGGTTTTGCTCAATATGATAATCAGTGGCAGATCAGAGGCTTCTGCAGTTGAATATCTAAATATCTGAATATCATAGTATAAAATACTGTGTGGAGGACGCAAGATAATTTAATAATTATAATATGACTGCGTGGTGAACCTTAATCGTATTTAAACTACTATCGCTTTGTGTTGTTGGTCAGATAAAATGACAGAGAAAAGAAAAACGGACATTAGATCATTTTTCAGTACACCAAAACGCCAAATAAGTACGAAATGTTTTTTTTTTTGTTTTTTGTGGTAAATCCTTACAAGTACGATTTTGGCTGTATTATTTGTGTCCCCTTCAAAAATTGCTCTTGAGAAATTTCATGTTTATCCCCCCCCCCCAATTTTTAGATGAAATTTACGCCCCTGGTTGTAATTATGCTTCCAAAAAGTTCATTTGAGCTACTTTGATCTCATATTTAATATTTTTCAAAATGTTGTACTTTATGTAGCAAATGAGAATTGCTAAAATTATTCTTTATATTTTGAGGGTCTTTTTAATGATTTTCAGTTTTGTTTAAAGTAAATAAATCAACAGATTTTGTAAAAGTATGGTATTTGGGGTAAAAGGCACAACAATGAACATGATAATAAATAGTTAGCTGACTTTAACATTTGTTGACATGACATGGTTAGAATCAGATAGTAAATATCATATATTAAGTTGGATGTCCACCTTAGAGATGATCATCATATTTATAATTAAACCATCAGATTTAAAAAACATGATAATAATCATAAAACATATATTTATTTGTTAGGCTACTATACTGTAAAGTATTAAGGGATCGCATTCAATGCTTTCAGAATCTTTACTTTGAAAAATATTGTTTTTTATAGTTTTAAAATATATTTTTATATTTATTGAACAATAATGAATTATATTATTTATCAAAATAAACATAAAATAGTACAAACTTTGCTAAGTATTAACTTGACATGATTAAAAAACAAATATTTATTCGGGTGTGCCTTTCAACTCATTTAGCACATTAAGTATATTACCTTTTTAATTGTGTATACTATTAATATGGTCTTAATAAAATATCATAAATATGATGTATGTTATAGATACTAGTATTAACTCAGACAATTGATTCAAATGGGAAATATACTTTACAGGAGTTAAAGTGTGACTGTTTGCTAAATATTCTATTCTTCTAAATATCCTATGGTGATTTGCTGGTTGGCTGGAGCTTTGAATCCATATTTGCAATGTTGATCGAGCATCAGCCTTGCTTTGCTCTTTCTCGCTCTGTCTTTTTTGTGGTCATTGTTTTTTTTTGTCTACAAAGTGTGCTGACAACAGCAAATTTGGTGTTATTTATCAGATCAGGTACAATAATTTGATTAGGCAATTAATTATCTTCCAATTAAGAACGTGGATATTTTGCACAAGATGTTAGCACAATTAGAAGACCAGGAGCAAAACATTACCTGCAAAAATACAAAAACAAACTACCAAATGACTAATTCTGCGGATTAACCCATTGTCTTTAATGTGGATTGTAGTTTGTAATCGACCCACCTGTTAATGGGACGACATTCTGCGTCTCCAGTCTCCAGAGAGCGGGCACAACCACAGCCACTGACTGAGAGCCATGCAGCGGAGCCAGCGGGAAAACATTGAGCGGATTTGCGGAATTTAGTGGATTTTTAGCAGGAATTTTATGGGAATCCTCCAATACTTTCGGCGTGAGAGAGGGAAGGGGGGCAAGAGGGCACCTCAGCCGATGAGGGCAGAGGGGCAGTGGCTCTAGCCACCGGGCCACCCCGCTGTGCACGGCCCTGCTGCTAAAGGTGGTTCTACAAGCAATTGTATCATGCTTTGTTCGTCACCCATGGCTTCTCCATTTTGGCTTTATTTTTGTTAAATAAATGATGACACTGTGAAATGTCATGAGTTGTTGTTCATCTGATGTTGCATTTACCTCCTTTTAAGACCTGCTAAAGACGTGATAATGGTTAAATATAGCATTAGCTACATACATAAAGAGACCACACTACATGTAATACTGTATCCCTGTCTGCACTGTCCAATTAATTTCAATTTCAATCAATTCACTTTATTGTCACACAGCTATATACACAAGTGCAACAGCAGGTGAAATTCTTGGTGCAGTTCCGAGCAACATAGCAGTCACGACATGACATGTACAACATTTAAGCAACAACAGATTACACATCTGATGCGCCCACAATTACTCACAGCACAGTAAAACTCTACAATAAACAATAAATAATTTACACAATGTGAGTGTAGTTCTCACAGCTTTAGCCAATATACACATACTTACAATATACATATACTTTAAACAATATACACTAAACATACATTAAACAGTATACATTAAGCTATAATAATAATAATAATATACAATGTACAGTATACATTATTATTCACAGTAGAGATCCAATTATGTACAATAGGTGCTATATGATAAATGATAAATAATAAATGATACATAAATGTGTATATAATGTGTGTGTATCTACAGTGGGTTGTGCGGAGTGATATTCTGTCCAGTGTGTGTTATGATCCTGATGGATCAGGAGTTAAGTAGTCTGATTGCTTGTGGGAAGAAGCTGTTCTGAAGTCGGCTGGTGCGTGTTCTAATGCTGCGGTACCGTCTGCCTGATGGCAGCAGTGAGAGCAGCCCATGGTTCGGGTGGCTAGAGTCTCTGATGATCCTCTGAGCTCTCTTCACACACCGCCTGGCGTAAATGTCCTGGAGGGAGGGAAGCTCACCTCCGATGATGCAGCTGGCCGTGCGCACTACCCTTTGCAGGGCTTTGCGGCTGCGGGCGGTACTGTTGCCGTACCAGGTGGTGATGCAGCCAGTCAGCAGGCTCTCGATGGTGCTGCTGTAGAAGCGTGTGAGGATGTGGCGGTTCATTCCAAACCTCCTCAGCCGTCGCAGGAAGAAAAGGCGCTGATGAGCCTTCTTCACAACGGCCTCGGAGTGGACGGACCATGAGAGTTCCTCTGTGATGTGGACACCGAGGAACTTGAAGCTGCTGACTCTCTCCACCGGTGCTCCATCGATGGTGATGGGGCGGTGTTCTCTCTCATTCCTCCTGAAGTCGACCACCAGCTCCTTGGTCTTGCTGACGTTGAGGGAGAGGTTGTGCTCCTGACACCACCGTGTCAGAGTGTGCACCTCCTCTCTGTAGGCCGTTTCATCATTGTCGGTGATAAGACCTACCACCGTCGTATCGTCAGCAAACTTGATGATGGTGTTGGAGCTGTGGGTAGCCACACAGTCATGTGTGTACAGGGAGTACAGGAGTGGGCTGAGAACACAACCCTGAGGGGCTCCAGTGTTGAGAGTCAGTGATGAGGAGATGTTACTGCCCATTCTGACCACCTGGCGTCTGTTTGACAGGAAGTCCAGGATCCAGCTGCATAACAGGCTGTTTAAGCCTAGAGCCCGGAGTTTAATGTCAAGTATGGAGGGCACAATGGTGTTGAATGCTGAGCTGTAGTCCACAAACAGCATTCTCACATACGTGTTCCTCTTTTCCAGGTGGGAGAGAGCAGTGTGTATTGTAGATGAAATGGCATCGTCAGTGGAGCGGTTTGTGCGGTATGCAAACTGCAGTGGGTCCAGTGAGGGGGGGAGAACAGAGCAGATGTGGTTTCTGACTATTCTTTCAAAGCATTTGCTGATGATGGGGGTCAGAGCAACAGGACGCCAGTCGTTTAAGCAGGTGGTTTTTGACTGCTTAGGTACAGGCACAATGGTGGACGTTTTAAAGCATGTGGGGACCACAGATAGGGAGAGGGACAGGTTAAAAATGTCCGTGAAAACTCCAGCCAGTTGGTGCGCGCACGCTCTGATCACACGGCCGGGAATGCCGTCTGGACCCGCTGCTTTACGGACATTCACCCGCCGGAAGGATCGGGTTACATCCGCTAAAGATACGGAGAGTGCACCAACCTCTGTATCTTCAGCCGCGAGCTCTCTCTCCGCGAGGGCGGTGTTAGTTCCCTCAAAGCGAGCATAGAAGGTGTTGAGCTCGTCCGGGAGAGAGGCAGCGGTGTTCACGGTGGAGTTTGTGTTCCCTTTATAGTCCGTGATGGTGTTAATTCCCCTCCACATGCTTCTGGAGTCGGTGGTGTTGAACTGTCCTTCAATCTTGTCCCTGTACTGCCGTTTTGCTGCTCTGATGGTTTTCCGGAGGGCATAACTTGCTTGTTTATGCTCCTCCGCATTACCGGAGTTAAAGGTGAAGGTTCGCGCATTGAGTGCCGCGCGAACATCCCCATTTAGCCACGGCTTCTGGTTTGGGTACAGCCGAATTGTTTTGGTCGGAACAACGTCATCTACGCACTTCCTGATGAAACACGTTACGCTATCAGCGTAGACCTCGATGTCGTCATCAGAGGCCGACCGGAACATCTCCCAGTCCGCGTGATCAAAACAGTCCTGTAGCATAGAATCTGATTGGTCCGACCAGCACTGGATGGTTCTGAGGGCGGGTGCTTCCTGTTTGAGTCTTTGCCTATAAGCGGGCAAAAGGAGGATTGACGCGTGATCTGATTTGCCGAATGGTGGGCGTGGGAGTGATTTGTATCCATCCTTGAAGGGGGAGTAACAGTGGTCTAAAACACGGTTCCCTCTCGTGTTGAAGCTAACATGTTGGTGGTATTTGGGTGCGATGCGCTTGAAGTTGGCTTTGTTAAAGTCTCCGGTCACAATAAACGCAGCGTCAGGATGCGCGGTTTCCTGCTCACTCACTGTCCTATACAGTTCCTTTAGTGCCCGGTCTGTGTCGGCTTGTGGGGGAATATACACAGCTGTGATGATGACCGCGGTGAATTCCCTCGGTAGCCAGAATGGTCGGCACAGAACCATGAGAAGTTCCAGATCAGGGGAACAGAAAGACTTGATAGAATGTACGTTCCTCTGATCACACCAGGATCGGTTGATCATAAAACATACACCCCCGCCTTTGCTTTTCCCTGAGAGATCTTTTTCTCTGTCCATTCGATGCACGGAGAACCCCGTGGTTTCGATGGCCGAATCTGGAATCTCAGCGGACATCCAAGTTTCTGTAAGGCAGATAATGCAGCAGTCCCTCGTGTCTCGCTGGAAAGAGATCCGCGCTCTCAGCTCGCAGAGTTTATTGTCCAGAGACTGAACATTAGCCAGTAAAATACTGGGAAGCGGGGGTCGGTTTGCGCGGCGTCTAACTCTGATAAGTACACCGGCTCTCTTCCCTCTTCTCCGGCGTTTGCGTGGTCGGGCCGTCCAGACAAAGGGATCCGCTGCTGTGTTTGTAAGCAGCGTGTCGTCACTGAAGAATTTAAAGTCCGGTTTTCGGTGTGCGATTGCCGAACCAATGTCCAAAAGTGTCTGTCTGTCGTACTTAGTAAGGCAGACAACATCCAAGACGAAAAACATAAGAACTATAAACAGAACAAACAAAAAACTACAATGTTCCAGCGGAGCTCGCAACGTAGCAGCCATCCTCGGCGCCATTCCGGATCCAATGACTAATAACAGCCGTGATTGTTACTTTTGTTACTACTTTTGATTGATCTGCCATGTTTCGAATAACAAAGTTTCTGTTCTGAAATACCCTGATGGTCTGTACAGTAGTACCCCGGTCACCACCAGTGTGTCCTTGAGCAAGGCACTTTACTCCATGTTACTCCAGGGGGATTGTCCCTGTAATAAGTGCACTGTAAGTCGCTTTGGATAAAAGCGTCTGGCAAATGCATAAATAAATAAATATAACAAAAACATGTTTTGCTAATGATGAAAAATGTTAGATGAATGTCAAAATAAATGTTTCAGAACCTTCCATGAACAACGTTTAATTTTTTTTTTTTTTGCTTGCGTTTTGAGAACATTATTAAAGGCCAGATAACTAAATGAACATAGTTAAAGGATTAGTTCACTTTTAAATAAACTTTTGCTGATAATTTACTCACCCCCATGTCATCCAAGATGTCCATGTCTTTCTTTCTGCAGTTGAAAAGAAATTAAGGTTTTTGATGAAAATATCCCAGGATATTTCTCCATATAATGGACTTCAATGGGCTCCAAACGGTTAACTCCAAACAAATATGAGCGTGGTCATAGATATATCGATCGTAGATGCCTCATTAGCGCCTGCACGGATCTGTAGAATGAGGCATCTACGATCGATATATCTATGACCACGCTCATATTTGACCTCACTTAGCGGAAGTTATGGCGGAGCTCAGAGATGATCACGTTCGTCTGATAAGAGGTAAAATAATAGCATAAATACTGCTCGGTTTCTCACAGAAACTGATCGTTTCGCTAGATAAGACCCTTATTCATCGTCTGGTATTGTTTAAAGCCCTTTGAAGTTGTACTGAAACTGTCATTTGGACCTTGAACCTTTTGGAGCCCATTGAAGTCCATTATATGGAGAAATATCCTGGAATATTTTCATCAAAAACCTTAATTTCTTTTTAACTGCAGAAAGAAAGGCATTGACATTTTGGATGACATGGGGGTAAGTAAATTATCAGTAAAAGTTTATTTAAAAGTGAACTAATCCTTTAATGGAGGAAAGTTTGAGAGGACCTTGCCAGAACGTTAGCCAAAGTTCTTAGATATAATTTTGTGATCCCTATTCCTACTATCACGATGAGCATGATGTGCTCAGCTTGATCATTTTTAGTGTGATGATTGATCAGACATAATTACATAATGAGTTTATGCGACAACAGAATACTACTGTTTTAAATGTTAAATGTATTTCACATACAATTTCTAAGAGTACAGCAGTTAGTTTTGCTGTGTTTACAGCAGTAGTATTTGCTCTCTTTGAACCGGTAATCTTCTAAAACCTCGTCTACGGGTCAACAGCGCAGACAGGGATTAGAAAACCTCTAGATGCATGACCCAAAATTGAATATAGCCCACAACCATCATCAGAGCTTTCAAATGAACTAGAATTAATTGAGCATATGCGTTTATAGAAGCAATCCACTTTCATTTCTTTTAAAAGGTTAATGATCCATTTCTCGCTTTATGCTAATAACTGAACACTAGAGGTTGCAAAATCTCACAAGTAAGTTCAAGTCTGTGTTTATTGGCCATCTGGCACTGGTGGGCATCCTGAGATGGGCAAGTGGGCACACATGAATACACACACACTTTAGATCAGAGAGAATGAGACCACATCTTATTTATAGGCATGGATTAGTTTTAAATGTAGATAAAATCTGTGTTATCCCTTGGCTTTGATATAAATCAGAATTTATATATTTTGGTATATAATAATATGATTCTAGTATGGTATAATAATATATAATAATATAATTAATGATATAATTCTGGTAAGAGATTTTAAAGGGATATACTTCACCACATGTTACCATTATACCTCATTAGTATTCATATTTTAATTACTAGGTAAACTAGCTAAAATGTTCCTTTTTAAAAAACAGCCTCCCGTCACAGACAGACACAAAGACGAGGAAAACAGTCTTTAATATTAAATCCAACTCTGAAATATTCAGGAGATCATAGGAATAAGTGAAATAACACAACAACATTAACATGGACGACATGAAACAATGAACAGACAGAACTCAGGGTTTAAAAAACAACAGGGAAAAGAAAAATTTTGCCATTTTTTTTAATAAAAAAAAAGCAGTTTAGTATGTTTTTTAAGCCATTTGGTGTTAACACAAGAAGTGTCCTCATAAACCATGTTTACATTGTAATACCCATGTCATTATACACATTTGTGTCCTTATAACCACAGAGCTACATAACACAAACACACACATATTGTGTTTAAAAAAAAATCTGTAGTAACATGCAAATTGCGTTACGGTGAGCAAATGAAGACAGAACCTTAATTTGTGGGTGAACTATGCCTTTAAGTCTTGTTCATTAGGTCTCTGTGTGCAAAAATAGTTTGAAGCTATATTTACTAAAGGACATGATTCTTGAACCGCCTGTTTCTGAATGTCGTGGCTAATTATGAGTGTTGACAATATATTGAAGGCATTCTGGGAGATAACGTGATGTGACAGGACACAGTTAGAAGAGGCTGATTCACTTTGCACATGTACATTGGTGATATTGTCGTTTACTTAAGCTGGCATGGCTCTCTCTCTCTCTCTCTCTCTCTCTCTCTCTCTCTCTCAAACCTCCAAGGTAACGTTCAGTGTGTGTTTTTAAAATACACACTCCTTTCTGAATGAAATTTTAATATCTTGCGTCCTCTTGACCGAATTTGAATTTGATTGGCACATGGTTCACCACTGTCCTTGCGATGATTAATTCAGTCTTAATCAAAAGCACAGATTTAATTTGGTATTTGATCCCTCTGTTATATCCCCTGTGCATATATACTGAGAGAATAACGATGTCATTCTAAATGCTGGAGCAGATCTGGGTCAGGATGTTTTTTATTATTATTGATGATTTTACAATGTCATTGCAAATAACTTTAAAAAAAATAATAATGTATCAGTGTGGGTCAGTATTGTTTATTTAATTGTGCATGCACGTTTCTCAGAAGATATTAAAATTAATATCCAGTTTTCATACTGTACATTATAATTTTGTGATGCCTAAATTCAAATGATTGTGATTTACACAATTGCCTAAATTCAGCATTAATTTTTTTTTTGTGTGTGTGTGTTTATTACAAAATAGGGTAAGACTTAAGCAGGGTAAGAAGCAGTTCGTAGCTTTTTTGGTTTAAAATTATCCAAAATAAATTTTTGATTGATTTACATAACCAGCCAGTCAAAACTATCTCCTTACCTTAGCCCGATTCACAATGGTAAGCTTGTAATAATGTCTAATAATTTGAGTGGTACTGGTGGATTTCCGCGGGCATGGCAAGCGTGGCACAATTCGTCTTTGCGTCATTACGTCACGTCTGTATACATAAAGCAGTCCGGCTAGTATTGTGTGTGAGGATGCTGCAGGTGGTGGATCATTTATAGCCTTTTCTCACAGCAGCTGGAATAATTAAACATATCATTTTGATGGTGGATTGTAATCCAAAAAGGTCCAAATGACAATTATAAGTGACAGCTGGAGATTCATCTGTAGTCAAACGCAAAAGATTAGACTGTACAAAAAAATTGAAATCAACAGGTAACGCTAATACACACTAAATCATCGTAGTCACGCAATGCTGATGTTCTTAACATTAACAATTTGAGAACAAGTATAGCAATTATAATAATTTGCATGGTTTAATGTGATATGAGCTAAGCGATCGCTGAATTCGATCACCGTTGGTAGTGCGATTTATTGTAACATTTTTTTTCTCAGTTGGTCAGAACATAAGTGGCAGACATGTTACTCAATTTTTCAGGTAATTTTCTTATTTTGGTCATACTTCCAAGATGTAGAATCTGTGATTCCGAAGTACAGTATCCACACCGGTGTGGTGAATGAATGACAGTACGATGCACAACCAAAGATGATAATCCCACAAATAACTGCAATTGCAGATTTCAAACAGAGATGGCGACAAAGAGGCAAAACTTACGGACTGCAGCTTTAACATTAGTTAATCTACTTTTGATAGCGATCTAAGAATTAACAATTCTTCTACAGCATATATTCATTTTAGTTAATGTTAATTTAAACATTTATTAATACATTATTAAGATTAAAAGTTGTATTTGTTAACATTAGATAATACACTGTGAACTTACAAAAACAATGAACGACTGCATTAACATTTGCAAAGATTTATAAATGCTATAACAAATGTTTTGCTCATTGTTAGTTCATGTTACTTAACTAATGCTAACAAATGAGACCTTATTGTAAAGTGTCACCCGAATTCACAATATCTGGGTAGGTTTAGGGGTGAGTTGGGTGTAATAAAAAAATATTTTTGCTAAATGGAAATATGACAAATGGTGGTAAAAAGTCCACACATTGCATTTAAATGAACATGCATTTTGATTGGTAATGACAGTCATACGTAATTTCGACAAATGTAACACGACACTGTCATTATTTTTACGCCAGCTAGAGGGCGCATGACTTTAAAATGTAAATAAAGGTCGTAATAAGGTGCTTGAAAAACAGAGTCGTCTTTTTTGGAGGATAGTCTGAAAACTACTCTGTCAGAAGTCAAAACTTCTTTTGTTGCTTTATTGATTCAACTTCGCTTGACGAATTTTGCTACATCAACACTGTTTTTGAACTGAATTGAATCAACGTTAAACTGACTCAAAGTGAATAACAACACTGTCTTCTGTAGAACTGCTTAACTGAACTGAACTTATTACATAATTGATAGAAATGAATTGTTAAACTGAACTGAATTGACACTGAACTGACTTGAGCTGAATGACACTATATTGTTTTTTTTAGAGTTGCTTTACAGCAAAATTTAATTCTGTTTGCATCCTTGATCATTATATATATATATATATATATATATATATATATATATATATATATATATATATATATATATCTGTATTGTATAAAGCGCTATATAAAGGTGACTTGACTTTTCCAAGTCCAAAAAGAGCATTTATTATAAATCAAATAATATAATATATACGATAAAACCCCCGTGATTTTCAAATGAAAAGACCGGATTCAAAACTAAGAGCTGTCTGTTTCTCTGTTGAAATAAATGACTATCTGTCTTTAGATCACATGAAAGGGACAGGTCCATCATTACCTCTTGGAGGGAAAGGATACACTTTAACAGATGCTTCCCCGGAAGATTAGAGGGGTCAAAAATCTAATTTTTCTTATCTAAAATAGTGAATGCCATGAACCCAGGACTTTCCCCTGGAGCTCCCGTTAGCCTGTGGTCTGCAGATTTGAAGGTGAGCGATGGTGCTCATGATTTAGCACAGCAGTTTGATGACATCTCTGTCCCACCGGCGCTCCGTTGAGGGTCATTTGTCAGACATGAGTGATGCTTATGAAGGGAACGATTGTGGATTAGACATCCCTCTCTCCACTCAATGCCTCACGCTACCCTGGATCTTTTCTCTTCAGTGTTGGTGTGGGCAAGCACTCCTTACATTTTCTTTAGAAGATCTTTCTTTACTTTATTCTCAGTCTTCTTTGCCATCTTTATTCACGGCTTTGCATTGTTCTTTGAGAACTGTCAACCAGTGAGTTCAAAGCAGAAGCCATAAAATAAATAAAACATTTGTTGTTTTCTCTCTAGCCCTGTGCAGACTGTGTCATGGTCAAGTGTGCAAATGAGTGTCCCAATACATACTTGAAAATCAAGTTTTTTTATGTTGTTTTTAATATGCAAATTTTTTATATCACAAGTCAACACAATTGCGGAGTATTTTCTCCTTAAAACTGCAGTGAAACAAAGACTATACAATCATCATCCCCGCGCAAACCACAAAAAAGGTGAATCCTTGAAAACGGCGACGGCATGTACTCAAGCATTACGTGTTCAGCCTATAGGCAAGCGTGTTTGAATACGGATTTGTGCATGTGTTTTTATCTGTACAGAAGAGAAGTGAAGGAGGCCTTCACAGGGGAGAGTCTAGTTGACACAGTCTCTGTCGACACTTCAGGGCTGCATGGGTCATGTCTAGGAGCAGGTCCACCTGATGGACAAAAACATACACACTAAAAAATGCTGGGTAAAAAACAACCCAAGTTAGGTTGAAAATGGACAAACCTAGCAATTAAACCAGTGGTTGGGTTAAATCAGAGCCGGCTCAAGGCATAAGTGAACTAAATTACTTGCTGCATGTTGCTTTATTGAAATCGTGAAATGGCCTTAAACAATTGCTAGATAAACTGCACTTTTTTTGAAAAAAGTTTTCTAATATGCACATATTGATTCTGACAGCGCTGCACGAACTCGCAGCACCATTGGCTGCACACTATTAGCTTGTTAGCCGGGGTTCAAAGTCCAAAGTGCGAGAAAAATCAGCGCTGAAACGGTGCTATGTCAGTTGCCGGTAACCTTTTTTTGAATGGATGGATTTGAGAATGTGATATGGTTTAGTGCGAATATCTTATCTGATGTGCTGCATGTTTTGGACGGAGTACAGCATAGCTTTCAGTTTGTGTTCGCAGTAAATGCTTCTCTGCAAGTAGGCTACTATATGTTTGAGTCGCTTAAAATGATCATTTGGGAACGCAACATGCAGCAAACATCTTTCCAAATTCGTAATGAGAATCATTTATAAATGAATAAAAGGTCTTCCTGCGTGTTTCTGCCAAAATAAAAGCTGTTTAACGTTTTAAAGAAATCCATCAACATTTCTTGTTTTTAAAAGAAGTCTCTTCTGCTCACCAAGGCTGCATTTATTTGACCAAAAATACAGTAAAAATGGACAGTAATATTGTGAAATATTATTGCAATTTAAAATAGCGGTGTCTATGTGAATATATAGTAAAGTGTAATTTATTCCTGTGATCAAAGCTGAATTTATTATCATTACTTCAGTCTTCACTGTCACATAATCCTTCACAAATCATTCTGATATGAGGATTTGATGATCAAGAAACTTGTGATTATTATCAGTGTTGAAAATTCGTTTTTAGGATTTTTTTGAAAGCTTTCTATTCATCAAATAATTCTGGGGCAAAAATTGTGGTCATATTCAGCATAAAAGGCTTATTTTAAAAAAATATATATATATTTACATATCCCAGTCTGAACTGTAGTACTGTAAGACTTTGAATATTAAAGTGCAAGTTAACATCTGACCACTCTTGTGGGTTTGCTACTGTTACAAATAAAAAACGTATAAGCTTAAAAATATGACAGCCAGACATGATGTAAGCAACACAGCTACACCTAATAACATTGATAATGGGTGTGCGAATTATCAAGAATAGTCGTATTGGTGGCACCAACTGGCCCCCAAATAAAATTCTGCCTAGGGCCCCATAAAGGCTTGGGTCGGCCCTGGGTTAAATATTTGCTTAAAACAACCCAATTGCTAGGTTTGTCCATTTTCAATCTAACTAGTTGTTTTTAACCCAGCATTTTTTAGAGTGTACCAAGCACAAGGTTCTTTAACCATTCCTGATGCTGATTTCTAACACGCACTCACCACGTTTGCCGTGCGGCTATCAGACCAGAAACGAAAGCTGCTGCTCTCCGTATGTTTTTCCGTCATCTCCAGGCGCGTTCATATGTAAACTGTGCAAGCTTATTTAATTCATTAGATCGCATTAGAAATGCATTTACCCGCCCATAGACCCTCTCCTCGAAGAAATCAGGACAGAAGTGGTTGAAAGTGGACAAAAGAGACAGATATAAACACAACGGGTATGTGTCTCCCTCGTCTACTTGTGATCCGATCTACCAAAACGCATCTTAAAACCAGGTGTAAACAGGGCCTATGACAGCAGAACTGCAAAAGCAGCTCCTGTGGCAGGTTGAACTTCCTCAGTTGGCGAAGGAAATAAAACCTCTGATGGGCCTTTTTATAATGAAGCCTTTTTGAGTGTCCCATTTCAGGTCCTGAGAGATGGAACCTAATTGACTCCACTATTGCCACAGTGCTGTTCATTATGCTGAGTTGGGGGAGTGCTGGGAGGTTTCTCCTAAAGTCCACTATCATCTGCACTGTTTTGAGCGTGTTCAGCTCAAGGTTGTTATAACTGCACCAGATGGCCAGCTCTTTAACCTCCTGTCTGTAAGCAGACTCGTCACCATCCTGGATGAGGTCATAGACCACTGGTTCTTTGGTGAATTGTCAGGATCACTAGATGAGTTAAAAAAAAAACACTTAAAAAAAAGTGGCGTTGATGTGTTTTGCTGTAAGAACTGCACAAACGGAAACAGAAAGGGCAATCTACACTCACCTAAAGGATTATTAGGAACACCATACTAATACTGTGTTTGACCCCCTTTCGCCTTCAGAACTGCCTTAATTCTACGTGGCATTGATTCAACAAGGTGCTGAAAGCATTCTTTTGCCCATATTGATAGCATCTTGCAGTTGAGGGAGATTTGTGGGATGCACATCCAGGGCACGAAGCTCCCGTTCCACCACATCCCAAAGATGCTCTATTGGGTTGAGATCTGGTGACTGTGGGGGCCATTTTAGTCCAGTGAACTCATTGTCATGTTCAAGAAACCAATTTGAAATGATTCAAGCTTTGTGACATGGTGCATTATCCTGCTGGAAGTAGCCATCAGAGGATGGGTACATGGTGGTCATAAAGAGATGGACATGGTCAGAAACAATGCTCAGGTAGGCCGTGGCATTTAAACGATGCCCAATTGGCACTAAGGGGCCTAAAGTGTGTCAAGAAAACATCCCCCACACCATTACACCACCACTACCAGCCTGCACAGTGGTAAAAAGGCATGATTGATCCATGTTCTCATTCTGTTTACGCCAAATTCTGACTCTCCCATCTGAACGTCTCAACAGAAATCGAGACTCATCAGACCAGGCAACATTTTTCCAGTCTTCAACTGTCCAATTTTGGTGAGCTCGTGCAAATTGTAGTTCCTATTTGTAGTTGAGATGAGTGGTAACCGTTGGGGTCTTCTGCTGTTGTAGCCCATCCGCCTCAAGGTTGTGCGTGTTGTGGCTTCACAAATGCTTTGCTGCATACCTCGGTTGTAACGAGTGGTTATTTCAGTCAAAGTTGCTCTTCTATCAGCTTGAATCAGTCGGCCCATTCTCCTCTGACCTCTAGCATCAACAAGGCATTTTCGCCCACAGGACTGCCGCATACTGGATGTTTTTCCCTTTTCACGCCATTCTTTGTAAAGCCTAGAAATGGTTGTGCGTGAAAATCCCAGTAACGGAGCAGATTGTGAAATACCGGCCCGTCTGGCACCAACAACCATACCACGCTCAAAATTGCTTAAATCGCCTTTCATTCCCATCCTGACATTCAGTTTAGAGTTCAGGAGATTGTCTTGACCAGAACCACACCCCTAAATGCATTGAAGCAACTGCCATGTGATTGGTTGATTAGATAATTGCATTAATGAGAAATTGAATAGGTGTTCCTAATAAGCCTTTAGGTGAGTGTATATTAGCCTTTATCTTTCCATAAGTACAAACTTTACACAGAAATTAAAATAACCTACTGAAAAATGTCTATAAACACTCTTCCAGCCGAGGGTGAAATCATTATAGGCTACATTAACAACATTTTGAGATAAATTGTGTGAATGGCGCAGCAAGATTTTGAACAACTTTGCACTTATGCTTGACCCTCTTTATTCTTAATCGTCTGTTTGGCAACTAACACTAATATTCTCTTAATATTCAACGTAAACTTAATACATGAACAATGTGCCACGCAGCCCCACGCCAAATTAAAGGCTTTTTTTTAGTAGGTGGTGAAACTAAAGAAGTAGCAATCTAAATTTTGGGGTGGCACCTCAAAATGGGGTGGCCATTAATGCTTGGATAACACGCCAGTGGCGGCGCCAGAGAATACCTGTTCTTTTACATTGCCTGAAAAGCCTCATGCAAGGGAAAAGCGTTTTTTTGCGATATATGGGAGTTATTGCAAAATGTACGTGTTTCCATTGGGCGTATTTTCAATTTGCACAATTTGAAGGGTAATGGAAACACAGCGACTGTCAAGTCCACCTGCCATTATTTTAAGAAGATAATTGTTTCTTTGACTCCCATTTTCACAGTTTTCTCTATTAAAGCTAGTCATGTTGCAGGAGGTTTTGCCACTCAGTCCGGCTGAGAGGCGTGTTCCGGTGGGAAAGTAATGTTAATGCATACCCTCTATTGTACATTGTTCTTATCAGACATCTTCACGGAAAATGACCTTTCAGTCAGCCTTACTGTCACAGTTATGCATGTCACGGGGCAAAGGAGGATGATGAAGACAGAATTCAGGTTTATACAACAATGTTTAATAATAGGGCGATGAAGAAAGTAACAGTCGTAGTGACTAGCACATACAAACAATAACTGACGATGAACAGAACAGGGAGTATACATACACAGAGTGAAGGAGGGAACTAAACAGGCACAGGAGGAAGACAATGAACTAATCAAGGCTAAACAAACACAGGTGCAGACAGAGCATAATTCTTACATTATGCCCCTCTCAAAAAGGCACGACCTTGCGCCGGGCTGACGACATAATTCTGGAGGTTTGCAAAGAGGTGGAGGGCGTGGCGCTGGGGACCGACTGAACCCTGGGGGCGTTGGCAGCAGGTTCCATGGTGGCGCAGACGAAGGGAGGAGTCCGGGCAGAGCCCGAACTGACAGGTAGAGTTGCACCCGGGCAATGACCGATGGCGGCAGAACCATGGATGGCCAAGGAACCTTCTGAGCCGAGTGGCTGATGGACCGTGGCGGCATCACGGAACTGTAGGACGGGAGCCAAGCAGCTGTGACGCTGGGGCGGATGACCAGGGTGACGCTGTGGTGAGGGAGACTGACGGGGAGGTCAGAGGAAGGGAGGAGTCCAGAACTGCCAAAGGGGTGCAGGGTGAGGGTGCAGCCCAAATCCCGGAAGTCCGTGGCTGTAACTGGGCGTCGACTGCCGAAGGCCGAACTGGAGTGTCGCTCGAGCTCAGTGGAGCCTCCGGGCAGATGGACTGCGGAAGCGGTGAAGGAGTGGTGGGTCGAGGAGCGAGTGATGGGCTGACAGGTCAAGGTGGCGCTGTGGGTCTGGAGGCTCGAGATGAAGCCTGGGACTCGGCCTCTAGCCGAGCTGGTGGCAGAGAAGCCCGCGGCGCGGATGTAGAGACGCATGGAGTGAGTGGCGGTGGCAGAGCCGAGGAGCTTAATGATGCCAGTGGTGCCAACGGATCCAAGGGGCTGGCCGCAACCAGCGCTGGAGAAGGGATAAGGAGAGACGGGGATACGGACAGAAGACTTCCGGACGGAACCGGCGAAGAAGAAGACGATGATGATGATGAAAGGACGGGGACTTGGGTGGGGAAAGGATCCATGGACCATTGATCTATCAGGTCGATGTCCGCTCCTGGCACTATGGTTCGGCGATTACCTCAGCTGGCGCCTCAGGCTTACCAGCTGGAAAGGAGAGGCCGCAGTCTCGAAGCATCCAGGCGAGGTACACCAGGTAAGGTCTGCTCTCCAGGCAGAGAAGGAGGTGCAGTGCGGGCGAGTCCATCTTTTCTCAAGATTTGAGAGGTCAGTTATTCTGTCACGGGGCGAAGGAGGATGATGAAGACAGAATTCAGGTTTATATGACAACGTTTAATCATAGGGAGATGAAGAAAGTAACAGTCGTAGTGACTAGCACATACAAACAATAACTGAAGATGAACTGAACAGAACAGGGAGTATAAATACACAGAAGGAGGGAACTAAACAGGCACAGGAGGAAGACAATGAACAAATCAGGGCTGAATTAACACGGGTGCAGACAGAGCAGAATTGTTACAATACACTTGCATTGTGTGAGTTTTTCATGTGCTGTGACAGAGTCAAGGTACATGCACCCTAGTTGTTAAATTATAGAGAGTATCATATGAAACATTTTGGACCTATAAATAATACATCAAAGCAGATTATAAAAAAAGTGAATTGAAACATCACTCTCAGAGTAAGTGTGTTGTAAAGCTCAGATAAAACATGGCTGTGGTGGTGTGTAAATTTCCAGAGGCTTCCTTTAGGACAGCCCTTGAGTGTTGACAGCCCTATTGTTTACATATGATCTACAGCTGCCAGCCAAAGGGCCTTGAGGATTTTGTAAAGTGTGACATCACCCATCCCACCAGGGAGCCCACTGATTGGCAGGTGACTTCATTTGTATACGCCTCTCTTGTGAATAATTAATCACAGTCTAAGTAAGATTAAATATTAACCACAAAACACACTATTTAGGTCTGATTTTTAACGCACTTCTGGACAGGAGAACCAATCTTTAGGGACAAAACTACACAGAATATGTGTCTCTGCAATGAAACTGTGTTCTCCCTCTCTCTCTTTCTGTAATAGGGTCATTGTGAGGAAATGGTGCCATTTGAGTCTGAGAATTTAAGCATTTGTATTTCATTCTTTTTGTTTATTTTTCACCTCAGGCCCATAACACACTGAGTCTGCCCCAAAATTAAGACTATTGGTCAACAATTACATAATTTTTATTGGCAGATTCTTAAACTATTACCCTACCCATAGTTTGTGGTTACAGCCTTGCATGAGTACCTAATTTTTAATCATTACTAGCTTATTAGTGTAACCCTAAGGCATGTTATTTCAACAGCCCTGTCATGTACATTTGTTAAGATATCATTTGATTAGATTAGATAATTAGGGTAGTATCACTCAGTTTTATCATGCCTTAAAAAAATAAATCCTTCAAGTCATGCATTTTGCCATCCCTGTTATAATACATTCCTATTCAATATGTTTTGGGGTTGTAACATTAGTTACATGTATAGACAAAAATAGCTAATAATGGCCTTAGGTAGAATATATTGTTGCACAACTATATATACAGTGAGGAAAATAAGTATTTGAACACCCTGCTATTTTGCAAGTTTTCCCACTTGGAAATCATGGAGGGGTCTGAAATTGTCATCGTAGGTGCATGTCCACTGTGAGAGACATAATCTAAAAAAAAAAATTCCAGAAATCACAATATATGATTTTTTAACTATTTATTTGTATGATACAGCTGCAAATAAGTATTTGAACACCTGTCTATCAGCTAGAATTCTGACCCTCAAAGACCTGTTAGTCTGTACAATCAGTAAGAATCCAACTACTAACATGGCCAAGACTAAAGAGCTGTCCAAATACACTAGAGACAAAATTGTACACCTCCACAAGGCTGGAAAGGGCTACGGGGAAATTGCCAAGCAGCTTGGTGAAAAAAGGTCCACTGTTGGAGCAATCATTAGAAAATGGAAGAAGCTAAACATGACTGTCAATCTCCCTTGGACTGGGGCTCCATGCAAGATCTCACCTCGTGGGGTCTCAATGATCCTAAGAAAGGTGAGAAATCAGCCCAGAACTACACGGGAGGAGCTGGTCAATGACCTGAAAAGAGCTGGGACCACCGTTTCCAGGGTTACTGTTGGTAATACACTAAGACGACATGGTTTGAAATCATGCATGGCACGGAAGGTTCCCCTGCTTAAACTAGCACATGTGAAGGCCCGTCTTAAGTTTGCCAATGACCATTTGGATGATCCAGAGGAGTCATGGTAGAAAGTCATGTGGTCAGATGAGACCAAAATAGAACTTTTTGGTCATAATTCCACTAAACGTGTGTGGAGGAAGAAAAATTATGAGTACCATCCCAAGAACACCATCCCTACTGTGAAGCATGGGGGTGGTAGCATCATGCTTTGGGGGTGTTTATCTGCACATGGGACAGGGCGACTGCACTGTATTAAGGAGAGGATGACCGGGGCCATGTATTGTGAGATTTTGGGGAACAACCTCCTTCCCTCAGTTAGAGCATTGAAGATGGGTCGAGGCTGGTACTTCCAACATGACAATGACCCGAAGCACACAGCCAGGATAACCAAGGAGTGGCTCTGTAAGAAGCATATCAAGGTTCTGCCGTGGCCTAGCCAGTCTCCAGACCTAAACCCAGTAGAGAATCTTTGGAGGGAGCTCAAACTCCGTGTTTCTCAGCGACAGGACAGAAACCTGACTGATCTAGAGAAGATCTGTGTGGAGGAGTGGGCCAAAATCCCTCCTGCAGTGTGTGCAAACCTGGTGAAAAACTACAGGAAACGTTTGACCTCTGTAATTGACTGTACCAAATATTAACATTGATTTTCTTGGGTGTTCAAATACTTATTTGCAGCAGTATCATACAAATAAATAGTTAAAAAATCATACATTGTGATTTCTGGATTTTTTTTTTTTTAGATTATGTCTCTCACAGTGGACATGCACCTACGATGACAATTTCAGACCCCTCCATGATTTCTAAGTGGGAGAACTTGCAAAATAGCAGGGTGTTCAAATACTTATTTTCCTCACTGTATATATACACCGATCAGGCATAACATTATGACAGGCATAACACTTGTTGTGCTCCTCAAACCATTTCTGAACCATTTTTGCTTTGTGGCACAACCACCAGGGAATACCGTTTCAATGAAAGGGTGTACATGGTCTGCAACAATGCTTAGGTAGGTTTTACATATCAAAATAACATCCACATGAATGGTAGACCCAGGGTTTCCCAGCAGAACATTGCCCAAAGCATCACACTGCCTCCGCCGGCTTGCCTTCTTCCCATAGTGCATCCTGGTACCATGTGTTCCGCAGGTAAGTGACACACACACACCCGGCAGGGCACGTGATATAAAAGAAAATGTGATTCATCAGACCAGGCCTCCTTCTTCCATTGCTCCGTGGTCCAGTTCTGATGCTCACGTGCCCACTGTTGCCACTTGCGGTGGTGGACAGGGGTCAGCATGGGCACCCTGCCTGACCCATATGCAACAAACTGCGAGGCACTTGTAGTGTATTCTGGTGGTGTATTCTGACACCTTTCTATCAGAACCAGCATTAACTTCTTGAGCAATTTGAGCTACAGTAGCCCGTCTGTTTGATCGGACCACACAGGCCAGCCTTCGCTCCCTATGTGCATCAATGAGCCTTGGCCGCCCATGACCCTGTTGCCGGTTCAACTTTGAGGACAAAATGCTCACTTGCTGCCTAATATATCCCACCCACTAGCAGGTGCCGTGAGGAAGAGATTATTATTCGCTTCATCTGTCATAATTTCATGTAGAGCCCTGCATCTCTGCCCAAGCCCGGCGGACCCCGACTTTTTTACGCTCCTAGGGCCAGGCTTCGGGGCAATTTTCGCGTCATACCTCAAACGCGGGCCGGGCTTCAGCCTTTTTTAGGTTCTCCTTCATTTTATATTTTAGACATTAATTAATTAAAAGAAACAATGTGATGTGCTGCGCTAGTGGAAACAACATGTGACCATGATACCGTGACTGCTCGCACAGTGTTTAGAGTACGGCACTATGCAACACGCATCGCCGCAAATGAGTGAAGCAAGCCAACACGCAAACTGCCGTAAGTGAAACTGAAAGCAAGCCTCAGCTTGTCAAAAGTGTCTTTTTACTATGGTGGTGATATAGGCTAAACGTTTAAACTAACATTGTGATGCTTGAAGTGTTTTATATCTATGGATTTTATTATAAGCAAGACAAGTCAAGTGTTGATTTGAGAGGCTAAATTGATCAAACATGTGGTTAACTCACTGTCGGCTGCTGGCTGCTTGGTCGTCACTTTAAAAATCAAAAACTTAAATTTAACAAACAAAAAAATGCTTCAAACATTTTTTTAAATTAACTTAATAAAGAAACTAAACGAAATATAACTACTTTGACATTAAAAACAAAACTGAAATATTTTAATGGCTGCAACAATGTAGTATAAATAAATAAATAAAAACACAGGCTTCAGTCGGACTCGGGCCGAGAATTTTGATAAGCTGTCAGACACGGGCCAGGCTAGGGCCTCTGTGTCTCGGGCCAGGACCGGGCTAGGGCCTAGATTGGAGGCCCGTGCAGGGCTCTAATGTCATGCCTGATCAGTGCATGATCACACACACAAAATTTATTTTAATTTAAATTATACACACAAATGTTAATAACCCAATAAAATATACAGGTAATGCACAGGCTAATTACAAACATGTAATTCATGGGGATACAAATGGAGAAATTTCTTGAGAAAAAACTAATAATTTAAAAGAGCAACTTGCATAAGATGGATAGTGTCAAGTTACAATAAGGTTTTATTAGTTAAAATTAGTTAACTACTTTAGTTACCATGAATTAAGAATGAACAATACTTCTACAGCATTTATTCATCTAAATTAAATGTTAATTTCAAAATTTGCTGATACATTATTAAAATCAAAAGTTGTTTGTTAACATTGATTAATGCACTGTGAACTAACATGAACAAACAATAAATTACTTTTTCTATTGACTAACATCAACAAAGATGAATAAATACTGTAAAAAAATGTTTTTGTTCATTATTAGTTCATGTTAGTTAGCACATTAACTAATATTAACTAATGAAAACTTATTGTAAAGTGTTACCGACAAAATAAAGTACCTTTTCCTGGCTGCATTTCAAATTCAATTTCAAAGCGTCTGTGCTTAGGTTTGTTCAAGGTTAGTTCCCCCAATCCCAGTGTCTTTGTTAGCCGTTGGTTCTGCTCTGTCTTCCCACTGTCTCATTTCTCATGCAGATAGTCGTCGGTTGTTGGTTATCTCCTGCATCTATTTCGCAATAGAGATGGAAAAGCACATCGGATCGTGGGGACAACCACAGCTGCGCACTTCCCTTCTTATCCCTTTTCCGGCTGCTATGTGTGTGTGGGTCTCAGAAAGCAATCTCACGTTAATGAAATCACACGCGCACACATCCACCTGGCCAATCTTGGTGTAATGAAGACTGCTCGCACACACACCTGGGCCAAGGAGGATCGAGATAGGCCTGGACGCCACAATGTTGGCAGACCGTAGAGGAGCTGATGTAAGGCACAACTTTCCCCGCAGGTGTCTGTTTAATTTAAACGAAGACAGAGACGCCTGCTCTGGCCAATCAGCTGATTGGCTGACAGGAGGGATTCTAGCAGACTGCAATGTTTAATAAAGGTACAACCATAAAATTGAATCATTGACCATCAGCTGTGCTGAAAGTAATTAGCTTTTTCCTCAATAATTAGATTTCTTTATTGAAAGGACTTTTAATATTTGATTCGATTTTTTACATTTATTCCTCTCTGAGAGTGATTTTTTTATATGTATATTTACATGTATTCTCTATATATTTTATCCACATAGGTCATTTCAGATATACTGTAAGCTCAATATAATTCAGGTTTATATAAGCAAATAGACAGCAGCTGTCATTTAGCACATGCCTTTTCATTAGCAATTTACAGTATACTTATATCAATGACTGTTTGAAGCAACCTACTCACACACACACACTGGTTTCCATGTTTATGGGGACTTTCTATAGACCTAATGAGTTTTATACTGTGCAAACTGTATATTCTATACCCCAACACTAAACCTACCCATCACAGAAAACTTTCAGCATTTTAAAAACTTTTTTCCTCATGGGGACCAAAAATACTGTCCCCACAAAGTAAGGAACACCGAGCCACACACACCCACGGTTACCGAGCTAATTTGGAACATATCATAAACTGTTTTTAACCTATTTTTAATCCAACACAAAGATGTTATTTAATTTCCATTTTTCCTCAGGTCCCACTTTACTGCAGAATCTTCACAGAAACATAAGATCATAGAGAGGTGGACTTTTACTGAACGAGTTGAATTTTCAATCGTACTCAAGGGAAGCATTAGATTTTCCGTAGTCCTTAGAATTTATTCATTAAACATTTAAAATTCCTCAGTTCATAAGCATAACGGGAGAATTCTGAATTACATCAAGATACTTTATGTGAACCAAGACAATTAGAAGCAAGACCCCTTTCTCTTTTAACAAGTGTTCAGTGTCTACCATGTCTCAAGGAAGGGATTTTATTGACAATGTTGACGTTAATAAATCATAACGGAGACTAGGCAGAGACATTAGTTTCTACTTGGTAGCAGTGCATATTTGGACACATGTTCAGTTTCTTCATTACAGTTCTAATATAAATCAGACTCCTCAAGACATCTATTTTAAACAAACATAAGAGACAGTCTGTGATGTGATGGCCAAACTTGCTGACGTCTGCAATGTTTGGAAGATTAACAACGGGCCTCAGAAGGAAAATGACCCGTCTCAGCAATTTGATGAATTTAAGTGTCCAGCAGGGCAGAATAGTCTGTAAAAGCCTTTGTGTGTGTGTGGGTGTGTGTGTGATTTCTGAAGTGTGTGATAAAATGAGTGGAGGAAGAATAAGAACAGTGGCCCATATAAATCATTTTGATGGGTGGCTCTCACACAACTAGATAACATTATTACCTTTGGGATAATTACCTCGGGTAGATAACAGCTAGTATGGCGTCTGCATTATAGAAACTACTTCAGTGTATGGATACTTCAGCGAAGAAACATCCTTTTCTGAAAATAACAACAAACTGTTGATGCTGACGTTATGCCATTAGTGAAACCACAATGCTCTCATTTGTTTTTCAGAATCTCAATTTGCTTTATAACAGAAACTTTTCAGAGTGTTTTCAGAGATAATGTATGACATTATGACAAAAGGCCAAATCAGCAACATTCCCCTTTTTTTTTTTTAAGAGTTGGGCCTTCATTAAAGGAATGTTTGTGGTAAAACCAATTTAAACTCCCTCAAATTGTAAAATAAAGAACTTGTACGTTAATACACTTTTAGTCCTTTTGGAAGTTGTACCGGAGGGTAAGAGCAGAACTGTAGAGCTTATATTTATGGTAAAACATATACATAATTTAAAGGGGTGGTTGTTTATGATTGAACTTTTTTAACTTTAGTTAGTGTGTAATGTTGCTGTTTGAGCAACGTCTGCAAATTTACGGCGCTCAAAGTTCAATGCAAAGGGAGATTCTTTTTTTTTTTTTTTACAGAAATTGATTTTTAAGGACCACAAAAGGTAGGTCCCTTTAAGGTAGGGACTACAACAAGCTTTTTCCTGTGTTGGTGACATCCCTAACCCTAATATTTACATAAACCCTGGCCCCGAGAACACGTAACAAAGGGGGTGATGCCATGTTGAGAAGAGGAAGAGTTGTTGTAGTCGAGCACATTTGGGAGTCTACTTAAGCTGTCGCGTTACCTTTATTGCAATGCGGTACGTAACATAAACACAATAGCATGTCATAAAAGCAAAATGACAACATAACTTATAACCGTGATTAAACTAAACTATACCTGTTCTATCTTCATGCTGCATATATTCTCTGGTTCTGTAGGCGTCTTACAACAGTTCCCACATGAGCGATTTATAGATTATCATGACAGAACATGATAATCGATGACGTGAAGATAGTTAACTCGTCCTCTTGCATTCTACATGTTGTCACTTCTACATGTAGTCTCTCCATCATTTTTTGACTCCGGTTTGAACATAAAAGGCTGAACAGTTTCGAGCATTTGCAGTGCGTGTCTGCGACTGTATGAGGTAATCAGAGCTACTAACTCGCTCTTGAAGCTCTGCCCACTTCCTGAAAGGCTTATTTGCATTTAAAGGGACACACACAAAAACGTTTTGCTCACCCTCAAAAAGTGACAATTTAACATGCTACAAAAATTATCTGTGTGGTATTTTGAGCTAAAACTTCACATACACACTCTGGGGACATCATTTTGCATCTTGTAAAAAGGGGCATTATATGTAGCCTGGTCCTACCATACTCTCGTACATTACATTTGTACAGAGAGTCTGGCCACTCTCCATTGACAAGCGTTAACTTCCTTGAAGGTGGGTACTCTGTTGAATAGTGGTGCAACGGATCACAAAACTCACGGTTCGGATCGAACTACGGATCATGAGTCACGGATCGGATCATTTTTCGGATCAGAATAAAAGGGGGAGGAGACTATTTTTATTTGCTTTCCATTTATTACATGAAAACTTTTGGTGTTAACATAACCTATATGGTTTATAGGTTAACAAGAAACTTTTGGTGTTAACAAAAATAAAATAAATATATAACCATCTGAATAAATCAAATTTGACTAAAAACAACCTGAGACGTGAAAATGGGCCTGAGCTGCTTCTTCTTTTTTTTTTTTTAAAGAGATTATGATGTCAACATTCTCTGGGGAGAGAGTAGACCTCTCACACTTGTCAGCATTGCAATTCTCTTTGTAGGCCTATACACTATTTTATAGATATCATGTTTAAACGCACTACACTTAAACAACGTTTTATTGAATTCATTACTTTATATAGCCTAATACCTACTTTAGATGTATATATTACGTTGCTCATGCAAATTGTAAAACAGACAATAGACTATGTTAAAATAACAAACATTTTAAATTAACTTACGCTTTTCTTTCGTTTTTAAATCTTTTTACAAGAAATCATCAAGAACTTAAAAAGGTCATAAAGAACTTTGTTTTTGCACCTCCAAGAAAGGACAGGTGCTCTCCATTATTTCTCCTTGTTTACTTAAAGGCCGTTTTCCTTGCTTTACTCGAGGCAAAAAGCCATGTGTTGACTTTAAAACCAAGTAGACGTTACATTATGCATCTGTGGTGGAATTACTAGATTTTTGCATCGATACATGTTTGTTTTAAAGCGGATGTGCTGTCACTTTAATTCAGCGCCAGCACATCAAAAAAATTGACTCTGTGCGGAAACGATCGCAGCACAGCTGTATGGCCACGCGCTCCTGGAGCGCACCTGACGGACCGAAGCCGCATGCAGTGAAAGCTGTAGCCTATCCGTTAACAAGGGTACGGAAAAAATATGCCGCATACGCACGGCAAACGGAGTATCTGTGAAACGGGCGTCAGCAGGTGCCATATGCTCGATGTATGCGCCACTTTCATACGGCTTTCTCGTGCCACAGTGCCTACATACTGTTACAGTTTTGTCCACACCCTTCTTCCGTCATCATTATATTTTACGGGGAAGCCAAAATGCTCCCATACATGCGATATGAATGATGCGGGAGGCTTTTCAAGTTCTCCTACTTCTCCGCTAGCCACTGTTGACTGAACATGCCCTATTCACGTGAACACATGTGTTTCGCTGAAACTCAGCATCGAGTTTAAAGGAACGAGATCACTTAAAAAGCAATATTGGCAGAAAAACTGTCTTTTAGTCTGCGATCGCTAAACAATTCAGATTAATCCACAAGTTTTAAAAAAATGCACAATAAATCCGCGGGTCACTTGCGTGCCGAACCGTGGGTCGTGATCCGTACGGATCACGGATCAACTGCGATCCGTTACACCCCTACTGTTGAAGTTTAAAACTATTGGATCTGCCCAGTGCCGCTCTGGATTTGCCATAACCAATAGCTAACGTTTGGTCGTGACGTATGTCATCTCAAACTAGCGCACAACATCAACGTCATCGTTCTCAGCCACTCCCTCTGTTCGCTGATTGGAGCGGTTAAAATTTGACCGGAGAAAACCAGAGAATATACATATGTAGGAGGGCGGCTACATTATATGACCTTTAAGTTTTAGCTGTAAAATTGCCTAAATCAAACTTTTGGGGTGGGATTACATAGCTACCACATACATATTACATAGTTTTGCTTTACCAAAATTATTTGTGGGTGGATGGATGGATTAAGATTTTGTTTCAAGCAAAGTTGCAAACAGTGCTTTACAGATAGTCACATTCCCTAGGTTTACTGGATTTACATGATCATGGTATGAATTGAAAGATTGGATATAAATATGTTGCAATTGGAATATATTAAATGTAAAGTGTATATTCTGCAAAAAAAACCAAAAAACTATTTAAATAGAAATAGAACAATTTTTTGTAGAAAATACAAAATTTTTATAAATCTCTGTAATCGACAAAAGTGGATAGATTAAGTTTAACCCAGAAGATACATTTAAACATTTAATTGGTCTTCAGAAATAAAATGAATAACTGTACCTGTTTTTAAAGTCCCCTTGTAGTCAATAATTTTATCCCTTAAAACTCATCTTTGATCACCAAAATTACACATTTAAAAGTTTTTTTTTCTGTGAAAAAATGTATTCATGCCATAAAAGGGTTCTTGATTATGATTTAACTTTTTTAACTTTAGTTAGTATGTAATGTTGCTGTTTGAGCTTAAACAACATCTGCAAAGTTACAACGTTCAAAGTTCAATGCAAAGGGAGATATTTACTTTTACAGAAATTGATTTATAAGGACTACAACAAACGGCTGATAGGGACTACAACAAGCTTCTTCCTGGGTTGGTGACATCACAAACCCTAACGCTTAGTAGCCCCTCCCACTGTTTCAAGCAAGACAAGTAGTAGTAGGTAAATAACAGATGTGACGGTAATACTGGATTGTGCAAATAAGCAATAATCATGCCTTTGAAGAGTACAAAATGCTGTGCAGTGCCAGGTTGTGGAAAAACAGTCGCTGTATTGGATTTGCAGAGAGACTGAAATTAAAAAACGATGCTGTGCCTTATTGGATCCGACAGCAACGGTGTGAGTAAATTTTTTTTTTTTTTACTGTGTCACTATTGCTTTGTTACAGATCGTTTGATATGCACAGATTATGTGTACGTGTCTAACCAAAATCACCAGTGACCAGTGATTTCTGATATGTAATGATTTGTGTAGCCTAGGCATACAGTCAGATTTTTTTTTTCTCAAAATCGTTTATTGTCAGTAAATCAAACCAGTGACTAAACGGTCAACTTCACATTCTTTCTCTCAAGATGAAAATAATCTGTTATTTAAACTGTGACTAAATTATATATAGAAGCTGATCAAATAATGTTCCCTTTACAATCTCTGGAACTGCCAATCAAACCAAGCCAAAACTTCAGTTATAATCAACAAATCTCTTATTTAAATCTCTTATTTAGATTGTGTTTGCACTGTTAGTTATGACGAAAGCATTCGTTAGTGTGTAGAAATCAAGCTACAATGACGAGATGGTCATGAGGGTCACTCATACAGGCTTGTCTACAAGTTGATTTATCAAATTAGTAATGTTTTATAACGGTAATTAATATGATTAGCCTTTTGCTTGACTACGTTATTAACAGCTAATCATTGCTAATGTTACACAAACCTACAAATGCTGCACCAAATATCTCAGAGTCAGACAGCTGCCTTCTGAAAATCAGCATCCTTAGAAACACTTTGAACAACATAGAATGTCAGTGGAGAAAGGCATATAGTTCATCATAATATCGTAATATACAGTGAGGAAAATAAGTATTTGAACACCCTGCTATTTTGCTAGTTCTCCCACTTGGAAATCATGGAGGGGTCTGAAATTGTCATCATAGGTGCATGTCCACTGTGAGAGACATAATCTATAAAATAAAATCCAGAAATCACAATATATGATTTTTTTAAACTATTTATTTGTATGATACAGCTGCAAATAAGTATTTGAACACCTGTCTATCAGCTAGAATTCTGACCCTCAAAGACCTGTTAGTCTGCCTTTAAAATGTCCACCTCTACTCCATTTATTATCCTAAATTAGATGCACCTGTTTGAGGTCGTTAGCTGCATAAAGACACCCCATACAATCAGTAAGAATCCGACTACTAACATGGCCAAGACCAAAGAGCTGTCCAAAGACACTAGAGACAAAATTGTACACCTCCACAAGGCTGGAAAGGGCTACGGGGAAATTGCCAAGCAGCTTGGTGAAAAAAGGTCCACTGTTGGAGCAATCATTAGAAAATGGAAGAAGCTAAACATGACTGTCAATCTCCCTCGGACTGGGGCTCCATGCAATATCTCACCTCGTGGGGTCTCAATGATCCTAAGAAAGGTGATAAATCAGCCCAGAACTACACGGGAGGAGCTGGTCAATGACCTGAAAAGAGCTGGGACCACCGTTTCCAAGGTTACTGTTGGTAATACACTAAGACGTCATGGTTTGAAATCATGCATGGCACGGAAGTTTCCCCTGTTTAAACCAGCACATGTCAAGGCCCGTCTTAAGTTTGCCAATGACCATTTGGATGATCCAGAGGAGTCATGGGAGAAAGTCATGTGGTCAGATGAGACCAAAATATATTTTTTTGCTCATAATTCCACTAAACGTGTTTGGAGGAGGAAGAATGATGAGTACCATCCCTACTGTTAAGCATGGGGGGGTGGGGGGTAGCATCCTGCTTTGGGGGTGTTTTTCTACACATGGGACAGGGCGACTGCACTGTATTAAGGAGAGGATGACCGGGCCCATGTATTGCGAGATTTTGGGGAACAACCTCCATCCCTCAATTAGAGCATTGGAGATGGGTCGAGGCTGGGTCTTCCAACATGACAATGACCCGAAGCACACAGCCAGGATAACCAAGAAGTGGCTCTGTAAGAAGCATATCAAGGTTCTGGCGTGGCCTAGCCAGTCTCCAGACCTAAACCCAATAGAGAATCTTTGGAGGGAGCTCAAACTCCATGTTTCTCAGCGACAGGCCAGAAACCTGACTGATCTAGAGAAGATCTGTGTGGAGGAGTGGGCCAAAATCCCTCCTGCAGTGTGTGCAAACCTGGTGAAAAACTACAGGAAACGGTTGATCTCTGTAATTGCAAACAAAGGCTACTGTACCAAATATTAACATTGATTTTCTCAGGTGTTCAAATACTTATTTGCAGCTGTATCATACAAATAAATAGTTAAAAAATCATACATTGTGATTTCTGGATTTTTTTTTTTAGATTGTGTCTCTCACAGTGGACATGCACCTACGATGACAATTTCAGACCAGCATCCTGCTTTGGGGGTGTTTTTCTACACATGGGACAGGGCGACTGCACTGTATTAAGGAGAGGATGACCGGGGCCATGTATTGCGAGATTTTGGGGAACAACCTCCTTCCCTCAATTAGAGCATTGGAGATGGGTCGAGGCTGGGTCTTCCAACATGACAATGACCCGAAGCACACAGCCAGGATAACCAAGAAGTGGCTCTGTAAGAAGCATATCAAGGTTCTGGCGTGGCCTAGCCAGTCTCCAGACCTAAACCCAATAGAGAATCTTTGGAGGGAGCTCAAACTCCATGTTTCTCAGCGACAGGCCAGAAACCTGACTGATCTAGAGAAGATCTGTGTGGAGGAGTGGGCCAAAATCCCTCCTGCAGTGTGTGCAAACCTGGTGAAAAACTACAGGAAACGTTTGATCTCGGTAATTGCAAACAAAGGCTACTGTACCAAATATTAACATTGATTTTCTCAGGTGTTCAAATACTTATTTGCAGCTGTATCATACAAATAAATAGTTAAAAAATCATACATTGTGATTTCTGGATTTTTTTTTTTAGATTGTGTCTCTCACAGTGGACATGCACCTACGATGACAATTTCAGACCCCTCCATGATTTCTAAGTGGGAGAACTTGCAAAATAGCATGGTGTTCAAATACTTATTTTCCTCACTGTACATCATATGCATAATTCATCCACTATATTGCTAAATGGGGCCTACCTAATTTTTGATATCAACAGAAAAATATACCAGGATAACCTGGCTTCTCTTGAGACTCTCCAGCTTCACAGCAGTTAATGATATGCTAAAGCCCACCTGCACGATGACGTGATTGGTTACAAGCAAGTTTGTGACGTGAGGAACACTACGATTTCAAACTTCATTTTTGACTGCAGTTTTAAGGAGAAAATACTCAGCAATGGTGTTGACTTATGAATTTGCACATGGTTTGTCTGAAAGCATATTCAAAAAACACCTCATAGACATATAAATAACATTAAAAACTTTTATTTTCACCACAGGGGGTCTTTAATAATAAAAGAAGCAATCATTTTCATATGCAGATTTTGCTAACATTACAGATCAGCTGCACTAATATAACTGGAAATCTATCCTCTTTAATTGAACAAAGACCCTTTTTCAACTCGATGTCCAGCTTGTGAACCCTCAGGTGTAAGATTGAACTAAAGGGATTAAAGTTCATTTTAAAAGTGCTGTAAGTCTAAGAGCTCTGCAAATCACTCAATTCACCGTCTGCATGTTTCATAGTGCGACAGAGATTAAGGTATTAAGGCCGACAAATTGCTCTAGCCTCAGTAGAAGTGAGAAAGACAGTAATCAAGGGTGTACGTGAGAGAACGGCTGATTAAGGAGTTTGTGTTATTCGTGAATTGTGGGAAATTATAAAAAGAGGGATTGTAGTATACTAATTCGTACTTCATTAAAATATTTTGGTTACAGAGTTTTGGGATGGCTGAATTATTATAATTTTGTCTGTGGCAGGTTTAGTATCTTTTTGTTTGTGTCCTAGAGAATCTGGAGGCATGTTTGTAAGGCGTTTGTTTGCTGACAGAAGTGGTGGACATGTTTTCATCAATCACAAACTTCACCCTGCAACTTGACTCAATCCAGTAAATGACAGGGCTGCTCTGTGATTGTTGTCTTCAGGTTGTTTTGTTCTCTCTTTCACAGGGATGGAAGCAAACTGAACTGCTGTCTGGGTTGTGGCGGCTGCCATGCTGTGTGACACTATGTCTCTTTGTCTCCTTTTCACAGAGCAAATTGAAAACCTTCTGTTTTTATGCTTCGAGTGGAGGCAAATTGTCACAATTTAGTCAGATGCCATCATATTCTCATCTCTCGGGTGAGGAAAGAGACATTTTGGGCATTTCTATTTACACAAGTTTGCAAATAGCTGATTTCTATGTTGTCAAAAGAAATGGCGTAAGCAGACGTGCAAGAACTCAGCAAGTGCTTCATAAAAATGCATTGCGTTACTTAAAGGGTTTTCGCACAGCATTTTGTAGCAACCGAAAGTCATTCAAAAAGCTGCCCCTTTTTGGCAACATGAGTGTTAGAGCATCCTATGTGATGTGTGAGTGTCCAAAGATAGATGGATGGATGGACGGACGAACGGACGGACAGATGGATGGATGGATGGACGGATGGAAGGACGGACAGAAAGACAGACAAACAGATAGATAGATAGATAGATAGATAGATAGATAGATAGATAGATAGATAGATAGATAGATAGATAGATAGATAGATAGATAGATAGATAGATAGATAGATAGATAGATAGATAGATAGATAGATAGATAGATAGTGTAGCGATTATGGTCACAGATATTATAGATGAATGAATCTTCCAAATGGTTCATCAAATGAACATCCCTTCCACAAAGCCCCAATTCAGCTCCAGACCCCAGGAAATCGACCATCTATCACAAGGCTCCATTCTGCCCGGGGCTACTGCTTCTATATTATAATTACTTGATATCCTATGGACTTTTGACCAAAACTTAGACAAAGAGGACAAAAGACTTGTTGTGATCGCAAGACAAAGAAACAAACCAGATCTTTTCAATGACCGTTAAATGAACTCCAAGTGACACAGCTAAGACTCCAAGCAAACTCCCAGAAAATGTTACATATTGGAGTGCATAAGATCACTGATTATTGGACTTTCATTCAAATAGCCTTCGACATAGCTTATTAGTGTGTTACAATTGATACACGTGACTATTATGCATGTATATCACTCTCAAGTCATGCAATTATGTAACTATTGAATGAGTGGATGAAAAGGCACCGTGTTTGATACCTTTGTGTTCGTATGGATATAAGCTAACCTATGAGCTGAATGAAATCTTTATAGAATTGATCATGTCCTTATAGTAAGAAATTAGGTCTGATACCCCTTTTCCACCAAGGCAGTGCTAGAGCTAGATCGGAGCCAGAGCTAGTCCCAGTTCATAGTTGGTTCAACTGAGGAGCCTGCTAAGAACCGTTTGCGTTTCCACAGGCTAGTAGAGCCACAACAGAGCCAGGTTTTACGTCACTGTATACGTCTCATCTTTCTCAGCAACGCTAGCGGGAAACACACACACACACACACACACACACACCAGGCTTGTTTGAGATGCATCGGCGCTGCGCAGACCGATCCACGTATAATATTTAAAAAAACGCACGAGTGAATCAAAAGCATAAGGAGTCATATGCTCTCGCTGGACTCGTTATCATACGGAGATCGGTCTCTGCACAGCACCGCTGCCAACAAGCCTTCCATCAACAACTATTGATTAACGTGGCTTTACGATCCTACATCGGCATTAAAACACAACGAAAACACAGCAAATCCAACGCATTCGTGCAGTTCGCCGTAATTAGCATAGACGGAGATTACAAACGAGCAGCAGCTGTTAGCTCCATTAGCTGCTATTTCAACAATGGCGGATCTCAAGTCTGTGTTCGTCTTGTTGACCCCGCCCCCAGCGCCTGACGTAATCGGTTCTTACTTCTAGCCCTGTTCTAGCCCAGCTATGTTTTGGTGCTACTTAAGAACCACTTTTCCTGGCTCGGAGCTGGAGCTTTGGGTGTGGAAACACAAAGAACCGATTTGGAACTAGGCTCTGGCTCCAATCTAGCTCTGGCTCTGCTTTGGTGGAAAAGGGGTATGAATGTACTCTCTGCTTAAGAGCAGGAAACTAAATTACTATAGATAACCCAATTTTATGGGAGGGGTGGAGACACAGTCACCCCTGAACCCTAATTGGCCAGAACCCATCCAGGGGATGGGCAAATATTTGAGTTTAACCTCAGAACACTGACGAAGACAGTGGTTCACTTTCTGTTCATTGTTCAGTCAAGAGCTGTTCGCGGCGCGGTTCCGGAATCCGCCAAGGCGATGATCGGACGATCGTGGCAGACCATCAAAGAAAATGGGTTAACAGATTTCATTCAGGCCATCTGCTCTTCTCTCACTTTCCTTTCTTTTACTTAAAGTTTATTTTCTTTCCGTTAAGTCTCGGGTTCTGTTAAGTTTCGCCGCAAAGTTACTCAACGAGTCTCTAACAGCGCGCTTCAACTTCGAACAACGCCCACAAGACTTCCATCCAGCCGCCAACACGCCACGTGATTGTCTTCCCAAGATGTCGATCAAAGACACGACCAGACCTTCAGCGAATCAAAGACCCGAGAGAACCCCTCTCCAGCCAGGAAAAGGGAACCCCCCTTGTCAGAGACGACACCTGCGTGACACAAACGCAAGTAACATCTCTAGATTCCAAGCTCAGCTGGTGCATTAGATCAAATTTAATAACCCGCCTAAGAAATGATAGGAGGATAAATTACTGATCAATGGTTTCTTCAGGTCATGTGTCATAAATGCATATTGCTTGGGATTTCATAGTTTCTCTCTCTTAAGACTTATTCTTTCCTCACTTTCCTCCTTTCTGCAACGTGTGTGAATGTGCGAGTACGTTTATGTTAGATATTAGTTTGATGTGTTAGAGTAATCAATAAAGTTTCGTTTGTAGTCAAAGATAACTGTTCTTGTGTTATGTGCTTATGAATTTAATGTCTTGAACTGCCGATCTAAGTTACCTGGCTGTTAAATAGTGTTTTACTATTGTACGGATATTAATATCCGCTGCAGAGTTGATATTTACGGCCCGTTCAAATGAACGCTGGAAGAGTCATTTGCTCGGCTGTAAATTAGAATCTCAAAATTCCTTATGAATTCATTAATTCATTCATTTGAGCTACATAGACCTGTTTCCCTTTAACAGACTCCCCTTTAAGTTCTTACATATCGGTGGACGAATAAGTTAAGGTGTAAACATTAATTCTGAATTATTTATAAATTATAGTGTAATTCGTGTCTCTTTCATTTGAATTCAAATTCCCCGTTGAGTTATTATTTTATCTGACTCATTGTCGCTACAATAGATAGACAGACAGACAGACAGACAGACAGACAGACAGACAGACAGACAGACAGACAGACAGACAGACAGACAGACAGGTAGGTAGGTAGGTAGGTAGGTAGGTAGGTAGGTAGGTAGATAGATAGATAGATAGATAGATAGATAGATAGATAGATAGATAGATAGATAGATAGATAGATAGATAGATAGATAGATAGATAGATAGATAGATAGATAGATAGATAGATAGATAGATAGTGGACAGACAGATGAACAGATGGATGGACAGATAGATAGATAGATAGATAGATAGATAGATAGATAGATAGATAGATAGATAGATAGATAGATAGATAGATAGATAGATAGATAGATAGATAGATAGATAGATAGATAGATAGATAGATAGATAGATAGATAGATAGATAGAGCGAGCCATACTGTTGCCTCCTATCACATTTCCATAAGCATTCACTCTTCAATGGCCCTCGGTTTACATTCATATGCTGTACCATCTAAACTAAGCTGCTTTTGTCCTCTAGCTACACATGCCATGACCTCAGTTAGGGTCAGCACTAATCCTGTGAAGTGTCACCTATCTCAGTGATGTGAATTATAAAGGCAGCTCTCCTTCTCTGACCCGCTGTCATTGGAGAGGGGAGATCGATGAGCTACGTGCCACTGTAATTGGGTAATACGCCTCTTTTGGGAGGGTGTCCATGAATCAATGCGAGTGTATTACAGAAGCTGTAAAACAGCCTTTGGATGGACTGTAAATACTGGAGTGTGTGAAGCACCCCATAGGCCGCACTGAGGTAATGCTTAACTAAAGTTCCCATGTACTTCCCTCCCGGCTGAGTTCACAGAATTGTTCTATAGGGCTTTCTTTCTTGGATTTGTACACGACTAACAATAGAAAAGACAGAGACAAATAATATCTCTCTGGCCAAACTGTATTCCTCAGCAAAGATATTTTAAAAGCGAGTTGCTTGACAAAAAACTTCCGTGACACCGCAGAGAGCCCTCGGAGTACATCTGCCAATTGTCTGGCCCATCTCACACCTGCACTGTCAGTGTGGCTCTCCATCTGTCAGCAATTCTGAGCCCAGCGCAGGGAATTCCCTTCCCACTTCAGGCCGCCGCTCTGGGACGCTCCGTGGCACGTGAAGTGTTTCATCTTCAGTTGGTGAAAAGAGAGCAGTAGGGGATGGGAAGGAAATGGTGAGATCTGGGTATCACACATAGAAGGTCATTGTTGTGTTGTGTTGTTGTGGTCGATGTTGTTGAATCTGATATGCTGAACTGTTTGAACATCATCAACATCCTCACAGGTGCAAGACTGTGATCCCTAATTAGCCTAGCTGTAAACATACAACACTTCAGTCCTCCATCCCTGGTGGCCCTCAGTCTGTTCTCTGACTGTCTGATGCATATTGTGCACAAAATTGGCAAGCGCTGGCTAAAATAGTCAGTTCTGATTTACTCAGCTTCTGGTAGTGGTTGGGGTAAACAAAGTCAGGAGAAAAAGTCATTATAAAGTGCCCCTATTATGGTCTTTCGAATATTCCCATTCAAGTGTGTAATATAGCTGTCTGTGAGTGTTAACGTTTTACGTCCAAAGTTGTAACGTCCAAAGTGCACAATAAATAGTTATTGTATCCCAAAAGAAAGAATAGACTCTGAACCGCCTAAACCGCGAGTCATTTGTATTTAGAATCTCACTACGTGATAGTTCTACGTCACTCGTAAATACATTTGCATAATGCCCGCCTATGTTGTACGGTGTCCGTCCGTGAACAATTTGACCCACCCACAAACACGTCATTTTACTAACGACTGCTTCTTAAATCTCAGAATTCAACGTGGGATTCGCAAAACGCTTGCTCTTGAAAGATGGGTCAGTACCACTGATCTATATAAATTGCTCATCGCGTTCTAAACTGCCATCAGGCTGTGAAGCCACCGGAAGTGCTCGAGCGGCCATCTTACTATTCCCTACCAGCAGAGATGTACAGCCAAAACATTGAGCTAATATCACACGATTTGCAGCATCTCAGACTCACAGGATTAGCTTTACGATATATGTATGTAAATTAATAGTTACTTCAGAGGTTATCTGTAATGTTTATGGTCTTTTCGGAGAGGATGAGCCAACACAGGTAACGTAATTGAACTAACACAAACATAAAATATTCATTATTAACGTATATCTGTGTTTAGCTGCAGAAATTGATTTGAATAGCTTATACAATATAAATACAAGCCTCTATATTGCACTATATTGTAGTACAATTCAAAGTTTGCCATGCATCATCTAGGAAATAAAGTAGTCAGCGTTATGATGTGTGTATTTTATTTCCTGATTGAGCAACTTTTATTTCAGAATCTTAAAGACTATACTAGCCTGGGAAAACCCAGACAACTTCCTGCAAATTTAGATTTGCTCTGCAAGTAGTCTGGCAAAGAGCCCATTCAAACCCATTTCTAATCCCTCGAAATCGCGGCACCAATCAGACACGTTGGGGCGGGCTTTACACGATGACGACAGATTTTGTACATTACAAAGATGGATGCAGCCGTGGAGCATCACTCGTTCGAATCGGCTATTGCGTCTGTTTTAAGCGATTTAAACTTTTCCTTTTCCAACAACACTCGTAGCCTTCATATCTAAAAAAGATGTTATCGCTGTCTTACCGACTGTATTCGGCAAAAGTCTGATACCAGCTTGGCCCTTTGGTGGCTAAACGAATGGGTCTTAGCGAGAGCCCTCTGGTAGTGTTAATGTTTCACAAAATATAGTTTTAAGTCCTTTTCAGGCGAGAATGTTGTTGTTTAAAGCTCAAATCTGTGGTTTATTTATAAAGAGAGCGCCTTTTTGAAAATTTGATCTTTGCTCTCATTAATCTATAATTTGTTCCCTGACCGATTGTTTTGTCTGAGGGCAAAGTGAAGTTTCATAACTTTATATTTTTAAGCTATTAAACTTTACCGTTGTAGTCTCTTAGCGCTGACTCTGTTTGACTGAATTGCTTTATTTATTGTATAGCTTCTTATACCTTTTACTTATACTTTTATAATGGCTATTGATCACACATAAACTGACATTTAACAAAAAGAGACTGGGTTGTGTTTTATGTCATATTTCATTTTATTACAGTGATAATCATAGCCTATATTATGCACACATATTAATGTTTATTTTTTTTTTTAAATTATGTAATCGAAAAGAGGCCAGGTTTTTTTATATTTCTTTTTGTTTTGTTGTGCATTGAAGATAATATGCATTGACTACATTTGTGTGGCTATAATATGTTACTTTTTTTTTTTATGAAAATGAAAAGAGGCAGAGTGGTATTTTATCATGTATTTCGTTTTATTGTAGCCTAAAAAATACAAATATATACTGAGTGATACTGTCAAGAACGCTGCTTGTCCATTAGCAGAGTAGGCGGACTAGTGTCCTCCCGTCCTCGGGAGTTCGTTCTCCGGTGTCAAACTTGGTAAGTCACGGACGCAGGTCAGAAGTTCGCGAACAAAATATGTCATTAAACACCACTGCCTCATTTCATTTACAAAAAAATCTTAAACATAATAGCCACACGAATGTGGTTCAGGCAACGCGTAGCTAGGCCTACATTGATTATCTTATATATTTATAATAAAACAAATATTTACATTTTAAAAATAATATATTAAACATTAATATGTGGTTTAGGTAAGGGGACAAGATTTCTGAAATGGAAACCGAGGACATTTCCTATTTGAGAAGACAAGTACAGACAAGAGCACATTTTTAGAAATGGCCAGTCTCAGGTGTTTCTCCGTCGCTCTGCATACGTCATCTCCTTCATCACTCTGATTGGTTTTAAGTCTATCCAATTGCGCCCAGAGGCATTTGAGCGACGCCTGTTGTTGATGACCCTTTGGAAATGATTTGTCTATGAAGCTCAAGTTACTACTGAGAATGGTCTGGTTTTAACCAGGCTAGCCGTTTACAGTTTCCATATGAGTTTCCATATATTCCAAATGTTATATGAGTATAAGTATTTCATATAAGTGTTTTGTATGCCATGTTGTTGAATTACATATTTATTTAATCATCATTTAAATAATTAACTGCTTCAAAATGCATGCTGTTAACGAAATCATTGTTGAAACATTTGCAGTTAACAATACTACAGCACAACATAAATGCCTAAACGCAACAGTACAATGCAATTTCAGGTTACAAGGCATAAATCTTTATTCCCGATTTCAAAATGCGCGCTTTGACAGTTGTAATACATATGCTGAAGTGTCTTGTCCACCCGCTGAACTGATTTTCACTACTGTATTGAATATGTACGTAACTTTTTCGACTATAAACGAATAACCATTTACATGCTTAGGACGTTTGTGTTTTAAGAATGTACAGGGAGATTTTAGATATAAAAACGGTGTCTCCTTAGGCAATGTTTTCTTAGTAAAATCATATGATGTCCTATTCATTCAATAGAATGCGTGAGCTGACTAGGGAATACCAATATGGCTGCGCAGCGGTTTCACTTTTTATGACGTCGTGAGCAAACCAGTTCTCTATATAGATCAGTGGTCAGTACCCAGTTTATTTGGACCAGCTTGCTCCTCAGAATCACAACCTGTAAGTGTGAATAATTATTGATGTGTATATTTTGTAGTGGGTGTTAAAAATACATTGTTTTGTGTTTTATATTGTGTAGGTCTCTGGCTAACTCACGTTATTACTGTCTTACTGAAATAGTTAATGCTAATCAGCTGTGTATAGGGTTGCCAACAAGCCTGCAGCACTCCTCTCAGAAACTGAAGCCTCCGCACCTCGATCGAGAGATTGACAGCTTCTCTGAGTTGTCTCTAAGGCACTAACTGACTTTTTTCAGGATTTTTTGGGAGGAGATTGGAGCTTTAGCTTTAATTTCTACATTTCTATAACAGTTTATTTCACACCAACATAATGCATTGTTCTTCATCTGTGAGAGTGTGGGCGGGCTTTTGACTTCCTGCTCTCTACTGCGCAACTCCGGTCTCGAGATCGCTACTGCACAGACTCGGTCCCAAGATGTCAGCTCCGTGTGTGGCCTACGAAAGCTTCAACTCTGGTCGGCGGAAGTCAATGAAGTCGCGTTGTCCATATATTTTTTAACGGTGTATCACTATTACCTAGAACTTTGTCTGTTAATGCAGATTGTCTGTTGTCCTTACTACTTTGAGTAAAGATAAAGGATGGAGCAAGATTTGTTTTGCAAACTTTAATGTTACATCAGTCATTCACGTTAGTGCTGGGCTAACGTATGCACTGTTATTGATACAGTTCCCGCAATAAATTAGAAATATACACATGGGTTTGTTGATAGTGAGGAATTACATTTGCAACATCTCATAACGTACCTCAAAATTAGTAGCGTATCCCTGAGAAACGTCCTGCTCAAGTCATCCTTGTGATGGAGGTTCGGGTTTAATAACTAGTTCTTCCAATGTTTAATCATCGGACTCACGCTCGGATTGATATGGTAAAATCAACGTCATTGTTACAGTCTTTACAGTGTGTACAATCTCTGAAGACTGAGGAAGCCTTGTGAGCTGAAGTTCAGTTATGGTAATGCGTGTTTAGCTTCCGACACACACGCCGTTAGCAGTCGACCAATCATAACAGACTGGGCCATCTGGCCAATCAGAGCAGAGTAGACTCTGGAAAGGAGCATTTTATAAAGACGTGATGTACAGTGTGCACCAATCAGTCATAACATTATGACCACCTTCCTAATATTGTGTTGGTTCCCATTTTGCTGCCAAAACAGCCCTGGCCCGTCGAGGCATGGACTCCACTAGACCCCTGAACGTGTGCTGTGGTATCTGGCACCAAGATGTTAGCAGCAGATCCTTTAAGTCCTGTAAGTTGCGAGGTGGGGCCTGTTTGTTCAGCACATCCCACAGATGCTCGATTGGACTGAGATCTGGGGGATTTGGAGACCAAGTCCCTGTCCCAAATGGCACCCTAAACCCTCACGGTCTTCCTCTGAGTCCGCACTTTCACGACGTAATGCCGCACCAGTGCGGGCTCGGCAGAAGTGCGCATCGAGGGCGCATGTCGACCTCAAAGGGGGCGCTTGCGAGCACCCTTCTGAGACCTAAAATGACAAATGGGACACCCTGCGGTCTCATGGACCTAACGGACACGCGCACACGACAGCCATTGTAAGTCCACAAGACCGAAAGTGCACATGAAGTGTGCCATTTGGGACAGGGCCCAAGTCAACACCTCAAACTCGTTGTTGTGCTCCTCAAACCATTCCTGAACCATTTTTGCTTTGTGGCGGGGCGCATTATCTGCTGAAAGAGGCCACAGCCACCAGGGAATACCGTTTCCATGAAAGGGTGTACATGGTCTGTGTAACACGGTATGTTGATATGGGAAGAAGGAGGCAGGAACCGTTGGAACGTTTAAGCACTTTAAGAAATGAACACAAACTGAACATAAAAATGCTCACATATAATAAAATATAAACAGAACACAACGTAGGCCCTCTCTCGTCCTTCACTGTCGTCGCTCCTCCTTTTATGCATCCGAGCTCTTTGCCTGCCCTACTTGTCACAGTCTGCAACAATGCTTAGGTAGGTGGTACGTGTCAAAGTATCATCCACATGGATGGCAGGACCCAAGGTTTCCCAGCAGAACATTGCTCAAAGCATCACACTGCCTCTGCCGGCTTGCCTTCTACCCATAGTGCATCCTGGTGCCATGTGTTCCCCAGGTAAGCGACACACACGCACCCGGCCATCCATGTGATGTAAAAGAAAACGTGATTCATCAGACCAGGCCACCTTCTTCCATTGCTCCATAGTCCAGTTCTGATGCTCACGTGCCCACTGTTGGCACTTTCGGCGGTGGACAGGGGTCAGCATGGGCACCCTGACTGGTATGCGGCTAAGCAGCCCCATACACAACCAAATGTGATGCGCTGTGTATTCTGACACCTTTCTATCAGAACCAGCATTAACTTCTTGAGCACTTTGAGCTACAGTAGCTCGTCTGTTTGATCAGCCTTTGCTCCCCATGTGCATCAGTGAGCCTTGGCCGCCCATGACCCTGTCGGCGGTTCACCACTGTTCCTTCCTTGGAGCACTTTTGATAGATACTGACCACTGCAGACCAGGAACACCCCACAAGAGCTGCAGTTTTGGAAATGCTCTGACCTAGTTTTCTATCCATCACAATTTGGCCCTTGTCAAACCCGCCCAAATCCTTATGCTTTCCCATTTTTCCTGCTTCTAACACATCAACTTTGAGGACAAAATGTTCACTTGCTGCCTAATATATCCCACTCACTAACAGGTGCCGTGATGAAGAGATAATCAGTGTTATTCAATTCACCACCTCAAATGAATGAATATGATGAAATGCTGACTAAATTTAAAGGATACAATTTTTTTTTTACAATTTAAAAAAATGTACATTGGTTGAAGTGTAGGAAAAAAAAAAAAATCACTTAATATGCCAGGCCAGTGGCATCAAACTTCAAAAGAGATTCAGTCAAAAATTCTGACCTTGCAATTAGCCCGAAAAAAAAGTTTAAGTTTTATTTTTCATTCTTTCTTTCTGTGGAACACAAAAGCGGAAATTTAAAAAAATGTCCCAGTGGGGTTTTATTTTTTGTCCTTGCAATGGATATCTTTGATCACCAAAACTATTTGGCAACATTCTTTGAAATATCTTGTGCTCTGCAGAATAAAGAAAGTCATATCGTTTTAGAATTACATGAGGGTTATTAAATGAGGACAACATTTTTATTTGTGGGTGAACTATCCCTTTAAGTTTTTTTGTGACTACACATTTCCCCCAAGTTTTGAGCAACTATTCACATAGACTGCTGCCATTTATGGAAGTTTTAACCACAGTGGTCTATTATTGTAGTATAATGTATTTCAGATAAACCTAAATGACACAAACTGTGGTTGGCTGCTTTAGATGTCACTCTAGGTGATTTGAGCCAGAATAAAAGCCAAAAGCTGTAATCTTTTCTGGACCACAGTGAAGTGTGAATGATCCCTTACGAGTTGGTTGGTCCAAATAAAACTACTTTCATCAGTCTCTCTTGTGAATATACACAGGTAAAACTCAACAAAAGTGCAATGAATGCTCTTCATGCAGCTATTTTTCTCTAATGCTAAAAAATCCTGTCTTGGTCAGATAATGAGAAAGAAAGAGAAATATGACTTTTTGAATGCTTATCACAACGTAATTACGACTTCTGAACTCTTAAGTAAGAACTTCCCAGGAGAACTTGAAGGCGGCATGACCATCTGCTTTTCCAGATGCCGGAATCTGGAGGAGATTTAAAAGAGGGGAAAGAAAAACTAACTAGGAAGATGCATAGCATCTGTCTTAATTTTCTTCATTGCTCTGCATCTCCAGAGAAGTCCCATAGCCGAACCCTAGAGGACGTAACATCTTCATTTGCAGCTCTGGTATAAACTCTCGCATTTGCACAGGTTTTGAAAAGACTCTTTCAGGAATAGTCAATCCCAAGTGTCAGGAAGTTTTAAGTCAACCATGCCACATATTGATTTGAGTAGGAACTGCTTCCCTGCTTCTGGAGGGTTCCATTATTAACACAGTATGTAGTTAAAAGCTTTAGTTGGGTGGTAATGAAGTCAGCCTGGGAAGCTCACATCAGATCAGACCTCGTTAGAACTGATGTTTGACTGCTGGGTTGAAGAGAGAAAACTATTTGCTTAGGGACTTTAAACCGACATTGTAGAACATCATTGCCTGCTTCAGGGGAAATACTCTGCAGATTACTCACATTTAACAGCACTTTTGAGAGAACCTTTTTTACTTTCTTATTATTCCTTACTTTCTTATGATGGGATATCTGTACTCAGTGGTGCCCGATTTTTGCGGTGGTGCCCGAAACTAGAGGTCTCTAACTAAACAATGAAAGAATGGGAGTCGCTTCAGGGCCAATAGAATGCATTGGTGCCCGCCCATTTTTTTCAGTGGGATTGGCTCTGTAAGCATTTTTCCATATTTTTTTCCCCATTGGGATTTCAAAATGTAGCATTATAAGCCATGAACCAAAGCAACCAGCTATGAGATGAATCACAACATTTTGCATACATTTTTTATGCGGCGATTTGCTTGCTGTGACTCTTTGATTGTTGGAAATTTCTGTACAACATCATAGGTAATAGGGGGATCGATACATATGAATCATGAATCTATCTTCTACACTGCAAAAAAAGAGTGTAATTTTAACTGTAAAATATTGTAAAAACGCAAAAAAAAAAAAAAACGTGGCGATTTTCGCACGCGTTTAACACCGACGTTTAACACCTCGTGACTAAACAAAGTCAGTAGATGTGAACAGTTTTTGGTAACCGTTTTAACATGTTAAATCTTGATACATGTTTAATTTTTGGGTATATTTGGTATCATTTTGCAAAATGAATGAATATGATGAAATACTGACTAAATTTAAATGAAATTTTCATCAAAAGACAAAATTGATGACTAAAACAAACAAAAACGTAAAAAATTTACATTGGTTGATTCAAGTCTAGTGGCATCAAACCTTTAACCTTAACTGTCACCCGGCACTCTTTATTTGATCGCCTTTTTTTCATATCATATATTTCAGTAATTATCATTAATTAGGTATCATTTGAAAGCCTACGGACTCAAAATTCATCCTGTGAAAACCGTTTTGAAATTGGACGTTGCGTGACCATGGAAATGGTACTTTAAATTCTTCTAGCGGGCTCCTCCCCTAGTGGGCGGTGTCATGTTTCATATTACAACATTTATTTAAACTACTTTATAATCAAAATCTTTTCTAATCTTGACAAAACACATATCGTCGGAAAGGCCTGAGTCTCAGGGTTCCATATGGTGACTGTTTTGTGATGGAAGTGACGTTTGGACAGAAATTTACAGGAAAATGCATTAAAAAAAAAAACAATCAATGGAATTTGGATGACACCCGTGGCTATTTTTTGTTTTGCGCCTAAATAAAATATCATGGGAACTTCAATTTTCGTGATATCAACTTCAAATTTGGAACACAACTTGGTTAGACATATGGCTTTTATTTTATAGTTATTTTAGATTAAAACATTTTTGTAAAATATATATTTTATATAAAATAAAAATATTTAGTACAGTATTTTTTTATTTACAGTAAATTTGAACTTCCTTAACTTTTTTTCACTTCAGCAATAATCTGCAGAGTTTCTTCTTTAAAACAAGACCAAACTTAGGTCTATATTCCAATATCTGCATTCTTGAATTACATTTAAGTTTGGATAGTGCATTTTCATGTGTATTCTCAAAAAAGGGGGGTGACAGTTAAGCGGTTAAAAGACTTTCACTGAGAAATGTTGACCTTGCAACTAGCCGAAACAAAAGTATGTTTTATTTTTCATATTTTCTTTTTTTTCTTTCTGTGGAACACAAAAGCGGACATTTTGAGAAAGGTCTCAGCGTTTTTATTTTGTCCTTGCAAAAGTATAATCACTTTGCTTTTGACTCACTGCTGAAAGTGGTCATTTGATGCCATTGTTGAGGTTTGATGCCAATTTAGCATCTGAGTGTTGACTGCTGCTTGTAGAGTAGCAGCTGTCACCTCGTCTCCTCCAACTATCATGCTCATTGACATAATCGCTCCAGCCCTGTCAATCAACAAGTTAACAAAGGCTGATGTTATGCAAAGACACTGCTGCCATGACAACACCTCACATTGGCAAACTTTGATTGAATGGATGTTGGCGCAGAGGTTACAGTTAAAGGCAAATGCCTTCTATATTACCATTCAAGTGTGCATAGATCCAGAACACCGTGAAGGCTGTCATCACGACAGCTTCTTCCTTGAGGCAAGGAACAAGAACTGGCTGTATATAGGATGATCCAACAATATTTTTAATCTTTTTGTTCTGTATGTTAAACAACTGTCTGCAGTACTTGATTGGTTAATCATGGCATTCTGTGGTCAAGTGTTTTTGTGTATTTGATACAAAACTGTATAATAGACTGTTTTTCTTGTGCAGCAGTTCTAGTTTTATGACTCTTGTATCATCCGTCTTTTCATTCTTACTTAATTATTGATGGAATTCGTAAGGAATATATTGCCATTCCCTTTAATAATTCTGGTTCCTCAATATTTCCATTAATGGTCATTCTTTTCGGAAGAAACGTATAGTAAACTGTATGAGATTAGTCTCATAGTATGTCTTTTATGAGAAAAAAGATGTGAAATTATGAGATTATAGTAATATTTTGAGAATAAAATCAAGTGTAAGAGAATGAAGTCATGACATTAATGACGTTTTATAGAATATTGTATGCTATGACGTCACTGGTGCTGCCAACACACTCTCATAGCAATAATTATTTAAAGCCACAATATGTAATTTTTCGTAATAGTAGTGCATACAGTGCATGGTTGTATTTTGTGTGTATCGGTGTGTGTGGTGTTGTTATGGCAGCGGTGTGGGGTGTGTTGATCGTTAGTGAAGGCCCTGACTGAAACCCCACGGTACGCCACTGGCAATAGGATAGCGCTACAACCAACCAGAGCAACGAAGAAGGTGAAGCGGAGCTAGTTGATAGAATAAACTTTCACCGTATCCAGTCGGCAAATTCCGAACCCATCTTCCTTTCTTAAGAATGACTTCAGTGCCGTTCTTTGTTCTTTTCTCAAAGAAAAGCTTAACTCCAAGTCTTCCAGAGGCGCGGCCAAAGCCGATTCGAAAGACCGCTGTTCGCCAGCTTCTTTGTTTACAAGTGGACTGACCAGAGTTTGGTTTTTCCAGCTCACAAGCCAACGGCGAGTTGCTAGACTACCCTGGCTGCAAATTAGATTTATTGCCGCTAGGATGAGTCTAGATTTCTAGCCTAGCAGACGAGCGCTTCTGCTTCTTCCGGTTAAGCGCATGTGTGGTAACGCAGCGCTGTTTTATCATATTAGATACATTTGATTGTGTTGAAGATTATGTTATAATGCTACTCTGTGTGTTTGCTCAGCGGCTACTATGAGACACTTGTTGCACACTGCAGTAAGCTAGATTATATTAGGCATGGTAAAACATGGTACTTGCGTTAAATCAAGAAAACCAGATTTAAACAATGAGACTAACTGCGTTGAGTTGTATGACAATGATTCGTTTTCTGTCTATAAATGTATCCAAATAGTTGCTCACCTGTTTAATAAAACACATAATATGCTAAAGTGTCTTTGGTGTTTCCATGGTTTCTACAAAATAAACCAAAATAAAACGGAAATCGAGGGTAATGCGAGTATGATGTCATTGATGGCCGACGCATGGACACGGTCCGTGTCCTGGTTAAAATGACTTATTTCTATGAATATAAACATTATTGGAAACATTTGTTTTACATATTGTAACATATTGTGCCTTTAACAACATTTTGGAAAAAAACCTGTACAATTCCATTTGTATGTTTTTGTATGATCTGCTTGGGTTTAGGGCTGGGTTTAGAGGTGGACCTTCATGCTTAAGTTTTTGGTTGTAAGTCGCTTTGGATAAAAGCGTCTGCTAAATGCATAAATGTAAATGTAAATGTTTTTCTAAAAATTCTATGCTTGGTGCTGCTGATAATACAAAAATGACTCATGTGTTTAAGATGCTGTAGATAGTTTCTGATTTTTTTCTTTTTTACCAAACTGGAAAGATCAACTGTGTGTCGGGCAATTTTTTTAAAGCTTGTTTTATATTAAAAAGCCTGTTTTGTAAAGTGAGCAATTTGCACTGCAGAAAGGAGATTGCCTGAGTTCTGATTTCCTCTTCCTGTCTGCAATCCATCTTCCTCCTGTCCTAATCACCATCCACACAGTTCAACACATCCACATCTGTCAGGCTAAATCTTCTTTTCTCTTTCAGGCCTGATGTGCTCTCATTTGGCAAAATTGCCTGAAATGGGCTTTTGTGTTGACTGTGTTTTGATGTTTGGCAGTCCTGATGCTGTAGGTTTGCCTGCATCTTGTTCTGAGGCTGACCCTGGTTAAAGCGTTTGCGTTCCACCTGATGCCGCTCTCTCACAGTGGCATTCTGGGTGATTGGGTCTCTGATATTAATCTAGGTAGAGTTTCGATTTGTCATTGTTCCTTCTCCGAGGCTCTTGGATTGGATCCCATTGAGGGGTTAGGCTGATTTTGATTGGTTCCTGCTCACAGGGCATTGAGTTGGATCTGTTTTGAAATCCTCTACACTTCGGCATAAATGGCTGGATTTTACAGGGATTTTACAGGTATCACTGATTGCTTCAATTCTTAGGGCCTGTTTTCAAGGGTCTAGAAAAACATCCAGTACTTTGGACTCAAATTTTCTTCTTATTTTTGCTTTTACAATGAACTATAGATAGTATTGCCTCAATAGCCAGAATTTACATTTAGCATTAAGTGGCCCAACAATGCACAAAATACTAATGTTTTTTATTTTATTTAAAGAAAATACTTTTATTCAGCAAGGATGCATTAAATTGATCAAAAATATATATTAACTTTCAATTTATCAAAGAAAGATACTAAGAAGTATTGATTTGAGTACCAAATCCGCAAATTAGAATAATTTTTGAATGATCGTGTGACACTGAAGACAGGAGTAATGATGCTGAAAATTCAGCCTTGCATCACAGGAATAAATTACATTCTAAATATATTAAAATAGTATAATATTAATTTTTAAAAAAATCAAAAACCATGCAACCTTGGTGAACACATGAGACTTTGTTTTTCAAAAACCTTATCAACCCCAAACTTTTGAATGGTATTGTGTATACTGTATGCGTGTGTGTGTGTGTGTGTGTGTGTGTGTTCATGTTTCTCTATCCCAGTGGGAACTTCAACCTGAATGCATATTGACTCATGGGGACTTGTGTCATTGTGGGGACCTAAATTGAGGTCCCCATGAGGAAACAAGCTTATATAACTTCTATGGAGAGTCCCCACAAAGACAACGAACCAGACGTGTGTGTGTGTGTGTGTGTGTGTACCATGAACTGTAAAGACTCAACAATATGTAACATTTTTAATACAACATACCGGTAGATTGATTTCATGATTTGTAAGTCATAAATCAACTCATCAAAAAAGTGTTAATTTCCCCCCACATTTTTAAATAAAAGTTTCATTAATGTTACTCAGTTTTGCATGCTTTTTAGTCTGTGTTTTAGTGTTGTTATACATGGGTGTCGGAAGCAAAAAAAAAAATGTGAGTGGGTCCTCCCCAAGAAAAATATTACTGGAGTAGATTAAATGCAAATAGCCTGCCTTGTTTACTAAACATCTGGTTGGGCCAAACCAAATCAGGGAAGACAAATTATTTACAGTGGCAATAGTGTAGAGGCTCCTCCATGAACTGCCACCTTAATGTGGTGGAGGGGTTTGAGTACCCGAATGACCCTAGGAGCTACGTTGTCCGGGGCTATATGCCCCTGGTAGGGTCTCCCAAGGCAAACAGGTCCTAGGTGATGGGTCAGACTAAGAGCAGTTCAAAAACCCTTATGATGCCAAAAAAAAGGAGGACCGTGACGTCGCCCGGTATGGCGCAGCCGGGGCCCCACCCTGGAGCCAGGCCTGGGGTTGGGGCTCGTATGCGAGCGCCTGGTGGCCGGGCCTTTCCCTACGGGGTCCGGCCGGGCTCAGCCCAAAGGAGCGACGTGGGGACACCTTCCCGTGGGCCCACCACTCACGGGAGGGACCATAAGGGGCCGGTGCAAAGCGAATCGGACGGCAGTCGAAGGCGGGGGCCTAGACGACCCAATCCCTGGACACGGAAACTAGCTCTTGGGACATGGAATGTCACCTCGCTGGCGGGGAAAGAGCCTGAGCTTGTGCGTGAGGTTCCGACTAGAGATAGTTTTTTTTGGCATCCACCGCGACCCGGCCCCGGATAAGCGGAAGAAGATGGATGGATGGAAAAGTGTAGAGGTAGGCAAAGGCACATGGCAGAAAGTTGTGACGCAAACCAACCCGAGGTTCGAATCTTCCTTATGCCGAACTCGCTCTACTCAGTTTTCCCATCACATATTTATGGTGGCCGAGAAGTGCAAAACAAATCACAATTCTGCTTTGTCGGACAAAACGGCAGATTCGGCGATGTGATTGTGAGTTTATAAATTATGGAGAAAGAAAAACGTTTGATATTAAAGGGTTAGTTCACCCAAAAATGCCGGTTTGCGTCATATTCTCGCGCATGCGTCGTGGTGCTTCGTGAGTTCACGACAGAGGAAGACAGAACTTGTGGAATAAAGTCGTTATTTTGATTTTTTTATTAGCTCAAAAACTAGTATCGTCGCTTCCTAACATTATTGTAGAGTCACTGTAGTGAGATGGACTTTGTAACGACGTTTTTAGTGCCTTTTATGGGTCTTGTGAGTGTAAATGCACTGAATCCCTATGGAGGCCTGTCTGAAGCCTTTCTCAGCATCAGCTTTCAACAAAAATATCTTCATTTGTGTTCCGAAGATGAACGAATGTCTTACGGGTGTCGAACGACATGAGGGTGAGTAATTAATGACATAATTTTCATTTTTGGGTGAACTAACCCTTTAAATATGTCTACCACTGTCTGGTTGAATCAAAACCCGATCTGATAAGTGAGAGAGTGGCGTGTAGAGTAAGAACAGCAGATTTAGCTTTTAACGCAAGCAACCTGAGTTTGAGTCTCCCCTTTCCCGATCCCTTTCTTTTCCCTATACCAATCGCTTATCAGCTTGGAGAGGCATTTCATTTTAAATAAAAATAAAGTGTCTAACAGGTAGCCTGCTTAATAGACATACAATATGATAATCTATTTGCGCTAAATGGCGTTTTGCACATCTAGAATAGCCTCTGTCAACTTTAAATCAAGAAAAGTTTCCATTGGCAAGGAATTACACAATGCATTTACACCGCATGCTATAAAATAAATGTTTTGTTTTATTGAGTATTGATAAATGAAATTATAAAGACGAGATGACAGAAACGTCCATAAACGATAACTGTGACTATATCAACATGCAATATTGTTGACGAAAAAAGACGAGAGGAAACTTAGATCAAACGTAGGACAGTGTCTACGCAACATTTTATAAATGAGGCCCCTGAAATGTTAGGGGCATTACAACTGCTTACGTTCTGCATGTCTTGATTGACAGATGTCTTGTCCAATCAGCGGTCAGTATTCCATTCGCCACATATAGCTACCTTTTTAGTTTTATCCGACTTGTCGTTGTGTTTTCTGACTTGTTATTTTGTTTTGCACTTCTCGGCCACCGTACATATCAGATCTGAAAGTCATTTATTTTCAATAAAAATGAAGAAAATATTCAAAGTGGAAATAAAGCGTCTAACGTGTGTTTAATAATAAAGTGTTTATCGGTTAGGGGTAGGTGAACAGACACGGCTGAATTAAGCCCAATTTATACTTCTGCGTCGAGTGTACGCCGTAGCTACGTCGTAGGCTGTGTGTTGTACACGTAGCCTATGATGTACCCCGACGTGCACCTCTCCAAAAATGTAACTACGCGGACCACAAGCGCTGTGATTGAGACCAGAACCCCTCCCTCTGGGCTACAATTGCTCCCTCTGCATGTGTAATAGCCCACGGTTTAGAGGCTATGGCGCAGGTCCAACGCAGAAGTTTAAATCAGCCTTTAGAGACGTTAAAAGTGTGTGGGTCCAATATCATTGGTCTTAAAAAGTGGGCGGGTCTTGTCCAACCCACATACAATGGTTCTGGCGCCCATGTTTTTATAGAAAGAGTGTGTTTACAACACTGCACCAAACACATAACACAAGTACAACACATTAGCATCACTGCAAATTAAGCCATATGATTTTCTTGAAAACTATAATTTTTCTTTATAGTTGTTGAGGATAATGGCATGGCATGCAACCTTTCACCGTTGGCAACCAGTTAATCTTCTACCAAGTGACAGATGCATGTGTGCCAAGACCTTGCATGCCTTGTAACTCAAAGCTCTATAAACAGACTTGTGCTGGGTCAAGCTGTTCTTGCGTGAATGCTATCAAGGGACCTCTTTCCTTCTACTGTTTTCTGGGCTGCAGGCCGTATTTATCCCCCTCCGTTCGCTCGCTCATAGTTGCAACAGGACTTCTGGAGCCATTCGGGTTACTGCTGGAACAAACTTGACTAAGGAGAAGAGCATTTGTTCAAGGTGAAATGTACTTCTTTCTGAAATTGTTTTTCTACATCAGAACATGCTTTGTCCTATTAGCACTACACATTGAGAAACAAGTGCAACAAATCACTTCAATGTAGTACAACAATGGATAAATAAAGTAACAACTGTTTAATACTAATCAGTTCAACAGCATATTATAAATGGCCATGATTACCCTTGAATGTGATTGACTCAAGGGGAGTGATCAAATCTCAAAAACATTTTAGGCATCGTTTACACCTGTATTTAGGGCTGTACACCTGAGACAGATATAAATCTCAGGTCCAAACTGGCCCTAAGTTTTTATCTTAACACATTTTTGGTGAGTCACACTAGTCTTCCCATCCTAACCTGCAGACAAACATGCATCCCGCATCTGCCTAGCAACAGCTATTACTGTGCCAGTCTTCATCAGTATCTTGGCTGCGGTTTAGACTGAGACCTTCACCTGACAGTCAGAGAGAGCGGCCCCGGAGCTTGTGTTTAACACTCCAGTAAAAGACCCATGTCTGCCTGCCCTGGCCCCGGACAAACTCAATTTAATCCCCTGTCTCTGTATTGATGAATGGTGGGGAGAGTTCAGAGAGCAAATTAAGTTTCTTTTAGAAGTTTTGTTGTCGCGGATGTTGTTGTGGTGGTGGTCGGTTGGACGGCTCAGCCTTCAATAAGATGTCTTGCCTTTGTTTTGGCCCACAATTAAATAAACAGTCGGAAGCTTCTGCAAGGAAGGCTTTAAAATGCTTTAATAGTTGTTTTACATCTAAGCTGAATCACCTAATTTGTAGCTTTGTCAGGTCATTGGTCATGAGAGGTTTATTAAGGAGAAGTCTCAGATCCATTAACGCTTGGCTCAGGTTCATAGAGGGCTGGGTGGAAACATTTTTAAGAGGTATCGAGGGGTGAAGAGCTCATCAGTTTATGCGGACAAACGTATCGCTCTTTGCCAGCACTCAACAGACCCCGTTGTAGAAGTAAAAAGGGACCATTACTATGGTCAGAGGTGGATTATGTGTGCTGCCTGCCAAATATTAACATGGAATGGTTGGAAGTTGGACTTAGGGTTTATTTTTTGAGTTAGATTAATGAACTCATACTTGGAACAAACCTTTTAAGTATTAAACTTGTATTTCCTGCTTCAAATCTTATTAATATATTTATTTATAAATATATCTTTTTTAAAACTGTACTTCCACATAAAATAGTATTAATGAAATAAAAGGCCTCTTAAGTGTACTTAAAGAGCAAACACTTTCATGACTGTTTCTTAACATACTTAAGTACACTTTTAAAAAGTGCACTTTGTAATAATGTAAAATGAAAATGTTTACTTTATAGTACATTTTAAAGCATTAAGGGTTCAAGTGCATAATGCCGAAAAATTGTTGAAAATTGTTAAAATTTCCAAAGATCAGCATTCTGCCCCTAAAAGTGATCGGGCAGACCAAACGGTAAATCGTAGAAAAATAAAAATGTGAGGAATGGTAGGAACTACCACCCTGTCTACAACATCACCAAGTCTTGCCCCAATCTGCCTGATGGTAAATGGTAAATGGACTGCATTTATATAGCGCTTTTAACAGACCAATGGCCTTCCAAAGCGCTGATGATGGTGCTACAGCGATCAAAAGTATGTAATGACTCATAACTCCTAAACCGTTTGTTGCAGACTCGAGTGTCTTATGGCATTGGCGTTTTACACATACGTAAAGGATTGTATATCACATGATTTTTCACACATGCCCACAACATTCATACTTGTAGAACTCCTCATTCTGAGCAACTCTGCCATAGGACCACCGCAGTCAATCGAACTGTTTGTTAAATACTGGCATGGGCGTCGGAACCATTGTATGTGGGTGGGACAAGACCCACCCACTTTTTACGATCAATGATATTGGACCCACTCACTTTTATTGTCTCTAACATTCAGCACATGTCTGTTTACCTACCCCTAATCGATAAACACTTATTATTAAACACATGTTAGACGCTTTATTTCCACTTTTCTAATATTTTCTTAATTTTAATTGAAAATAAATGCCTTTCCGATCTGATATGTGATGGGAAAAGGGAGAAGATAGAGTTCGGCGAAAGGCGGACTCGAACCGCGGGTCAATTTGTGTCAAAACTAGACGCCGTGCATCTTTCCCCTACACTACTGCCACTCTCAATGATATGGCGATTTCCGTAACTTTGTCTTTCCGAACAATATATTTAGCAAGGACCCACCCAAATTTTTTTTGCTTCCGACGCCCATGAATATTGGAGATTATTTCAAAAAACACTTTCTTGAACTAGTCTTAGGTTTTTGGCTCAAACTCGATACCTGTTCAAAAGCTTTAAAACTACTATATTTCCTCAGTAGATTGCCTGTATTGACTGTAAATGTTGTTTTCCATCTATGATGCTTGCTGAATAAAACATTATACAGTTTTACGAATGTGCTTGAAGACCTTAAAGCGCGTGAACCCCGATAATTGCTGCTTTAGTTATGTTTTTTAATCTTTTGTCATGCTTTAAAGTACAAGTACTTGATTATAATTGAATTTCGTGTTATTTGATACTACGTTTACAGTTAATTCATTTTAAAGGTCCCGTTCTTCGTGATCCCATTGTTCAAACTTTAGTTAGTGTGTAATGTTGCTGTTAGAGCATAAATAATACCTGTAAAATTATAAAGCTCAAAGTTCAATGCCAAGCGAGATATTTTATTTAACAGAAGTTCCCTTTCAAAGCCTACAGCGAACGGCTGGCTTGGACTACATCCTGGTACTTCCTTCATAAATGACGTCAGTAGAACAGTAGAACAGACTAACCTCCGCCCACAAGACAACGTGAAAAAGGGGGCGTGGTCTTGTTGCTCTCCCACAAATGGAGAAGAGGAAGTGTCGCGTGGAGAAAAGGAATTGTTGCGTTTGAGTGTGTTTGTCGCCATGTCGTCGAGACGCTGTTATTTTCATCCCGGAGTCAAATCACCTTTGTTTGGCTTTCCCAGGGACGCTGTAGAGATCATTAAGCGCATACATCTCCCGTTAAGAGGCGTGACCTTTCCACGTGCGCTAAGCTGCTGTCGAATCACAACACAGGAACCGTGCCACGTTCGCTAAGCTGCGGTCAAATCACAACACGGGAACCGCTGGCACAATCAGAACTCGTACGTATTTCTGAAGGAGGGACTTCATAGAATAAAGGAAGTCATCAGCTGTTTTTAGGACAGTGAAAACAGCGGTATACAGATAAGTAAATTGTGTTAAAAATACTGTGTTTTTTTACACGCGAAACATGAACACATGTTATATTGCACACTGCAAACACAATCAAAGCTTCAAAAAAACACGAAGAACGGGACCTTTAAGTGTACTAAATTGCAACTTCATCATTACAAATGTGTAATTGCAAATATATTTAAATACATGATATAGATATTTCAATAGAATTGAACATCCTTCTACAAAGACAACAGAAGTAATTATGAAATTAAACAAAGATATATTTAAGTCCTTATGTGTGTCAATAAAGCACTCTTAAGTTGAACTAATTGCATTTAATATCAATTTAAACTATAATACATTTTCATTTAATTGTAAATATCATGTAATTAAGTGTTGGGAAACATATAACGTGCAGTTTGAAGACATCTAAAGAGTAACATTTAAGAAATTGAATTTTCCTTGCAGTGTGAACAAAGCTAAACATCCCTCATAGAAACCACTTAGCGATGCCCTGGCACCCATCTACCCTAGCATTGCAGTTTTTCATGGGCAAGCAATGCTTTTTTCCCACTATGTAAAATGTATTGGGCATATTTTAATTCCTCATTAACTCCAGAATCAGGTTCAGAATCAGAAAGAGCTTTATTGCCAAGCATGTTTGCACACACAAGGAATTTGTTTTGATGGCAGAAGAAGCTTCCAGTACACAGAGACTCCATAAAATATCCTTACAAATCCTTTACACTGTAAACCAGGAATGAATGCAGGTTGATCCCAGGGATTTTCAACTGTGAATCTGAATATTGTTTCCTTTAAGGCATTCTAATATAGCCCACTATATCTGCATCTGCCATCATGGGATTATTATAATGTGGAGGGATTGAAGGAACTAAATAACCAACATTTGGTGACTGATTATTCATGACAGTAAACAAGCCACATTCCCTATGAATGCCAGAGGCTATATGTGCAAGGCATGATGGGAAACCTTAATCACTGATCCCTGACCCTAGCTATGCACTATGTTTTTGGCCTATGTAATTAAAATAAAATCCTGACCTAGCGGAACATATCGAAATGTTCACCCACACGCAAATACGCACTGACCGAAAATATGTATATACTGTATATGCATTTAGGGATTGTCCATCTGGGTAGTCTGCACTAAGCTTCATCCAGGCTTACTAGGTGGATTGGGGCATGTAAGGCAAGAGGACGCCCGCAATCAAATCATTATTTCAGAGCTGCCGACAGAAACAGCATCTGTAGATGGGATGATTGGATTTTGCTCCGTTTTTAAACACCACATTAAATTACAGCCGTATTTCAATAGTGCAAGTCCACAGAAACAAATAAATATCAGAGCTGGACTGATTGTAGCTGTTTGTTTCATTTCCACAGTATATTTACTCCTATTGTCAGTGTTACCAGGTGAAAATAGAAGTTGCCTGTCAAAGAATACAAATGTTAGCGTGTTAATGCACTACAGATGATTATGAAGGCATGCAGGTATGTAGCATTAGCAGAGGCACATGGGGGAGTTGTAGACGCTTTGCACAGTTGGATGTGACATAATGAGATTCATCACACATAATGGATTTCCATTTGTTTGTGTTGTTCAATACACAATGTGCACTATGTTTTTATTTCACCACCTACCTCTTTGTATGTGTTTGTTGCATGTGGATGATGGCATACTGTAGCAGTCTACAAACAATTACATGCAATTAACATGACACACAAGCTGCCTGTTTGTTTCTTTTATCCACGCTAAAGCTCTCTCTGTCGGTCCATCACTCTGTCCAATAAATGAAGTGATTGCATGCTAAAATCACACAAACACAAATATCTGTCAACGGCACAATACCTCTGTCATTTCAACCCATTATCACTGTCATGATTGTGGACCACATAATTATCATGTGCAATTATCATTTGTATATAATTTGTTTTGTCTGTTTTATATGATATTGAAGTTTTTCATGTAGGCCGCAGTGTAAAACGCAAGTATCAAAAGGGGTATTTAAATATATAGTGTAGATTTGAATTGAAATACTAAAATGACACTGTTAGTTTAATGGATGCAGCATGTAAGATGAGTCATTAATTGTTCATTTACTTTCTTATTTGTGGGCTGCTCTTTTCTATACAATGCTACCAGGTGCTGTCAAGCTGCACAAAGGACAAAAAAGCACCTCAAAATTACTAGGCACGTGCTAAATATATCGGTATCGTATTGGTTATCAGATAAATATATTTTTATTTTTAATCAGTCAGGTATTAGCAGAGGTGGACAAAGTACACAATTCTATTAATTGAGTAAAAGTAAAAGTACTACTAGTCAAGTATTACTCATGTTACAAGTGAAAGTTCTAAACACAGATTTTTACTTAAGTAAAAGTACAGAAGTATCAAAAGTACATTTTATATGCATTATTTGCATATGTCAATGCATTATTTTATTATTGTTGCATTGTTGTATAAATGCACATTATGCCACCATGGTGGTTTAAGCCAGTCAGTGATGCTCCATCCAACATGCTAGCATACGACTACTTTAAACTCATTTCAATACTTGTATAAAAGTTACAACGCTCTTTACAAAGCTGCTGTCACTTTAAGGCTGAATGCACAGATCCTATACACTGATTCACATCCGATATTCTCCCAATTGTTTACTCTTCTCATTCTCTCAGACATTTACATTTTTGAATATTTTATGAGACATGCTTCAAGTGTATGCCAACTAAACTAATCTTTAATCTTTTGAGAAAACTGAAAGACTTTCTAAGTATGGCCATGGGTGAACACACTGCGCAGAGGAACTGCCTTCTTCCATTTTGCTATAAACTGATCAGTGTTAAAAAAATGTTGGGAAACTTCACATGACCCTAAAAGATTGATTACTGATAGACTGTCTGCAAAAAAAAAAAAAAAAAACTTTTAAAGTCCTCATGAAATCAAAATTGACCATATTTACTTTGTTAGCGCAAATTGCTAGTTTTGTGGTGAACAATCCATCTGTGCAAGTCAATCCGCAGCAAAAAATTATTTGGCTTCGTAATCTTTAATCAAAATCTGAAAATGCTCCTCCCCTCTACATTTTTGATGACGTCTGTTTGACTGCTTGGGCTTCGACATGCCATCATTAAACACGCCCATTGAACTTGTGTTCAGATCTGCCTCCATTTCTGAATGAAACGCCTACGTTTCTATATCCAATCAGGTCACACGGGGCGGAGAGGGGGGGGGGGGGACAAACCACGCCCTCTGTTCTGCTCATTTAGTATTCCGTTTCTCTCGGAAATACGTCAAATCACTGAAATAAAGTCGGTTGCAACTTCCGGTTCACTGGGACTTTAAAGAAGAAAGAAATCATCCACTGACTTTCAAAGCTGCTACAGAAACGACTTTCGTCTTCGAGGACCTTTGATAGAAATGTAGTGGAGTAAAAAGTACGATATTTGTCTTTCAAATGTAGTGAAGTTAAAGTACGTTTCCAGCAAAAAATAATACTCAAGTAAAGTACAGATACTCAAAAAGTGTACTTAAGTACAGTACTCAAGTAAATGTATTTAGTTACTGCCCATCTCTGCGTATTAGTTAGTCTCAGCCTCAGACTTCACGCTTACAGACTTTTGGCTGATTGTTTCTTACTGGAAACACTTCAGGAGTTTCGAAGTCGTCATCTGATTGGTTGAATTCTACAGGATGTCCGCGAGACAAGTGTGTTGCGTTCTTTAACGGTCTGCCTGGAAACAAATGCTGCAAACTCCCTCGTGGAAGAAGAACGCTGTCGTGTTTACAACTGTGACAATGCTTATTAAGATCAACTAAACGCTGGATTTTCAAAAGTATGTGAAGCTCGCGGCTCTATTGTTGCAGTAAACTTGCACAACTTTCTTGAATGAATCATTTATAGATGCACACCGGTCTGTTATTGCAGGGACTTCAACTTTACATTTTCACGCCACTAAACATGACGCGGAAGTTGGCGGAACAAAATGAACTGTGATTGGTTGCGTTACATGCCAGTCAAAAGTCCTCTTGGGCGGTCCTTGACCAATGAAAATGTCGTCAGTCTGAAGGTCTAGCTACATGAGCATGGGCGTAGATTACGCGGGGGACATGTACGCACCTTTAATAAAACGTAAATTCGTCCCCCGCACTTCACAGAGTCTCACCGGTCCAAGTCGACCCGCTCCGTGGGGGATTCGAACCGGCGTCTAGTCGTACCGCTCTTACTGGCCTACGTCTGTTACACGGGCAAGTTTGATTACGTAGAAGCCAATGTGAATAAATCTACATGACCTGTCATTTTATTCGTATCCAAAAACAAGGCGCTCTGAACACCATGGAGTGCTAACACTCTCGTGCAACACTCCAATTCATACTCGAAGCCGGAGGGCGCCCTCTCACAGAAAGTCAAAAACGGATTCGTAGAAGTAATCACGTTCCAAAGGCATTCACAGCGCTGAACCAGCAGCTTAATAAAGAGAATTATGACTGATGAAACGCGACGACAAACACATGATTTCGACATTATATGTGTGTGTTTTTCAAGCCATCTCAAGGTATTTATTGACAATAAAGTATATGAATAATGCAGTGCTAACTGACATCCTTTTTAATGTTTAGTATCTTCTGCGCACCAAGGCTGCATTTATTATATAAAACAGCTGTTTACTATGTAACTGAGTAAACGTGTAATTTTTTCCTGTGATCAAAGCTGAATTTTCAGCATCATTACACCAGTCTTCTGTGTCATATCGATTATAATATGAGGATTTGCTGCTCAAGAAACATTTATGATTATTATAAATGTTGAAAACAGTTGTGCTGCTTAAAAATGTTGTGGAAACCATGATGCATTTTATTTTTCAGGATTCTTTGATGAATAGAAAGTTAAATTAACTGCATTTATTTGCATTAAATAAAGCACTTATTAAATATAAATCTTTATTTATATTATAAATATCACTTGTGATCAATTTAATGCATGTTTAATTAATAAAAGTATGAATTTCTCTCTTTTTTAATCTTACCACAAAAGTTTGAATACTATCATGGTTTCCACAAAAGTTAAGCAGCCAGCAGTGAATTAAGTAAGCAACTGTTTTCATCACTGATAATAATCATAAATGTTTCTTGAGCAGCAAATCAGCATATTAGAATGATTTCTGAAGGATCATGTGACACTGAAGACTGGAGTAATGATGCTGAAAATTCAGCTTTGATCACATTTATATATTCACATAGATAACAGCTGCTTTAAATTGGCATAATATTTCACTGTATTATTTTTTTACTGCATTTTTTATTAAATAAATGCAGCCTTGGTGAGCAGAAGTCTTACTGGTGTCGAACGACATGAGGGTGAGTAATTAATGACAGAATTTTCATTTTTGGGTGAACTAACCCTTTAATGCACAAGTGTTTGTAGTGCATAAACCAATCATAAAATTGGCATAAAATATAGGGGAAAATATTATACATATTAGTGGTTATTGTTCAGCAGTGTATTTGATATCTTACTGAATTAAAAGCAATAGATCAATTAAATCTGTCAATTAGACAGAGGTCAGAAAAAAACAGGTATTATACCTGACATTTCTGTCCCCCTCACTTATGAAAAGACGGCTACGCCCCTGTACATGAGACTAGGTATTCGTTAGTCTAAGCCTCAGACGTCACGCCCACGGACTGTTGGCTGAACGGCTGATGCATACGACACACTTTTCTGGAAACACTTCAGGATTTTTAAATTCGTCATCTGATTGGTTGAATTCTACAGGATGTCCGCGAGACAAGTGTAATAAATGGAGGCCAGGCAGTGGTTAAGAGTAAAGCTTTCACAGTTCTGTTAACCACTGCCTGGCCTCCATTTATCACAACAAGTGTTATTTAACGTTCTTCCTAGAAAGAAATGGCGTGACGCCAAACTACCTCGTGGAAGAAGAACGTTGTCGAGTTTACAAGTGTGACAATGAGCGCTTACAAGGATCAATTAAATGCTGGATTTTCAAAGTATGTGAGGTTCGCGGCTAACCCTCCTATCTGTCATAGCTCTCATTTGCATTTGAACATATGCAAGATCATATGTCATGCCAAGTCTGACGTCAGTGACGCCATTGGTTTGTGCCGGGTTGAAATATGCAGAGTCATCCTAGGCTCTAGACAAGGAGAAATGGATGGACATCTAATAGAGCCTACCTAATTATATTCCAGGGTGTCTCATATTAACTGAAATCATAAGAAAGCATCTAAAACATAACGCCGTAGTATATAACTTTGCAAAAAAAGCTTCAGTGCCCAGACTTACCTTTTGACTTTCCTCAATGTATTCCTGTTTGTAAGACGTGTGTGTATGTGTGTGTTTGCAATATTTCAATGCCATGCACGTTTGTGCATACAAATTCTGATGCCCTTTTTGTACCCTCCTCCAGAGGAAGGGCGCACTCTACTTTTAATCAAATTAAACAGGCACGTTGAGGATCAAGGATGTCTATTTTAGACTAATATTAAGTTTATTATACACCTTGATTCCCTTTATAGGGACTAAATTGATGTTCTGATAAACATGAATATGATACATATTCAATAGCCTACATGTACTGTGATGGCCGACGACGTGGCCACACAGCAAGGCGGTAACTAAGCCACACACACTGACATGCCTTTTCCCCTTTTGTTTGTTTACATGTTATTTTGGTTGTTCTTTATTACATTTTAGAATTAAATATTTAGTTGCAGATCATCCTATACATTTCATAATAAAGACACACACAAATTTGGTTCATTTTACCCACTTTATTTATAATTTACACTTTTACCATACATGACTGGGTTGGGTGCACACTTTCCAGTTATTAGTGGTATATTGTTAACGTTTATTTCTTTTGAGTTTAAGTTGCTTACGTGGGAAGAGCGGAGGTTTGGCGCTGTCTGGGACACTGCGCTCCGGTGGAGGTCCATTCCAATAAAGGACCGGTTGGCGTCAGTTGCTGCCATTTTGTTCAGTTGGGCTAATCCATGTTGCTAATTAGCTGGGGGGTGTATGATTGACTGTATGTTTGTTTTTGTTTATTAGAATTCTATTTATATTTTGTTGACTAATTATTTGGGCACATTATTTTGTTTATGGCCCATTTCTTATTTCTGAAGTTAATTACTTTATTTATTGTAGTTGTGCTAAGTTATATTTGTGATGTTCCCTGTGTATGTCTAATGGACTAGTCCTGTGTGTATATAAGTTCCCCATGTGTGTCATTTGGGGAGGCCATGTTTTCTTTGTTTAGTTTGTTTGTTTGATTACTGTTGTTAGTTTTGAGTTCCTTTAGTTTACTATTGTCATGAGCCTAGACCTGACTTTATTTTCAGTCAGTTATTTAATTTGTAATTTTGTTTTCTTTGCATTTAATAAATAATTTTTGGTTGGAAACCCTGTGTCCTTTGCCCTCGACTGCGTGGTCCCTCACATATGGTGTCAGAAGTGGGATCCGCAAAGGACGCAGGTTTCCTAGTTTTTGTTTTTTTCACCTTGTCCTCCCTGGTTTTTTTTTGAGCTATGAGTCGGCCTGGAAGAAAAGGGGCACAAAGGATGATGCCAAGGGAAGCACAGGAAGGAGAGGTGGAGACCATAGAGGATGGTGAGGAGATTGTCACAGAGGAGTCTGGAGGGCAGGAGCCAACGCTGGCAGATCTGACAAGTTTGTTCCGGGCCCACATGGCGCAGATGGATGCTCGGGAGGCCGGGAGGGCCCAAGAGCAGAAGGAACAAGAACGACGATTTAAGGCATTGCAGCACCAGTTTGGCCTGCTTCAGATGGAGGTGCAAGCTCGTACTCATACTCCGCCCACCCCTGATCCACTTTCTAGGAATCCAAGTCCAGGGGTAATGCAGGATGGTGACCCTGATTCTGATCGACCATTCCCTAAGAGGAGGGAAAGAGAACTTCACCACGTGGACCATGATAGAGGTCAGTCCTTGGTCAAAGAGCCTAGATTAGAAAAGTTAAGTGACTCTGATGACATAGAACATTTTTTGATAACCTTTGAGAGGATTGCTGCAGCGTGTTGTTGGCCTAAGGCTGACTGGGCATTCCGCCTGATTCCCCTACTGACTGGTAAGGCCCGAGCGGCATATGTGCTTATGGACATTGATGACTCTCTAGAGTATGATTGTGTTAAGTCGGCTATTCTGAGAAAATACGACATTAATTCAGAAACTTATCGACAAAGATTTCGTTCTCTGGAGGTTGAATCATCTGAGAGTCCCAATGAACTATATGCCAGGCTGAAGGAGCTGTATGGGAAGTGGATTCGCCCTAAAGGTAAAACTGTTGAGGAAATTGGAGAAATAATTGTTCTAGAGCAGTATCTCCGAATGCTCTCTCCTGAGCTTCAGGTATGGATCCGTGAGCGGGGCCCTGATACTGCTGCTGAAGCTGCATCATTGGCGGATGTGTTCGTTGCTGCCCGGGGAAGGAACCAGCCATGGAGTTGGCAGGGTGGGAGAGATTCTCGCAAGCCCCATGTTTTTCATCCGCCCCAGTACTACAACTCTGGTAAGCCTCCTGGAGGAGGAAAATCTGAATCTGTGTCTTTTAAACCACCTAAGAAAGTGCCTATTTGTTACCTGTGTGGTCAAGAGGGTCATACCAAACCTGTTTGCCCAAAGAACGTTGTCAAGCTCTCTCAAGTGTGTTATGTGCCCAGAAATAATGCAGCTCCGTTAAAGCCTGGACGGTCCTTAAAGATGACCACTGTAGAAGTGAACGGTAAAGAACTCCATGCTCTGGTTGATACTGGCAGCGACCAGACACTGGTACACAGACAGTTTGTTTCACCTGCCTTGATTAATCCTTCTGACAAGAGACTGATATGCTGTGTCCATGGCGATGAGAAACTGTTACCTACCGCGGGTCTTTACATCAAAATACAGGGACAAACTTATCTCCTGGACGTTGGGGTTGCAGATAATTTGCCGTATCCTGTGATTCTGGGGCATGATGTACCAGTGCTTTTGGATTTACTGCAGCCGGAACAGCTTTGCAGTGTTGTAGTCACTCGGGCAAAAATGAAACGGGCAGAAGAGCCGACGCAACCACTCTGTACTTTACCTTTCTTTGAAGTGGATCTCGAAGTGGAACCTTCAAAGACGCGGAAGTCCCGTAGTGAAAGACGACGGGACAAGCTTGCATATAATGTTTCCAAGATACCGGCTAACCCCTCATGTGACTTGTTTCAGAGTTTCCAGGTGCCCACTAACATGGTCCAGCTCCAGCAGGAGGACGTCAGCCTGGCTCCGTACCTCAAGAAAGCAGAACATGAAGCTACAGCCAATGCTGATGACACTGACTCTGCCGAAAGGTATTTGTTCCAAAAAGGTATTCTTTATCGCCAGTTTGAGTCGACAAACCAGCTTGTCGCGCCACAATGTGTCCGAGAGGTAATACTCCAGTTGAGTCATTCAATTCCCTGGGCTGGCCACCTAGGGAAACACAAGACCTTAGCTCGCCTCAAAAGACACTTCTATTGGCCAGGACTAAGAAGGGATGTGACTCAATACTGTAAAAGTTGTCCTGAGTGTCAAAAAGTCTCCATGAGAAACCCTTCCAGTTCAGTATCCAGTATGTTCCAGGGAAAGACAATGCTACGGCTGATTTCCTCTCTCGCTGTGTCCGGGAGGTTCTTGAAGTGGGGGGGAGTGTGATGGCCGACGACGTGGCCACACAGCAAGGCGGTAACTAAGCCACACACACTGACATGCCTTTTCCCCTTTTGTTTGTTTACATGTTATTTTGGTTGTTCTTTATTACATTTTAGAATTAAATATTTAGTTGCAGATCATCCTATACATTTCATAATAAAGACACACACAAATTTGGTTCATTTTACCCACTTTATTTATAATTTACACTTTTACCATACATGACTGGGTTGGGTGCACACTTTCCAGTTATTAGTGGTATATTGTTAACGTTTATTTCTTTTGAGTTTAAGTTGCTTACGTGGGAAGAGCGGAGGTTTGGCGCTGTCTGGGACACTGCGCTCCGGTGGAGGTCCATTCCAATAAAGGACCGGTTGGCGTCAGTTGCTGCCATTTTGTTCAGTTGGGCTAATCCATGTTGCTAATTAGCTGGGGGGTGTATGATTGACTGTATGTTTGTTTTTGTTTATTAGAATTCTATTTATATTTTGTTGACTAATTATTTGGGCACATTATTTTGTTTATGGCCCATTTCTTATTTCTGAAGTTAATTACTTTATTTATTGTAGTTGTGCTAAGTTATATTTGTGATGTTCCCTGTGTATGTCTAATGGACTAGTCCTGTGTGTATATAAGTTCCCCATGTGTGTCATTTGGGGAGGCCATGTTTTCTTTGTTTAGTTTGTTTGTTTGATTACTGTTGTTAGTTTTGAGTTCCTTTAGTTTACTATTGTCATGAGCCTAGACCTGACTTTATTTTCAGTCAGTTATTTAATTTGTAATTTTGTTTTCTTTGCATTTAATAAATAATTTTTGGTTGGAAACCCTGTGTCCTTTGCCCTCGACTGCTTGGTCCCTCACATGTACATTTCAAAGTATTACCATCTGATACCATCACTGTCCCATGGTACCGCCACAGTACTTTTTGTAAGAACAGAAAGTTTAAGATTCCAGTAAGAAGAACATCAGCTGACTTTAGGGGTATAGTCTGACAGATCAATATTGCACTCATTGAGACTGCCGGTACAAGGCTAACTAAATAGACAGACACTCCCCCCACTTTCTCATCTCAACGGGTGTATTTATCATTAGTATAACACTGCAGAGGATGTGCATTGCTGAAGACAGCTGCAGCAAAACAGTCTAACACAAGAATGAGCAAGTAAATGAATAAATGGAGAAGGATGTTTCGGTTATTGAATCAGGCGTTTTTCTGCCCTTGTTCTTTCTCTTCTGTCCTCTGTTCTCATCTTCTTTCAGCTTCTTTTGTCTTATGAAAAACGAAGACCAGATTTGTCTCAGATTTAAAATAGTTGTACCGTTTCCTTCAGTCGATGGTGCATTATTGACCTCGCAAGGTTACTAGATATTAATACCGAAGTTTATTGAGATATTTTCTGGGGTTTGGTGTTTTTTTACGGCGTGTTTGAAATGAAAGTGCCTCCGTCTCATTGATGTAATTTACCAAGCGTGTCATCCTAAAATAACTGGGGCTCTTCCTGTCTTAGTCCTTGAACAGCAATGCAGCTGGACTACTAATCACCAGGAGATGCCCTTGGCCAACAATGCTGAGGTGTTTATGTGTGTGAGGAAGAAATTTAGTATCGCATTCCTATGTGAAACAGATGTTGTGTGTGTGTCCAAATATGTGGCCATTCTGCTGAAAAGATTTAACAGCATAAAAAGCATATGTTTTGGATGCTGTTGTGCTAGTCTTCCCAGGCTTCTTAGCTAGCTAAACTGTACAAATTAGTATTAGTACATTTATTATGAACGTGAACATGAATTAACAATGAGCAATAAAATGTACTGTTCATTGTTCATGATACCTAATGCATTAACATATTTAACGGTATTGCAACAGGGTATCTTTTCAGCAGGGGATTTAGTCCTTTTTAAAACAGGAGGAAGTCATGGCAAACTAAATCATTCTTTAGCTCAAACTGACTTTATACTCCTTTGAAAGATTGTGAAAGTTTTAAAAGGAGACTTTTGAGAAAAAGTCATTCAAGGGCATCTTCCACAGCTACGCTAAAAAAGACCCCCTGTGGTGAAAATCATGTTTTTAATGTTTTTTAAAAAAAATTTCTTGGTCTATGTGGTGTTTTCAACAAGTCAACACCATTGTTATGTATTTTCTCTTTAAAGCTGCAGTGAACCAAAGACAGTCTCAAAAACGCTGTTTGAAATCACTGATGTTTCTGAAGTCATAACTACCCTGCAACCAATCACGCCAATGTGTGGGCGGGCTTTAGCATATCATTAACTATGCTGTGAAGCAGGGGAGTCTCAAGAGAAGCCAACGCGACCGTCCTCTTCTCCACGTGGGACAGCAACAAGACCACGCCCCCTTTTTTGCGTATTCTTGTGGGCGGAGGTTAGTCTGTTCTACTGACGTCATTTATGAAGGAAGTACCAGGATGTAGTCCAAGCCGGCCGTTCGCTGTAGGCTTTGAAAGGGAACTTCTGTTAAATAAAATATCTCGCTTGGCATTGAACTTTGAGCTTTATAATTTTACAGGTATTATTTATGCTCTAACAGCAACATTACACACTAACTAAAGTTTGAACAATGGGATCACGAAGAACGGGACCTTTAAGGGTAGGGCTAGGTGTAAGGGAAGTGTCAACTGTGTAATTACAAATGTAAATACAGAAATTAATTGCATCCAGGTAATTTTTAAAATGTAAGTACAATGTAAAATGTACACAATAAGTGCATTGTATCAAACGATTCATTAAAATGTTAGTACATAGTAGTTTAGGCCACGCATAAAGTGGGTCCGAGTTACTTTTAAATGCATCTTCATAAAAAATTGACCATGGTCTTAGAAAGAAGATGGAAAGGGCTAACAAAAATAGATCAAGTGAGAGTAACAGACATGCGGTAAAAGTGCTTATCTCAAAGAGAAGCAGAAACGATGCATTTATGCCATAGTCTCTCTCTTTGTACATGTCTCATTCTCTCTCTTTCACTTTCCCACTGCTGACAGCTGCACTCTAGATCCCTACTTCTGTGGAGTCAGGAGACTTTGCATGATTACTCTCTGATGGAGTGCCCCTGCTGCTCTTTGTAGTGGCCTAGAAAGGTAGGGTGGAGGCGGGGCAAGATAGACAAATGCTGAGATGACATTGAAAAACGTTATACACTTTTTCATTACATTTTTCTTTGAAATGAAAACTTCGGGACTCCCGATGTCCTTCATGACCATGTCTCCAGATAGAAAGTCTAAAACTTAATGAAGCTACCTTGATGATTTCATAGTCATAAGTGCTGATTTATGTTTCTTCAGGTGACCACAGAACCCACCCCCTGCGATGACAAACGCACTTACATCTCTTATTTTTCTTTATTGGAAACTTACAAGTGCAAATACATGGCCAACTAAATATAAACACTTTATTCACCTATGTTTCCACTGAGCTAAGCAAGGTGACACATACACATACTGTATGCAACAAATGCCACTTAAAACATTTTAACATGCTCATTACTCAATACTTAATCAGTGTTGAGTAATGTACAATGTACAAGTAACACGGGCTACATAATCAGATTACTTTTTCAAGTAACTAGTAAAGTAGCACATTACTTTTAAATGAACAAAATATCGGAGTTACTTTTTCAAATAAGTAGCGCAAGTTACTTTGTTTTCCCATTCATTTTAATATGTTTAAATACACGAGTATACTTTATGTATTTAATCTCACTTTATTAACCAATGTATTTGCGGCTGACATTTGATGATCCAATTCAACCAATAAACAAAAATTACTTTAGTTAAAGGCTCAATATGTAAGATTTTTGGATTAAAATATCCAAAACCCACTAGAACAGTGTTATATATTTAGTTGACTTGTGTACTTACATTATCCCAAATGTTCCCAAGAATGTTTAAATCCAGAGAATAAGCAATTTTAACCAGGACACAAACCGTGTCTGTGTGTCACCTATCAATGGCATCATACCTGTCTTACCTTCGATTTCCGTTGCCCTCGATTTTGTAGAAACCATGGAAACACCAAAGACGCTTTAATATATTATATATTTTATTAGACAAGGGAACAAATGCTTGGAGACATTTATAGACAGAAAACTAATTATTGTACAGTAATAAAGAATTTTCTCCGTCATACAATATATTTTCAAAATAATTGTATACCATTTAGCAACACAAACCATCCAGCATTTATTAATATGATATTTTAATATCGATCTAGCTTACTGCAGTGTGCAACAAGTGTCATAGCAGCCGCGGAGCGAATGCACAGAGTAAGGTTATATCATAATTTTCAACACACTCAAATGTATCTAATATGATCAACAGCGCTGCATTACCACACATGCGCTTGACCTGAAGAAGTGAAAGCGGCGACTGTCATAATAAAAGCTCCACTGCTTTCGAGCCGTGTGTCACGCTTGTCTCTTATTAGCAGTCGCTCGAGCGGCCTCTTTCAGCTCCCAAAACACTCAGCCCTGCTCTGCTTCATACTACAGTAACGTTAATAATCTCATCCATGAACATGATTTCTGCCCGAGTCCTGTGCCGATTTTTTTCCACCGGCTGTGATGTAAAGACTGCAACTCCCAAGAGTCTGCGCTCAATCTCGGCATCATCAAGCTCCGCCTTTGTTTTGAATATGCGACCTCTAGCAGCAAAAATCAACATATTGTGCCTTTAAACATCACATTTGTGTTTCTTTTTTTTGTTTTTATTTGTTAAAGTATGGACCTTTCCCAAATGGCATGCTAAACACTCGCAGCCCTTCTACAAAAAGTGCGGTCTGCACTTTTGTGATTTAATGCTGCTTGTTGAACTTTCTGCTCCTGTGTCCTATTCTTCTGAAATCCAGAAAGGTTTGTTTGAGCTGCGCCCTCTACTGTACAGGTGTGAATTTGCTTTTCCTTCAGTCTGAGGCTGAAACGTTTTCACTTTTGGTGTGAAAGGGCCTTTACATTTGCCAAATGTATAACTTTTTTTTGTTATTAAAAGCGCAATGCATTACTGTACATGAAAAAGTAACTGAGTAAGGCAAATAGTTACTTTTTAGAGAGTAAAAAGTATTGTAATCCATTACTTTTAAAAGTAACTTTCCCCAAATCTGTACTTAATTATACTTGGTGTTAGCTTTTCAAGAGTTGTCTTACTGTCTTTCTCTCCGTGCTATAGTGCGCTTTATGAGTTCATTACACAAAAGGTATTCGTGTCTTGCGAAGAGAAAAACACAGACTGCAAGTACATTATCAACATGGGCAGAGCGTATGTAAGGCTGGGCAAGGCTTAGTCTTCCCCTGGCCACAGGAATTTTCTCACTCAAACCACTGCCTGCTGCTTCTGATTGCCTTTAAAGGGAAAAGCTGCCCATAACTGCTGGTCTATGATACGTTTTTTCCGTAATGATAGCATATTGGCGAAACAGATTTGGCAAACAAGCCGTTGCATATCTGTGTTTGCGCTCTGGAGAGTGTCAAAGGCGTGTAGATATTTTTGATGAAAAACAAGATAAATATTTGGTATCTCTAGATACTGCCTGATAAGGCAGCATTTTGAAGTGCTTAAAAGATCCAAAACTAAACAGTGTTTAAAGGTTTAGAAAATTACAGACTGTTCTGCACTCGTTCATGGCAATAACAGTGCATTTTCGATTAGGTTTCTTCTTTAATTTTACAGAACACCCTGTTGGCAGTCAGTCATGATTAAAAAGCAGACATTCAGTGGAGATCAACATCTAATTGTCTGCTGGTTTGAGTCCTACAGTAGATCACAGATAAATTCTTCAGGGTATCTTGTTGGGTAGAGATGTATAACTCACACTGGAATGCCCCAGGGTTCGGTGCTTGGCCCTCTCCTCTTCTCAAAATACAGGCAAATGGATATCCTCACCACAGCTACACTGCACTGACACAGAGCAGTACTGTACCTATACTTGGGGTGACAGTGGCTCAGTGGTTCATGTAGGTCGTCTACAAACTGGAAGGTTGGTGGTTCAATCCCCGGTTCCTGACCAAGTGTCAAGGTGTCCATGAGCAAGACACCTAACCCCAGCTGCTCCCGACGAGCTGGATGGCGCCTTGCATGGTTGACACCGCCGTCGGTGTATGAATGGGTGAATGTGAGGTAATATGTAAAAGTGCTTTGGATGGCCATAGGTCTGTTGAAAGCGCTATATAAATGCACTCCATTTACCATTTTACCTCTTTTTCGTAGGGTTAGTAATATCATGGGTTTTAAAAAACACACACTTTTGATTTATCCAAGCATCAAGCTGGGACCAGCACGTTAACAGTGAAGCTAACATTGCACATTGGGTGGAGAGTAAATGTGTCACTGTGAGGACTTCTACATCGAGAGTAAATAAAATATTAACCTCAATTTGCTTGTTTTGTCCTCTTTCAAGTCTCCAAAGTCTGTTTGGCTTGTCCTGAGTTAACCTGATCATGAACTACAAAAAGCAGATCCCTTTATTGGTTCTGACAGGTAATTGTGAGTCCCTGCCTTTTACGACTATATGGGGAAGAGAGTATTTAATGTGGAAGTAATGATTGCAGAAGGGGATGATAGCCTGAGGGTGAATGGAGAAAATGAACGTGTGCACTACATTTATTCATGTGTTCTCTCTGCATTTACACTACCAGGCTTTCTTAAACAGTGTTACCAAAGTTATTCTGTAGAATGGATATAGTATAGTATAGTTAGATATATTTATGTGTATATATGGCATTATATCCCAGTGATGCCACCACTACTTTATTACTTTATGATTTAATGTAATGACTTTAAGAAATTTTAATTGAGTGAAAAAATCCTAAAGGAATGCTAATGGGTTTCTGTCGTAATTTGAAACCAATCCAAATGGTATAAAATCAAAATTAGCTAAGAGTGAGGAAGTGAAACTTGGGGCATATATCCAGTTGGATCATATTTGAAGTCTTAAGGGATTTTTATATGCACCTTTTAGGATAAGTTCCAAATACCATTAGCATTCTTTTATTATTTATTTATTTATCCACTGTAAGCAGTTATCCAGTTGCATTCCAATTCATCTCACAGGCAGATGCTCGACTGCAACAAGCCCTTTATTTTAAAATGGACTGAGTAACTCCGGTTGGAACAGAAACATGTTCCACTTGGGAATAAAAAAAACATTGTGCAACATTTTGAAGTTAGGAACCGCAGACGTTCGCCACTTCACTTCAGCTGGTCTCCATTCAGCCTGTTCATGTCTCAGCACTACTCTAATGCATTTATAGAGAAAACCATGTCCTCAAATACCTCAAACCTAGCCCTTCCATTCTCAGACTACTTACAGAGAGAGAGATTTGGAGAGAGCCTAAACTCATCAGATCGGCCTGTCCTAGAAACATTTCCGTTCCATACTGCGAGGTCTCTCAGGACAGTCGTGTTAGTGCAGTCAGTGACCATAGAACACTTTAAAATAGAGAAGTAGAGCCTTTCTAAAATATCAGCATAGAGTTGTTTACCAGCGTGTTCCTCGTCCCATCACCAGAAGAGTGGTAGAAGAGAATAGCAGGACTGTGAGTGTATGCTTTTAGTGTACGAGAGAAAGGGGAACGCTTGTAAGCTGACGTTTAGACCTAATAGCTGTAAGGGTGGTTCACCTACAGTGGTTCAGGCTGCAGGGTTGCCGAACGACTAAAGAAAAGTTATTAGCAAGATTGTAAAAAACTGTACATTTCTCGTCTATTACCACCCACTGCAACTTACACTAATGACGGAAATAAGCGCAGTTACAATAGCAAAATATGTGGGAGAGCATTGCTGTAATGTGATTATATTGTATTGCAATAGGTAGCACTTCAAAGTCAATACCGAATCAAAACTAGTTAGCACACATTTGTAATAGAAAGGATTTAATGACAAAATCTGGTTATGGTTACACTTAAATTAGTTATAAAATAGATGTATGAGATGATAATAGCTTATACCATTAATCATACTCAGCCTGTATAGAATGTTACCTGAGGGATAGAAAGAGAGAGAGAGGAAGTGTAGAGAGAAAGAGACAAAGAGAAGAAGAGAGCGAAGAAGAGAAGAGCCAAAGAGCAGGCCCCGAGAAGAGAGAGAGAGACAGAGAATCAAGAGCAACCGTTACAAACTTCTTTTATCTTTTTCTTGACCATGTGACTAAACCTAAATGTGAGACATTCAAACTGACCAATCATATAATGACATCTTCCCCCAATGTTAAGGTGTGACACACATTTTGGCCTACATGCCTTCAACATCTCTTTGTCTTTAGGAATTCCAAATGGCCCTTCTGGTAAGAAAGATGGGGGTTGAAATCAGTAAAGCAAATGTCTTTGTTCAATTTCAAATATCTTTGATTATTTTCAATCTTACATAACAGAGCTCACAAAAGCCTGGCAATTTAACAAATCTAACTTAATTTTGTTTAGCATTTTTATTTTATTTTATTTGTATGCCCTTCAGTGTGTTTGCAATGCAGGGTTCTGGAAAGTATGTAGTTATGTAGTTAAAGGGTTAACACGATCGCTTTATATAATGACCATGTTTAATTTTAAGCTTTTATTCATATATAAACATTCAAAAACGCACAATGAGGTTTGTTCTCATGTATTTAAATGTACTTTAAATAGTATAGCATTTTTTGTTTTCAGTAAGAAATGTGTTTACAGTAATTGTCATGATGTTACAACACAAAAATATTAGCTTTATTATACATATATTTTTTTTGCTTTTGATTTTGATGTGAAATACGACCCAGGGCCACAGGGCTTCCTGAGATTTGCCCAGCACCTTTTAATCAATGATATAGCGGTTTTCCAACCCGATCTCACAGCAATTCGTACATATTTTATGAGGTGGATAATTTGTACGAATTTGTACGACCTCACTCATACGAATTTGTATGATTTTTGCTAAATCGTACATATTTGACGAGTTGCAAAATTCGTATTAATTCACATGAATGACCTACCTCAAACCCCGCCCCTAAACCTACCCATCACTGGGGTTTAGACAAAACATACAAGTGAGGTCGTACAAATTCGTACAAATTAGCCACCTCGTAAAATACATACAAATTGGTTGTGAGATAGCGTTGGGATGTCCCATCTGGTTGTGTTTGTCAGTATGAGCTGTTAATCAATTTTTTTGATCACATTAACTTCCAGAGGCATCATAGTAACTGTAATATATCAGCAAATGAAGATCCGCAATGCATATTATTCAATGCATATTGTCCGATTGTTCGAATATTACAATTAAATAATACTTAAATCGATATGTCATCCGCAATAAACCCGTCTCCAGCGTGTTGACTCCGATTGTTCGAATATTACAATTAAATAATACTTAAATCGATATGTCATCCGCAATAAACCCGTCTCCAGCGTGTTGACTCCGATTGTTCGAATGTTATAATTAAATAATACTTAAATCGATATGTCATCCGCAATAAACCCGTCTCCAGGGTGTTGCCCCCGATCATTCGAATATTGCACTTTAATAATTATTTAATCAACATCATCCTCAATAAACCGTCTCCAGCGTGTTGCCTCCGGTCCTTTGAATATTCCGATCTATTATGACCTCTGACCTGTAAAGCTGCCAGAATAATAATAATAATACGCTGTTTGTTAATTGGCCAGAGGAGAACTGGCACCCCGACTGAGCCTGGTTTCTCCCAAGGTTTATTTTTCTCCATTAGGTCACCTGATGGGGTTTTGGTTTGCCTCTGGCTTGGCGTGCTCAGTTGGGGACACTAAATTTTTCAACTAAACATCGAAATAAATCTAATTAATAAACTAAATTAACCATTTAAACTAAATTACTGATCTAATTATTGATCTAAAGCCCACACTCTCACCGTATGGAAATTGAAATGAACTGATGACATCAAATGGCTATACAGCTTACTAAAATTATGCTGCATTATTTTCCTGTTTAACACTGTAAAGCTGCTTTGAAACAATCTACATTGTTAAAAGCGCTATATAAATAAAGTTGACTTGACATATTTTCCTCTTTATGCTTTAGTATATTAGCCATGATTTACTATGGTATTAGATATTAGCTATGTTTTGCTTTGATTCCTTTGGTAACGTTGCTTGGCAACACTATGGAAAATAGAACAAAAGATCCACGTGCCACCAGTTAGCGCAGATCCATCCGCTTGTATTCATACCATATTGATTTCGTTTACCAGACATTTACAGGCTTTTGAGCATCTGAGAGACACATTCAATTAGGCCTGTTGGTGAAAGCAATGACAAAGACTTCCATTTCGTCATCTGTCAAACTTTGATAAGCACAAGCTGATCTCTGCACTACAACAGAGATAATGAAACTCAGCCTCCGTCAAGAGAAACACAAGCCTAATGAGCTGCTGCAAAATGGACTAACCCATAACAACTGTCCATCCCACAGCCAATGCCCTGAAAAGAAAAAAGAAAACAGCTTGTAATTACAGTTCCATAATGCAACATACTGGCAAAATAAGATTATATTCATGGAAAATGAGAGGCAAACCTGCTTAATTGAACAGAGGATTCTGCTGCAATCACTCTATATGTATTGCGGTGTTATTAAAGGTTGCTATATAAAAACCATCTCTTGAGACAAATGGTGTGAACAGCATATCGAGTAGCCTACAATGCAGTTATTCATGAGTCATGGCCGCATCAAAAATGGGTCTCACCTACAGACAATATGCTAATTGCATTTCCATTCTTTATTTAGTTGAAGCTACTTGAGTGTGCAGTGCCATATGGGCATCTGAACATCCCTGACCATAGTTTCATAATGATTGAGAGCTTCTTTAGAGCTGTCGAGTGTTGATGTCTGTTGTATTCAGTACTGAAGAGCTGTCAGGGCCTCCTGAGCTGCATCTTATTTGCTCTTTCTACAATTATTCTTATTTAGTCTCCAATGTTGACGTTAATATGCCTCATTTTGTTTTAAAATGCTTGTCGGTCCAATGCCACGTGATGAATGGTGCGTGACGTATATTTTTATTTCCCTGTCTTTGGCTGTCTGTGTAATGCATGACTCCACTTCCAATTAAAGGCCATTACTGAAAGAAAAAGACTGCCTGCCTCCTTCATGGCCACTGACTGCATTAAGCTCGCTCTTATTCTCTCTGTGTTTCCTTCCTCTCTTTTAGTGTCATCCCATCATGCTTGCGTTGCATCTTGTTGGCTGTGGTTAATTAGAGGCCCTGAAAACATCCTCAGATATGAATTTCTGATGTGTTTATTAGTCAGTGACTGTATTTGCATTGAGAGCATCTGATACTTCCCAATGCTGCTTTACCCGAGGCACCGCTTCCAGCTTTCACTGCAGGCACAAGCTGTTTTTTTCAAAATTCTTAGTAAAAGGGAAGAAGTGCACACTCCTTTCAGGTAAGGTATGAAGTGGCATTGAAATTTTATTCATTGACCATCATGCTACACTCTCTTTTTACTTATTTAAGCACATATTAGCAAAACTCTTTTATGAGATGTTACAGTACTTGATCAAGAATGAGCTTGATTCACTGTCGTTTATGAAGAAGTGTTGCAGTAGCATTCATCTAGATGGTCTTATACAGTCTCCCTGCACACTGGCCACCCACGTGCATATTGCACAAAAAACTGGCATTCATTTGTAGGAATTAGCTTGCCTGACTTCTATGTATCTTCCTAGAGGTGCACGGATATTTGCCAGTCTGCTGGGAAATAAAAATGTTTTGAAACAAGCCTTTATGGGGCCCTAAGCAGAATTTTATTTGGGGGCCCCTCTGTGTTGCCAATATGATTGACTATTGTCAATGCTTAAAGGTCCTGTTCTTCATGTTTTTTTTGAAGCTTTGATTGTGTTTACAGTGTGCAATATAACATGTGTTCATGTTTCGCGTGTAAAAAAAAAATCAGTATTTTTAACATAATTTACTTATCTGTATACCGCTGTTTTCACTGTCCTAAAAACGGCTGATGAGTTCCTTTATTCTATGAAGTCCCTCCTTCAGAAATACGTAACGAGTTCTGATTGTGCCAGCGGTTCCTGTGTTGTGATTCGACAGCAGCTTAGCGCACGTGGAAAGGTCACGCCTCTTAACGGGAGATATATGCGCTTAATGATCTCTACAGCGTCCCTGTGAAAGCCAAACAAAGGTGATTTGACTCCGGGATGAAAATAACAGCGTCTCGACGACATGGCGACAAACACACTCAAACGCAACAATTCCTTTTCTCCACGCGACACGTCCTCTTCGCCACGTTGGACAGCAACAAGACCACGCCCCCTTTTTTCGCGTATTCTTGTGGGCGGAGGTTAGTCTGTTTTACTGTTCTACTGACGTCATTTATGAAGGAAGTACCAGGATGTAGTCCAAGCCAGCCGTTCGCTGTAGGCTTTGAAAGGGAACTTCTGTTAAATAAAATATCTCGCTTGGCATTGAACTTTGAGCTTTATAATTTTACAGGTATTATTTATGCTCTAACAGCAACATTACACACTAACTAAAGTTTGAACAATGGGATCACGAAGAACGGGACCTTTAATTATTCGCACACTATAAATCGAACACACCCATTATTAATTTTATTAGTTGAAGCTGTGTTGCTTACATCATACTAATGTCTGCCTGGCATGTTCTTCTACGGTTCCCTTCTACGGTTTTTAATTGTAACAGTAGCAAACCCACAAGAGTGGTCAGGTGTTATTTTGCACTTTAATGTGTATACTGAAACGTAGCTAAATAAACCAGCAGACAATGCATTTAGTGTAAACAAGTTAACCACTAATTGCTTTTGGTAAAAAAAAAATAGCAATGTGCAAAAGTGCAGGACAATCAACTACAAATAAATTAGCTTAGGATAAACAGTATCTAAATTTAAAATGTACAAAACGGGCAATGTTATATTAAGTAATAAATAATGAAATAATGACATAAAATGAACAGATTGTAAGGTTTGCTTGTTCTACGTCAGTGTGCTTTTAGTATGTTCTCTCCTCGTTGATAGTTCTGTTTATAGTTTGGATCATTATAAGTCTCCTTGAATACATCTCCTTAATTGTGCCCTTCGGTACTGCAACCACATCTTGACAGAAAGCTAGACCTTTACCAACTACAGCTATGAGCATTCCACTCCACTCCCTAGACCAGTTATACACCCTCTCTCAGAATGGCCGTCCCCTTGCCGAATTTGCTGAGGTGTTCCTGGAGTTATCTTCAGCAGTTTACCTGGATGATGCTGAGCTGATGACAATTTTTCATGTGGGTTTGGACGAACCATTGCATTTATGAGTTCCTTGGATAACTAGCAACTGCACATTAGAACAATACGTTCTATATGCCCTTCTGCTGAGCCACCACGCCTGGGTCTTCAGCCAAGATGACCACCACACCAGTGATGACTCCAGTCCCAGTCCAGAATCCAGTGATGGCTCTAATCCCAGTCCAGGGTCCAGAGATTACTCCAGTCGCTGCCCAGAGTCCAGAGATGGCTCCAGTCCCTGTCTAGAGTCCAGTGATGGCTCCAGCCCCTGTCCAGAGTCCTGTGATGCCTCCAATCCCAGTCCAGAGTCCAGAGATGACTCCGATCCCAGTCCAGAGGCCAGAGATGTCTCCAGTCCCTGCCCAGAGTTCAGAGATGGCTCCAGTTCCTGTCTAGAGTCCCGTGATGGCTCCAGTCCCTGCCCAGAGTCCAGAGATGACTCCAGTTCCTGTCCAGAGTCCAGAGAGGGCTCCAGTCCCTGTCCAGAGTCCCGTGATGGCTCCGGTCCCTGTTCAGAGTTCCGAGATGGTTCCATCTCCTGTCCAGAGTCCCGTGATGACTCCAGCCCCTGTCCAGAGTCCAGTAATGGCTCCAGCCCCTAATTAGGGTCCCATTCATGGAGGCCGTCCATGAGCCACCCTCTTACCCTGACATGGCCATGGAGGCCATCCCTAAGACACTCAGCCCTGCACGGCCAGCTCTGCCACAGTCCCCCGAACTGCCAGCTCCGCCCTAGTCCCACTGAACTGCCTGCTTTACCCTGGTCCCTTGAACTGCCGGTTTCGCCCTGGTCAGTTGCTGGTCCCCAGTGACTTCCATAGTATATAACTGACAGTATTAGCACAATCAGACGGAAAAGACAAAGTCCAGTAATCAGGCACTGTTTGTAAAAAATCTGATAAAATAATCTGTAGAACCATCAAGATTATCTGGACTTCCCCTAGGATTTTCGGAAGAGGAGAAATGGGCCAGATTATCTTGTAGTGTGTGGGGTGCCTTAATAGATATTTACCATAGACTATAAAAAGATGGACGATGTGTCTCCACTTCCCTCCACTGTAATAAAATAGGATCCTGAGTCCTTGGATCCTGGATCCTCAATCACAAGCAAAGCTGTCAATCATGACGCTACTACTAGAACATTACTTAAACCAAATTTATTTGAAAAAAAAAAAAAACCTTCAACATACAAACTAACTGAAATGGCAGAAACCGTATTTGTATAAAAAAAAAAATCCCGTCCCATTCGATTACATGGAGAGGGTGGGGTTTATGACCTATACTGCATCCATCCACCAGGGTTGATTGAAATGCTTTGGCTTCACTTTTCAGGACGTGTGCGGCACACTTGATTTTTACCAACTGAAATGTGTATTTTTCTGTTGTCTTTTCTGAAGAAAAAGAAAATATTGCTTTTCGACAGATAGATATTCTGATCACAATTTGTTCACTGAGACTGTTGTTGCTTCATATGTCAATCAGACCATCTGTTCCTGTTTTACTCAGTGGCTCTTGGCCAAAATAAGCTGCATCTTATTATTTGTTTAGTTTTGCATATTGCTTTGATAGACCTTCAGCAATATAATTTGGAGAATCCATACTGAGAAACAGTGACTCCAATCAGAGCCACAAATTTAGCTTGTTATCTGGTAAACTGAATGCGTGCCAAGACAGCTAACTTGTTGAAGTGGCACGTGTGCATGTATAGGGGTATGAATGAATGTACATTCAAATTAAAGTCTAAAATATCCGTAGTGCTAATTACTATGGAGGCCATTAATGTTTCAGTTCATTAAACTCGTTTAAGTTGAACCTTCATTGGTTTAATGTAATAAAGGAAGGCGCTGTCTTTGGCACACATGTATTGCTCATCTCAGCACCAGATTGAAATGTTTCTGAGTGCTTGTATTTATAGTGTGAGACTCACACTAATTGCCTAATACTGTCTGATATACTTTAATAATGTTATATCGCTCTGCTAAAATAGAGAGTTTTACAGCCATAGCACCCACACAAACAGTCAGCAGAGTGCTAGATTAGGGTTTCTAATTAGTAATAGATTGTATTCAGCCAGTAATTATTGGTGATTAGGGTGTCTGGTGCTGAAGTCGTTTCCATAGTATCAGCTGTGCTGAGTCACTGACCTTCGGCTGACCAGCAGAATCATTTTCTGCCTCACTGAACAAATTGTCTTGTTGGGTCTCTAAACTGTCAAAATGAAGATAATTTGATGGAATTGGGTCAAATGATTCGGCTTTAAACAACATTGTGTCAAGAAATGGCCTCATGTCTTGAGCTTAGTAAATTAATTTGTCTTTGGATCACAGACAGGGATATGAAGTGCCTCCCTTCGTTTTAAAGACACCATAGATGTCGCTGCCTATGATATCCCACAATTCTGTGAATGCAGTTCGGTGGTGAGTTGAAAGGATAAAAAGATCCATAGATTGATGTTTCTTCTGTGATTAACGTTGTGTCCAAAGTTACGTGTTAAAATCGAACATGGGCTGCCCTCATTTGGAGATACATTTTTAATCAGGACAAAAAGGAGTCAGGGACATGTTCTGGGGGCGTATTACAGAAACTTTCTATCTTAACTTTTAAAATATGATAAGTTAATTTAGTATTTTTCTCAATTTCGTATAACAAGCAAATCTTAACTTGATTTAGGATTCTTATCCTATCTTACAAAATCTCATCTTATCTGTATTTAGGAAATCTGAGAAAGTGCACAAACTGCTTCTGAGGTGAACCTAAAATCAAAATGGAAAAACAACGGCGTGCCTTTAATTCCAGTGCGGCAGAAATTGAAATTTTGATAAGCTCCGTTGAAAAGTTAAAGCCGGTTTCCGGTTAAGCCGGTTAAACACATTTCTAACTTCAATAGCATTTGAACGGAATGACTTACAGTATCAAAATCAACTGTAAAGTGTTCAGCTACGAGTCAGCTATGATGCACACCTTTATATATATATATATATATATATATATATATATATATATATATATATATATATATTCCGTTAAAATGCTATTGAAGTTTGAAATGTGTAGGTATACCAATGTCGTATGTAACTTTAGAGAAAGTCCTTAAATTTGCGAATAACGAACGTCCAGCATCAAACCAACTGTATGCCAGACAGTGAGGAACGACCGGTAATGCTCTGTGTCGGCTCGTTGGCCTCTGTAATGTTGGTCGCAATTCGTCAACTAACTGCAAAATGTGTCGTGGGAGTCTGTAATTATTTACAAGCATTGTATCATCAAAGCACATCACATCCTCTGGGTCCTCTGAAAGTCTCTCCAGCATCAAAACGTCACTGTTCTTCATCTTATATAATTAATAAATGTAACGCTCTCTCGAAAAAGGATTTTTACCGTTGGATTTCAAAAAGGTTTGAAGTTAGAACACCAATGGGGTTGTCCTAAAGTTAAGACAGCTTTAAGGATTTTTTAGTCGATTTAGGATGCTTCTGTAATACCCATTTCCTATCCATAGTTAAGATAAAATGATGCACTTAAGAAGTGTCATTCTGTAATAGCTTTTGTCCTAAATAAAGTCCTAACTGAAATTGCCATGGTTACCAAACAGATAAGATAGGACTCTAAAGTTAAGATTTTTCTGTAGTACGCCTCCTGGTTCCTGAGGATAGATTAGACCAATGATGGGTTTGCATAACCTCACTTCTGGTTGATTCTTTTTGGGAAAACACAATGGTACCAAAAGCTTTATATTTGTCACTGAGCATGGCAAGACCCAAGGAAATAGAGTCCCCCAGCCCTAGGCCATTTGGTTCAACAGTTAAAAGATTAAATAAACATGAAAATGTGAACCGTTTGAAATGGAGAGCCCAAATTTGGCATGAATGAACTTCAGACCCTTCCCAACCAGCGTGACAAATCTTATTAGATTGAGTCCGGACTATGTGCCGGTTCCTGGGAATAGATTTGTTTTGTGCTATTCCTTGCCCTCAGGTCTGGACACATGTCTATATGGTCTGTAATGGCTCCAAAGTTGCTGACAAGCAAATAGATGCTTAATGTCTCATTAGTGGTTAATAGGCACTCTTGATAAGTGCTTGTGTTCCTTTTCAGAAATATGTTACGCAAGGCTTTCTCCTCTAGTGTTCCATCAGTCTGAAGAGGGTAGGGACCTATTAAAGACACCAACTGCTCTTTCCACACAAACACTCCTTATTCCCATCCAAATGTGTGGATTAAGGGGTGTAAATCAGGAGTTTAGGGTCTTTATAACCAACCTTTTGATGATGTGGGTGTGATTAAGATATAGAAGAAAATGTTCGAAGATCGTTCAATTCAACTTATTTTTCCAATTACAGGAAATAACGCAAATTCCCTGCTGGAGACCAAAAAGTGAAGGTTATATTTCTCAATGGGTTCGCTAATTAAAGCGTTATGTGTTGTCAGCTGAAAGGAGAGTGGTGGCTGAGCTTTAGTGGAGGAAATGGGTGGAGAGAGAGAAAGGGCCGAGCTACATAAAGCTCAGGTGAGACCTTCATACTGCACACGCTGCACTCTGAGCAGGCACTGATGACAGAGAACCTGCCTCAGCACCAATCTGGGCTTGTAATCACTCCGATTTGTTAACTAAATGAATCGTGTCCGGGTCGGCATCTCCGGGGAGACATTTTTATAACAGAAAAACAGAGAAGCTGGCAGGAAAGGTGGGAGACAAACGCGGCAGCTGTCGGATGAGAGAGTGCTGGAGATTTCGGTTTGCTCGAGTAGATTTCTCATTTTTAAATCTCTAAATATTATGGAAGGGAACAGTTGGGGCATGTATTTTCTTGTGACAAAGACAAATAAGCAGCAGCAGAGAAAGCGTTGTTTCAGAGGATTAAATACACAGCCAAGATCGAGGATTTTTGGAATACCTGGAGAAAGCTACCATTAGCATTCACATTTATCTCAATGGCAATTGCTTGGCTGGCGGCAAGACACATCTGATTTGATTTTCTTATGGACACTCAATTCTGAGCCGTAAATGTGACTAATTACTCTGATACCACACTGACTGAATGGGAGGTGATTGTCACAAGCCCGTCAATAAAGAAAGATGTAGTTATGGCATCTACCAGCAGGGACTAAGTTAAGTTACTAGCCACTGCTAGTAAACGGGGGCCAAGTTAGGCATCCTAATGTATAACATTTACATTTATGCATTCTTTTATCCAAAGCAACTTACCGTACAATACAAACATACTAAACACTTCAGTTTAGTATGGAATTCCAAAGCTGCCAAAATTAAAATAAATAAATAAATACATAAATAAATATACAAAGAAAAATAAATAACTATTTATACATTTATTTCCTTATTTATGTATATATTTATTTTTTCCACATGTATTAATTTCTACATTTATTTATTGCTACATTTATTTATTTTTACATTTATGCATTTTTACATTTATGCATTTTTACATTTCTTTGTGCATAGGGTAATGAGGAGGGCGTGGTTTACCTCAGACATAGCAATCGAGCTCAGAGTAGGCGAGGGTCTCATTCTATTTTGGATCTTTGAAATATGCATTAAAGGTGTCATGAACTGGCTTTTTTATATACTGTTGTCTGAGGTCAACTTATGACGTTTGCATGGTTTTTACATTCAAAAACATCATAATGAATAACGAATAGGCTATTTTCTACCCTGGTTTTGAGGCTCTTTGCTTCAAGCTCGGATTTTATGGGCGCGCGCCAAGTACGTTGCAGACTGCATGATCAAAACTTCCGCGATTGTATTTTTCCTTCAAATATCAAGGCGGTGCTTCACTACACTCTCACGTCATAGCCTGGCACATTCTGAGATCAATTGTTTGCTGGGCCTGGTGTCAATAGAAGCTTTTCTTTAACTAACAAGGAAGTTTTCAGCTCTGAAACTTACAGGATATTCTTATATTACCATGACCTTTTATATATCAAAAGCTTAAGGGAAAGTTGATTTCTCAATTCATCACCCCTTTAAGCGTGTGTCACATGTTGTGCATGTACGTATGGGAAATATGAATGTGAAGCGAATTTATGGTCTTGTTTCAAATGCATTGATCAATATGCTTGCGTCGACTTCACTGTAGCCTATATATGCAGTGATATTTTACAAATCCAGACCATACGATGTTCTACGACCATGTCCGGAATAAAGAGTAGCTTATCCATGTCACACAGTACAGTTAGGGTGATATGACTTAACCCGTGATATAAGATTTTGGCCATATACCTATCCAAATCATAGAGTTTAGATTCCCTGCCCGAGCCCGAGCCCGAACTTGACCCGAACCGACCCGCGGGGAGATTTCCCGGCACTATCCTCGGCAGGGGCGTAGCCAGAACATTTTTTCAGGGGTGGCCAGGTAAGACCCAGTGATTTTATTGGGGTGGCCAAAAAAATTACTACTGACTATGACATGCTGTACCAAAGCAAATTCTACAGAAAATATAGATCACAAACGAACAAAAATAATTAAAAATTATAATTTTATTTACAATGTCATACAAAATAAGTCAAATATGTACTGTATGTTGATAATTTTAGGGAAAAAGACAAAAAGCTTAAAGTCAGAAAAGAAATCACACATGAACAAAATTCTCAAACTTTTTATGCTTACTGCTTTGTCCTTTGCCAAACAAAATGTTGCCCTAAGAAAACAGATAAAGTATCAGTACAAAAAGAGAAAAGTTACTGAATCTCTGCTTCCTCATCGCCTCTCTTAGCACCAGACATTTCCACTGCTACTGTCCTCTCTGTATCAGTATTTCCCCCTGCCTCTTTGTCATTTTCAATTCTGATGGTACTAGTCCTTTTTGTAAAAAAAGGAATGTATCCCCCTATCTTCCTTTGCTTTCCTTTTCATGCTCTCTACAGTTCAGACAAACAGACAAAGAAACGATTGTATTATTATTAATATAAACAGCTACTTATACAACAGTGACAGTCATAATGTTAGTGTATATGTAATGTTTGTGGTACCTTTTTTTAATTAACTTACTACTTATTTTAGCTAATTTATATGATTAATAGAGAGTATGTGCATCTGGGTATTCGCTTTGGTGAGTAATGAAGGCAATCACAGTCACAGACATGTTTGTTGATTTCTAAAACGCAATGGCCAATCACAGGTGTTGAAGTTAGAATCCACTCACCACCTGAGTTTTTGTCCAGCGACGAGGTCTGTACATGCACTAATAGACCTTATAGACCTTATTCACAGCAGCGCCTTCTTTATGAAAGAAATTAGTATGAAAGTGAGGCTGTGGGGATAGACATACATCTCTTCAGTGGGTTGTACTGTTATTTAATGTATTTTTGGATTGTTCTGCTTATAAAACACTGAAAAAATATATTTCAAAGATGTTTCAGTAGACAAAAAAGCTGTGGAAAACGAAAAGTGATTTAGGAGCTTTATTCAGCCTTTTACAGCGGATGCCATTGAAATGGTAGCTACGTCTTACCCTCATAGCCTCACTTTCAAACCTGGAAATTTTCCAATTTTCCATTTTCCAGATGTTCAAGCCTGTCATGGCTCTGCTCTGAATAAGGTCTACACTCCAAGTGTAGACATGTAAGAAATTAATTGATTAATATAACAGAACTTGAGATCACGTTCATTGAATGACTGACAGCTTTTAGTGATTATAAAGGGAATGCTCTTTGCACACTATCTAGGCGATATAACATATCTGATATATGATATATATGATATATTCAGAATTTGAATAAAACTTTTATTTTCCATTCATGACAATATTTATGTATCGAAATCAGGCTCATATAAATGTCAGGAAAACATGATTCCTGGCTGCATGTCAATATCCATGGATCGCTGGATCTTTGTTAAGTTGTAAGGAACACTATATCGAGTCCAAAACCTTTAGTTTAAACTGATAACTGTTTTTTTTTACTTGCGTTTCCCAAATCAATATCCATTCATGCAGCAGTCCCACTGAGTCCCGACTAACGACGATGCATACCCTATCGTGTTTCTGCTAAGGAAACATTCGCAGTACCTCAACGTTAACAAATTCACCGAAAAGGTAGGAAAACCAGCTTGTGCTGAACTTGAAATATTACCGCTCGCTTATACCGTCACACAGAGACAGAACCTCAGACAGTGCGCAAGCGAACCCCTTCACCAGAAACCCCGCCCTGCAGCTAATTTCATTGGTTAAGGTACTAGTGACAGATGGTTTAGGAATCAGTGTTTGGTCAGTACTGTGATTGTCGTGACCAATAAAATCGTAAGAATCCGCTGCAGGGCGAAGTTACCGTCGAACTGGTTTTGCGGGGGAAGCTGTTCAGAATAGCGCACTTTGCGCAGACTGTTTGTGTGAGAGCGGCGATTTTAACGTCAACTCTTAGTCATTGTCAAGTGCTTTTCAGCTTGCACAACAGGGGTGGCCAGAGGGGTGGCCAAGCTTCAAACAGGGGTGGCACTGGCCACCCATGGCCACCCCTTAGCTACGCCCCTGATCCTCGGACCGGGTCGGGCTGGGCCCTTGATCGTTTGTGGTTTTTTTTTATCATTACTTTATTAGCCTAATTGGGTGGGCAGAAAGCTATGCCATAATCAGAAATAATATATATTTTTTTAGCAAAGTAATACTACAACTAAGAAACAAATGTGTACAAAGTTGCACAATTCAGGATTATTCTAAAAATGCGTGTTAAACTCACAGCACGCAGTGATGAAGCGCAGCATTCAGAAACGCTCCGAGACGCCAGTCATGAGCTTCTCGCGTTAACACTGCGCATTGCTTAACTAGTCTATTTCTTTTCTTAACTAGAAGTTAAAGAAAAGTAGACATTTCAAGCTTTCTATACACATATTTCTAATGTCCTTGAGGCAAGTAGCTGCTGAGTTTCGTTTATTTATGAGATGCACTCCAGCTCATGTGCAATGCATGTGATCGCTCCCGACTTCATCTCACCGTTATAATCTGCTATTTCTCTATTTGCTTGTTATTTATTAAATCCAAGCAATTGGCTGACGAAACCTTGATTAAAATTAAGATACAATTTATACAAAACGAAATTCATTTTAAAGAATGGCTTCATACAAAACAAAACTTAATATTAAACAAAATATAATAACCACCAAAATCATTTCTGACCCACTCGCATCTTTGCACTTTTCATAATCAGATGAAATTTAAAAATAACATTATAATATTTAAACATAAATATTAAACAAAATACATAGTTTAATGGCTACAACAAGTAGGCCTATAGTAGGGTACAGTACAGATGCATGTCATGTCTGAGGGATTTGAGCGAGCGTTGTTTTACCAGTAAATGGTTCATGAGCGCGCGCCTGCATAGAGCGGATTATTGAGCTGAGCGTCACACCCGTCCGCTTCGCTCATTACAGGCTTGTTCTCAGAACGCCCACGTATTAAAAAATGGTCTGGTTTAAATCGGGCTCGGGCTCATAATTACAGTAAATACGGGTAGGGTCGGACTTGATTTTTTGAGCCCGATCTAAGCTCTACCAAGTCATTCATCACATACAGTATCAACGTCAGTAGGCTATACTTATTGTAATTCGGCCACACCACAAGGTGTCACTGTGGCCTCAACGCTTCGCCCTCGCCTACTCTGAGCTCGATTGCTATGTCTGAGGTAAACCACGCCCTCCTCATTACCCTACGCACAAAGAAATGTAAAAATGCATAAATGTAGAAATGAATAAATGTGGAAATAAATAAAAATTAATAAATGTAGAAATAAATAAAAGAATAAATAAATAATTAAATGGAAAAAATAAATATATATATACCGGTATATACATAAATATGGAAATAAATGCATAAATAATTATTTATTTTTGCCTTTTGTTTGCTTTTCTATGTATATTTATTTATCTTTGCTTTTTTACATTACACACTCACACACACGCGCGTGTGCCTCATTGTAAATAGACAACAATATGAGGGTATTATTGGAGAAAAACATCTGAGCGGCACCTGTGACAGTGTGATTTGTAGTTAGACACACATGAGTATCAGTATATTTGAAGTATATTTGAAAAGTTTTTAAAACATGTCGTTTTTTCACTTAATCCCACAAACAAAACACAACAGTTAAACTATCTTCATTGCAGGTTCTGACTCCCAATTTCATTGATTAGGGTTATTTGTTATCATGCTCAGTCTAATAAACCAATGAAATTGGGTGTCACTTCAGCCAATATCATCCAGGTGACCAAATAAGGTTCTTTGATTGGCCAAAATTCTTTGATCTCTGAACAATGGCCATCCCTGCCGCTGTGGCTATTCTCTACCACTACAAATTCCACTGTCACAGGCACTTAGTTGTTTGGCTCCAATAATACCATCATACAACAAGGGGCTGTGTGTTCAGTGACTGCATGTACACTTGTAGGAGTGAATAGAGGTAAGGAGATGCATTTCCAGTGGCAGTCCTTTATTCTGGACACAACTGGGAGCCAGTGGAGTGAGATCAGTATAAAACAAGATCTAATGAAAAATGCACACAGGAATTAGCAAGCCAAATATTCTCAATCATTGCATAAATCATGATTTGAATAATGATTTTAAGGCAGTTGGTTCACAGGTCATATGCTGATTTAATCCTATAGTTTACAATGACTCAACTTGCTGCTTACTACCAAAGTATGATGCATTGTTGGATAAATTAATTTGGTAGTCCCGGAAATTTCCAGAAACTGTTCCAAACACATTTGGCTAGAACACTTTTGAATCCACAGCTGTGTTTGTATACCATTACAGTTTGTTGCAAAATGTGGGCCGTGCAGGGCAGGTGTTCAAAAGAAGAAATCTCACGACAGCAACCGTGTTATGAGCACTGTTAGTGCCAAGTGTGGTTATCTTTTCCTCGATTTTTCATTCTTTTGCGACATCGAGAAAAGGATCAGTTCATGGCTCAGCGTAGTGTCGTTCTTCTGTTTGTACCATCCTTGTATGGTGTTCAGGTCTGTTGGACCCGTTTTCATTTTTTATCAAAAGAAAAATTATACAATTAATTATTGGCTTATTTTCAGTGAGGAATATATATCAGAACACATTTTCAATGACCACACACTGTACACCCCCCCTACACATTTATATTACACACAGGATGTTCGGGTCCACTGGTCCACTGCTAATAAAAGTGTGGACATTGTAGGTCCTGTGTACCTTTACTCTCTCCTCCTCCTGTCAGGGCCTGCTGTTAGTGTGTGTATGCTCATGTATATGGTTTATGAGGACACAAATGTGTATAATGACATGGGTATTACAACGTAAACATGGTTTATGACAACATCTGCGTCCTCATACTAAAACATTGTGTTTTTTGAAATTCCAAAAATGCTAAAAGTTTTCTGTGATTGGTAGGTTTAGGGGTAGGGTTAGTGTAGGGGGATAGATTATACAGTTTGTACATTAAAAACCATTATGCCTATACACTCTAAAAAAAAAAAGGTTCTATATGGCACCAAAAAAGGTTTTTCGTCGTAATCATAGAGGAACCACTTTTGGTGCTATATAGCACCATATCTTAACATGTTCTGTATATGGTAGCGGTGCTATATAGCACCATAGTTAGCAGTGCTATATAGCACCTTAGTCAAAGAACCAGTGAAGAACCTCTGGAGAACTGCTGAAGAACCACTGAAGCACCAAAATTGGTGCTATATAGCACTAAAAAAGGTTCCCCTATGATTACGAGCCAAGAACCATTTTGCCATATAGAACCTTTTTTTTTTTAGAGTGTATGGAGAGTAACCATACATATCCAAGTGAGTGTGTGTGTGTTATGTGTGTGTTATGTGTGTGTTTGTGTGTGTGTGTGTGTGTGCGCGTGTACGTGAATGAGTGTGTGTGTGCGCGTGCGTGTGAGAGAGAGATTGTGTGTAAGTGTGAGAGAGTGCAAGAGTGAGTTTTGTTTCTACCCCTGCCGTTCCCACACGAGGTTGCAATTCTTAAATGTGATCTAACAAAGGTAAAGAGAAAATATTAACCATATATGCTGTTTATAATCCTTGTAATTGGGATGAAGTAAACATCTGTTGAGTATTTTAACATATAATTTTTGATTGTGTTGAATTAAAAACCCAAAAATGCAGCGGGTCCACCAGACCCACGGACACTGGCTGAATAACAAAAATATGAGCACCACACAAGGGTTAATCAATGAAGTGCTCTGTGAAATAGTTGTCATTGTTCACAGAAGTCCAGTGGTCCCCTGTGAGCGAGATGTGCGTTGCTCTAGCATGTTCATCCTCCGTGGCCTCTCACCTTCATACAAATTGTGTGTTTTTGACATGATGGTTCCTCTCAAGGGCAGATTATATCGGGAGGTGTCTCCCGATGCAGTTCAAATGATTTCTTTTAGTCCATCCTCATCTTCTATGTTAACTGGGCAGCAGTTTTTAGCTACCCAAATAACCAAAGCATTCGTTACCTTATCACTTAAAGATGAATAACCCCCTTATGTAATTTACATTGGCCCCATAGAGAGTTTCGGTAGGGTGTTTTACTTTTAAGTGATATATGTCAAAGACAAATGACTTCTGTGGTAATTAAAGTCGGCTTTGCAAAATGGACAGATTACTTTTTTTTATTTAAAGACCCATTGGGCAGTATTTTATAGTGAAACTTTCCATCTAAAAGTCCTTCCTGGCGTTTATCCATCTTTAATCAGATGATTCTGTAACGTATGGTTGTCACTGATGATTATCGTTTGGACCTTTCTGTACAATCCACCATCAAAATGATAAGTTTAATTATTCCAGCTGCTGTGAGAAAAGGCTATAAATGATCCACCACCTGCAGCATCCTCACATGCCATACTACTAGCTGGACTTCTTTACGTAATGACGCAAAGACATGCTCGAATTTCCCGCGGAAATCCACCACCAGTACCACTTAAATTATAACACATTACAAGTTTACAGTTGTGGATCAGGCTAAGGTAAGGAGATAGTTTTGAACACTGCCGCGGGAAATTCGAGCATGTCTTTGCGTCATTACGTAAAGAAGTCCAGCTAGTAGTATGGCATGTGAGGATGCTGCAGGTGGTGGATCATTTATAGCCTTTTCTCACAGCAGCTGGAATAATTAAACTTATCATTTTGATGGTGGATTGTACAGAAAGGTCCAAACGATAATCATCAGTGACAACCATACGTTACAGAATCATCTGATTAAAGATGGATAAACGCCAGGAAGGACTTTTAGATGGAAAGTTTCACTATAAAATACTGCCCAATGGGTCTTTAAATAAAAAAAAGTAATCTGTCCATTTTGCAAAGCCGACTTTAATTACCACAGAAGTCATGTACTTTTATGTACTTTTGCACTCAATTTTATCTTGGATCATTTTTAACCAAAAAAGTTACGGACTGCAGCTTTAAGTAGTGCAGATAACTAAACAGTGGAATCTAACAAACTCGTAATGAAGTGTGACCATGGAGATGGAAGACAGACGGGAACTCCATGAATACCTGTGATGAATAACAAACTAAAAGCCCATAAGAATGAACATAACTGAACCTAACCGTGACAGATTCAGTTCGGCCAAACTCGGGACTAGTGGCGTGCATGTCAAACACTTGTCAGCCGCCACAGGTAGTTAAAAAAAACATGAATGTAAAATATTAAAAACAAGTTTGAAAATGGTTTGAAAACTCTCAAAAATGGTTGCTGTAGAATGAGTTTGAAAAAAAAAGTTTTTTTTTCGCAAAATTTAAAATGGCTGAAAGGTTATAAAATTGTTCTCGAAAAGTTGGCATTGTATGACTCAAAGAGTCTAAATAATGTTTTATCGGGTGTTTCTCAAAATGAAGGCTGCATATCTCGGCTGCGACGTCATCAAACGTTGCTGAAGGCCATCTCAATTTGAAGGATCCTTGGAAGGCAGCCTTCATTTTGTGTCCTTCTTTCGGCCTGTTTTGAAGGATGTATCAGACATATCCTTCGCGGCCTTAAATCACCCACAGTCCTTTGCACACACATTTGAATAAACTGACGGAAAATGAGTTAGTACTGAGCTTGTCTGAGTTTATTATGAAATGTAAGACACTAAACTCCCAACAATGTAAGCCACTGGGAGACCACAGACGGCTGTCATTCACTGTACTGCATTAACCCCTTAACTGTCACCCCCCTTTTTGAGAATACACATGAAAATGCACTATCCAAACTTAAAGGGCTGTAATTCAAGAATGCTTTGGAATACAGACATTTGGTCTTGTTTTAAAGCAGACACTCGGCAGATTATTTCTAAAGTGAAAGCAATTCAAAATATGAAAGTATGAAAAAGTTATGGAAGTTTAAATTTACTGTAAATAAAAAATACTGTACTAAATATTTTTTATTTTATATAAAATATATATTTTACAAAAATGTTTTAATCTAAAATGACTATATAATCAAAGCCATATGTCTAACCAAGTTTTGAAGTTCCCATGAGATTTTGTTTAGGCGCTGTACCAAAAATAGCCACCGGGTGTCATTGAAATTCCATTGATTGTTTTTTTGATGCATTTTCCTGTAATTTTCTGTGCAAATATCACTTCCATCACAAAACGGTCACCAAATATGGAACCTTGAGACTCAGACCTTTCCGACGATATGTGTTATGTCAAGATTAGAAAAGATTTTGATTACAAAGTAGTTAAAATAAATGTTGTAATATGAAACATGACACCGCCCACTATAGGGGCGGAGCATGCTAAAATAATTTAAAGTACCATTTCTATGGTAACGCAACGTCCAATTTCAAAACGGTTTTCTCAGGATGAATTTTGAGTTCGTAAGCTTTCGAATGATACCTAATTTATGATAATTACTAAAACATATGATACGAAAAAAAGGTGATCAAAAAAAGAGTGCCAGGTGTCCCGTTGTAACGGTGACAGTTAAGAGGTTAAAGGTGGGGTAAGTGCTTTCTGGTAACCGATGTTGATTTCAAACCACCAAAACAAACACGCACCAATTTTGATAGCTCCGCCCCACACATACAAAAACCCAGGCAACGACTATGGCGGAATCTGCTGTGCCAGCCGGCCGAGGGTATGATGTCATCAATAAGTGAAAGCAATGTCTGTTACTATGGTAATCCAGGTCGAATGTTCAGTGAAAAAGTCATCCCTTACATCCCAAAAATACAGTTCTCATGAACAACTCAATAGCACCAGCACAACAGTCCAACTAACTAACACATTACAATTATGACAAGATTAAAGGGTTAAATTGATCGCTAAAAGAGGAACCAAAGGAAATATATATTAGGAGTACATTAATTTCGGACACACTTTAGGAGCTGACACTTGAAACAGACAGTGAGGAGGTTTAGACACTCCAGGCTTATATGGTGTGGAAATGAATGGGTAATTATCATCGCTGAAATGAACGACAATACGATCGCAAATGGACAAGCAAGCAAACATGACTCATGAGCATATTCAAGCAAAAGCCAGCATATATTAGTTCTGTGAAACAAAACAAAATCAATGTTACTCGCCTATCGGGAAGAAATAAAGCAACCTCGGCCTTCGCTCCTTGAGTTCTCTCCAGCGCTGGAAAACTGATCCGATATTTACACGGGTCCTACTTCTTGCCTGATCGTAAGCCTTCTTTTGTTCCACATTTGTTTTTTATCGTCGTCGCTCGGCTAATGTCCGTCCTGTGTGTTGTGTCTTTTGACTAATGACATGCACTGAGCGATCTCCTTAGTAGACACGCCCTTACTGCTGATTGGCTATACGTTTGTTTTGGTACTCGGCCCGATACACTTTTCTAAAGCAGTTTTGAAGTACCACTCACCCCACCTTTAATAGAAAGCCAGTTAATATAAAGATTTGTAATACAAAGTATCTTTTCAAAATTAAGTTTAAATAGTATTTTCATGACATGACTGCGGGGGTGGGAAATGTGTGATGTTGCCATGTGCACTTAATAGACCTTTTCATTCTGCACCCTTAAAATAAAGGTGCCAGGAAGAACCAAAAAGGGGTTTTCACAGTCATGCCATAGAAAAAACATTTTTGGTTCCCTGACAATTTTATAGTCCAAAGAAACGTTCTGTGCTACAAAGAACCTTTTGTGCAATGAAAAGGTTCGTTGGATATTAAAGTTTATTCGTGGAACCATACACCCTGCCAAAGAACCATTTAAAAACCTTTATTTTTAAGAGTGTAGCGTTTAATGCTGAGAAGGACTGTAGTCTACAAGCCTCCGAAGGACTGGGAAGGACACAGCCTCAGCCTTCCGTTTGAGAAGCATCCATTAACAAAGTTCGAGAGGAGCATGTTCAGATAATTAACCTAATTAACATGGGAGGAGCACATTCAGTTAATCAACTCAATTAACGAGATAAGAGGTATATACAGTATACTGCAGACTTACCTCTGTTCCATGACAATTTTCCAGCATCCTTCCACCACCCCATCTCCTCACTTCGAAACTATTCCTATCCCAGCCTGGGAAGGGGGGAGTTCTCTGGTCAATGGTTCGGGCCAAATTGGCAAATACGCATAACTTTTACTCTATTTAATTCTATGTAAGTGGGAACTTGTGAAAGAGAGCTGAGTAAAGAGTAAATTGCTTACAAAGCAGTTTTTGTGATCTAAATGGGAGCTATCCTCCCAAACTGCTTAGATGCCCTGAGGCCATAATAATTACCAAGCTTCATCTCAAAGAAATTGAATTGCTAAAACAAACTTTTCAACAAAATTCAAAATGCTGGGAAATACAGTTGGGTGGGAACTTAAACAGATGTCATTTACCTCAACATGACCCAGGGAATAATTTAAGGCCATTCTGTTAAAAAGTAAGCTAAAATGTTTGTGGAATTAGAGGGGTTTGAGACTCATGTGTAGAAGACACTTAGATGGCTATGACATACATTTACCAGAATATTACAGTATTTCTACTGTGAATGTCAGTGAGACAGTGCTCATTTGTGGGAGTGTGCATGCCCATAATAGGTACCAGTGAGGTCAGGATATGAGGGCTAGATGTCTGATTGCTCTGTCTACTGGGGGTCAGAGGGGGGACAGGAGAGAGGGTGGCACTCAGGTTTTGTGGAGCAAATTGCTTTTTGTGTATAGGATGAAAGAAGACACAGTGGAAAACCCCAGAGAGACACTAAGAGAATGAAGATAGACATAGAGAGAGACAGGGAATAGAGACTTTTAGAGAGTTCACTTAAAAGAGCTAGCACAAAAGTGTTATCTTGTTTGACAAACATGTGTCCTGTCAAAGTCAGGTTCCATTTGGCAAAAAAAAGAAGAAGAAGAAAAGAAAAGAAAAAAATATCCTTAAGCAGCGCAGCTTAAAGTTATATATTTTTATAATTTAATAAATATTTAATTTATACATTTAAATTTCAAAATATTTTTAAAGTCTTAAAATACATGATTGATAAATGCACATTTTTTTTATTTTTTATATATATTATGGAAAATGTTAATGTATTTAGATTTAATTTTTGTTTGTGAGTGGTTGCACTTGCATTTTTTATTTATTTTTTGCTCAGGCCAATGAGAATTAAGGAAATTGTGGGTATTAACTGGCTAATATGCAAACAGCAATATGCAAAAAAAGTTTTTCTTATGTTATTAATATTGTGTTGGTCCCCCTTTTGCTGCCAAAACAGCCCTGGCCCATCGAGGCATGGACTCCACTAGACCCCTGAAGGTGTGCTGTGGTATCTGGCACCAAGATGTTAGCAGCAGATCCTTTAAGTCCTGTAAGTTGTGAGGTGGGGCCTCCATGGATCGGAATGTTTGTTCATCACATCCCACAGATGCTCGATTCGATTGAGATCTGGGAAATTTGGAGGCCAAGTCAACACCTCAAACTCGTTGTGCTCCTCAAACCATTCCTGAACCATTTTTGCTTTGTGACAGGTGCATTATCTGCTGAAAGAGGCCACAGCCACCAGGGAATACCGTTTCCATGAAAGGGTGTACATGGTCTGCAACAGTGCTTAGGTAGGGGGTACGTGTCACGTGGATGGCAGGCAGGACCCAGCAGAACATTGCCCAAAGCATCACACTGCCTCCGCCGGCTTGCCTTCTTCCCATAGTGCATCCTGGTGCCTTGTGTTCCCCAGGTAAGCGACGCACACGCACCCGGCCATCCACCTGATGTAAAAGAAAATGTGTTTCATCAAGATTCATCATTCTTGAGCAATTTGAGCTCCAGTAGCTCATCTGTTTGAGCGGACCACACAGGCCAGCCTTTTCTCCCCACATGTGTCAATGAGCCTTGGCCGCCCATGACCCTGTCTCCGGTTCACCACTGTTCCTTCACTTTTGATAGATACTGACCATTGCAGACTGGGAACACCCCACAAGAGCTGCAGTTTTTGGAGATGCTCTGACCCAGTCATCTAGCCATCACAATTTGGCCCTTGTCAAACAAATTTTCCCTGCTTCTAACACATCAACTTTTAGGACAGAGGCTGCGTCCGAAAACCTGGGCAGCTGACTCTCAGACGATGACTTGTAAGGCAGCATTTAAGCATGAAGGCACCTTACAAAACTAATTTCGGTCAGACTTCTTAGGCAGTGTAACCGTTTAATGGTCTACAGCAAAATAGAGAGAGCTTTAGTGAGAACTAAACACATATTTAATTACTGCATTAGTCATTTCTAGAAATGACATCAGAAGTGGAAAATGTTGGTAAAAAAACGTACATTTACACACAAACTGACCAGCAAACGCAACTTTCGGACACCATCTTTTTTTCCAGCTCAACTGTCACAGAATGGAAAGCACAGGATTGTGGGATAGCAAAGGCAGCGAAGGATACAAATGTGCTGCCTTCAAAAAACGATCAGATGAAGGTATCTCTGGAGACAGGAAGTGAAGCTAACATTAGATTCGGACTTGCCTTGGTGCCTTCCTGCCTTGAAATGTGTCCTCCGAAGGCAGCATTTTCCAGGTTTCGGACGCAGCCAAAATGCCTAATATATCCCACTCACTAACAGCTGCCGTGATGAAGAGATAATCAGTGTTATTCACTTCACCTGTCAGTGATCATAATGTTATGCCTCATCAGTGTATGTAAATATATCTCCGTTCTTATTCTCTTGGCTTTCTTTTAAAACATTTGTCCAAGCACATCTATCAAACACTCAGTGTGTATGTGTTATGTGGAAGTGGCTGTGTGTGCTTAGCTTACTGACCTGAAATGACCTTGTCCAGACTAAGGCAGCTTTTGTATGCCTGCCAAAACACTTAACAAGCTATATATGCTCATTGTGATAACGGGAGTGTGCTGTCAACATTCATTCACTAAAGATGCACATTAACTCAGAATTCCCCTGACCCTCCATTTGAGACAGCACAGTAGGGTGTGTGGATAAGTCACCTCTCCCTGATGAGAACATAAACCAGTGCATCACTGCAGCTGCTGTGTAATCTAATCTACATATTGCTTTCCTCGCCTTAGTGCATTACCGACAGCGCTACCTTTTATATGCCAAGACTTAATAGACTTCAAGTATACTCCTTAACCTCTGCCCACTCCCAACCCCCCATTTTTCACACAAGAATAGCACACCAATGACTGCGTGTGAGCTCAGCAGGGTATGCTTTATGAAACTGATCTGAAGGGCAGTTCAGTAACCAATCTGTGCCCTCCTTTTCCTGTAACACTGAATAGGACTTTGAATGTTGAAAAGAAGGGGCTTATTTTATGTTATCTGTTATATGACTGGCTGGTTGAAGTGTCCATTATTTTTCTAATATGTACCAGTGGTGCTTAAGTCAACTGATAAGTACATTTTCTGGTAACACCTTGTTACACATGCTATGCTATAGTAATAACTATAGATTATGCATAATTACTTAAAGGGATAGTTCAACCAAAAATGAAAATTCTGTCATCATTTACCCACCCTCATGTCGTTCCAAACCTGTAAGACTTTCGTTCATCTTAAGATCTTTTTGATGAAATCTGAGAGCTTTCTGTCCCTCCATTTACAACCTACGCAACTACCACTTTGACGCTTCAAAAAGTTCATAAAGAGATCATAAAACTAATCCATATGAATTGAACGAAGAGATGTGATCGTTTCATATGATTAACAGATTGAATTTAAGCTTTTATTCACATGTAAATATTTCTCAACTCACACATCATTTGTGCTAAACGGAGGCTCAGGTATGTTCGCTTGACGTGCGAGAACCAATGAGGTTCATTCTCGTGTTACGCAGCATGTTTGAGCTTCAGCAAGAACCAATGAGGTTCATTCTCGTGTTACGCATCACGTTTGAGCTTCAGCAAGAACCAATGAGGTTCATTCTTGTGTTACGCATCACGTTTGAGCTTCAGCAAGAACCAATGAGGTTCATTCTTGTGTTACGCAGCACGTTTGAGCTTCAGCAAGAACCAATGAGGTTCATTCTTGTGTTACGCATCACGTTTGAGCTTCAGCAAGAACCAATGAGGTTCATTCTTGTGTTACGTATCACGTTTGAGCTTCAGCAAGAACCAATGAGGTTCATTCTTGTGTTACGCATCACGTTTGAGCTTCAGCAAGAACCAATGAGGTTCATTCTCGTGTTAAGCAGCATGTTTGAGCTTCAGCAAGAACCAACGTACATTCTATCAAGTCTTTCTGTTCTCCTGATCTGGAATTTCTCACGGTTCTGTGCCGACCATTCTGGCTACCGAGGGAATTCACCGCGGTCATCATCACAGCTGTGTATATTCCCCCGCAAGCCGACACAGACCGGGCACTAAAGGAACTGTATAGGACAGTGAGTGAGCAGGAAACCGCGCATCCTGAGGCTGCGTTTATTGTGACCGGAGACTTTAACAAAGCCAACTTCAAGCGCATCGCACCCAAATACCACCAACATGTTAACTTCAACACGCGAGGGAACCGTGTCTTAGATCACTGCTACTCCCCCTTCAAGGATGGATACAAATCACTCCCACGCCCACCATTCGGCAAATCGGATCACGCTTCCATCCTCCTTTTGCCCGCATATAGGCAAAGACTCAAACAGGAAGCACCCGCCCTCAGAACCATCCAGTGCTGGTCGGACCAATCAGACTCTATGCTACAAGACTGTTTTGATCACGCGGACTGGGAGATGTTCCGGTCGGCCTCTGATGACGATATCGAGGTCTACGCTGATAGCGTAACGTGTTTCATCAGGAAGTGCGTAGATGACGTTGTTCCGACCAAAACAATTCGGCTGTACCCTAACCAGAAGCCGTGGCTAAACGGGGATGTTCGCGCGGCACTCAATGCGCGGACCTTCACTTTTAACTCCGGTAATGCGGAGGAGCATAAACAAGCAAGTTATGCCCTCCGGAAAACCATCAGAGCAGCAAAACGGCAGTACAGGGACAAGATTGAAGGACAGTTCAACACCACCGACTCCAGAAGCATGTGGAGGGGAATTAACACCATCACGGACTATAAAGGGAACACAAACTCCACCGTGAACACCGCTGCCTCTCTCCCGGACGAGCTCAACACCTTCTATGCTCGCTTTGAGGGAACTAACACCGCCCTCGCGGAGAGAGAGCTCGCGGCTGAAGATACAGAGGTTAGTGCACTCTCCGTATCTGTCGCGGATGTAACCCGATCCTTCCGGCGGGTGAACGTCCGTAAAGCCGGGGGTCCAGACGGCATTCCCGGCCGTGTGATCAGAGCGTGCGCGCACCAACTGGCTGGAGTTTTCACGGACATTTTTAACCTGTCCCTCTCCCTATCTGTGGTCCCCACATGCTTCATAACGTCCACCATTGTGCCTGTACCTAAGCAGTCAAAAACCACCTGCTTAAACGACTGGCGTCCTGTTGCTCTGACCCCCATCATCAGTAAATGCTTTGAGAGACTAGTCAGAAACCACATCTGCTCTGTTCTCCCCCCCTCACTGGACCCACTGCAGTTTGCATACCGCACAAACCGCTCCACTGATGATGCCATTTCATCCACCATACACACTGCTCTCTCCCACCTGGAAAAGAGGAACACGTATGTGAGAATGCTGTTTGTGGACTACAGCTCAGCATTCAACACCATTGTGCCCTCCATACTTGACATGAAACTCCGGGCTCTAGGCTTAAACAGCTTGTTATGCAGCTGGATCCTGGACTTCCTGTCAAACAGACGCCAGGTGGTCAGAATGGGCAGTAACATCTCACCACTGACTCTCAACACTGGAGCCCCTCAGGGCTGTGTTCTCAGCCCAGTCCTGTACTCCCTGTACACACATGACTGTGTGGCAACCCACAGCTCCAACACCATCATCAAGTTTGCTGACGATACGACGGTGGTAGGTCTCATCACTGACAATGATGAAACAGCCTACAGAGAGGAGGTGCACACTCTGACACGGTGGTGTCAGGAGCACAACCTCTCCCTCAACGTCAGCAAGACCAAGGAGCTGGTGGTCGACTTCAGGAGGAATGAGAGAGAACACCGCCCCATCACCATCGATGGAGCACCGGTGGAGAGAGTCAGCAGCTTCAAGTTCCTCTGTGTCCACATCACAGAGGAACTCTCATGGTCCGTCCACTCCGAGGCCGTTGTGAAGAAGGCTCATCAGCGCCTTTTCTTCCTGCGACGGCTGAGGAGGTTTGGAATGAACCGCCACATCCTCACACGCTTCTACACCTGCACCATCGAGAGCCTGCTGACTGGCTGCATCACCACCTGGTACGGCAACAGTACCGCCCGCAGCCGCAAAGCCCTGCAAAGGGTAGTGCGCACGGCCAGCTGCATCATCGGAGGTGAGCTTCCCTCCCTCCAGGACATTTACGCCAGGCGGTGTGTGAAGAGAGCTCAGAGGATCATCAGAGACTCTAGCCACCCGAACCATGGGCTGCTCTCACTGCTGCCGTCAGGCAGACGGTACCGCAGCATTAGAACACGCACCAGCCGACTTCAGAACAGCTTCTTCCCACAAGCAATGTCATGTTTGAGCTTCAGCAAGAACCAATGAGGTCCATTCTCGTGTTAAGCAGCATGTTTGAGCTTCTTCAAGAACCAATGAGGTTTGTTCTCAAGTGTCAAGCAGGTTTGGTTGAGCTTCTGTTGATGTTTGCCGATTAATGATTATATGTGAATAAAAGCCTAAATTCAATCTGTTCATCATATAAAGCAATCGAGTTTCTTCAGCCAATTTGGACTAAACCGCTCAATTCATATGGATTAGTTTTATGATCTCTTTATGAACTTTTTGAAGCGTCAAAGTGGTAGGTGCGTAGCTTTATTATGGAAGTGAGCTTTGCACAAGCAAATGCTACTTCATATTGTATTCAGAAAATATAACTGACCGGCAGGGTTTTACATGGGCAATGTTCAGTCTCTTTTATTTAGACAATGCAAAAATGTATTCTAGCGTTTACAGTTAATCCTAATGGAGCTAGTATAGAGTTTCTCTTATGATCAGCTTACAAAGCGTTCATACAGTTAGAGGAACTGCTGGGTTCACCCCAGTGCAATGCAGGGCTGAGAGGTGCCTGACAGTCTAATCCAAAGAGGCTCAGAAAGACTTCTTGGCATTATACTGCATGGGTTTTTGTCACGGTTTCACAGTGTCAGAATATGGGAATTCTGGATTATTCACATTTGCTATAGAGGAGTGCAGGGATTGTATCACTCAATAAATGTAAAATTGGTTATAGCTTAATGCACACTGACTGCAGTCTAGTATGATCAAGCATAATTCAGTCCTCTACCTTCCCTTAAAAATGGACAGTTAATTAACGGTAGACAAAAATATTTTTTTATTTTATTTTCGTAAACTGTATATATATATATATATATATATATATATATATATATATATATATATATATATATATATAAAATATATATATATTTTTTTTTACCGTGAAGCTATGGAAAGCAAGTTTTTTTAATTTACTTACTTATTTATTTTGGTGAAAAATGTTCGATGAATATATACACTGCCCAGCCAAAAAAAAATTGGTTTGGATTTAAATAAGTAAATGCTTGAGAGTCAATGATTTGGGCTGCATTTCCACTCTTAGCGCACTACGAAGACTCTAAAGGTATAACTTAACTAAATGGTGCTGCATTGGTTTATCAATTGTAAAAAATTTTTGTGATTTTAACGGTATTTTACTGTAAAAATGCTACGGTGAAAAACAGTTAATTGGTTAACAGAAAGTTTCCGTACTATATACGGTGAATAACTGTAATAGATCTAACTTTACATTTCATTTAATTTCACAGTAAAATACCGTTACATTTACAGTTTTTGGAAGTGAAAAAGAACAAGTCATTGTGTAATTTACAGTGAAAACCTGTAAATTGACATTCCCAGAATTCCCTGCATGACACTTCGCATTTGATGTATTTTCATTGCAATAACTATGTTTCTTCTTTGTTTTTTTCTAATCAGTTATGTACATTAGGGTTTTATGTTACATCTGATGTTGTTAAATGAATGTTTATTGCATGTGTTTTACCATGATGGTGTTTAGTGTTTGTGTGAATGACACTGAGCATCTTCTATATATTAGTATTATTCTTCTAAAAGCTGCTTGTGATGAGCTTTGATTCATCACGTGATTCTCATCACCACTGTGATTGGTGGTTGTCCGTATATATCAAAGGTACATAACAGATATTAGTATTTCAATAGGTTGGTAATCTAACATTATTTCAGTTTTTACCGTAAATTGTTTACAGTGTAAACATAATCATTACAATATAAACCTTTAAATTATACGTTTTTTTAACTGTAAAATATTTTTTTTAACCGTAATTATTACATTATAAACCTTTAAATTATATGGTGCTGTCCCTAAAAACCTAAAACGTTACTGCCGTATTTTTTACGGTAAAGTTCTGGCAACCACAGCTGCTGGTTTTTTACCATAAATTTTACCAAGTGCTCAGGGGGGCACCACAAGACTACCGCCTCCCCCCAACCTCCACTAAGCAATACAAAATTTGCGAACGCCGCCACCGCGGGCATCATAAAGTGGTCGCGCTTAGGGCATCAAAACGGCCAGCAGCGGGACTGATTGTTGGTGTAAATCACAAATTTCTGTTATTGGATGACCTACTCAATAAAAGAGCACATAAACATAATCAACAGCTACAGCGGAGAAAAAAGAACGAAAGAAGAGCGGCAGCAGCTGAATTTTGGGGCTGAGGGGGTAAGTCCGTCGAATTTGTCTTGACAAAGTCAGACCAACAAGATCTAAAAGCTGCTGAAATTGCTGCCATGGCAGGCGAAATTTATTTTGAATTGCAGCTTCTGACATGGTAAATAGGGGACCAAAGTTGTCACGGATAAAATAGTGCACATGCACATGCACTAAATGGCTCGGCGGACGGCGCCATCTTTGATTTAGCATTCGATGTATCGCTGCCATAGTTTGACCAAACTCCCCTCCACAATCATTCCCTGTAAATAGACTCCATAATGGTTTTTGCCGGCTGATGTACCATTGGATAATATAATTAAAAAGCTAACAGACATCAGTTTAATGACAATTGTATTCTTTGCATGAAAACACTTCAATTAGCAGAATTATATTGGTAGGTTATAGACTGAGATGTAAAGAAACAGTGGTGGCCACTATCAGAATGAACAGTCAGTAGTGATAATGTATAGCTAAGAGTGGTCCAGACCAACCTTACAAAAGTATGACTTACAGAAGGCATACTTAACTAAGATCGTTTCGGGAAACACGTATTAACGTTAAGGTACACCTTAAGGTATAACTTAAAATGACGTAGTGTTAAGAAGGTTTAAGAACTAAATCCAGCCCAGATCATTATTTCAGTGATTCAGAATCATTTTCACACATGAATTGACACCTGACCTTACATTCATTGGAAGTCTTTGGAATCTTGACCTTGAATTTATGCACCTCTTGAAGTTATTTCCATCAAGCGGTGCATCATTTTTGGTATTGACAATGCAAGAGTCGAGCACTCTGTAAAGTCTCCTCCAGCACATCCCAAAGACTTTCAATGAAGTTACAGTCTGGACTCAGAGGTGCCAATTCATGTGTGAAAATTATTCTTCATGCTCCCTCCCAACCATTCTTTCACAATTTGAGCCTGATGAATGTTGACATTGTCATCCTGGAATATGGCCGTGATGTGTCTTCCTACATGGTTGTTTAAGCAGTGAACAGCTACACACTCCTTCAATTAGGGTTAGATGAACTGTTGCCAAACATATAGAAACATAATAATCACTGCAGTAGGTTTTTTTCCATATGATTTATAAGCTGTTTTCCTCGTTTCCCTAATGTAGTGTTTACCAGGACCACACGCTTGCACGTGCGCACACACACACACACACACACACACACACACACACACACACACACACACACACACACACACACACACACACACACACACACACACACACACACACACACACACACACACACACACACACACACACACACACACACACACACACTAATTATTAATTTAAATACTGAAAAGAGATAAGCAAACACCAAAAACATACGTAGTTTTCCCTACTCTCTCCTATTCCTATATCTCTTTTGAGTTCTAAATGTTTATTTTTGTGGGATGTAGCCAGGTGACTGATTCCTCAAAACCGATTACTCTGAGACGACAGATTTCAGGTTCTGACCCATCTCAGGTTGCCATTCATCTTTTCTGTCGCTCCAAATGAATTCAACCGTGCAGATTGCTTGTGTGGTGGAGCTTCCTCTCAGACTCAGAGCTCTCTGCCAATGCTGTCATCTCAACCATTCTGCCCAAATTAAAGATCTGTTGCTTTGGCTCTGTTTTTGCTCTTTGATTACCGTTTAAAGTACTCCACAAATGGTGTTTCCTTCTGCAGCTGTCTCTCTGGTGAAGTGGTTTGTTGTTGTATATGTGTGTTTCATGGGGACAGATCCTACCTAGCTAGTGCTGCTTTGTATCCTTGGCTTTCCTTACAAATGGCTATTTTCAACAGAATACAGATTTTATGCCTGTTTGAAGTGCTAAATACATATTCTTAGTGTATCCACTTCTTTCAGGTAATTAAAATTCCATGGTAGTGGTATTGAATGGTCGATTTGTGTTAGGTAACCGTGATTTTCCCAAGTAAAGTAAAACAAAATTCCTGTCCAAAAATTGAGTCTTAACCCTATTCCTATTCCTACCCCTAAACCTAAACCTAGCCATAAGTTATCCTTAAAATCGGAGCGAGATTTGACATTAACTGTAAATTTGTCCCTCAAATCTGATTGGTTGATTGGAATGTTTTTCCAGGATCAACAAAGATGTTGATCCAGGAACATGTTGCACTTGGTGAAATCACTCTCAATGAATATCAAATCTTAATTTCTGAAACAGTTTTTGTGCTGTTTACAAAGCTGTTACCTTTCAGTCGGTCACGTTCGACGTACATCGGTAGTGACCGACGAATTGAGATCTGTCTTCAGAGACCAATCTACTTCGAGTATATAGAAACGAGCCAATAAACATTGGTATGCGGTTCACGCACCACCCCGCAGCACGGGTATAAAACACGGAAGTGAACAACGCATACCGCTTTTAACTTCGGAGCCGAACGGTTTGTTGTATCAAGCTGTTTCTGCAAAGAGTGTTTAAATGAGTCTCGAGGAGGATCGCTCTCTTACCTGGGTGCTGGTTTGACGGCGCGAGTCAGCGAGTGGGCGCTGCAACATACACTTGTTCCTGTGTTGGTTGGCTGGGCGTTCCGTTCATGAGTGCTCACATGCAGGCTTGCATTCGGACTGCTGTGAGCCGCGGTCTCCCTGAGTGCTTCAGCACTTCTAAAAGAGCATTTCCTTCTAAAAAGAGCAACACGGTTTGACCCTGAGTCTTTTTCAAGATGTCATTCAAACCGTGTGTTTCTGGATGCGGTTGTTTCCTGTCCTCATTTGACGGCCACGATCTCTCTCGCATATAAACATGTGAGATTGCGTTTGTGGGTGATCCTTGTTCTCTCAGGAGAACGTGGTCACGTCGGCGCGTTGTTCGTCTCAAGCCTTTCTTGTAAGGGCTTGAGTGTTCAGTGCGCCGTGTGCCGTCTGGCGCGGCCGGTTCCTCCAGCCGATATGAAGTTGGGGTTCTACAGCCCTTACTTCATTGTATCCAAGAAAGGGGGTGGGTTACGACCAATCTTGGATCTGCGCATTTTGAATTGGGTACGCAGAAACGCATCTTCGAATGCATCCGTCCCCAAGATTGGTTTGCAGCGATCGACCTGAAGGACGCGTACTTTCATGTCTCTATCCTTCCTCGACACAGACCGTTCCTACGCTTTGTGTTCCAGGGGAAGGCATATCAGTACAAAGTCTTGCCCTTCGGCTGTCCCTGTCGCCCCGCGTCTTCACGAAAGTCGCAGAGGCAGCCATTGTTCCACTCCGAGAACGCGGCGTTCGTTTTCTAAACTATCTCGACGACTGCCTTATACTCGCCCAGTCTCGAGAGCGTGCGAACACAGGGACCTGGTGCTCCGTCACCTCAGCCTGTTGGGCCTTCGGGTCAACCGAGAGAAGAGCAAACTCTGTCCCACACAGAGGATCTCTTATCTCGGTATGGAGCTGGATTCGGTCAATCGGACTGCGCGCCTCACAGAGGAAAGAGTCCAGTCACTGTTGAACTGCTTGAATACATTCAAGAGCAGGACGGCGGTCCCACTGAAATTCTTTCATATGCTCCTGGGGCATATGACATCTGCAGCTGCGGTAACGCCGCTCGGATTGCTTCATATGAGACCGCTTCAACGCTGGCTACGCGACCGAGTCCCGAGGTGGGCGTGGCAGAGCGGCCAGTATCGGATACCAGTTACCCCGTACTGTCGCCAAACTTTCAACCCTTGGTCCGACCCCTCATTCTTACGGGCCGGAGTGCCCTTAAGACAGGTGTCCAGGCGTGTTGTGGTATTCACGGATGCCTCAGCCATGGGTTGGGGGGCTACGTACAATGGGCATGCAGTCTCGGGTCTGTGGACGGGGCCCCAGCTGCATTGGCATATCAATTGCCTGGAGTTAATGGCAGTACGTCTCACGCTAAGTCTCTTCAAGAAGCCGCTTCAGCACAAACACGTACTGGTCCGCATGGACAGCTCTGCGGCCGTTGCGTACATCAACTGTCAGGGTGGTCTGCGCTCCCGTCGCATGCTCCAACTCGCCCGCCACCTCCTCCTGTGGAGTCAGAAGTATCTGAGGTCGCTTCGTGCCATTTACATCCCTGGTGCGCTGAACCAGACAGCCTACAAGCTCTCTCGTCAGTGTCCACTTCCGGGAGAGTGGCAACTCCACCCCCGGTCTGTCCAGCTGATATGGGACCTCTTCGGAGCCGCGCAGGTGGACCTGTTTGCCACTCCGGACTCGTCCCATTGCCAGTGGTACTATACCCTGAACGGGGGTACCCTCGGCACAGATGCACTGGCGCACAGCTGGCCCCGGGACCTACGCAAATATGCGTTTCCCCCAGTGAGCCTTCTAGCACAGACTCTGTGCAAGGTCAGGGAGGATGAGGAGCAGGTCTTGCTAGTTGCGCCCTACTGGCCCAACCGGACCTGGTTCGCCGAACTCACACTCCTCGCAACAGCCCCACCCTGGCCGATTCCCCTGAGGAAGGACCTTCTTTCTCAGGGAGGGGGCACTCTATGGCACCCGCGTCCAGACCTCTACCACAAGCAGTGGTAGACACCATCACTTTGGCTAGAGCCCCCTCAACGAGGCGCCTCTATGCTTTGAAGTGGAACCTGTTCGTTGATTGGTGTTCTTATCGCCGCGAAGACCCCCGGAAGTGTTCGATTAATGTTGGGTTGGACAAGATGGGTTGGAGCGAAGGCTGTCTCCCTCCACCCTGAAAGTGTACGTCGCAGTAATAGCGGCATATCACGATGTAGTTGAAGGTAAATTCTTAGGGAAGCACGACTTAATTGTCAGGTTCCTCAGAGGTGCGAGGAGACGAAATCCTCCTCGTTCTATCTCGCTACCCTCTTGGGACTTAGCCCTGGTGCTCAGAGCACTTCAGGGCCCTCCTTTTGAGCCTTTGCAGTCCGTTGAGTTAAAAATCCTGTCTATGAAGACAGTACTCCTGACTGCATTGGCCTCAATCAAGAGGGTGGGGGACCTGTATGCATTTTCGGTCAACGAATCGTGCCTAGAATTCGGGCCCGGTAACTCTCACGTCATCCTGAGACCCCGGCCCGGATACGTGCCCAAGGTTCCTACCACTCCCTTTCGGGACCAGGTGGTGAACCTGCAAGTGCTGGAGGCAGACCCAGCCCTGGCTTTATGTCCCGTCCGCGCTCTTCACGCTTACATTGACTGGACACAAAGCTTTAGGACCTTAGAGCAGCTCTTCGTCTGTTACGGAGGCCAGCAGAAGGGAAAGGCTGTCTCCAAGCAGAGATTAGCCCACTGGATAGTGGATGCTATCGTCTTAGCGTACCAATCGCAAGACGTGCCTTGCCCGTTCGGGTTGTGAGCGCACTCCACAAGAAGTGTTGCTTCCTCCTGGGCGCTGGCTCAAGGCGCCTCGCTGACAGACATCTGTAGAGCTGTGGGCTGGGCGACTCCTAACACGTTCGCTAGATTTTATAGCCTCCGTGTGGAACCGGTTTCTTCCCGTGTACTCGCCTCCAACGGCCAGTAGACGCGAAGTACCCGTTCCTGTGTCGGCTTGCTACGCCACTCCCGCCTATGGCCGGATACGTGCGTTTATCTTCTCCAGTTGTGTTCCCCAGAAATGGTGAACCCTGTCGAGCTCCTCCGTCACCCCTGTGGTGTCAGACGTTGCGGCCGTCTGACGCCAGGCTTGCACCCATATGCTTGTGGAACGTGTGTGTTAGGCTGGGTCCATATGTAGCGGTTCCCTCACGGCAACCCCATATGTGTATTCTCCACGGTACCAGCTACCCTACTCGGCTAGCCCCGTGTCTTTCCCTTGACAGAGCCCACTCTGTCGTCTCTGGGTGTGTTCTTTCCCCCCTGGGACCAGGTTGGATCCACCCCAGAGACTGCCATATGCTGTTATTACCCAGATAGGTTAGTCCGTATGATTATTCTCCACCTCTCCTCCTCCGGAGGACGTGGCTCCGCAGCGTACCATCTCCCGAGACGGGCACGCTTTCCCAGTGTTATCCAATAGTCAAGCTGAGTGGGTCTTGCAGAAACAGCAGTGTCGGACCTCCCTGCCTTAAGCCCTGTCTGCTGCTCCAACTGGGAGCACCCACTGGAAGGGCCAGCACCCTGGCATTTTTGAAGGGATCCCAATTTGTCGGTTAGTTCCGACGTACGTTGAACGTGACCGACTGAAAGGGAACGTCTCGGTTACGTATGTAACCCTCGTTCCCTGAAGGTACGTCCCGTCGCCAGGTGCTGTGCTTCAGCTGCAGGCCCGAGTCACATCTCGGCTCCTCAGTTGTAAAAGCAGTATGCGTTGTTCACTTCCGTGTTTTATACCCGCACTGCGGGGCGGTGTGTGAACCGCATGCCAATGTTTATTGGCTCGTTTCTATACAATCGAAGTAGATTGGTTCCCAATTCGTCGGTCAGTTCCGACGTACGTCTCCATTCCCTCCTTCAGGGAACGAGGGTTACATCCGTTACCGAGACGTTTTTTTGACACAGATGACGCAGAAATTTGGGTCAGCTGCGTAACAAATATTGTATGTTTGTTTTGCCACCAGGATGCAATTACAGCTTCAAAAACAAATTAGGTTTGAATTGCACCTGCTGAGAGGACATTGAGTGAAGGATGATAAGAAAGACAGAACACTCAAACCCGAAAACAGCCCAAGAAAACCGGGGACATTTCTACTTCAGTGATCAATATGTGATAGAAATTATAACTTTTTACCCTTTACATTTACAGTTACAGTATTTTTTTTGTGTATTTTGACTATAGAAATGTCTGTCATACTCTAAGTTACATTTATGCTGTGTTTGAAATCGTCCCTCATATCCCCTTTCACTATTCCCTACATTACTCCACTAATATAGCCCACTTGAAGGAGTGAATAAAAACGAGTGAGTGAATTCGGACACTGTGTGCGCCGGAAAGGCTGCCACTTTTGCATAGTTTTCCCTTGCTGTTTAATAATCATTACAACTTAGCAAACTAGCAGCTCCAACAGTAGTGAAAATATTTATCTTGCACTCTGTCATGGAAACTAGCATGTAAACCTTAATTAAACAATTTAATAATCAATTAAAAAGGAATTTATGCCTGTATGATATTATGCTGTAGCCACATTGGACCAGCAGTTTGCAAAATGAATTGATCGAGGATTCCGCTGTGGGCGTCCGATATGGGAGTTCATTTGACGCGCGATTATCACAGTGCATTGTGGGTATTCTCTAGCCGTTGCGCATACATGGTAAAGTACCGCAGCACCAGGCTGAGAGACCGTGAGAGCAGGACGAGGCTGCGGTCATTAAGGATGATGAGCGCCAGCTGCGTGCCACATCGGCCTCGTGTCTCACAGAGGAGTGACGTGAGTATAAAGGAGGAGAGACGACAGTGAAGGAAGAGAGAGGACCAGGCCTGGATTTTAATTTGTGTTTTGTTTACGTTTTGTTATGTGTGTATGCGGCAGTCGTCCGTGAGGGGCAGCCACTTTTACTTTCAGTTTGTGTTCATTTATTTTGATTAATGTCTGTTAAATGTTCGCCGGTTCCCGCCTCCTTCTTCCCTTATTTACAAACTACGTTACACATGGGTTGTACACTCGTTATTGCGGTGCATTGTGGGATTGAATGAGTGCACTCGATAATGTCCATGGTTTCGAACACCACTACAAATAGCTGTCCCTTCAAATACTATCCTATTTAAGGGTATAGGGGGCGATCTCAGACACAGCCTTAAGGCCTGTTCACACAATTTTCGCGTGCGTTTATCACCGACGTTTAACGCCTCATGACTAAACAAAGGGTGCCAATGTGAGTGTGCACACCGACGCGCAAAACGGCAGACGTAAAAGCGTCATCTAAAAAAAAAAAAACGCCTTGGGATCGTTTTTTTGTTTTGACACGGCGCGTTAAAAACTTGCCGAACAATGAGATCGGCGCTTTTGTTCACGTGCCTGGAGCTGCTGAAGTTACAGTAAAACACGACTTGGTGGCGTTCAAGCACAAAACGGTCTTGCCGATCACACATTGATACCAAAGAAGAAGACGTAAGTAGACAAAGAAGAAGATGAGCTGCTAATGCTGCTTGCCAGTTAGCAAAAAGTGTGTGAATGGTTTTGGCAAGCACGTAAATACTGTCTCTCTTCTTCTTCTGCGTGACAAGCGAGTGTCAGAAGTGTAAAGTACCACAGCACCACCTTGTGTACCGGGAGCATCAGACATGGGAGTTCATTCGACGCGCGACTATCACAGTGCATTATGGGTATTCTCTAGCTGTTGCGTGTACATCGATTGTACACTCGTTATTGCGGCGCATTGTGGAATTGAATGAGTGCACTCGATAATGTCCATGGTTTCGGACACCACTACAAATGGCTGTCCCTTCAAATACTGTCCTATTTAAGGGTATAGGGGGTGATTTCGGGCACAGCCTTAGTCATCAACACAGTTTTTAACTGCACTGTTCATCAAATCAAATCAAATCAAATCAAATCACTTTATTTGTCACTCTACATATGCACAAGTGCAACAGTAGGTGAAATTCTTAGGTGCAGTTCCGAGCAACATAGCAGTCATGACATGACATGTACAACATTTAAAGCAACATCAGATTACACATCTGATGCGCACACAATTACTCACAGCACAGTAAACTCTACAATAAACAATAAATAATTTGCACAATGTGAGTTTAGTTCTCACAGCTTTAAACAATATACACATACTTACAATATACATATACTTTAAACAATATACACTAAACATACACTAAACAATATACATTACGCTATAATAATAATAATAATATACAATGTATAGTATAAAATATTATTCACAGATTGAAAAATTGAAATCCAAAGTGCAATAGGTGCTATATGATAAATAAATGTGTATATATAATGTGTGTGTATCTACAGTGGGTTGTGCTGAGTGATATTCTGTCCAGAGTGTGTTATGATACTGATGGATCAGGAGTTAAGTAGTCTGATTGCTTGTGGGAAGAAGCTGTTCTGGAGTCGGCTGGTGCGTGTTCTGATGCTGCGGTACCGTCTGCCTGATGGCAGCAGTGAGAGCAGCCCATGGTTCGGGTGGCTAGAGTCTCTGATGATCCTCTGAGCTCTCTTCACACATCGCCTGGCGTAAATGTCCTGGAGGGAGGGAAGCTCACCTCCGATGATGCAGCTGGCCGTGCGCACTACCCTTTGCAGGGCCTTGCGGCTGCGGGCGGTACTGTTGCCGTACCAGGTGGTGATGCAGCCAGTCAGCAGGCTCTCTATGGTGCAGGTGTAGAAACGTGTGAGGATGTGGCGGTTCATTCCAAACCTCCTCAGCCGTCGCAGGAAGAAAAGGCGCTGATGAGCCTTCTTCACAACGGCCTCGGAGTGGACGGACCATGAGAGTTCCTCTGTGATGTGGACACCGAGGAACTTGAAGCTGCTGACTCTCTCCACCGGTGCTCCATCGATGGTGATGGGGCGGTGTTCTCTCTCATTCCTCCTGAAGTCGACCACCAGCTCCTTGGTCTTGCTGACGTTGAGGGAGAGGTTGTGCTCCTGACACCACCGTGTCAGAGTGTGCACCTCCTCTCTGTAGGCCGTTTCATCATTGTCGGGGATAAGACCTACCACCGTCGTATCGTCAGCAAACTTGATGATGGTGTTGGAGCTGTGGGTTGCCACACAGTCATGTGTGTACAAAGAGTACAGGAGTGGGCTGAGAACACAACCCTGAGGGGCTCCAGTGTTGAGAGTCAGTGATGAGGAGATGTTACTGCCCATTCTGACCACCTGGCGTCTGTTTGACAGGAAGTCCAGGATCCAGCTGCATAACAGGCTGTTTAAGCCTAGAGCCCGGAGTTTCCCGTCAAGTATGGAGGGCACAATGGTGTTGAATGCTGAGCTGTAGTCTACAAACAGCATTCTCACATACGTGTTCCTCTTTTCCAGGTGGGAGAGAGCAGTGTGTATAGTGGATGAAATGGCATCGTCAGTGGAGCGGTTTGTGCGGTATGCAAACTGCAGTGGGTCCAGTGAGGGGGGGAGAACAGAGCAGATGTGGTTTCTGACTAGTCTTTCAAAGCATTTGCTGATGATGGGGGTCAGAGCAACAGGACGCCAGTCGTTTAAGCAGGTGGTTTTTGACTGCTTAGGTACAGGCACAATGGTGGACGTTTTGAAGCATGTGGGGACCACAGACAGGGAGAGGGACAGGTTAAAAATGTCCGTGAAGACTCCAGCCAGTTGGTGCGCGCACGCTCTGATCACACGGCCGGGAATGCCGTCTGGACCCGCAGCTTTACGGACGTTCACCCGCCGGAAGGATCGGGTTACATCCGCGACAGATACGAAGAGTGCACTAACCTCTGTATCTTCAGCCGCGAGCGCTCTCTCCGCGAGGGCGGTGTTAGTTCCCTCAAAACGAGCATAGAAGGTGTTGAGCTCGTCCGGGAGAGAGGCAGCGGTGTTCACGATGGAGTTTGTGTTCCCTTTATAGTCCGTGATGGTGTTAATTCCCCTCCACATGCTTCTGGATTCGGTGGTGTTGAACTGTCCTTCAATCTTGTCCCTGTACTGCCGTTTTGCTGCTCTGATGGTTTTCCGGAGGGCATAACTTGCTTGTTTATGCTCCTCCGCGTTACCGGAGTTAAAAGTGAAGGTCCGCGCATTGAGTGCCGCGCGAACATCCCCATTTAGCCACGGCTTCTGGTTAGGATACAGCCGAATTGTTTTGGTCGGAACAACGTCATCATAGTAACTCCAGCGCTCATTCTCCTCAAACTATTGCTACTGATGAGGTCAACGTACATCCAAGACATTTATCATTTGAACAAATAAACAATAGTATTCTACAATAATGAGAAGAGTGTTAACTAGTGATGCTAACAGCTATAAGCTAGTAGAGGATGTTCAGGAATTTGGATACTAGTTCTGGGCTGGATTTCCCGAAACCTTCTTAACACTATGTCGTTCTCAAGTTATACCTTAAGGTGTACCTTAACGTTAATACGTGTTTCCCGAAACGATCTTAGTTAAGTATGCCTTCTGTAAGTCATACTTTCGTAAGGTTGGTCTGGACCACTGTTAGATACACTCACCTAAAGGATTATTAGGAACACCTGTTCAATTTCTCATTAATGCAATTATCTAATCAACCAATCACATGGCAGTTGCTTCAATGAATTTAGGGGTGTGGTCCTGGTCAAGACAATATCCTGAACTCCAAACTGAATGTCAGAATGGGAAAGAAAGGTGATTTAAGCAATTTTGAGCTTGACATGGTTGTTGGTGCCAGACGGGCCGGTCTGAGTATTTCACAATCTGCTCAGTTACTAGGATTTTCACGCCCAACCATTTCTAGGGTTTACAAAGAATGGTGTGAAAAGGGAAAAACATCCAGTATGCGGCAGTCCTGTGGGGGCGAAAATGCCTTGTTGATGCTAGAGGTCAGAGGAGAATGGGCCGACTGATTCAAGCTGATAGAAGAGCAACTTTGACTGAAATAACCACTCGTTACAACCGAGGTATGCAGCAAAGCATTTGTGAAGCCACAACACGCACAACCTTGAGGCGGATGGGCTACAACAGCAGAAGACCACACCGGGTACCACTCATCTCCACTACAAGTAGGAAAAAGAGGCTACAATTTGCACGAGCTCACCAAAATTGGACAGTTGAAGACTGGAAAAATGTTGCCTGGTCTGATGAGTCTCGATTTCTATTGAGACATTCAGATGGTAGAGTCAGAATTTGGCGTAAACAGAATGAGAACATGGATCCATCATGCCTTGTTACCACTGTGCAGGCTGGTGGTGGTGGTGTAATGGTTTCGGGGATGTTTTCTTGGCACACTTTAGGCCCCTTAGTGCCAATTGGGCATCGTTTAAATGCCACGGCCTACCTGAGCATTGTTTCTGACCATGTCCATCTCTTTATGACCACCATGTACCCATCCTCTGATGGCTACTTCCAGCAGGATAATGCACCATGTCACAAAGCTTGAATCATTTCAAATTGGTTTCTTGAACATGACAATGTACTAAAATGGCCCCCACAGTCACCAGATCTCAACCCAATAGAGCATCTTTGGGATGTGGTGGAACGGGAGTTCGTGCCCTAGATGTGCATCCCACAAATCTCTATCAACTGCAAGATGCTATGCTATCAATATGGGCTAACATTTCTAAAGAATGCTTTCAGCACCTTGTTGAATCAATGCCACGTAGAATTAAGGCAGTTCTGAAGGCGAAAGGGGGTCAAACACAGTATTAGTATGGTGTTCCTAATAATCCTTTAGGTGAGTGTATACCTTATCACTGCTGACTGTTCATTTCGATAGTGTCCACCACTGTTTCTTTACATCTCAGTCTATACGAATATATTTCTGCTAATTGAAGTGTTTTCGTGCAAAGAATACAATTGTCATTAAACTGATGTTTGTTAGCTTTTTAATTATATTATCCAAAGCTACAGCAGCTGGCAAAAAACATTATGGAGTCTATTTAAAGGGAATGATTGTGGAGGGGAGTTTGTTCAAACTATGGCAGCGATACAGCGAATAGTTGTGCTAAAGAAAAGACAGTGCTGTCCGCTGAGCCATTTCTATGTGCACTATTTCATCCATGAAAACTTTAGTCCTCTGGCTACCATGTCAGAAGCTGCCATTTAAAATAAATGTTGTCTGCCAAGGCAGCAAATTCAGCAGCTTTTAGATCTTGTTGGTCTGACTTTCTTTTTTCTTCTTTCTTTTTTCTCCGCTGTTGATTATAAGTTTTGTGTGTTGCGCCTTTATTGAGTAGGTCATCCAATAACAGAAATGAGTGATTTACCAATAATGTGATGCGGCCAATTATCCCTGCTTGTGGAGTAAATGAAGACTATGGCAAAATATATTATGATAATATAAATGGCATATACTGCCAGTTACGTGGGTTGACTCATGATACGTTTGGGCATGAGAGGTTGCGGGTTCGCACAATCATTTCAAAATTATATAAAATATCCACGGTTGGATTTAGTTTGCAATTTGGATTATATTTATAAGATAAGACGAGTCCTGATAAATGCAATTTCAACTATTTCTGAAGTGCTTCTTTTATAAAGAACACCGCTTTCATACATCTCACATATTAATAATCGATTTTTGAGCCATTGATAAACTAATTCAGATCCACCACCACGGACAGCACCTGGTAACATCGCACTTAAGAAGGTATACCTTAAGCAACATCCTAAGGTATAGTTCGGGGAACACGCCTAGAGATGGTATACCTTTAGTTAAGTTATACCTTTGTAGGTAGCGCGCTAAGAGACCGCGTTATCGGGAAATGCAGCCCTGATTGTTTTTGATGTAAAATATCGGGATATGTTCACCTGCTGTAGAAACAGAAAACGATAGGTTATAAAATTGATTTTAAGATAAAAACTGAGGATTATTGAGCAAACTCAAACTCCAAACTCAAATTTTCAAAAAGTGAAAAGTTTTTTAAATTTGTTGTCAGCTTGAATACATTAATGTGGAACAGTTTAATGAGATTTCACCTTAGGCTACCCAGTGCAATGCAACAAAAATAGTCAAAAAGTGACCAATAAATGTCACAAATGTTTCATTATAGATGTTTTTAGCAATTGCATTTTTTGTTCTAATAGCAGTATTAAACACATGGATGTGATAGCTCAGGACGGGTTTGTGAATATGTGTGTTCTTTTGATCAGTATTTTAGTTTTATGTGCCTCCAAAATGATTAATCACATGGCATTAATGGTTTAGGGGGTTGACTCAAAACCCCTGGCTGTAGAACCGATCAGCCATGAGCCAAGATGGCATATTTCAAATCACATACTTTCTGGAGGTCTTGGATCAGCCGAACAATTGCCATTGAGATGAATGGAAATGCTTTTGCATAGCTTTCTCCATGCAGGTTTGAAAGATTTCTTTACATTTTTATTTACAATACAGACATAGGGGAGAGGTGGACCAAAAGGCACCATCAACAGCTTCCCTTATATGCCTACATTGCTTTTTTTTGGAGCATGTGGGTGTTTGTCAAGAAGAGAGAGAACTTTGTACATGTTTACTCTCTTTCTCTGTCAAATAATGTTTCCATCTGTCAGTTCAGATGGCATTGGATAAGAGCCTGTGTGGTTTCTTTGTAACCCAGCATGAGCAGTCTGAAGGATTTGACATTCTCCCACATGGTTGCAATGTCTTATCATATTTGAGCTGTCTGGAACACACACCTCAGACAGACTGATCAAATTAATATACAGTTCCATGAAACTCCCAGTGTCTAATCCAGTTATTCGCGCTCTGTCATAGAGTTTTCTGTTGTTCTTTAGTGTGACTTTTGCTTCAATAGCAGGAGTGGTTTACTTTGTAGAGCAAACATAACAAGTAAAAAACAGATTACCCATGACACTCTGTGTCTCCCTATCACTGCAACGCTGTGAAGAGCAGCAAAGCAGTGGCTTATGTTGAAGTTTTTTGGGCTTTTAGTATGAATATGTTAGCCTTACTGTTATCTAAGCTAGTGTGCTCCAAAACAATGACAAAATTGGCATTTAGAAGATATAAGAATTACAGTCTCTCACTTCCACTAATATGAATCAATGCTTTTGATGACATCACTCTGCACTTCTCATCAGATTTTCTGTCCAATCAAAAGCTCTCTGGAATCTAAAGCGCCCTAAATTATAAATAGCTGCTAAAATTGGTCACTTTACTACATGGTGAATGGCACATAGAGCACTATAAAGGGGAAAGGGAATGATTCAGACAGTGTAAATATGCTTTCCATTGGCAAATGAAGTCTGGTGTCACGTTAGTTTCAATATTTGAAACAATATTTGAATTCTGCACATGCTGTATTTTAAAGCGATATGGAGATTAGGAGGAGAAACGGTTAGAGATTAGGAGGAAACTGCAGCTTTACAGAGCTCAACGGCTCTGGCCGTGCTGTAATACAGTATAAATGAAACATTATTGGCTATTTTTAAAAGGGGGGAGGGGCTGTTGGATATGTCCCACCCTGTCTTCCTGTCTCAGTGGGAATTACGTCAACACACTGAATAATGCTACGCGTTTCAAGACACTTCAGTGGGCCTTTTAAAGAATAGTTCACCAATTTTTTTTTCTTTTACTCTCATGTCGTTTCAAACCTGTATGACTTCATTTAATTAGTGGAACACAAATAAAGATATTTAATTAAACAATTAAATAAAGATATAATTGTTTAAGCTGCTCTTTTCCATTGAATGAAGGTGAAAAGCTTCATCATCACGATAATTTAATGATTTGATGACGAGTATTTGATGAGAAGCATTTGATCATCATCATTTTTGAAAAACAAATATAGATAGAATATGATTGTCTGTTATTCCAATCACTCCGAATAACTTTTCCATGTTTTCATCAAATGTTGATACATTTTTAAATAAAAATGTAAAATGTTTGAGTATTTAGTTCAATTTTGCTTTTCATTAACTAAAATTATATTTGAATAGAATACTGACTAAATTTAAAGGATATTTTTGAAAATTACATCTAATCAAACATGATGTTTCAATAAATGTTTTACCAGGTTTGACATTAAAGAAGACCTATTATGTAAAATTCACTTTTACATGGTGTTTGAACATACGTGTGTGTACAAAACCACCATATAATGGTAAAAATCCACCCACTCCTTTTTTAATCCCCAAGCAGTGTCTCAGAATAAGCAGTTTTGCAGTTTATATACAATGTTATGTCACATTTCACAGGCCCCACCCACGAATGTAGACGGACTCCGCCCTAGACCCAGTGAGCTGTCCACAGTCCGCCATGTTTATCTCCTCACCGGAGCATTTAACAGCAGCATTCAAGTAAGAAATTTATTTTTATTAAAGCTACTAAAGTTATTCACTCAAGAGAAGTGAGTGATTTACTGTTTTTCTTTTGTTGTTTGATTCATATTAACAGCATATAGCTATTGCAGTAGGTACTGTATATTATGCTGCACTCTAATACACAGATCTAATATACACATACGATTTTGGTTATATCATTCACAGACATAACCGACTGTGTTTATGTAAACTTTGTGTGTTTTTGACATAACCGTGTCTGTATTTGACAGTTTAATTGCAATAAGACCTGAAAGAGAACTTAGTTTAATACTCACAGGTTTCTGTGTGTGTGCTTCGTGTGTGTGTGCTCAGAAAACCATATATCAGAAGTTTAGCCTGATATGGCTTTAAAACGCATGCAGATAATAAAGTTTCATAATGATGAAGAACTGCAATGCCGTGTGACCCCAATAGAGATGATAATCAAAATCAAACAGATGTTTTAGTTTTTGGCAGAGTATCTGAGCTGTACAGGCTCCGCCCTCTTCTGGAAAGCAGCAGCTGATTTGCATTTAAAGATACATGCACGAAAACATACATATTTATTGAGGTGGTTAATTCGTACAAATTTGTTCAACCTCACTCATACGAATTGGTAGCCTGACGTCGTCATACTCAATTCTAGTCCGAATTTGAGTCTGATACTGCTCCGTTGGGCTGTGATTATGGGGTGTGTTTCAACCGAACTAGGAAAGACCTCAATTGGATAGACCTACAACCAATCAGAGCAACGGAGCGACGCATAACGTTAGTTGTCAAATGTCAACAGAACTCAACTGCACTGTGTTGCCAAGTCCGCGGGTTGAAGTGACCCCAATTATGTGATATACAGACCCAGGAATGCGAATTTTAGCAGGCAGCCCTATCAAAATAACACATATTTTACCCCCCAAATGCCTTTTTTTTCCGAAGAACCCCCCCGGAAAGCTATTGGGCTTGTTTTTGGCTAGTTTTGAGTAGCAATCGGGATTGGGCGGGTTTTGTTGTAAAAACTTGGCAACCCTGTCTGCACGCACACTGGAATAAGTTACGTTAGAAGAAAAAGATGAGTGTAAACGATCTTTGCCAGTGTTGTAAAAAAAGAATTTAAGGATAAACAGAGTACTTACCAACACGATCATCATTTCTGAGAGAAATAGTAAAGGTGAATGCATATACGAACAAGTTCTCCGTTTAGGATTAGAACAAATTCAACCCAAGCGCCTTTGATGACGTGGATGATTACGTCACTGTTTATCATCTGTCCATCATCGTCTAAAGCCCGCCCCGACAATTTCATTGGTCCAAACCGTTTCTGTTCGGGCATAATTACTTCTCTACGGATCAAGTCCAGACCGAACTGCCCGAGTTAAAATGTTGTGGGTGCACTGTTAGACATTTATAAGAGATTTTACAGTAACTTACTGGCAACACTGTTGCCAGTAAGTTACTGTATTTGAGATTTACAGTACAATAACCGCATTTCAGTTTACAGTAACTACATGTTACTGTAATTTTGTAATACAGTACCGTTACTGTAAACCTTGGTTAACAGTGCATTAATCCTAATCCTATTCAATCATTAATACTTACTGAATTACATTAATTCTTACATTAATCTATCCTACAGAAGTAATCCAAACAGACAATTATTATGAAATATAAAATTCTTTATTTAAAACATTTTAAGTGCTTTAACTGAAACATGTAAATGTGTGGAAAAAGTTCACTTTAAAACATCCTCGAATCAAATCTTATTTTCAGAAAATCATGTATAAAAGTAATCAGAGTGCATTCAATATCACTTATTTTACATTTATGCATTTGGCAGACGACTTGCATTGCATTCAAGATACACATTTTACATTTTGTCAGTTTTTGCTTTCCCTGGGAATTGAACCCATGACCTTGCTAGCGCCACACACTATTGTTTGAGCTACAATTTTAAAAACTCTGTAGAAAATAGTTGGTAGAATACTGTAAATAGTTGGTAGAATACTGTAAATAGTTGGTTGAAGAATACTGTAACTTTGGTGCAAAATACACATATACATGAATAAAATATAAACAAAGAGCAAATGAATTCTGAAACAAGTTAACACAACACAACACACAAGTTTCATGTCTGTACCGATCTGTGCCATCTTCCACATTGGATGATTTCAAACAGGAACCAGGATTCTGCTCCATTATGGCAAGAAGTCCCTCTAGATAAGAATGATATGAAGTTAGTCATACAATTTGAGTATACACAAACTTTTTACACTGTTGGAATTTAATAAAAAATAATAATCCCATTACAATTCATCATAATGGTAAAATACTATTTTATAGACAGTTAACACTTTGAGGTACACCTAGCTCAACGTATGCTGTCTAGTCTAATCCAGTCCTGCAATGCCTTCATGAAGATGTGAAATGAAATGTTTAGTTTTTGTTTTCGCTGGTGATTCAATGTTATGAATATTTTGAAGAATGTACTTTGTAGTGATGCTGAACCTGATTGCATATTAGAGAGGTGTCGCTGTTATTTAGCTTAACAAAATTGATATTGAGTAAAAAACTAAAGAAAACTGTCAGTACATAATAGTAGCAGCAGCACAAACTACATGCTCCAAAAAAGTAATATAACTGAATCACCTCAACATGATTTCACAAACTATTTAATCAAAAACAACAATGTAACCTTTTATTGCAGGATGGATTACATGTATACTGCATTAGCTTTAGTAAGGTATCCTCAAACTTAATGCTACATTCACACGGGGCACCGGCGTTAACGCTTCTCATTTACTTTGAATGGTTGACGTCATGCGTTGCTGAACTGAATTGTGGGTTCCGTCGCGTCGCTTCACTCACGTTGCAAGCGGCAGAAGTTGAAAGGTGTGTTGGACATCAGCTGTGGCTGGATGCAACCAATTGGCGAGAGTAGCCGCATGCAGGCGGGGAGGAGCTGCAAACGGAGACGTGAAGTCTGACACTTTCTGCTTCCCGCAGTGCCGCTCGCGCTGTGTTTGCATACTTTATCACAGCTGAAGTGAAATAAATAAAGTTAACACACAAGAATAAAGTTAACATACAAGCCTAAACTATCAATGAAGTGCGGGTCTACGTTTTTCATCTGTTTTATTTTGATAAACATGACAATATAACATCGCAACTACATGAAAAGAGGTTTAACTGTTATAAAAGAGATTTGTGCGCATTAGAGGAACTGAAGGTTTTAGAATAAACACGAAACACATGTGATCGCTGTCATGCGGAGAATCTGGCCAATCGTGGAACAGCTGTGTCATCATCAAAGTCCGTGCAGTCGCTCTAGAGAAACTGCACCGGCTGTATTAGCCGACTGCTCTCGAGGTGCTTTGATGCCATACGTCACTGTCACGTGGCGTCGGCGCTGTCTCAGGTCAGACAAAATTTCTAACCGGCATGACGCCCTGTGTGAATGCAGCGTAAGTGTCTGTGTACATTACATATTCTATTAAAAAAGTGTCTCACCTAGTCCAAGTTTTTCCATTCAAACTCCATTAGGTGGCGAAGGAAGGATGACACTCTGTTGTTGATTACAGTTGTCTTCCTGTTCACAACTTCCCCGGTCTTCCGACTCACTCCGGTTTTGGTGGTGCATCTTGTTCCCTCCTCTGGGTTTTTCCTCACGAAAAAAACTTAAAGCAAGAGAAAATTAAGAGAATAAAGATATTTTAAATTTCATCACCCTTAGTGCCTTTGCTTTAAATGTTTTTGGTAACACTTTAGAATAATGGTCCGTCATTAAACGGATAGTTCACAAAAAAAAAAAAAAAAGTAATTTCTGTAATTTACTCGCCCTGTTGTTCTAAACCTTTTAAAGAATGTTTGTAACCAGACAATTTTGAGGCACCATTCACTTCCATAGTAGGAAAAAATTACTATAGAAGTGAATGGTGCCTCAATCTGTTAGGTTACAAACATTCTTCATCTTCTTTTGTGTTCAGAAATGTATTCAGGTTTGCACTTGAGCAACATTATTCTAAAGTTTTGCCATGTTTTTTTCATAAATTATATTTCATCTGCCAAAATCATCCAAAAATTGTCCAGGACTGCTTAAATTCCAGAAAATAAAATTATAATCTGTCAGTCCTGGACAAACACAGTTTTGGATTATTTTAGTATAATATAATTTATGGAAAAAAAAAAACATGGTACATGGCTAGTTACAGCTAAAAAGAGGTGGAAAAACTAAATAATTTTGTGATTCAGTTAAACAGACCCGACTAAAACATACAAGAAAAACTTTGAATTATCAGTAATATGTGGAGAAACAAAGAGGGGTAACGTTACTTACCGTTGTATGAGTTCCAGTGTCGCACAGCACAGGCAGGCTCCTGGTATTCTTATCTAAAATGTAAAAATAAATCATGTCAATCCAAATGTAAACTTTGCTTGTTAACGACATTATTTTTGCAACTAGTGGCCAACGTTAATTTACTAACTAACGTCGTCCTAATGTACGCTTAATATGCTCGATAAACAAAATCTTCATTGTATTGGTAAAGTTAATTCAATAAACTCACTAACGTTAAGTCTTTTTAAAAATAAAACGTTAGGTTTATGTTACCTCAGTTTTAGTACCAAAGCTGAAGCAAATGATAACCTAACGTTATGTAAAGTATGTAGTCCGGGCCGTGAGCTCTCTCCTCTGGCAGTAACGTTACACACGACGCTGGCTGCACTGGTTCCTAATCTAATTCAATAAACTTTTTTTTTTTTTAAATAAAACGTTAGGTTTGCCTCAGTTTTTAGCAGCAAAGTTTAAGCAAATGATAACCTAACGTTATGTAAAATATGTTGTCCGGACCGTGAGCTCTCCTCGGGCAAAACTTACAACGCTGCACCGGTTCCTAATCTAATTCAATAAATTCATAAAACGTTAGGTTTACCTCAGTTTTTAGCACCAATGCTGACAAGCTAAAATTGGGGTGCAGACAACCGCGGATAGTACAAATCACACTTACCTTGCTTGTTTGCCGTTCTCACGGGGGATGAAAAAATCTTCGCAGGGTGTCCGGACACAGCTCATATGTTCTCTGGAACCGTGAGCTCTCTCCTCGGGTGAAACTTTCAACGCTGCACTGATGGTTCCTAATATAAATCTAAAGCAAATCCTGTCGATCCCAATTGTGCCAAAGAGGCCGTTGTGGTAAATACAGTATTATACTTTATTTTTTTTTAAATACAGGAAATCACTGTATTTGGTGTTTGACGTCATAGAAAATACCCATGATGCAACGGGAATTACAGTTATTTACTGTAAAGAGAATTTACAGTATTATACTGGGTGATATATAGTAAATAACTGTACAAATTACAGAAATGTCTAACAGTGTGGGGCTAAGTTCGACTGGCATCCAGGCTAACGAATTGGTACGATTTTTGCTAAATTGTACGTATTTGATGAGTTGGTCAATTCGTATGATTTCGTACGAATTACCTAACCTCCAACCCCTGCCCCTAAACCTACCCATCACTGCAGTATAGACAGCTCGTACAAAATTCATACGAATGAGCCACTTTGCACAAATACGTACAAATTGGTCGTGAGATAGTGTTGGTTTTTCCTTCCACTTAAAAATGGGCATTTACAACATGGCAGATAATAAATGATCTGACACAGACACATTCACAGACACATTCTGGGGACACTTGAGACTTATATTACATCTTGTAAAAAGGGGCATAATAGGTCATCTTTAATGACGAGTGGTCACAACTAGAAGTATTAATAACGTTGACATCAAAGCTGATGCTGATGCTTGTCTTAAATGCGCCATGTCTGAACTCAATGCAATTCCCCTTACTATATTTAAGTACACTTAAGCAGCCTTATATTTCATTAATATTAATTTACTTTTTGCATATTTAAGAACACTTCTTTTTCACAAAGGCCTTGTTACTCATTCACAGAAAATAACAAAAACACTTCTGGACTTTCAGAGCTGAAAGCGTGCTATAGTGCGATGCCCCCTGAGGAAATGGATCATCAAAATGTCACTTGTTTATGACTGGCTCATAGAACTGCATATATTCTCCAGTGAGGTATGAACCACAGGGTATATCACAACATTCACCCCCCTCCCCCTGTGATATACTAGCGGATGCAGAGCTTGCATGGTAAGCTAATTGTAGCACAGCAGTCCAGACTCTATTTTCAGCCGTCTCTAGTGAGGAGCCAAAGCTTCTCCAGCCTGAATATAGCAGCAGTGATTCCCATCAAGGGGCCGTTGCTGTCTTGAAACATGTTGCTCTTGAAAAGCACTCAGAATAGAGCAGAAATATGAGGTTCTTGTCTCCTGAGAGCACAGTTAACTGTGCCACAGGCCTTCAGAAGTAGTTAGTATACTATACCAAATGTCAAAATTTGATTGATTGACAGGTGGGCGGGGCTTCCGGTATAGGGGGCGGGACTTCCGGTATAGGGGGCGGGACTTCCGGTGTAGGCGGGACTTCCGGTGTAGGCGGGACTTCCTGTATAGGCGGGACTTCCGGTGTAGGCGGGACTTCCTGTATAGGCGGGACTTCCGGTGTAGGCGGGACTTCCTGTATAGGCGGGACTTCCTGTATAGGCGGGACTTCCTGTATAGGCGGGACTTCCTGTATAGGCGGGACTTCCTGTATAGGTGGGACTTCCTGTTTAATAAATCATGTGATTGACATTAGGTTTTGACAGTTGGTTTTTGACCTATTGTCATAATAAATCATATGATTGACAGTTGGTTTTGATGGTTTTTTGACATTAGGTTTTTTGTTTTGATTAATTTGACAGTTGGTTTTTTGTTTTTGAATGCGGTATAAGCGGGACTTCCTGTTTAATAAATCATGTGATTGACATTAGGTTTTGACAGTTGGTTTTTGACCTATTGTCATAATAAATCATATGATTGACAGTTGGTTTTGATGGTTTTTTGACATTAGGTTTTTTGTTTTGATTAATTTGACAGTTGGTTTTTTGTTTTTGAATGCGGTATAATAAATCATGTTATTGACAGAAGGTTTTATCTTTTGAAGTCGCTGTTATCAGAAAATTCCCCTCCCACCCTGCCACATCCCAGAGCAGCGTATATATATATAAATGGGGCCAGTGTGTTCTACAGCTATCAGCAAAAAGAGAAACATGAGCTACATGAGCATGGACGGATTATCAGCTCCTGAAACCCCAGATGCGGGGTTGCGCAGCAGGACGTTCGACAGTCTGATGACCAGTCTACCTATGGCGCCGAGAAAACCTTATGGGCACGTCCGTTTGACAAGCTTTCTCCATGAACTTTCGGAATGGACTAAAGGAGAATTTATGATGAACAGCAAGCGTGTAATCGGGTACAGATTTCATAAAACAACTCAAGTTGTTATACTCTACACCACCGACAGCGCGGGCGAGTTTCACCCCGGGGAAGACGCATGTCTTGTATTTCCTAAAAAAGACTGGGCATTATTTTACAATTTTGTGTGGAAGGATCTGAAGAGCGGCGGTCAAGAACCTCTGTACGTTGGAGAGTGGGACGGGGTCACCCCGAATGTCCGGTACCGCGTGGTAGGTGACCACACTAAAAAGAACCCGGATGATTCTGTCTACATATTCTGCTGTGATGACAAGACAAAGCTCACCGAAGATCGGTCAGGGGTCGTCCTGCCTAACGAGCATAACAATCTGTATGAAATGCAATTTTTGTTCAAGTGGCAAGATCTGAGTCAGCTGGATATTATGTTTTCAATCATAAACAAGCTGTTCAAATGGTGCGAGCTGCACGACGGCTACAACAAAATTAAAGTGCAGCTGTTCCACCCTGAGAGATGTCCGCGCAGCAGTACATACGCGGGGTATTCACCCCCCATTCACTACAGACATCCGGGACCTCGACGGTCAGCCCCTCCCAGACGTCGTTTATAAACCACAGCTGAAGCGCCACAACGTCCCCGCCCCTTTACTGCATCTGACATAAAGTCAGCGGCCAAACCCTCTCAAGCAACATTTATAAACCATGGCTGAAGACGGCGCTTCAGAACCCGCTCATGTGTGCAGCTGCGGCATCTCTTTCGGCAGCATTCTCGACCCTCCTGACGACAACGCAAGCAACTATTGTCTGACTTACCCCCTTGGATCATCGGACCTTCACAAAGACTGGCAATCGCCCCTCCAAATCGACTGGGACCCGTTAATCGAATGCGACTGCGGCCACGGTCCTGCTAAAACTATCAAACGCTCCAAAGACTGGCTGGACAAATTAGGCTCGGACCTCGGATCACACAACCTGACTTACCTCCCCAGTGCTAAAGCCGGTCACGACGCTACAGACGGATGTTTCAGCGACGTCGGATTCAAAATCGTAAAAGCAGCAACCGTGGTGCTGCTGGAACATCTCATCGGTGATAAGCTGAAGGCCGACTGCGAGGGGTGTGCGATTGACCACCCCAGCCAGCTGCAACATTCCTGCCTGTTTGACCCTCCCAACTTCTACTTCGACACACACTTTGACGAGCTGTCAGGCAAGCTGTTTAAGCCCTTTTTCCATTCCATCATCGGCATTCTCCTAAACCGCTGCGGGCTAAAATCTCACCCCCAGCGTATTCAAGGGACAGTCGGGGGTATTCTGCACGAATTAAAAGACGAACCATTCATCATTGCCAAGCTAGAAGAAATCAGGTTGAAACTTCTGGACAAACCCTGCAAGGAAATAGTCTACGACGTCGTTGATCTCTGGCAAGGTCTCTCAATTGTGAATGGAGAGTGACCAACCCCCCTCCGCGATGGGTGTAGTCTGTAGTCTAAGGAGCTGTTTGGAACTCGTGTTTAAAGACCATTTCAAACATCAGATGACCGAGCTACTGGATAAGATTATTGCGGACGCTGCCCACCCTGATATCCCAGTTGGTCATGACACTACGCGTCAGGCAAATCTCAAGAAGAATATGCCGATAATGAGAGGGATGGCTAATGCATGGGACGATTTGATTGAAAAATGTGTTGATGGTCTCGATCCACCCGATGTAATGATAGAAGCTATTCTAGAAATGATGTGTGAATCACGCGCTGAGATCACAATCTCAGACGTGTTGTGTACTTGTACCTACGTGGCAGATGTATGTACCGAGTTGATAAAGAAAAAGGGTGATGATGACGACTCTGCCAAAATTACCGAAATGTATATCGATTTCATCCTAGACAAAAACATGAAGGCCTGTCGCGACTTTCTTTTCTGGTTAGACAGTCAGTAATGTCATTATCACTAACCATTTACTACATTATTATTTTTTTACTAACCATTTTTTAGCTTACTCTGTTGTATTATATCCATTTTAGCCACTGTCTATCCTGTAATGTTGTATTATATCCATTTTAGCTACTATGTATCCTGTAATGTTATTTTCCATTTTGTTTTTACTTACTGCTACTTATTATATCCATTTTTAGTTAGATTGTGTTATATTAACATCATTATATCCTTTTTGTACTTACTGTGTATCCTGTAATGTCGTTATATCCATTTTTTTTTACTCTACCTGTATTATTTCCATTTTACTTAGATCTTGCATGTATCCTGTAACGGATTTTTTTAAATAAAAGATTGATTCAAAATACTTGTACGCGTTATTCTTTTGCGGCGGTTGAAACGACAGCATGTCGGAGCTCATGAAAAAGGCTTATTATACACCGTCCAACCCCGGCTCTCTAGGGGGTAAAAAACGATTAAAAGACGCCGTCTTAAAAGATACCGGCGTCCGTCTAAGCGATAAAGAGGTTTCAGATTGGTTGGCGGGTGAGGATGCTTACACATTACACAAAACAGCACCTATAAAATACAAACGAAATAGAGTGGTTGTGTATGGGATCGATACACAGTTCCAGGCTGATCTTGTCGACATGACTGCCTACGCCAAGGATAATGACGGTCATAAATACCTACTGACATGCATAGATGTATTTAGCAAGTTCTCATGGGTCAGAGTTTTGAAGAATAAGAGTGGCATTGAGGTCACTAAAGCGTTCCAGTCTATACTCGAAGAGGGTCGTGTACCTCAGAAATTGCAGACGGATAAGGGAAAGGAATTTTTTAACAAACATTTTCAAGATGTGATGAAAAAGCACGACATCAACCACTTCGCCACCGCTACCGATTTGAAAGCCAGCGTCGTAGAACGATTTAATAGAACATTAAAAAGCCGCATGTGGAGATTTTTAACGGCTACAAATTCCCGCCGATACATTGATGTTTTACAAGACATTATTCAAGGGTACAACAGCAGTTATCACCGAAGTATCAGAATGAGACCCGTGGACGTCGACAAAGCAAATGAGGGTCAAGTGTTTGAAAATTTGTACGGCGATATAAAGAAGAAGAAGAAGACCGTATTTAATTTCAAAGTCGGCGACGTTGTCAGGATTTCTAAAGTGAGAGGACCGTTCGCCAAAGGTTATGAGCAGAACTACACGGAAGAATTTTTCACAGTATCCTCATGTATTCCGCGTCACCCCCCGGTCTACAGACTCAAGGATTATGATGGCGATGTCATAGATGGGGTTTTTTATGAAGAAGAGTTGCAAAAAATAATTGTGAGTAAAAACAAATCTTTTAAGGTGGAAAAGATTTTAGGTCAGAAAAAACAGGGGAAATCTACGCTTGTTCTAGTGAAATGGCTAGGATGGCCTTCAAAATTTAATAGTTATATAGATAAAAAAACTCTGCTGGACTTGCAATCTCCTTAAAACGCACAGTCGTTAACGGATGAGACCATACGAGCGAAGGAGCATCATGGAGGATCACGGGTTCTACGTCACGTTGCCATGCAATGCGTCGTCGTCGGTTTATCCTGAAAATCGTATAGCCAGCTATACAACCAGGTTGGCTAAAGCTATAGACTTGAAAGGACAATGGGAAGTCGGACTCGCCGAAATCGAATATCCTAGAAGTTGGTACAACTTTAATGACGAAGATGGTCATTTCATCCTACATACGACCCCGGAACCCCCGGATAGCAATCCCTCAAATATTGGTTTTTCTATCATTACGAAATTACACATAAGCGGGGGTTACTACGCAAACATTCGCGCGATCCTCCGGGCTATAAATCAACTCATCACACCAGCGGCCGTATTGAATCACGACGAATTAAAAAACAAAGTCTTTCTGGTCGCGAAACCAAACATTTCAGTGAGTTTCCGAGGAAGACTAGCCACTATTTTAGGAATGACTAAAAAACCTCTCGGAGGTTTAAACGATCATAAAGAACCCGATTTTACTACGGACGTCATCACATACGCTCCTCATCAATCCGACATCAATGCTGGGTTCTATACAATGTACGTTTACACGGACATCATCCAATATCAAGCGGTCGGTGATTCGCACGTGCCCCTCTTGAGATGTGTACATATAACGGGTAAAGGCAACGACGCGGTCATTGCTAGATACGACAACCCCCATTACGCATCGATCAACAAGGATCACATCAGCAGCATCGTCATAGAGTTGAAGGACGATCAAAACCACGAAGTACCATTTTCTTACGGGAAAGTCATCGTAAAACTACACTTTAAACCAAAAAATATTTCTATTCTTTAAAAAAATGGTTTATTATAGACCCGGAGAGTCCAATACCGCGGACTATGTGAGCTATTACCAAAATCAGGCCGGTTCCGGTTTGCCGGGGTATTCGGGATCGGGAGTTATGTACGGTGCGGGGTTAGGAGGCCTATTCAGAGGTCTGTTCAGGATGGCCGTACCGTTGTTAAAAAGAGGATTTAGCATCGCGAAACCTCACCTAAAATCGGCTGCTAAAAATATAGTATCCGACGTCGTCTCAAACGTATTGACGCGTTCGCATAACGATAAAGCTCAAGACGGATCCGGTCTCATGGTCATGGCTCGTAAGAGAATGTCTAAGCCGCCGGGTGTGAGGAGGCGTGGCCAGCGGGTGGTACAGAAGAAGAAGAAGAAAACAGTGCGCGGATCAAACAAGCGCTCACTCGTACGCAGAAAGCGTAAGAGGTCTGTTAGTCGAAACGCATCGATCAAGAGAGCCGCAAAATCCATATTCTAACATGGCACTACTCCATCGCATGTCGGGTGAATGCATCAAGTCTGAGCTGGACTTATTTTCGGTCCCGCTGACACAGACAGTTATTGAGAAAAATGGCTATTTAGAAGTAGCACCGTTATCGGCCATATCGGGCTCTGCACCATTGGAATTTTTTATCGCAGGCAACGGCGATGATTATGTGGATCTCAATAACACGATGCTCTACCTGCGGGTGAAAATCACGAAACCTAACGGGGAAGAGATTGCACACCCTGCCAAGGTGGGTCTAATCAACTACCCCGGAGCCACTATGTTTTCACAAGTCGACGTGACCCTTGGCGATCGTCTGATATCTCAGAGTTCGAGCACTTACCCTTATCGCTGTATCATCGAGAGTCTGATCAACTACGGTAAAGATACGTTGGAATCTGTCTTCAGCGCCGGATTGTTCCATAAAGACACGGCGGGTCATATGGACGTTCAAGACCCGGCAGGCCATAACGCGGGGTTGACAAAGAGATCAGGCTACACCAGCGAAAGCAAGGAGGTGGAACTACTAGCCCCCATACACAGCGATATATTCTTCCAAGAGAAACTTATGATAAATGGGGTGGATATCAAGATACGCCTAATTCAAGCAAAAGATGAATTCTGTCTGATGAGGGCCGACGATGTGGCTTACAAATTAAATATAGTGGCCGCATCCCTATTTGTCAAGAAAGTTACCGTATCACCGCCGGTGAGACTGGCTCACGCCCAGACGTTGCTCTCGACAACGGCCAAGTACCCTGTCGATAGGGTCAGTCTAAAATCGTTCTCCATACCGGCCGGCTCTCGTGTTTCGAATCAGGAAAATCTGTTTTTAGGAACACTGCCAAAGTCTATCGTCATTGCCATGGTCGACAACGACGCATTCACCGGTTCCTACGCAAAAAATCCATTCGCGTTCAAACACTACGACCTTGAATTCTTAGCCGTCTACGTTGACGGACAACAGTACCCGGCCAAGCCTCTACAGCCCAATTTCGAAGCTGGTTTGGCAGTACGCGAATATTATCAGTTGGTGATGACGACCGGGAGACATCTTAAAGACCAACCGCTCTGTTTCGGCAGGAATGATTTCCTGAACGGATACACGCTTTACGCATTTAACCTCACGCCCGACGAAGAGTGCGGTCAGCACATTTCCCTCATCAAGTCCGGGAATATCAGAGTCGAAGCTCGTTTCAGAAAACCGCTGCCGAATACCATTAATTTAATTGTTTACGCGGTATTTGACAGCATCATTGAATTGTCTAACCGCCGACAGGTACTCATAGACTACTATTGAGATGAACACGCTGCAACTCACCGCCATCATGGATAAAATTACCTGCAGGACTCATTTTCTCGGCGTTCTACCGAGCGATCAACTACCCGAAAAACCCATAAGGATCTTACCGTCGGCCTGTATCGTGAACACCGACCCTGCTAGCATGCCGGGGGAGCACTGGGTCGCCGTTTATTTAACCCAAGACGGGCCCGTGTGTTTTTTCGACAGCTTCGGCAATCCCCCCACCAGCCATCGCTTTCCAACCAGCATCAATGACTTTCTAGCAGCCAACGATGCCGACGTATTATATTCCGGCAGACGAGTCCAGGATTATTCATCGGACACCTGCGGTCAGCACTGTCTGTTTTTTCTATATCATCTAGCTAGAGGATACGGCTATGATCATGTGATGAAACTATACACCGATGATTATATTAAAAATGATAAAATGGTGTCCCTATTTGTGAAGAGATTAAGACCGTATGTTTGTATTGATACAATGTTGTCCTGCGTTCACTGCGTGCAGACATGTCTGACATATAAATAAAAATCTTGAAACCATTATATTTTTAATCGTCTTTTATTTAATCATAAGATACATATTAATGTACATACAAAATGAAAGGATTCGTTAAAATTCCAACCATTGTCTTCGATCGATAGTCGGGGATTTAAACACAGAGTCTTCGGACTCTGGAAACACCGAGCGTGATTGTCTTCGTGCCCTTTTGGAAGGTCTGACACGGGGTGGGCTGGGGGTGTCGGGTTTACTCTTTAGAGATTTAATGGTGCTCCTGACCTGTTGATTCGGCACTGTAGAAAAAGGGATGTTTAATTCGGCAAAGGCGTGTAGAAACTCTGACCATCCTACAGGTCTCCGGTTATCCCGAACCATTTGCGGTGCCGTGACATTTTTTAACAAATCGACCATGTGTGAGCCTTGTACGGCTTTACCCCTGAACACAAACTCCCCCGATTCGTTCCACGCGCTTAGTCCTTTAGCTTTAGACATCTTGTCTAATATGTATCTGCTGTTTTTCACACTTCTCGAAGGTACATTCTTCAGAACTTCATCCACCACATGCTCCTCAGCACCGTTGTCATCTTCGACGCTAGCCGCGGCCGGTACTTCATCTTTAGGAGCGGGATCGGGCAACGACTGCGTTAAAACTCCGCTCTCCCGATCGCTTTGTTTAACGATGGTCAAAAACCTGCTCAGGGTATTTGTGTAAAGTTTTGCTTTTTCGTACGGGTTCAAATCAGTGCGGAGTAAGATATTTCTCATGGCGCCGTCCAAATCGTTTTCCACGCTCTGTCGAATATTCTCGCGAACATTTTCGGTTCTCACCTTATCCAGTTGATGTTGCGGGACTAAATACATCTTCTCGGCGTACTCCATCCTATCTGTTTGCTATTAAGCTCGAAAGAAAGGGTACGGCGACACTCAGGAGCGGTAAAAGGAATCCACCCTTCTGGTTGAAGACTCGTTTCTTTGCCGCTATGCCGATTTTTTTATTGGCTACAAATTTAATTTCGGCTTTTCTCTTTCTCAGTTTTCGGTACTGTTGTGGATTGACCGGAATCGTCCCGTAGAGGATGTTGAGCGCTACTTCACACAACGATAAAATGAATTCGTCGGATGCCGATTGTAGAATAAGACGCCTTTGTTTAGGAGATGCTTTATGTAGCATTTTTAACACCGGCAGATGTTTACAAAGTCTGGCGGACATGGTGATTTGATCACGTTCTTCTTCTTTTTTTCGGGATGTAAACCACTTGACGGTCGGAAAGCAATCCTGTTCTGAGACGGTACTGCTCGGGGGTTTTTGCTTTATAGTCTATCATTATGTAGCCGAAAGGCTGGTTGACCGCATCGTGGTAGCACTCCATAAAGTATTTTGTGTTTCCGGGGTACATTTGGCGTCCCAGCATCGCTACTTGATTGACGTCCCGAGGATTTTTAAACAGGATCATATAATTGGCGTTTAAGCTGATGGTTCGGCTGGATTTACCCTGTACAAATAAATTTTGCACTATATAAATAGCGCTGAGATTACGGTGGTGTACGTACTGCGTAAAAACCCTTTGAAGCTCCAAATTGGCGCTAGCTTGCTGCATCAAATCATCCACGATGAGAAGATTTGTTTTAGTGACAGGTAACAAATCATCATCATTCAGACTCTCTGGTATTCCTTGCACAAATTTAATGTCATACAATTTAAGTACATCGTCGTACAAAGGCTGCCAACAATCATACAACCAGACAATGTTTTCAATTTTCTTGGAAATTAAATTCAAACCTTTTTCCAACAAAAGTTTCACAAAATAAGACTTTCCAGAATTGGAAGGCCCGGAGATAACACAACTAAATGGATGTTGAAGTCTGAAATCAAAATCGGAAGCATCCATTGATCCTCTGTGCATCATCTGATCAGTAGCCATAAGGAAGCGTGGTGAAATCGGGCAAAAGTCTGCGTTTATTATACACCACCTTAAACCTTTTAACGACTGATTTGTTGTGCAATGTGAGAGTCTTTTTATCCCTCACAATGTTTTCCGTGTGAGCCAGGATGTATTCGGTACTATCATACGACGTCACATAACTATCAACCAGACCAATCAGGGTATCCAGGCGGATGGCTTGGGAATTTTTAGCATTCAGCGTTATCCCCTTAGCTTTCATGCATACTTTGCCTTTAGCGGTGCGAAAGCCATACGATTTAGGGCCGCTAGAGCAAAACTCTGTGATAAAATCCCCATCGTCTATTTCGTTCGTCAGCTCGCCCAAATAATCACCCAGAGGCGGCTCCCAGTCACCGTCCCTAGACACGAACACGACGGAGTCTGTATCAGAGTAAAGTATACGACTGCTGAGTCTGTCCATCAACTCGTACAATTCCAGTCGGGCGTGGGCCGTAGTGAACGCCCCTATAAACACGTTGACGTCGCGAGCCTTACAAACATCCTCTTTGTTGGGTTTATGCTGGACGAGAGCCACGTTGTCTGAGACGAATGAGAAATACGACAAGGTGTCGGTATTACCGAAGACGATTCTGGTGAAATCTTCGGGGTCGTTCACCAGAGTCGTTTGAGGTAAATTTGGTTTTAAAGAGAACCGCCCCCAAAGCGAATTCAGACATAGCTTTGAGATAGCTCTCTGCGCGGGGTTGTGCTTGATCTTTTCGGGGTCGAGTTGAACCCCCTCTTTTTCAAAATACTCGCGAATGTAAGTTTCTTTCTCAGCGTCCGTGACGACATTCGACGGGTACCCCGACGCTTGTTGTTTCAAACGCAAAAATGTTTTGACGTATTCGACAAACAACGTGTCTGACCGTTGTGGAAAATGCCAAACCTCGTCAATCTTGGCTACCACATAACCCTTCTCGATGGCTTTTAAAAGCTCGATGGATACCCAGGACCCGGAGAGTGATCTTTCCTCATCCGTGTGGGTACAGCTCGTGGTCTGGTTTTGATTGTGAGCGCAGGTTCTGCATAACGGAAACATGAGTTTTCCTTGACATCTGTAAGGGAGAACCGGATGCAGTAATTTGCGGGGAGGGTACACGGTCGCTTTGATGAGTCCGTAATAATTTTCAATCGGTTCAAAATCTTTGAAAATGATTTGGGGGTGTTCGATCGGGTAGCTTTTCCTAGCCTGGCAGAAGGGGTAGAGGCTGGTGAAATCGAGATACCTTATTTTCTCATCTCCGCTCACTTTGTGATAGAGTTTATAAGCGTTCGTGCGCCCACCATACAAGGTTTCTCTTGGGTTCAGTCTCTCCGGGGCTGAATAACCGGCCATAAATTCTATCACAGAGGGATCGGTCTTTTTCATTTTGGTCCATTCACATTCCCAAAGAACCTCGACTTGTAAACCGTACGCGTTCTGCAGAATTTCGATCTTATCGTCAAACTGTCTCCTGAGAACCCCATAGGGTACTCCCGACAAGGGGTGTGACTCATGGGGTGCAAAGCGGCAGCAGTGACCGTGGAAGATGCATCCCGCGTATTCTAAGCCGTGCTGCACACCGTCTTGCTGGTAGAAGCCATCTAAAAAGTACTTACCGATCGATACTTCACCGTGGTTTACGGCGTGGTGAACATCCACGTTTCGAGTCTTTTTGACATACTCGAGCCATTCGATCGAGCCACTTGAGTAGGACTTATTCTGATGGATGTACGCGTTGTTGTGCGTGAGAGCGAGAGTGTTTCTGCCGAGATAATGGGTTTTGAAGACCCCCATCGAACAGCCGGGGAGCGTGGTGAACCCAAAAGGGTCAATTTCGGTGCATTCTAGGAACGCCTGACGGTATTTCATACAGCCTTCGCGTAATAAGACGACGTCGTTAACCCCGTACGCGTACAGTTCCTGCCTGAAGTCAAACTGCCCCCCCTCAACCGTGCTGTACCATGCATCAAACTTTTCACGGGCTTTATCCGACATGTTATCGTAGTTGTAGAACTTTTTGTCGGGGTATGGTCCAACATAGTTCTCGTTTTCCACCCTGTTGAAAAGATGGGGGAAGTGGCCTTTTTCAGTCGTCGTCAAGTCTAACGCCGCGGGCATTTTGGCAAGGGCCATTGGAAAAAATGAGTAGCTATCGATGTATCGTTGGCCAAACGATTCGTCGTACATGTAAATTAATTTACAGCCTTGCATTATGACCTCAATCGCAATCCCGGCTTTGCAAAAATACTCGAGAATCAGAAAGGAGTCGAATCTGGAGGCGTAATGAGCTATGAAGCAGTAGCCAATATATCGGGGTTTTCTGAAGCGGTTGATTAGCTTAGCGATGCAGTCGGTACCCTGCGCCGTAAATTTCTTCCCTTTGAAAGTGATTGCGCAAACAAAATTAGCCACGTGGCGCCCGTTTTCGTAACGCGTTTCAAAATCGTAGAAAATATATTTCTCGCATGGCTCCTTAGGCTCTAGGGGCTGTATGAAACATTGGTGCGTCCCGTGTCCCGTCAGATGTTCTCGACAGTGGACGCATTTGTCCGTCGGGCATATGTGTTTTGCTTTCTTGTCACCCTCTTTAATGTAGTAACGCAACCTGCATAGTTTGCAGTATTTGATAATATCACAGGAGGGGGATTCTTGACCGGGAGGAGGGTTCTTTTTATGCATTTCGAAGCAATAGCTCGATTTACAGTAGCGCAAACAATCGGGACAATGTATGGTTCTTTTAGGGTATCTGTGACATTCGGCGTCAAAACAGACATTGCAGACGTGCTTGCATTGGTGGTCTCTGCGGTTGCTGTAACTTTTGTAACAAAATTGACAGACGTATGGCGAACCTAAGAAGCCTGTCAGATTCATGATCATATAATAGTGATTATCATGTAGATAGAGGAACACCGTTTTGGGGTGGGGTTCGTCAGAATTTTTGTACGTTTCTAAGACCATGGCATTCGATCTGTGAAATACAACGATTTTAATGCCTAGCGCTCGTTCAAACGAAGCTATGTCGCTAAGAGCGATTCGGTCTTGAATTGAGAAGCCGACGCTGTTTTGGATGACTGCAGCCAGTTTTTCTAACTCGCTCTCGGGTAGCTGGGGGTTAAGAAAGCGAGCGAGACAAATAGAGAAGCACAATTGATTTGACAAATTTATGGGGCAGAACAAATTCGTCTTTTTTCTTTTGATTACCTGATCAACGGCCAGATCTGTAAGTTTACGTCGTCGACCGCCTCCTTGTCTGTTCATGGCTACGGTAGCGTCGATCTCGACGGCGTCGTCCGATAATAACAGCTGGTTGCTCTGTAAAACTCTTTCAAATTGATCCATAAGCGAATTCACATCATAATCATTACCGGGGGCGAGAACACCGCTGATGGGTGTTTGTAGAGTGGGTGCCGACATGGTCATATTGATTACGGGTGCATCGTGGCCGATTTCTCTAGCGAAGGTGACGATCTCGCTCAGCATGCGATGTAATGAAGTGTGATAAGAGGCCAAATCTGTAGAGTTAATCTCTCTCAGATTCATGCTCCTTCTCAACGACACACTGTTGAAGCGTGGTCGTGGTAAAACGTGATATCCGTTAACGAACCCGCCTTCTCGGATCAGCGTATCAATTTCCGTACGGCTTAATCGACTCTGTCTGTTAGGGTCAGTCTCGCGTAAAGCGTCAATATTACCTGATGTGGGCCTCGTGCTGCTGCTGGTAGATGGCTGTGGAGTATCATCAGCGTCAGGATCGCTGTCGGTACATGCAGGGAGTTGATTATTTAAAACACCACCGTATTGTACAACATGATTGTTGTCTACGGTTAGCACGTGATCGTACAAATTAATATTGGAATTTACGGCTAATTCAAAAAGATCCAAATTAGAGGGGGATTGCGAAGATTCTAGATTAAACAAATACTGTTCTAAAGAATCCGGAAGCCAACTTAGCATTTCAATTTCGTCCGGTGACAGTTCTGCGTCGTCGTCTGAGCAAAAGCTTTTTGACCCATCCATTTTAGATTTCAGACCAAAACATGAAATATTACAAAATCACAAAAAGTATATGGAATAAATCAATACATGATAGATGTAAAAAACATGCATGCATGCATACAACAAAATTACAGAGTATCTGGAATATAAAAATCAATACATGCAATACAAAAGTTTAATGGAATAAATCTATATTGAATTAACTGCAACGTTCCATCTATGATGATGAGAATAATAAACCTGGGTGTCGCGAAACTCTTGACATAATGCCTCTATTAAATTAGTATCGGCGAGTGGCTCGTCAGCCGGGCGATGCTCTGCTGACACTTCTTCAACTTCGATGTCTTCTTCTTCCAACGGAGTTTGGATCGCTTTCGTACTTGTCCAAGTGATGCGTCGAGGTGTATGCCAGCTAGTCATGTGGTCGGGGCTATAGCCCGACCCTGCTGTGTAGAAATATAACACAAAAATTGTTATGGTATGATTCAATTTGTGTTTAAATGAAAATAATAATGTAGATAGTCTCACCATAAAGAAATACGCTGTCAAGACTCGGCGCAGGATCGCTCGGCGGCGTCGGACAGAAAGTTTTCCTGTCAGGACTGTTTTCAGGACTGATTGACGGGATAAAACAAAACGTTTTTCTCTCAGGACAGGTCGGTGAGGTAGGACGATCGGTTTTTCTACCCTTCTTTCTCAAAGGTTCACCGCTGGGTCCAGCGACCTGGTCTAAAGCAGAGCCGGCAGGAACTATTTGATCCACAGCGTGCGTCGGCGTGGGGTCAGGCACGTCATCATTATTCTGTTGAGCGGTGTCAGTCAGTGGGAAGCCGGGTTGCGTGATAAACTGAATGAAATCTAAAATAAATAAATAAATAAATTTTTCATAAATGTTAAGAAAAAAAAAAAAAACATGATGTCGGCGATGGGTCTTGTCTTACCATCAGACGCGCTGTCTGCTTCAACCAGCTGAGGGGTCACTGTGAATGAAAAAAGAGAGACAATTAAAAAAAAAATTTTTTTTTTAAATTATTTATTAATTTTTTATTATTAATTTTTATTTATTTATTATTATTTAATTTTTAATTTATAAAAGAGCAGTCCTCACATGCATCATTGCTATCGTGAGCGTCACTTTCAACATTCGAACCTGTGAGGCAAAAAATCCTGTTATGAATGGAAACATTTGTGAGTCGCTTTATATGCATGTCTGATGACAGATGCTGAAAAAAAAATCATTAATTTTCTAAATGTTATTTCACCCCGGTGCTCTAGGGGCGCAATTACACCATAACTGGATGTAGTTTTAACTCCGGGACACCGGGTGTCGCCGGAGAGCATACAATTGTGTCATAACTGGATGTAGTTTTAACTCCGGGACACCGGGTGGTGCCGGAGAGTACCCGTAACAGTAACAGTAACATGCTGTGTTTAAGACACCGATTTTAGTTATAGCTGATAGACCAAAGATGACTCAATGATTAAAACACTGTACCCATGCATGAATGTTTAAAACATCATTAACTCAATGCTAATGTTAGTTATAGTTGATAAATCACATCAATAGCACATTGCATGTTTAAAGCATCATTGTATAACATTATAGCATCAAATATAGAGAAAAAATACTCACCGTTCTGCATTTTGATGAGGGAGAGAGATGATGAGATGCTGTGGTCTAAAAGTTCACTTTTATAATGCATTTCCCCTCGCCTCACACATATATATGTGATGGGTAAAAAATGGAGAAAAACACGCCTGTCCAATAGATGGCGCCATTGCACTACGCATTTTGGGGGCTTATCTCATGACCGACCATGGCCTTTTGGGGCCTACTGAATGCCGCTGACTTTATGTCAGATGCAGTAAAGGGGCGGGGACGTTGTGGCGCTTCAGCTGTGGTTTATAAACGACGTCTGGGAGGGGCTGACCGTCGAGGTCCCGGATGTCTGTAGTGAATGGGGGGTGAATACCCCGCGTATGTACTGCTGCGCGGACATCTCTCAGGGTGGAACAGCTGCACTTTAATTTTGTTGTAGCCGTCGTGCAGCTCGCACCATTTGAACAGCTTGTTTATGATTGAAAACATAATATCCAGCTGACTCAGATCTTGCCACTTGAACAAAAATTGCATTTCATACAGATTGTTATGCTCGTTAGGCAGGACGACCCCTGACCGATCTTCGGTGAGCTTTGTCTTGTCATCACAGCAGAATATGTAGACAGAATCATCCGGGTTCTTTTTAGTGTGGTCACCTACCACGCGGTACCGGACATTCGGGGTGACCCCGTCCCACTCTCCAACGTACAGAGGTTCTTGACCGCCGCTCTTCAGATCCTTCCACACAAAATTGTAAAATAATGCCCAGTCTTTTTTAGGAAATACAAGACATGCGTCTTCCCCGGGGTGAAACTCGCCCGCACTGTCGGTGGTGTAGAGTATAACAACTTGAGTTGTTTTATGAAATCTGTACCCGATTACACGCTTGCTGTTCATCATAAATTCTCCTTTAGTCCATTCCGAAAGTTCATGGAGAAAGCTTGTCAAACGGACGTGCCCATAAGGTTTTCTCGGCGCCATAGGTAGACTGGTCATCAGACTGTCGAACGTCCTGCTGCGCAACCCCGCATCTGGGGTTTCAGGAGCTGATAATCCGTCCATGCTCATGTAGCTCATGTTTCTCTTTTTGCTGATAGCTGTAGAACACACTGGCCCCATTTATATATATATACGCTGCTCTGGGATGTGGCAGGGTGGGAGGGGAATTTTCTGATAACAGCGACTTCAAAAGATAAAACCTTCTGTCAATAACATGATTTATTATACCGCATTCAAAAACAAAAAACCAACTGTCAAATTAATCAAAACAAAAAACCTAATGTCAAAAAACCATCAAAACCAACTGTCAATTATATGATTTATTATGACAATAGGTCAAAAACCAACTGTCAAAAAACCATCAAAACCAACTGTCAATCATATGATTTATTATGACAATAGGTCAAAAACCAACTGTCAAAAAACCATCAAAACCAACTGTCAATCATATGATTTATTATGACAATAGGTCAAAAACCAACTGTCAAAACCTAATGTCAATCACATGATTTATTAAACAGGAAGTCCCGCCTATACAGGAAGTCCCGCCTATACAGGAAGTCCCGCCTACACCGGAAGTCCCGCCTACACCGGAAGTCCCGCCCACACCGGAAGTCCCGCCTACACCGGAAGTCCCGCCCCCTATACCGGAAGTCCCGCCCCCTATACCGGAAGCCCCGCCCACCTGTCAATCAATCAAATTTTGACATTTGGTGCAGTATACTTACTACTTTCAGAGGGAAGCAGTTGAATAAGCGAGATCTGGAAACATGTGCTCTGTGTTTGTAACATGTTTCAGCTCAGAGAGGTGGACACAGATGTTGAGAGCTGGTTCGGCACTTTAAGTTCTTCACTGAAGTTTAATCGCAGATCTGCAGAGCTGGAATCGATATATATCACGAAGAATTCTCATCTTAAAAGTGTTCAGAGAGTAAGTCAAATACGTGATGGTTCTGGAGGGGTTTTCTGGTTATGTAATGGTAGAAATATAATATTTGTTAGGAGATACAGCTTGTTTTGATGAGCCATAATTTGCTGTAGAAGTTCCGGGTTAAGTCTAGAAGAAATAAAGTGGTTTTAAAGACGATTTGTAAATGACTGTCACATTTAAAGAATATCTGCACCATATCAGTTAACTACTGACATCTATTTATCTCTATTGTATATTTGTTCACTACCAGTCAAAATTTGGAAACTCTTCTGCTCACCAAGGCTGCATTTATTTGATCCAAAATACAGCAAAAACAGTAATATTGTGAAATATTTTTTTCAAATTTAAAATAACTTTTTTCTATTTGAACATATTTTAAAATGCAATTTACTTCTGTGATTCAAAGCTGAATTTTCAGCATCATTACTCCAGTCTTTAGAGTCACGTGATCCTTCAGAAATCATTCTAATATGCCGATTTGCTGCTCAAGAAACATTTATTATTATCAATGTTGAAAACCAGGATTTTTCCAGGATTATTTAATGAATAAAAAGTTCAAAAGAACAGCATTTATCTGAAATATAAAGCTTTTGCAACATTATAAATGTCTATACTGTCACTTGATCAATTTGATGCATCCTTGCTGAATAAATGTATTAATTTCTTTAAGGTCGTTCCCAAAAAAATGAAAAAATAAAAATTCTTACAGACCCAAAACTTCTGAACGGTAGTACAATGTGACAAAAGCTTTTTATTTCAGATAAATACTGTTCTTTTGAACTTTCTATTAATTAAAGAATCCTAAAAAAAAACATGTTTTACACAACTGCTTTCAACATTGATAATAATCATAAATGTGTCTTGAACAGCAAATATGCATATTAGAATGATTTCTGAAGGATCATGTGACATTGATGACTGGAATATGCCCAAAATTCAGCTTTGATCACAGGAATAAATTACATTTGAAAATATATTAAAATAGAAAACTGTTATTTTACATTTTACAATATTTCAATATATTACAGCTTTTTTTATTTTTAATAACATAAATGCAGCCTTGGTGAGCAGAAGCGACTTCTTTCAAAAACAATCAAAATAGTACAGTTTCCAAACTTTTGACTGTAGTGTATAAGTTAGTTTAGTTTATTAGTTTACAATATTTGAGTGCTCTATGTATGTACGTTGATCAATTTTTATATGTAAATAAAAGCTTAACTTAAATCTGTGCATCATATAAAGCGATCATGTCTCTTCAGAAGACTTGGATTAAACTGATCGATTCATATGGACTTTTTGAAGAGTTTTGATGGAATGGACTTTCAATGGAGCGACAGAAATCTCTAAGATTTCATTAAAAATATCTTCATTTCTGTTTCAAAGATGAATGAAAGCCTTATGGGTTTGGACAACATTACGGTGAGTAAATGATGGGTTCAAAACCTGTTTTACTATTGTATTTTACATAACATAACTTTTCAAGCATGCAAAACATGCACAAATTACACATATTTGGATTTGTGCCGAATGGTTAAGTGAGCGCGAGATTATTTGTATAGGGCCTTTCAATTTTGCTTTAAATAAATTTGTCGGCTTGCCGTTTATGTTGTTTATATGAATGCCATTATACTTTATCTTTGTTGTTCTTTCTGAATACCGTTAATGGATTTGTTGCGGAGTGAGGAGAACTCATTAACACATGGTTATAGGGTTTATAACGTTTGAAAACATTTCATTTTATTCACTTTACATAATTTCTGAATATGTTTTTTGTCTTTCTCTCAACAATGCAATTATTCCCAGTGAGATTTATTGTCAAGTGCAATGTATTTTCAGGAGAATACGATATTTTGACTTATTTATAAAATTGAAACATAATACAAAGTTGGATAGGAATTCATTTTATCCGTCAGGATTTGATAGTTGGGGGTGACATTCATATAGTCATATCATACAGCTAAAATACACTACTACTGACTAAAATGTTTCTTACCCACCTACACCTTGTTCCTGTGATTAGACAACAAGCATGCTTGTGTGTGTGTTCTGTGATGGTGTATTTGTGACTTTGTGCACTCACTGGCATTGGGGTCAGTTGGCAGTGAATCATTTGCAGTCACTAAGATAGAACGGAACATCGGTGACTCACAGCAGGGCACTAATAACTAACGTCACAGGGCATGTGTTATGGAGAGAGTATTTTGAGGGGTGACTGCAGTGTCTGATTGTGTTTGGGATGATAATCTTGCATAGTATATACTGTGACATGGGGCAAATGTATTTCCTGAGTGACAAATTTTGCACCATCATGGGCAAGGATGACTGTGGGGGCCATGCAATGCTCAGATTTGTCCTAGATTAACTCCGTCTCTGTTCACCTCTTTTCTTTTCTCTCAGTGTTCATGTCCTCATGAGACTTCCAGCTCGTCCTTCTCTCAGTTACCTTAACAGTTTGCTCTCTTTCTCTGTTTTCCTTATTCTCTCTGTGTCTTCTTGCAGTATGGGTGATTGGAACTAGTCTGTCTCTGGGCGGGTTTGTTTGCGTATTGGGGTCTGTTCTCCCCTCTGGTCCTGAAAGACCTTTTCACAGAAATGCACTATGATGCTCCATGTCTGCAATGCAGAATGAGAAATGGCTTGTTTGCATTGTGAACTCTCATGTTTTTGATATTTCGAGGGGTCTCATATCATCATAATTTCACATTTTTTTGTTATCTTTTTCCCTGAGGTCCACTACTGTACAGTTAGGTAGCAAGGTTTTACATTGTTATTTTCCGCCTTCTCTCTCTGGCTCTTGAAATGATAATGACTGTTGTTTACTACTGTACTGTTAAGACCTCTATGCAAATGCTCTCTTTTCATGTGAATAAGTAAAAAAAAAAAAAAAACACAAAACACTTTCACTAATGACTATCCTGCTAGTGTGTGAACTGTGACGTCTAAAGCAGCAGACAGAGAAAATATAAGTACATTTTATGCTTTTAAGAGCCCCCCTAAATAAATAAATCCATGTGAAAAACGAAGTGCACAAAAGAGCACTCTTAAGTTCAACTAATTGAATTTAATATAATTTTAAAGTATAATAATTGTAAATAACATACAATACATGTCTGAAAAAATCCAATCGGTTCCCACTTAAAGGGAAAGTTCACTCAAAAATTACAATTCTGTCATTATTTACTCACCCTCAAATATTTCTAAACAACTTGAGGGTGAGTAAATAATGACAGAATTCAGAACATGCAGAATTTCTTCTCCGTTTTTAGTGTATTTCTGTGGCAGAATTACAGTGCCACTTACTGGCCTGGCATGTATACTACATCGTTTTGAGTCGTTTTTATTGCTCTCGTGTGTACGCAGATATTTCTTGAAACAAAGAAAAAAAAAAAGAACGGATAGGGAAAGCTCTGGCTTCGTGTGGACGGGGCCTAAGGGTATTGAAACACTGGGACTAATGGGATAATTAACGAGACAATAGGTGGGAATAATGAACTAATCAGCGACCAATGAAGGAGACCCGGATGGAGCTTATGTGCCCACGCACCACTAATGGTCCTGGAGACAGAGGTGAAGCCGCAGAAATCCAGAGAACTGAGAGGCTGAGCCAATGGGTCTGAGGATGGAGGTGGAGCTGGAGGGACAAGGGAGCCCAGATAAGCTGTATGGCCGATGGATTCTGGTGGAGCCAGAATCGATGGATTCTGGTGGGGGGGATAGCCAAGGTGGCGCCAAAGTGTTGACAGGTTGAGGTGGAGTGATGGGCCTGGAGCCGAAGACAGGGGATCCTCCAGGCTAGGTGGAGCTGATGGCCTGAAGACAGGTTCCTAATTCCTATGGGGGCTGCTGAGGGGTTGAATGATAGCAGCGGAAGTGGGGCTGAGAAACTGGCTGATTGAAGAGGTGGGAAAGGGAGGCTGGGCTGGCATTTAGGCAATACAAGGGACACTGGAGATACAGGGGGCGCTGGAGAAACTGGGAACTCTGGAGATACAGGGGGCGCTGGAGAAACAGAAATCACCTCACCAAACCAGTCTATGAGGCTCTCCTCAAAATTGTCCTTCGGTTCCTCATAATAGTAATTGCCAGAATCTATGGGCATCTCATTTACAGTGGTAACACTGAGTGGTGGTTACCCCTTCAACCTCAAGCTGCACAAGCACTCCTTCTGCGACACACAATGTTGTTGGCTCATGCACCTGGTCAAACTCTGTTTATGGTCCGGGCTCCGTGGCGATGACACTCTCCATCCTTATCCTTGGTACGGGTTTGTACCTCATGGTCTACGCCGGTCTCTGCGGAGGGCACAGACAACTCTAGGCTGCGAGTCGCTGTCGGTGGTGGCTGGTCTCTGGTTGTGGAGCGGGCTGGTGTGGACATCTTCCAGGCCAACGGTGAACGGAGAGTCATTGTTCACCAGTACCCAATCCACAAACACGGCACTATCCTCTTTGGGGCAATCCACTTGTAGGCGAGATGTAAAAAGTTCTGGGTGTGGATCAGCAGACGGTATCCCTGCTCCAACCAGAGAAGCTGGACTGAGGGAAGGGCCATGAGAAAAACTAAAATATAAACAGAAAGAAAAAATGCCTCAGTCGGTCTATCTGTAATGATCTTGGTTGTAGCAATGACTCGCATGACGAAGGAATATACAGTGTGACGGAACGGCTGCCTCTCCCTTGTAATCAGCGCCCCCCCACCCCCCATCCCTGAAATCGTCGCCCTCCGCCAGGTTCCCGACTGGTGTGGGTGTGAGAGAGAGTAGGGGCACTGAAATGATGAGAAATGGCAGCGAGTGATGAGGCACATCTGAATCTAATGAAGCCTCATCACCGCCGCTGTTAACTGCATCTCCTCAGAAGGCTAGTCTCTTTCTCCCCGTGCATGCACACTGGTGTCCTCGTGGGTCCAGGAAGGGAGCGCAGAGGGACTCCCGCGCCGCCAAAGATGTGAGTTGCCGGACCCATGGTCCGGAATGGAGATGTGCGCGTAATGCCGCTGACAAGCTAGGATGCCGGGCGGCCATTCCCCTCGGTTGCCGTGGCCGCCACCCCTCGCGCCTCGGACCGGAGAGAGAAGCGTGTGCGGCCATCGGACCGCACCCCTTAACTGGACTCATCCTATCCATTTACTACCCTTCCTTCACGTTTCCCAGGCACGACGAGGACACCAGATCCCCTGTTTTGTTTGACACTTTTATTCCCCTTTTTGAACATTTTCTGTTTATTTATGTTAATAAAAACCTCTTCGAGGCCTGACGTCACAGCCACTGTGTCTGTCATTTGCTCCTCCCGCCACAACAGGAACACACTTTAACGGAAATCTTCACAGGAAACATGTAGAAAGCAGCTCTAGAAGGAAACTAAGGGTATTGAAACACTGGGACTAATGGGATAATTAACGAGACATAAGGTGGGAATAATGAACCAATCAGAACACAGCAAAACTAGGTCACAGCGGAAACACGAAGGTCATCTTGAGGATGACCAAACATGTAACAAATATCTGGTCCCATTGTGTTTTCTAAGTTATGACAAACACCTTGAAATGACTCGATTGATGTCAAACATAATTTGTTATTTACAAAGCTGTGTTTCTTTGTCAGTCAAGAAATTGGGAAGCCTTCAAACTTTCAAGAGCCATGACACTATTTTCAACTAAAAACGTAAAAACTTTTAATGCATTTTGGCCATTTCATTTACACGACAACAGCATTTTGGGGGCCTGAAAACACAACATTTTGAAAATGGGTTTCAAAGTGCACGTTTTTGAAAGTTATATTGTTATTGTCTCTGTGTAAACTACAAAAACATGAATTTGTGAAAACGGTGACTTCATGTGTATTATGTGTTCAGTCTATAGGCGCTTAGCGTTTCTTTACAAATTTACATCGCAACTACTGGCCTGGCTTGAACAATACAGCGTTTTTAGTCATTTCCGCGGATCCATGTGAATGTACATGAAAAACAAAGGATAAACTTTTATGTTTGTAGTACATCGTTGTCATGTAGACATACCCTCAGAAATCCTCAACAACTTTTCTTGGAATTGGAAGGAAACTTTTGAATGCGTGTTAGACATATAGTCATGAATAATCTCATTGTTGTTGATATTTTTGCTTTGTTGTCTACTGTGTGACATAAAGGAATTGACTTCAGAGAGATCATAATCAAATACATTTTTCCTCTGAATCTTAGATTTAACAGTTTAAAGGGCAATTTAGAAGTGTTGGTTGCATATATTTTTAACAGTCAGGATGTGGCATGAATAAAAAGAAGGAACACAGCAAGTTGTGAACAACATGAATTATTCAAATAGTGTAATTTGCCATAATAAAATCAAAAACACAAACAGTGTGCAACAGAGATTCGGAATAAAATAATGAGCCTTTAGAACAAAGGTCTCCCTTTGTGTTTTGGACACCCCTGAACAACTAAATGCTGTCTAGCCCTTTACAAAGACTGTATACACAAACAATAATAGCTGCACAATGAGGGAAAATCAAACATAATAAAAACAGAACATAAACACTACTGACTGAACTGAAAGCTCAAACACAATTTTAAGTTGCACGAACAGTCCAACAACACCTGCTTTGGCATACAGTATTTGGCACAGTAGACCTTAATTTGTGGATTTTATTACAGGTAAAATAAAAATAGATAAGATAGCTCAGTCTGACGGGCATGTTTTTCCCTCAGTAAACCAATACCACGGTATTTAAGATTCAATGCTGATATCTATGATTAAAACTATGTTTTGATAAACTGATACATGAGTGAGCTGTTCCAGCAGCTATAATATCATGAATAATTTGAATGAAAACACAATATGAATGACACCTAGAGAAAACTGAAGTCGTTGGAGTGCAGCGTGTCTAAGCGTTTCAGTGGAACGAAATAATTTCTTAATCTAATATATTATTTACTTATTTATTTATTCATGGCCTGGCACATTCTGAAATGGTTTACTATATTCACGCCAGCGATGGCTGGTGCTTATCAAGTGGGGGGAGCCCAGATGTCACTTATGAATGGCAAAATTGCATATACATATATCATTTTTAAAAATTTGGTGCATGCAATGTTGGACTCTGTCAAACTCTGAAAAGTGAAATTGCTTGGGCCAGTCTGTTGTGACTGGTCTACCGCGTACAGCACGTATTTTGGAAGCTAAACGACCATTACCATAACTGAGCTTCAGCTCCATCAGGAGGCTTCTTTAAAGCCAAGCGGCAACCTCCCCCAGTTTCTCTTGAAGCCAATACGGAAATAGTCTCGCGTAGCCAGACCTTCAGACTGACGGCAGAAGGTCTGGAGTCTTTCGCACTTTCATTGGTCGATGACCACCCAAGATGACGTTTGACTGACATGTAATGCCACCAATCACAGTTAATTTTGTTCCGCATCATGTTTAGGGGCGTCAATGTCCCTGCAATAACAGACATGTATCGAGACATGTATAACAGGCATGTATCTATAAATTATTAATTCAAGAACAATGTGCAAGTTGACTGCAACAATGGAGCCGCAATTGTCATTGTCACAGTTGTAAACACGACAGCGTTCTTCTTCCACGTGGGAGTTTGGCATCACAGCATTTGTTTCCAGGCGGACCGTTAAGAATGCAACAGGCACGTCTCGTGGACATTGTTTAAATTATATTAAGCCTTAAAGTTCTATATAATCAAGGGCGTGGCCACTTTGAGTGACAGGTGGATTTCCGCTGCTGTCACTACTAGCCGTTTGTCTGCTGTCTGTTATTCATCATGTCATGACTGTTATTCATCATGTCATGATGTAATAACTTACAGGTTGTGATTCTGAGGAGCAAGATGGTCCAAACAAACTGAGTAATGACCCATCTTTTAAGTGCAAGAGTTTTGCGAATCCTTCGTAGGCGGACAACGTACAACATAGACAGGCATTTTGCAAATGTCTGTTCTAGTGACGTAGAACCGTCACGCAAAAAGATTCAAAACAGTCGATTCTTTATTAATCGTGCACTTTTTCGACCAAACTCAGAATATTCAATATTGAATAGGCAAGAAATAAGATTATGGACACTTAAATGTGTTACGACATACCAGCTAATTTCATGTCAATATCCAAAGACTTGCTGGCTATTTATTATATAATTAATTACATATATATATATTAGTGGTGGGCATAGATTCATTTTTTTAATCTAGATTAATCTAGATTACTTCCAAAATTAATCTAGATTAATCTAGATTAAAATGGCTCATTTGAATTTTGCCGAAGGCATTCAGAATATGTGTGCTCGTTAGTGATCGTTTTTGTAGTTTGAATAACTTCTGTCCCTTTAAGACCTGACGCACGCATGGATCACAAACACTGTTCCTGTGAGCTGGTTGACTATGTTTATGTTAAAACTCACCAAGATGGCCATTGAGAAATTTTTGAGTGTATTTGACCATTAATAAGATGGAAAAAGGAGCTCAATTTTGCACTTGTATGTCAGAGGCGGCTTTATTACAGTATGTGTGTGTGCGCTTCAGATGCGAGCACAAAATCTGCGGGAATTAGTAGAATTAACGTTATGAGCAACCCCGTGCAAAATTCAGACCGGTCACACCAATACTAACAAAAGTCCAGCAGAACACGCGTTCGCAATGTTCAGAGGATTAAACTGACTGAATGAGAGGAGGCAGGTGCGTTTCACTCGCGTTTCACTCGATACTGCAGAAGATGAGTATTGTATTGTTTCAGATATTTCAGTATCGATACATAGTGAAATATCGATATTTTTGACAACACTAGTAGGCATACACACAGGTTCGAAGACTCGTTCTCTCGCCCCCTACAGTGCAATTCGGCTAGGTGTACATCCGCGCTAAAATATCAAGGTGAAAGTCATTATAGCTTGCGTAGTATAGACCCAGCTCCCAACCCAACTTTGAGAATAGATTAACGGCGATATTTTTTTTATCGCCAGATAAGAGTCTCACATTAACGCAGCTTGTTAATGCCGATAACGGCCCACCACTAATATATATATATATATATATATATATATATATATATATATATATATATATATATATATTAGGGGTGGCACGGTACATGAAAAAAAAACGAACCGTTCGGTTCGCTTTTCTCGGTTCGGAGCGTGTGCGTCGCACGGTTTCGACGCATATGCGCAATGTATCCTCGTGCCCATATGTTACCTCAGACAGTGGGTGTCCTTTTCTCACACTGGCAGTGTTTGTCTCGCGCAGCTGAACCGCGGCTCATGTATTGCAAATACAGAAAAAAATATTGTCCATTCTGTCACATTTTCCGGTGTTCTCCTCCGACCCCTGTCTGTCTCATGCTTTGATTTATGATGGGCAGCATATATCTGCTGCAGATGCGACCGTGTTCCCCTCTGTCTCATACACACATGCATATAACATGTTGTATATAAGTAGTTCACATGATAAATGTAACATTTAAAAGTTAAGATGCTTCTAGTTTTAATAATTTAAACATGCCTTTAAAGTTTTGGCAAAAACTTCTGGCTGTGTTGTGTTTTTGTGTATTTTTTTTTCTTTTCACAGCGTGAAATATGGTGATTGTGAAACACACGGAACACTTCATGATGAAATTTGTTAATCAGGTCATCTGAATTAAAGCCACAGTGCATTGTTCTGATCAAAATTGACATGATTAACATGAAAAATGGGTAGACAGCCAGTTAGGAAACAACTTCTACATGATATAACACTGTATATTTCACTGTATCCTAAATTGTGGATGATTAAGCTATATATAGCATATGCTGAAGTAAATTTCTGGAGTGTTAACGATTAAAAAAAACAACAAGAACCGTACAGAACCGAAAACTGTGACCCTAAAACCGTGATACGAACCGAAACGTGGGTTTTGTGAACCCCTAATATATATATATATATACAATAATTAATTGATTAGATATTTTTTATACATTTATTTATTTATCATATAATAAATAATGTAATATATTACATGATTTATTTATATGCAGTATACTGTTCGAAAGTTTGGGGTCAGGAAGATTTTTTTTGAATGACACAAATATCTTTATTTAGCAAGGATGCATTATATTGATCAAAAGTAATAGTAAGAACATATTTCTAACTCATTTGCTGTACTTTTAAACTTTCAGTTCATCTGGGAATCTAGAAAAAATGCATCATGGATTCCACAAAAATATGAAGCAGCACAACTGTTTTCAACATTGATAATAATAAGAAATGTGTCTTGATCAGAAAATCCTCATATTAGAGTGATTTCTGAAGGATCATGGGACACTGAAGACTAAAGTAATGATGCTGAAAATTCAGCTTTGATCACAGGAATAAATTACATTTCTGAATATATTCAAGTAGAAATGGTTATTTTGAAATTGTAATAATATTTCACAACATTGCGGTTTTTACAGTATTTGTAATAACATGTTTAATCAGATGCATTCTTGATAAGCATAAAAATCTTGTTTTTTTTTTTTAAATATTAGGGAATTGTGCTGGCCGCAGGCTTTTGATGTATATGCTAAGCCACTTTTTTATTTTTTTTAACTGTTATTAAAAATGATTGCTCACGGACAACACTTGCAATGTGTCATGACAGAATATGTCAGTTCCAACTCCATCACATCAGTGCAGTCAAAAATATGGCAGCAAGGATCTATTTTTGTCAAGAAATAGTACCAGTCTGACCATCCAGAGTTTCACTCCCAGGAGCCTCAGGTGCCAGGTGTCTGAGTAAGTCTTGACAGATGGATTTATGGGTTTCACACTTTCACCGGTGAACCTTGTGTCACCCAGCATACAGGGCTGAGTTAAGGGTCAGAGGCGTGCAGACCTGACTGCACAAGTGTGAAGAGAAACCCCCTGACACATGCCATGTCAGTTCCTCTGAGTCCGTCCCAGTCACAGGGTTAAAAACAGACCGACCACAGGGAACTACGATAGCAGTAATTGAAGACCACCTACATAGGGTTGCAAATAGAGTTTGAGAGTTGCTATGGTTATTCAAAAGGTCAGGTTGCATAGTGAAAGTAAATCTGTTATAATGATTTGAATAGTATTACTTTATGCATCAAACTGCCAAGATCTTATTAAGTTGTGTGCGCTGTCAGATGTGTGACAGGAAGGGAACTCTCCAGTCTGTCTGCAGCCATTCTGGGAGTGTGATGCAGAGCGTGTGTTTGCAAGATCATTTCAGCTGGGAGAGATTGGATCCCTTCACAAGTAGTCATGCTTTATTGCTTGTCTACTATATATTTTTATTAACTCAGATGCTGGCCACTATACGATCATATCAAAGCTGGGCTGCTGCTGTCAAAGAGGAACCATGGTGTGGTTTAGGAAACCGATCCTGATTACTAGTTACACATTCATTTCCACACTGTAAAAAAGTTGCTTCCTTAAATTTTTAAGTTCATTCAACTTGGCTGTATAAGTCATTTCAACTTTGACTTTAAAAATGAGTTGAATCTTGTTTAAAATGTAAAAATCACTTAACTTTGATGAGTTAAAGTAACAGAAAAAAACATATGTTGTCACAACTTATGGATCATATCATTTTTTACAGTGAATAGAAGCTTGTTTCCGCCATGGAAAAAAAGAAGGTAATTGCTACTTTTTTTAAATCTCACAATTCTGACATTTTTCTCACTATTGTGAGATATAAACTAGCATTTGTGAGTTATAAAGTCACAATTGTGATATACTGTACGTTTGCAATTATGAGGGGAAAAAAGTCAGAATTGTGCAGACTTTTTTTCTTAGAATTGTGAGATTTAAAGCCACAATTGGCAACTATAAAGTCACAATTGCAAGATACAAACTCACAATTGGAAGAAAAAAGTGAGCGGACTGTTTTTCTTAGAATTGGGAGTTTATATCTTTTTGAATATATATTTTTAATGAGATATAAATTCCAAATTGCGAGTTGTAGGTAGAGACAGTAGTGAAGTATTTTTACTTTCCAAGTCATTTTATTTTTCAAGTATATGTACTTTATCAGTGATTTTCTTTGAAAAACTTTTACTTCACAACATTCCAAAACATAATATTGTAATTTTTACTGCACTACGTTTCATATTGAATATCATTTAATACTTAATTACTTTAAAAATGTAGTACTGTATACTGTATACTTTTAATCAAGTAAAAGTTTGACTTGAATACAAGTAAGAAAGTACTACGTTTTTAATGTACTTAAGTATTAAAGGTAAAAAAAAACCCCTTTTATTTATGAAATGTAGTGTAGTAAACGGTACAAATTTATGCTTTGGGATGTAGTGAAGTAAAAGTTTTCCAAAGAAAAACAGTGATAAAGTACATAAAAATGTACTTGAGTACAAAGTAAAAATACTTTTTTTACTCCACCTCTGGTTATAGGGCCCTATTTTAACAATCTAAACAAATGGTCTGAAGCGCATAGTGCAGGTGCACTTAGGGCATTTCTGAGTCAGAGCATGTGAGTGGAGCGAAGCGGGGAGTAGAGAGCGCCTTTCTGAAGATCCCGCTCCGCTCGCTCATTCCGCTCACCGCCGCTCGCTCAACCTAGATTTCCCATTGTGACATGCTGGGTCGAAAATATGTGAAATTAGTAGGGCTGCCCCTGACTAAAGTTTTTTTCTACTGGACTAGTAGGCCTCGTTGTTCATTTAAGCCATTAGTTGACGACTAAGTACACATTTATATTAGGCTAATTTAATTACCTAAATATATACTGGAGAGAATTCTAAATGAGTGTTTACGTAATACATTAGCCTATTCGGCACTCAAGGACATGCATTAAGCTTGCCACAAAGAACAGCAAAAGTAATAATTATGAATGTGTCAAAAATAGCAAGGAGACAATTTAATTGTTTATTAATTAACTAGGTTTTTTCTTTGTCATTACCAGCTGCAAAGATGAAGTTGGCGATGCTGACTCGCCATCTCCGCAGTAGTGGACGCACCAAGAGAGAAATGCATATGTCATACAGATACTATTTGTTTTTGTTTTGAATTGTTTCATGTTAAAGTAGACATTTCAAGCTTTCTATAGACATATTTCTTGAGTTTCGGTTCATTTATTAGACACGCTCTAGTCCATGATTAGCACCATGATTATATTTGCATATTATTTATTAAATCTAGGCAATTGGTTGATGAAACATTGATCAAAAATAAGATAAAATGTATACAAAACGAAATTCACTTTAAAGAAAGGCTTTTTACAAAACAAAACTTAAAGAAGTGGTCAAAATACTTCCAACATATTGTGCATCTTATGATGTGTCCTATACTGCTGTTCACTTTTCATAATCAACAGATGAAATTATATAAAAATACTATTATAATAATTAAACATTAATATGAAACAAATACAAGTGCAGTGTAACACAGGGAATCAAATTTCATGTCGGAGCGAAATTTGAGCGAACGTCGTTTTACTGGTGAGCGTGAGTGGTTCATGAGTGGAGCATTCAATTGGGCCGTGAGCGATTGAGTGGAGCGTGCTGGCATTGAGCTGAGTGTCACGGTTGGTGCACCAGGCGCATGGTCTAAAAGGGTTGTCCCTATTCTCTTAATGAGTCATGGGTGTGTTTTCCAATCAGAGGCTCATCTCCCTTTCCCTTTAAAAGCCAGTTGTGCTTGCACCATGTCGGAATTTGCAAGTGGAAAGACTGGACTCTTCTCTAGAGTGGAATCCTTTTATTTTTAATATTTAAAAATGTTTGTGTGCTGCTGCACATCCCTGTGTGTGTAATAAGCAGAGTGTACGTGTGTTGTGCACTCGCTTATAGGCACATATTACTAACGCACCCTTTAAATAACACAAACAATAGTGATCTATTGACTTTAGAGCAGGTTTTTGTTGGTTAGTGGCACAGTTATTTTCAATTGCCTCAAAATAGCAACGTGCCAACAATGCCCAACACACCTTGTTTTCAGACCAGCACACCCATGGACGAACAGATGGGTGCGAGTGCATCTGCTATTTAAAACAACGTGACGTTGAACATAAAAATGATAACTAGCAAAAAGTTGTGTAAATTAACCGTAATACAATATGAAAAATATTCAGTGTGCTATGACATCAAAGGTAGCAGGAATGAGAACATCTGAACGTGACTTTTAAATGACCCTCAATGAAGTAAGATGCCTTTTTGACCTCATTATGGTGTGGTTTCAGTATCTACCAGTAGAAGCTAAACGGACTATCCTGGACCTGCTAAACTTTGACCTCTTGGACTGTAACTATGGAAACGAGTCAAAGGGCATGACACTGTGCCATGGAAACAATTCATAGGTAACTTTGGTCTGACATCTGTACAGAAAGCGTTAGCCAGAGGCATGTTTGAGCTGGGAATGTCATTATCTTTAATGAGACTCACAAATGTGTTGCTCATTTCTTAAAGGCTATTTAGTTTAATTGCGTTTACTCTTGGTATTGGTCATACTGTAGTGGGTCAGAGTAAACAATCCACTGTTAACTCATAATTCACAGCCCAATTTAAGAACTGGGGAATGTTATAATGTAATATGTAGTGTGGAAAATAAGGAATAGTGTGTGGAAAAGGCCATATATAGGCTATTATATGGAATAGAAATGCAATACTTCAAAGGAATTTTCCTGGAATGTCAACTGCATCATAAAATATAATCTGCTGCCTGCTGTGACTGATTATGATCTTCAATTTGACCCATCTAATTTCAGAGAAAAGCAATATCACGTGTAATTTCATCTCTTTCTATATGGGAGGACTTCACTTAAAGTTGCACGCTAAACTGTTTTGGTGTTATATGTCTTTGAATTGAGCTATATTTATCATCGTGATATGAATGTTGGGGAAACACAGAGCCATACAGAAATAGAATGGAAGCACAATTCAGGCTTATAGGGGAATGATATGATGCCCATAATGCAAGACAAATCTGAGAATTTGTAATGTGTGGATGGACAGTTGACATATCTGAAGCTACAATATTTTTTATGTTAAACTCCCTTATATTGTGTTGGCCACCCTTTTGCTGCCAAAACAGCACTGGCCCGTCGAGGCATGGACTCCACTGAAGGTGTGCTGTGGTATCTGGCACCAAGATGTTAGCAGCAGATCCTTTAAGTCCTGTAAGTTGCGAGGTGGGGCCTCCATGGATTGGACTTGTTTGTTCAGCACATCCCACAGATGCTTGATTGGATTGAGCTGGGGAATTTGGATGCCAAGCGAACACCTCAAACTCGATGTTGTGCTCCTCAAACCATTCCTGAACCATTTGTTGCTTTGTGGCAGGTGCATTATCTGCTGAAAGAGGCCACAGCTCCAGGGAATACTGTTTCCATGGTCTTCAACAATGTCAAAGTAACATCCACATGGATGGCAGGACCCAAGGTTTCCCAGCAGAACATTGCCCAAAGCATCACACTGCCTCCACCGGCTTGCCTTCTTCCCATAGTGCATCCTGGTGCCATGTGTTCCCCAGGTAAGCGACGCACACGCACCCGGCCATCCACGTGATGTAAAAGAAAACGTGATTCATCAGACCTGGCCACCTTCTTCCACTGCTCCGTGGTCCAGTTCTGATGCTCACATGCCCACTGTTGCCGCTTTCGGAGGTGGACAGGGGTCAGCATGGACACCCTGACTGGCTATGCAGCCCCATACGCAACAAACTGTGATGCGCTGTGTATTCGGACACCTTTCTATCAGAACCAGCATTAACTTCTTGAGCAATTTGAGCTCCAGTAGCTCGTTTGTTTGATCGGACCACACAGGCCAGTCTTCGCTCCCCACGTGCATCAATGAGCCTTGGCCGCCCATGACCCTGTCGCTGCTTCACCACTGTTCCTTCATTGGACCACTTTTGATAGATACTGACCACTGTAGACCAGAAACACCCCACAAGAGCTGCAGTTTTGGAGATGCTCTGACCCAGTCGTCTGGTCATCACAATTTGGCCCTTGTCAAACTCGCTCAAATCCTTACTTTTGCCCATTTTTTCTTCTTCTAACACATCAACTTTGAGGGCAAAAAGTTCACTTGCTGCCTAATATATTCCACCCACACAACAGGTTGGCGTGATGGAGAGATAATCAGTGTTATTCACTTCACCTGTCATAATGTTATGTCTGATCTGTGTATATATACATACATACATTAGGACTGTCAAGAAATTAAATATTTGAAAATCAATTAATTAATTTCGATTAATTAAGAAATTACCCCCAAAAAGATCATTTAAAGTCATTATTGTGTAAAATGAGAAGCATCAAATAAACATTACAAAAAGTAACTTTAGAAATACATATTTTATTTGGTTCAAAATTTATTACACACAAACTTATAGTCAACAACGGTCATACAGTATTTTTTTTCAGAACCTGCATCATAAAAAAAATAAATAAAAACAATGTATATTATATATATATATATATATATATAAATTAAAATAAATCATATCAATCAATAAATAAACAATAACCAGTCACGGGAACTAAAATATGCAGTTTTAAGCTAAAATCATACATTTTTCAGGTAAAAATGACCACGTGAAATACCTGGTACCATTTGCATATTAATAATTATATTATAAACAAAATATAATTTTCTCTATATTCTAACTTTACATGCAGTGACAACTAAAGTAAGCCATTTGTACACAGAATTTCCCAAAAACCATCAGCTCAACACTAGTGTGCATATGCAAATGTACGTATACGTATAGATGACATGTACGCTTAATTTGTGTGTATGGCAGGCAACTTCCCTTAATCACAGTTATTCTCCAGTCTGTACTAATACTATTTCACTGTGACTTTCTTTGAAGTCGGTCCACTCTCCATAATGTTGTTTACACAAAATGGCCCCATGTCATAGACGGTCGTCATGGGAACACCATATTCGGCCCTGAGGCTTTATATTATGAAGACGAAGGACAAGAGTACACACTGCGATGTTCAGTCTGTCTCTTACATAAATGGATTATGCTCTGAATAAAACAAAAAATTGATTACGTTCACTTCACAACAAGAAAGCCAATCATAAAACATGGAGAAAATCATCATACTGTGAGCTAATAATGTTTTCATGCTGTTCATTTTGGAATCGATTGTGATGCCGTCGGTTTTCGGGCTGTCCTCAGATGAGACTGTGCTCTGACTGAATCTTCTGAAAGCGTCTATTGTGAGACTGCATGTGTCTTACCTGAAATCCATCAGGCATGCAGGCAGAGTGATGCTCATTAAAGATGACAGCTATGTGTTTCTCTATTCTTAGTTGTCATTTTCAGAGCCCACCATAAATAACAGGAGATGTCGGAGACGTCAATCAAAATGACACAACGCTACAGAAATATTAATCTAACCCTCAAAATCCTCAAAAGAATTCGGCATTTCTTGAAAGTTTTGCTCAGGCTATAGACTTGGAGTCAATTCACACTGAAGAGAGGACACTGTTTCTTTTGTTGCCGTTTTTGACATAAATTAATGTACCGGCAATTCAACTGTGCAAAGCATATGCCTGTTTATTTTAAGCAACGACAGTAAATTTACACGCTCAGTTCTTGAACATTTGACAAATACTGTTTTTCTCCAAACAGGCAATTGATCAAAACTTTTATTCTAGGATAAATGTTTTAATAAACTGGTCAAGGTTGCAGTGCAGACCCTTAGTACAGAAAAACAAATTAAATCTCATTATCACAGATGTGGCTGTATTGCAGAACGAAAGAGTAGAAAACAAAAGCAGTCTTTATTATAATCCACACAGAGATCGCAGGAGATAAACTAGAACTCAACCACATTAACTTTGAAGATAACGGACAAACGAGCGAGGGAAACTAATATCTGAATGATTTTAATAGGCTATACTTCAACATTGTGAAAAGTGTATGTTTTAGGTCGACGCATATAGCAGAGAATAGACTGGGCACATGCACGACTGTTATTTATGTGACTTGCCTGACGTTAAAAAAAGTTATTAAATGCAATAACTTGCGAAAAACAACTCCTTGCAGTCTCGTACTGTCTGCTGTCTGACACACACACCGAAACGTGTGCACAAGCCGCCTCTCTGAAAGCGTGTGATCCCTTCAGTTCTGTTTCGTGCCCTGTTACACACTCAAACTGTCAAATACACACAGTTATGTCAAAATGGGTGTCTTGACGAGTATTCATGTAAACACAGTCGGTTATGCACTGGGGAAAGAAACCTAATGCGTGTCAATGGGATCCGTGCATTAGGTCATAAAGTGACAGCCTGCTATTACAGTAAACCTGCTACAGTAAACCTGCTAATACAGTAAACCTGCTAAACCTGCTAATAAAGTAAACCTGCTAATACAGTAAACCTGCTAATACAGTAAACCTGCTTATACAGTAAACCTGCTAAACCTGCTAATACAGTAAACCTGCTAATACAGTAAACCTGCTAAACCTGCTAATACAGTAAACCTGCTAATACAGTAAACCTGCTAAACCTGCTAATAAAGTAAACCTGCTAATACAGTAAACCTGCTAATACAGTAAACCTGCTAAACCTGCTAATACAGTAAACCTGCTAAACCTGCTAATACAGTAAACCTGCTAAACCTGCTAATACAGTAAACCTGCTAATACAGTAAACCTGCTAATACAGTAAACTAAACCTGCTAATACAGTAAACCTGCTAAACCTGCTAATACAGTAAACCTGCTAATAAAGTAAACCTGCTAATACAGTAAACCTGCTAATACAGTAAACCTGCTAAACCTGCTAATACAGTAAACCTGCTAATACAGTAAACCTGCTAATACAGTAAACCTGCTAAACCTGCTAATACAGTAAACCTGCTAATAAAGTAAACCTGCTAATACAGTAAACCTGCTAATAAAGTAAACCTGCTAATACAGTAAACCTGCTAATAAAGTAAACCTGCTAAACCTGCTAATACAGTAAACCTGCTAATACAGTAAACCTGCTAAACCTGCTAATACAGTAAACCTGCTAATAAAGTAAACCTGCTAATACAGTAAACCTGCTAATACAGTAAACCTGCTAAACCTGCTAATACAGTAAACCTGCTAAACCTGCTAATACAGTAAACCTGCTAATAAAGTAAACCTGCTAATACAGTAAACCTGCTAATAAAGTAAACCTGCTAATACAGTAAACCTGCTAATAAAGTAAACCTGCTAATACAGTAAACCTGCTAATACAGTAAACCTGCTAATACAGTAAACCTGCTAATACAGTAAACCTGCTAATAAAGTAAACCTGCTAATACAGTAAACCTGCTAATACAGTAAACCTGCTAATATAGTAAACCTGCTAATACAGTAAACCTGCTAATACAGTTTACTAAGTGAAATAGCATACTAAGTGAAAATAGTGATATATTCTATTTACACCATATAAAAGTAGCAGTTCTTTGCAATATGTGTAAATAGTAATTACATGCAATTTATATTTTATTTTTAAAAATACACACTATTTGCACCTCAGTATTGTTTTACATTAACAGGATGCAGTAATAACAGAGTGTAAATTATTATATTTATTAAAATTATTAAATGGATGCCGCCTTAATGATATAATAAAAGCTCTCCCTACACCTACCTCAAACCCTACCCAATAATTACTTTTATTATTATTAAACATTTCGTTAGGCACTTTATTTCCACATTTAGAACATTTTCTTAATTTCTAGAGAAAGTAAATGCCTTTCCCATGTGATATGTGAGAAAAGAGAGAAGAGCGAGCTCCGCAAAAGGCGGATTCGAACCCAAGTTGATTGTGTCAAAATCAAGATCTTAAAGCCTTACACTTTACTGGTTGCACCACTGAAGTCATTTAAATATTTGCATTTTTTAAAATCTTGTTTGGCTCTGTTAACCAGGCATTGTTAGGCGGAGCTAGTGCGAATAACACTTGCCAACAAGGCACGCTATTTGTACTTGGTGTAAATAGACACTCCGTTATATTATAGCTCTTTTATGCTATCTGTATGCCAACAATTGTCTCAGCAATTTTCATTTGTTCTAAGGAATTTTAAGAGAACCATCTGAGGTGAAGTTGATACTTGACTTTATAGCTCTTTTCTGTCCTCTGTTAAGTCCCCTGAGGTATGAGTGACCAACTGGAGAGGCTAGTTTTGGCTGTAGTCGACCAATTCTATATTTTTACGGTGATGTTTGTAAACTCTTACGGATGGCTTGTTGATCCTAAGTGGCATATTGTGCTGATGAGGGTCACAATGTCCCCAATTTACAATCAAAGTGAACTCTTGAGCTGCCATTAAGTGTGTCGGTGTTGTGCACAATCAGGGAGCGACCAATCCTCGAGTGTCTGCTGGCGTGAAAGGTGACTGTTCAGACTTCATTTGTCCCTTGATCGCTGAATATTTTACATCCACTTGCAGTATTATTGTGAGAAAAACAAACTAACTAAAATGTCACTTATGAGTCAGACGCTGAATAAACACTGTGATATGTTTCAGCGCGTAGGAACTAGCAAACATGGAACCGGAGATCCAGAGTGAGCTTTGAGTGGAGGAAATGGAGGTTAAAATACAGACTGTAATTATACAAACTCATGTGATTATGATGGAAAATTCTGTTGCTCAGTGCAGTTGCAGCTAAAGGCATCAGCTAAAGATGAATAATGGAGTTTTCTGTTATTCTGATTTAAATCTCCCGAACCCCTTTAAGAGAAATAAAAAACATATCGGATATTAAAACTGATAACTTGGTCTTGGAAGAATTTTGATGGGAAATATTTGAGTTGTTATTGAGATCTCTGATTTGGTATCTACAGTTGCAAGAAAAAGAATGCGGACCACTTGCAGAATCTGTGAAAATGTGAATCATTTTTAACTAAATAAAAGAGATCATAGAAAATGCATTATTTTTTATTTAGTACTGTCCTAATTAAGATATTTTACATAAAACAAAAAATAGCTGAATTTGTTCAAATAACCTTGTTCAAAAGTTTATGAACCATTGATTCTCAATACTGTGTGGCGTTCCCTGGATGATCCACGGCTGTTTTTTTGTTTTGTGATGGTTGTTCATGAGTCCCTTGTTTGTCCTGAGCAGGTCAACTGCCCAATGTTCTCCAGAAAAATCCTCCAGGTCCTGCAAATTCTTCAGTTCCCTTTCAGTCGGTCACGTTCAACGTACGTCGGAACTAACCAACGAATTGGGATCTATTTTCAGAGACCAATCTACTTCGAGTGTATAGAAACGAGCCAATAAACATTAGCATGCGGTTCACGCACCGCCCCGTAGCGCGGGTATAAAACACGGAAGTGAACAACGCATACCGCTTTCCACTTCGGAGCTGGTAGTTTTGTTGCTTACCTGCGCAAAACTGTTTCTGCCGAGAGTGTTCAAGAGAACGGGTCTGGAGAAGTGCTCTTCCTGGTGTTGGCGTGACGGCGCGAGTCAGCGAGTGGCTGCAAAAAGAGTTCCTGTGTTGGTTCGCTGGGTGTTTTCCTTTGAGTGCTCACCCGCGGGCTTGCACTATCGGACCGCAGGGAGCCGCGGCCATCTCCCTGAGTGCTTCAGCACTTTAAAAGAGCAATTTTCCATTCCTAAAAGAGCATACAGTTTGACCCTGCGTCTTTTTCAAGATGTCACTCAAACCATGTGTTTCTGGATGCGGTTGTTTCCTGTCCTCATTTGACGGCCACGATCTCTCTCGCATATAAATATGTGAGGCGTGTTCTCTCAGGAGAACGTGGTCACGTCGGTGCATTGTTCGTCTCAAGCCTTTCTCGTAAGGGCTCGGGTATTCAGCACACGGCGCGCCGTCTGGCAACTCAGCGCGTCACTCGCGCTCTGGTGCGCGGTCGAGACTATGATACCTCAAACGGGTTAACTTCTTGAGCAATTTGAGCTCCAGTAGCCAGTCCCTTTGCTTATTCCCCGATCTAGTTCCTTTTCTGGTGCACCAGAAAAGGGCTTTGTTTGCTAATAAGCCTTGGTGACCTGAGGATTACAGTGGGGCTTCCCCGCCGGGTAACCATTCCCCGTGGGCCCCCACTCCTCTATCGCATCACAGGCATGCTGAGACTTTGTTCGTGGGTGCTTCATGTTCCCTTATGAGAACATGACCACGTCGGTGCGTTGTTCACCGTGCCTCTTTCTTAGGGGCTTGAGTGTTCAGCGCGCCGTGTGCCGTCAAGTCGGGCGGCCACGCTCATTGTCCCACATGCCTCCTGGTAGCTTACAGATGGGATTGCTGGTCCTTTTTTGAAAAAAGGGTGGACCTAGCATTTCATTTGGGGCTCTGGCAGAGGACAGATGTCAATTGCTGCATCGGAGAGGGCTGTTATGCGCTGGAAATGATAATGCTGAGTTCCCACTATAATAGTGTGTGCTCATGCTGAATCAGATTCAGAGTTGACAGCCATGCTTTCTGGGGTGGCTGCCCGGATGTGCATTGGAAAAACTTAGCAGTGTGGAACTATTTGGTGCCAAAATATGGAACGCCAAAAGGGCCATAATCTGTATAAGTTTTTTCCCTCTCTCACTGCCCTCTGTCCTGCATGCACGAGGGTTGTCCCGACCCAGGGGTTATGCAGGAACTGCGTGCGGTGATGGACCGCGCTCTCCGGGTGACGGAAGTCACTGCACGCTCCCTGGGTCAGGCAATGTCCACACTAGTGGTCCAGGAAGCTGGGGCTAAACCTGGCAGATATGCGTGAGCCCGACAAAGTTCGGTTCCTCAACGCCCCTGTCTGTCAGGCTGGCCTCTTCAGCGACGCCATCGAGAACTTCACCCAGCAGTTCATGGTGGCCTAGAAGCAGATGGAGGTGGTAAATTTTTTTTTAAAAATCCTGCCCCGACGACCAGCTGCTGCCTCCGCAGTCGTCGGCCGCAGTGCCTCCATCTGCTTGTCTCCCTGCGTCCGCCTCCGCCCCTGCTAAACCCAAGCAGAAGCAGGGCGCCGGACGCAAGGGGGCCGCCCCACCCGCTCAGGGCCCCGCTAAGTCTGCCGGCAAACGTAAGGGTAAGCGGCCCTGAGACGGGCAGCCCAGGGACGGATGGATCTGCTCGGAGGGAGATGGTGTCCGCACCCCCCCCCCCCCCCCCCCCAACAACATCAACATACCATTTCTGCAACTAGCTCCTCGGAACTCAGTGGTACCCACATTGTCAATAAAGAGCAGTTTCCTATGTCCCTGGGCCCCAAGAGGGCCAAGATCGTTGTGCGCGACGCCCCCGGGCCTTGCCACTCCAGTCTTCCCCTCTTCTCGCCAGGGGGAAGTGTGAGGCTAGAGGACGCCCCCAGGCCTTCTCTCCCCCACACTTCCCCACCTCGGAATGTTCAGACCCTTCTCCGGGTCGCCTCCGGGCTGTCCGAGTCAGGTCTGAACATTCCTCCTCCTGTGGAGTCAGAAGCATCTGAGGTCGCTTTGTGCCATTTACATCCCTGGTGCGCTGAACCAGACAGCCGACAAGCTCTCTCGTCAGTGTCCACTTCCGGGAGAGTGGCGACTCCACCCCCGGTCTGTCCAGCTGATATGGGACCTCTTCGGAGCCTCACAGGTGGACCTGTTTGCCACTCCGGACTCGTCCCATTGCCAGTGGTACTATTCCCTGAACAGAGGTACCCTCGGCACAGATGCACTGGCGCACAGCTGGCCCCGGGACCTACGCAAATATGCGTTTCCCCCAGTGAGCCTTTTTGCACAGACTCTGTGCAAGGTCAGGGACCTTGCTAGTTGTCTTGCTAGTTGCGCCCTACTGGCCCAACCGGACCTGGTTCGCCGAACTCTCACTCCTCGCGACAGCCCCACCCTGGCCGATTCCCCTGAGGAAGGACCTTTCTCAGGAAGGGGGCACTCTATGGCACCCGTGTCCAGACCTCTGGAAACTCCATGTCTGGTCCCTGGACGGGACGCGGAGGTTCTAGGTGGTCTACCACAAGCAGTGGTAGACACCATCACTTCGGCTATAGCCACCTCTACGAGGCACCTCTATGCTTTGAAGTGGAACCTGTTCGTTGATTGTTCTTCTCGCCGCGAAGACCCCCGGAAGTGTTCGATTAACGTTGTGCTTTCTTTCCTACAAGATGGGTTGGAGCGAAGGCTGTCTCCCTCCACCCTGAAAGTGTACGTCGCAGCAATAGCGGCGTATCACGATGTAGTTGAAGGTAAGTCCTTATACAATACAATACAATACAATTTTATTTGTTAAGCACATTTAAAATAACCAAGGTTAGCCAAAGTGCTGTACACTGACATAATTACAACAAATTAAAACAGTTTAAACAAGTGACAAACTAAAATAATAAAATGCAAAAAATGAACTCTCAGTGTATGTGTATCCTTAGGGAAGCACAAATTAATCGTCAGATCCTCAGAGGTGCGAGGAGACTAAATCCTCCTCGTTCTATCTCGTTACCCTCTTGGGACTTAGCCCTGGTGCTCAATGCACTTCAGGGTCCTCCTTTTGAGCCTTTGCAGTCCGTTGAGTTAAAAATCCTGTCTATGAAGACGGTACTCCTGACTGCATTGGCCTCAATCAAGAGGGTGGGGGACCTGCATGCATTTTCGGTCAACGAATCGTGCCTAGAATTCGGGCCCGGTAACTCACGTCATCCTGAGACCCCGGCCCGGATACGTGCCCAAGGTTCCTACCACTCCCTTTCGGGACCAGGTGGTGAACCTGCAAGCGCTGCCCCCGGAGGAGGCAGACCCAGCCCTGGCTTTGTTATGTCCCGTCCGCGCTCTTCGCGCTTATGTTGACCGGACACAAAGCTTTAGGACCTCAGAGCAGCTCTTCGTCTGTTACAAAGAAATGGTGAACCCTGTCGAGCTCCTCCGTCACCCCTGCGGTGTCAGACGTTGCGGCCGTCTGACGCCAGGCCTGCACCCGTATGCTTGTAGAACGTGTGTGTTAGGCTGGGTCCATATGTAGCGGTTCCCTCACGACGACCCCTTATGTGTATTCTCCACGGTACCAGCTACCCTACTCGGCTAGCCCCGTGTCTTTCCCTTGACAGAGCCCGCTCTGTCGTCTCTGGGTATGTTCTTTCCCCCCTGGGACCAGGTTGGATCCACCCCAGAGACTGCCATATGTTGTTACTACCCAGATAGGTTAGTCCGTATGAGTATTCTCCACCTCTCCTCCTCCGGAGGACGTGGCTCCAAAGCGTACCATCTCCCGAGACGGGCACGCTTTCCCAGCGTTATCCAATAGTCAAGCTGAGTGGGTCTTGCAGAAACAGCAGTGTCGGACCTCCCTGCCTTAAGCCCTGTCTGCTGCTCCAACTGGGAGCACACAGTGAGCTTAAGCAGGGCGCTGTGAGCTTCAGTTCCGACGTACGTCGAACGTGACCGATTGAAAGGGAACGTCTCGGTTACGTATGTAACCCTCGTTCCCGAAGGAGGGAACGGAGACGTACGTCCCGTCGCCAGATGCTGTGCTTCAGCTGCAGGCCAGAGTCACATCTCGGCTCCTCAGTTGTAAAAGCGGTATGCTTCCGTGTTTTATACCCGCGCTGCGGGGCAGTGCGTGAACCGCATACCAATGTTTATTGGCTCGTTTCTATACACTCAAAGTAGATTGGTCTCTGAAAATAGATCCCAATTCGTCGGTCAGTTCCGACGTACGTCTCCGTGCCCTCCTTCAGGGAACGAGGGTTACATACGTAACCGAGACATTATCCAGCATCTTTTGCATATTTGAACCCTCTCCAGCAGGGACTGTATGATTTTGAGATCCACCTTATCACACTGAGGACAATTGAGGGACTCAAACACAACTATTAAAAAAGGTTGAAACATTCACTGATGCTCCAGAAGAAAACACGATGTGTTAAGAGCTGGGAGTGAAAACTTTTGAGCAGGATGAAGATGTCCAAATGTTTCTTATTTTGTTTAAATATCTTCTTTTTTTCATTTAGTACTGCCCTTCAGAAGCAACAGAAGATACTTGCATGTTTCCCAGAAGACAAATTGAGTACAATTTACCTTGATCTTCGAATTCAATACGTTTGTCACCCCCAGCTCTTAATGCATTGTGTTTCCTTCTGGAGCATCAGTGAATGTTTCAACCTTTTTAGTAGTTGTGTTTGAGTCCTTCAGTTCACCCTTCGCTGGAAGTTTGATTGACAAGCGATCTGACCAATAATTTTTGTTGACAAAGTAGTCAAGAGAGTTCGTAGATTAATGTTGGTGGACTTGAATTTGAAAAATGACGTCTTCCTGCGGTTGAAACAACATTCCTTCTGAAGTTCATTCATGTTTATTTGATACTATAAATTAACTAGAAGGAAGAGATGATCGGTTCACGAGCAGCTTTAACTGAGGTGCTACAGCGACCTGTCACGACACATTAAAGAGCCACAAAACGGTATTTATTGTTTTAATTTCTTTAAAACACAATTTTAACACTTTTTCATATTAAAAGTAACCAGTTCTGTCCTGTCTGTCAGTGCGTTGTCAGTATCCTCTTTGCTCTGCTGTGTGTTTTTCACTGTGTGAGAACATGATGTGTGGTGTGACAGCGTGGCTTGTCGGACATAGCAACAGTTACTAACGGGGGCGGGTCTTTGCGAACGGTCAATTGTCCTCAATGCTGAAAGATGGATCTCAAAATCATACAGTCACTGCTGGAGAGGGTTCAAATGTGCAAAAGATGCTGGAAAACTGAAGGATGTGCAGAACCTGGAGGATTTTTCTGAAGAACATTGGTCAGTTTAACTGCTCAGGACAAACAATGGACTCATGGACAACCATCACAAAACAAAAAAACAGCCGTGGATCATCCAGGGAAGACACACAGTATTGAGAATCAATGGTTCATAAACTTTTGAACGTGGTTATTTTAATAAATTCAGCTATTTTTTGTCTTGTGGACTATATGTAAACAATTTTTGTATGCAAAATATCTTATTCAGGACAGTACTAAATAAAAAATAACATGCAATTTGTATGATCTCTCTTATGTACCTGTAGTAAAATGTTCACATTTTCTGCAAGTGGTTCACATACTTTTTTTGCAACTGTATTCTCTCGCAAATGTCGCAAATCTCACACTCTAAAAAATGCTGGGTTAAAAACAACCCAATTTAGGTTGAATATGGACTAACCCAGCAATTGGGTTGTTTTAACCCAGCAATTAGGCTGTTTTAAACCAGTGAATGGGTCTTTTTAACCCAGCGGTTGGGTTAAATGTTTGCTTAAAACAACCCAATCGCTGGGTTAAACAACAATTAAACAGGGTTAAAAAGCAATTGTGTTGTTAAAACAACACAATTGCTGGGTTAGTCCATTTTCAACCCAACTTGGGTTGTTTTAAACCCAGCATTTTTTTGAGTGTATATTTTTTCCACCACCATGTCTTTAGGGGCAGGAGACATCAGTAAAAACAATTTGCTTCCCATTTAAGCTAATTGCTGCCAGATAAACCGTTGCCATCCTAAATATATCTCATTTGTGATCTTTTCTGATGGACACAAAAGGAATGTACCATGTGTATTTGAACGTCTCCATCTCTTCTCTATATGTGTGAACTATACTCAGACTGTCTCAGGAAATAACATACTGTCATGTCACATTTCATGCTCTGTTAGTGCTGCTTCAAGCGTCTTTGAGGAGGAACGAGCCATGATTGAGATCAGATACATAACGAGATACTGTAGACTGTCAGGATTCTGTGATAGATGTGTGTCTGAATGCTTGCTGCGATGATGTTTTACTTTGCAAATAACACACCTTTATGGATTGAAATGTGAAAAAGTCATATAAACCAGTTTAGAAAGCCAAGACACATTTAGATTTAATTACGGTTATATTTTTTCTTGATGGTTTGATTGACACGGCTGATTTATGCGTAGGAAACTTTTAAGTATTATAATCACATTAGCATCCAAATGAAACCATATCGCAATTTCTCACAATGAGAAATTTGTCAAATTTTCATCACAGCTCCTTAATTATTAATTTTTTCTGTTTCAGACTGCATGCATTTGATCTTGTTTTTCAGAGCAGTTCACTAATTTACCTTTGAGAGGCATGAGCACCAAGTTATCAACTATGGGAGGAAAGAAAACGCAATGTAATACATTTAGCGGAAGGCAAAATTGGCTGGCATCCGCTGCAGAGAGACAGGTTAAATAGCGTCTTTTAACATTAACTCAGCAAGCCTAAGAAATTATGTGTATAGGTATTCTCAAGCGCTTCTTCAGCAAATGTTGTCTGAGTCATCCATTTGACTCTCTTCCTTTAAAAATACAGAATATTTTAAGGGAGAGACTGGGAGGTAAATGGGTTCATGCAAGGATCGTCACTGACCCTAGAAACAAACTTCATTCATTTTCAACATTTTACTGTCATTTCATGCTGAATTATTTGTGTGCAACGAGAGTATCAAGTGTCGTTCCTCTCACAAATTCACACACAGCTGCACATATTTGGGAGAGATTACATAACCCTATTTTGCCGCTCCAGCAGATATTATTTCCCCCCTCTGCTGTGTGTTCCTGTCCCCAATTTAACGATAGAAGGAAAGTGTTGGGATCAAATTCATTTAATGCTTTTGCCACAGATATTTCTTAAAGCAACAGTGCTTCACTTTTGCATCACCTCATACCCCTAGGGGTTTCCCCGCTGAATTATTCAATCAGTGAGCAGAGAAGCATGGGTAGCAATAAGTCGTTAAAAAAGACGCCCACTCTCCTCTGCCGTTTTCTACCTGAATGAACGCTTCACTTTCTGTGTTAAGATTCACTCAAGCAAATGTACTGTTTCTTCTGACCGATCTGACCCTGTACTCTCCCTTCTGCAGTTCCTTACAGCTAGTACACTTCAGTGACCGCTGGGCATGGCCTCCTTGCTCCTTGCAGAACTGCAGACAAAGCACTTTCGATTAAAGTGAAGTGCAACACCCAGGGAAACCCTTTGAATTTGGCCACAGTAGTGGAGAAAGTATCAGAAACTAGCCTACATCTCAGTGCTCAAAAATGGATCCACAAAGTTGAACTCTGTGAGGAGGACTTGTTTAAAAGGATAGTTCTCCCATTAGCTGTTATTTTGTCCCTTAAAGGGATAGTTCACCCAAAAATGAAAATTTGATGTTTTTCTGCTTACCCCCAGGGCATCCAAGATGTAGGTGTCTTTGTTTCTTCAGTAGAACACAAATGAAGATTTTTAACTCCAACCGTTGCCATCTGTCAGCCGTATAATGCATGTCAATGGGGTCTAATTCTATTAGAGTAAAAAAAACATGCACAGACAACTTCAAATGAACCCCTGCGGCTCGTGGCGACACATTGATGTCTTAAGACACAAAACGGACGGTTTCTGCAAGAAACGAATGGTATTTATGTGACTATTTCACCTCATATCAGACGAATGTCATCAGCTCTCCAGACCGCCATCACTTCCTATGAGTAAGGTCAAAATACCGACATATATATCTACATAGATTCCTCATTCGAGCGATCCGCGCAGGCACTAATGCGGTATCTATGTGTATATCTATGACCGCTCCATTTTTTGACCTTACTCACAGGAAGTGATGGCGGTCTGGAGAGCTGATGACATTCGTCTGATATGAGGTGAAATAATAGCATAAATACCGTTCGGTTTCTCGCAGAAACCGACCGTTTCGACATCAATGTGTAAAAATCTTCATTTGTGCTCTACTGAAGAAACAAAGACATCTTGGATGCCTTGGGGGTAAGCAGAAAAATATCAAATTTTAGTTTTTGGGTGAACTATCCCTTTAAGCCTTGTGCACACCATAACGTTTATCGCCACGTTTTTTTGTTGTGTTTTTGTGTTTATACCCAAGTGATTTTCACTGGCGATGCGCCGAGTGAACAAGCAAATTCACTCCCTGACAGTAGATGGCGCTTTTGATTTGATTGCAGATCAAATAGGATGGAAACTCACCATTGAATCCTTGTTGATCTGCAATTCCTCCCCATAACAACTCCCTCTTATCGAGATTTTTGTAGTCGCTGTGGCGTTTGTCATAAAGTTCTTTGTGTTCAGACACCAAAGAGACCAGCAGCTCTACATTCATCTTGCCTCGTTGGATCTTCTTCTTTGTCTACTTACTTCCTCTCTGTCGTCTTCTTCTTCGGTATCAATGTGTGCTCTGCAAGACCGCTTTGTGCTTGAGCACCACCAAGTCATGTTTTACTATAACTTCAGCAGCTCCAGGCACGTGAACAGAAGCGTCAATCTCATTGGTTGGCCAGTTGGTCAGCGTGTCAAACATAAAAAAACAAACCTGAAGCGTTTTTTAAAATTTTTTATGATGCTTTTACATCTACCGTTTTGCGCGTCGGTGTGCACACTCACACTGGCACCCTTTGTTTAGTCATGAGGCGTTAAACGTCAGCGATCATCCTGGTGTGAACAAGCCTTTAGGCTCAACCTCCGCTCTCGGTCGCTCCAGCTCAACCTTTGGATCCCTGCTTCCACCTCGGGGGATCATTGCTGCAGCTCCTTCGTGGTCACCAAGGTCATCGCTGCCGTTTCACCCCACCGGATGTCTGGCGATGCGGTGGGCTCCACCTCCTACGTCACCATCACATTCTGTCGTCGCCATGGTGTCATCTGGTCGTTTTCTTCCATGGCTCCTTCCTCCAGCAACGCCACCGTGGAGCACAGCATGTGCACTGGGGTAGCATCTGCCTGCCTTGGTTCAAGGCGACCCGTTGGATCAATCCATCATCTACACCACCCTGGACCTTTTTGTTTGGCCCTCTCCTAGTTGTTCATCCTCCACTTAAGCCTCCTCCTGCTTGATTGTGCCATCCCTTTCCCAGCCCCCTTTTCCATTCTTTCACCATATCCTCATCCTCCTCGCCATTCTCTTCCGGGAGGGGGCGTACTGTCACAGTGTGACTGAGTTTGGACTTGTTTTCAGTTTGCACCGTTTTCCACTGAGTTAGTCATGGTTTCTGATTTAGTTCTCATTTAGTTCAAGTGTGTGTATTTAATTAGCCTTGTTTGTATGTGTATTTAAGTCCTCTGTGTCTATTCATTTGCTGTTGGGTCTCGTCTGTGTTACATGTGTTGCAAGCCATTCTCTCGGTTTGGATTTATCCGCCTGTGGATTTATTAACGTTTGCCTTATGCTCCGTTCACACCAAACGCGAATAGAGCGTCAGGAGCAAGTGATTTCAATGTTAAGTCAATGGAAAGGCGCGTTGACGCGCGTCTGGAGGTCTTGCAGTGCGGTTCCGCGTCATTCGCGTGAACTGGACCCGCGAATGAGGCGGAATCGCGTCTATCGCGCTGCAAGACCTCCAGAATTGGACGCGAATTTAGCGTCTCGAGCGATACGCACGTTACACGCGAGTGGTGCTTTTGTGCATTCACGTGTTTGAAGCAAATTTGCGTCTGACGCCCAAATTGAAAAATTTGAACTTTGGCGTCAATTCGCGCTGCATTAACCAATCAGGAGCCTGCTCGCTGCGGTCACGTGGTAAAGTGACGTGATGAGAAACCCTGCATAATTTAAAAATACTACTATTGTGTCACAAAATGAGGTTAAGACTTTTTCAGGTGGGAATGTAGTTGTTTAAAGCTCAAATCTGTGGTTTATTTATAAAGAGAGCGCCTATTTAAAAAAAATAGTCGTCTTCTATGTTTTGGAGTTTTGGAGTTGTGAGATCCAGGCGATCACCGGGCACTCAGCGCTCATTAACCCCAGCGAGAGCAACCTTTCCTCGGCTAGTCCTTCTGACGTTTGCCGCTGGCTCTGATGTCCTGTAGTGGTTCATCTTGTGTGGATCTAACGGGCGATCTTTGCTCTCATGAATCTATCATTTGTTGTCTAGCTGCCAAATCGTTTTGACTGAGGGCAAAGAGAAGTTTCATAACTTAATTTTTTTTAAGGATATTTAAATATACATGCATTGAAGATAATCTAGGAGTTGCCTGGACCACATTTGGTCCATATATATTGCTTAATATATATTTTTAGTGAAAAGGAAAAGAGGCAGAGTGGTGTTTTATGACATATTTCTCCTGGAGCACCTTGAACGCGCGTCTATTTCGCTTCAAACGCTCAATTTATACGCGCGCGAATGAATTCAAAATGTTCACGCGTCCAACTAGATGCGGTAGACGCGATTTTGACGCTCTATTTGCGTTTGGTGTGAACGCACCACTTTACCTTCTTCATCGTGCTCTAACAACACAGAGGTGTGACAGTTAGTATATATATGGACCCACTTTATATTAGGTGGCCTTAACTACTATGTACTAACATTTTAATTAATAATTTAATACAATGCACTTATTGTGTACATACATGTTTTAACATTGTACTTACATTTTTAAAAATATCTGCATGTAATTACATCTGTAATTAATTTCTGTAGTTACATTTGTAATTACACAGTTGACACTTCCCTTACACCTAACCCTACCCTTAAACTTACCCACACCACCACACCTGTCCCTAACTTTACCCGTACACCTCAATATCAGCAAAGGTGTTTTGCAATACAATTTGAACACAGTAAGTACATTGTACTTATTTTTTGATGTAAGTACATAGTAGTTAAGGCCACCTAATATAAAGTGGGGCCATATATAAATATAGATTATTTTCTGGTTTCACCTCTGCTCTTGCTTGTTTACTAATTCTCATTTGTAAGTCACTTTGGATAAAAGCATTTGATAAATTAATAAATGTAAATTTTACTTGGTTACACCACATTACATTTTTGGACTTACTTTTGAAATCAACATGAATTCAAAGAGCACACATTTTTGTATTTCTTTATCTTTACTGTGGATGTTCTTATACTGTATGTCATTGACACAGATTAAACTTAAAATTTGGTCTGTTCCTCACACAATGCAATTGTATGGCTTCAGAAGACTTGAAATAATCATATGAGTTATTTTATGGTACTTTTTTTGTTTGTTTGACGGATGCGTGAAGAACAAATGCTGCTTTTGTGTTCCACAGAAGAAGAAAAAAAGGTTGCATAAGGTTTGGATGGAGGGCAAGTAAATTTGGGTGAACTGTCCCTTTAAAAGAGTTTGTCTGACAGCAAACTTATGCTTGATGGCAATGTGCAGCCATGCACTGTGCACCTCCTACTGATACTTCTCCAAGACAGTAGAAATGATTTATTACACAACAACTGCAAATGCAAGAGGACTCGAGGCAGTTGAGGACGCCAGTATACAACAATGCCAAGTGGTGCTGTGAGTTTAGAAAACTCAGGGGAAATAACCATTAGAGTCTCAAGAGAACTTAGGCACATTGAAGTAGTTTAAGTAGGTCAAATGTCAGCAGATAGCTCACGTGTGCACATACACTTACACATTTATTGACCAATGAGCACTTGCCACTGATATGATGAGAGGACTAAAGAGCACAACAGATATTAAATCCGTCCCTGGTAAACCAAGCACATTCCCCTCAGATTTGTGAAATAAGGAAGATATTTTCAGTTTTAGGTTGCTAAGTGACAACTTGCTTATGTGTTTGCAGGTAAAGACACTCTCAAATCAAAAACTCACAGCAGGACCGGCAGTTCTGGAGTTACAAGCTGACTCATTCCTTTTATTCCTCTGTTGCTATACTGTGGACACTATCTGATCTATAAGAGGTGGTGGAGTTGACCTTCTCTCGCATTTCTATTAACTTCCTTTCCGTGCTATAGAGGAATCAGTCTATCGCCCAGCTGATATGTTTTCACACATTTTCAATGTGGAGGTTGGCAGTGTAGATGGAGTATATACGGTGGTTTTGGGAAGTTGTTTATTCACTTCAGTCAAGTCATGTGTAAATGCTTGGTAAGTTGTAAGTAGTAAATGTTAGTTTCCTATCTAGAACCATCTTCACCCAAGCAGTATAAATACCTAGCCTGGATGCCAGCCGAACTTAGCCCCACCCACAACATTTTAACTCGGGCAGTTCGGTCTGGACTTGATCCGTAGAGAAGTAATTATGCCCAAACAGAAACTGTTCGGACCAATGAAATTGTCAGGGCGGGCTTTAGACGATGATGGACAGATGATAAACAGTGACGTAATCATCCACGTCATCAAAGGCGCTTGCTTGGGTTGAATTTGTTCTAATCCTAAACGGAGAACTTGTTTGTATATGCATTCACCTTTACTATTTCTCTCAGAAATGATGATCGTGTTGGTAAGTACTCTGTGTATCCTTACATTATTTTTTTACAACACCGGCAAAGATCGTTTACACTCATCTTTTTCTTCTAACGTAACTTATTCCAGCGTGCGTGCAGACAGGGTTGCCAAGTTTTTACAACAAAACCCGCCCAATCCCGATTGCTACTCAAAACTAGCCAAAGACAAGCCCAATAGCCTTCCGGGGGGGTTCTTCGAAAAAAAAGGCATTTGGGGGGTAAAATATGTGTTATTTTGGCAGGGCTGCCTGCTAAAATTCTCATTCGGTCTATATATCACATAATTGGGGTCACTTCAAACTGCGGACTTGGCAACACAGTGCAGTTGAGTTCTGTTGACATTTGACAACTAACGTTATGCGTCGCTCCGTTGCTCTGGATTGGTTGTAGGTCTATCCAATTGAGGTCTTTCCTGGTTCGGTTGAAACACGCCCCATAATCACAGCCCAACGGAGCAGTATCAGACTCAAATTCTGACTAGAATTGAGTATGACGACGTCAGGCTAATAAATACCAGAAAAAAAAGGTGTTTTACTTTTTATGTGGTGTTTACACTTGACTCACAATCTCAGGGCACAGTGTGTCGTGGCTGAATGCTTATTCTCATGCACAGTTGGCAATCAAAACAAGACATTATGATTGTTTGTAGATCAATAAAGAAAGGTGAGCGGAGGCAAAATAAAGAGAAACCTACAGTATAGAGGACTAAATATATTTGTGAAATCTTTCACAGTACAGTTTCGATCCGTAAACCCTTCCCTAAGTCCCTAACATCACTGTTCTGATTTGTGAAGACTTTAACAGTAAATTGTTGGTCAGTCAACCCTTTGTTGAGTCCTTAACTTAACCATTCTGATTTGTGAAATCCTTCACAGTACAGTTTTGGTCAGTTAACCCTTCAATGAGTGCTTAACTTCACTATTGTAACTTGTGAAATAATTCACAGTACAATTTTAGTCAGTTAACCCTTCCCGGAGTGCTTGAGTTTACTATTCACCAATAGAAAATTAACTAAATGTTAGCTTGCTTATTGTGCCCAAGAGCGTAATCTATTTAAGTACAGATGTCATTTAACAAGAAACTATGCTTCTAACCACAGCTCGAGAGCTGTAGTTCCAACCACATAAGTGTGCGACGCTGTTTGCAAGGTTCGTTGGAACTAGGGGTTGCACAGACTAATCGACTAGTCGACTTTAATGCTCTGCCATGATGCTATTAGCTTGACGTCGACCAGTCGCTGGCCTATAGAGGGCGCAACAGGATAAGTCATTTCCTGACACGCACGCACGTTTGCAACAGTTAAAATGACAAATAAATGCATACTTAGAGATCTCTCCACAAGATATGATTGATTAACCCTTCTCCGGGCCTTCGTTTGGGAATTACACTCAGGGTCTTTGGGACCCCAGGCAACAAAATTGAATTTTGTAACAAAACAATTGTTTTTTTTAGAACAAATGTAACTTTACTCTGTTTATTAATGTTTTTATTCAACATCTGTGCAGTTTTTGGAGTATTTATAATCATTTTTAAATGTAGATCCAGAGAGTGTTGACCACCGTACAAAGTCTCATGCCATTTGGACAAAGGGAAAACATTTGTTTAATTTGAGCAAACGTCCTTTGGGGTCAGAAAAGACCCCGAAGACCGGAGAAGGGTTATACCATCTGGATACTCAAAATTAATCGGGAGAATGCACGCTTATTATGCAGGTAAGTTAATCACCTTTCTAAACTAATACATGCTGCATCCATTGTAACGCACACACATAGCTCGCAGAGATTGTGCGCGCCTCACACAAAACCATAGCCTAGAAATCTAGACGTGCCCTAGCGTCTAGCAACTCTCTGTTGGCTTGCGAGCTGGAAAAAACAAACTCTAGTCAAGCCAATTACAGTGTGTATAGAGTCGGTGGGCGGGCTTAACATAATGACGGCAGAGTTGCGGCGGTTCCGCCTGCTACTTGTAATCAAAGAAACTGGCGAACAGCGGTCTTTCGAATCGGCTTTGGCCGCGACTCTGGAAGACGAAGCTTTTCTTTGAGGAAAGAACAAAGAACGGAACTGAAGTCATTCTTAAAAAAGTAAGATGTGCTCGGAGTTTTGCCAACCGGATACGGCAAAAGCTTCACCTTCTTCGTTGCTCTGGTTGGTTGTAGCGCTATCCTATTGCATGCAGAGGGAATTTGATAGATAACCGTTTATCCCACCACTCGGATTGAGTCCTGCCAATGGTGTGTTCCCAGACCCAACATCTTGATGTGGGTCTGGCTTGTCAGGCTAATAAAATCATTCAGTAGCGCTGAAATGTATTGTCAACACTGTTCTGTGATTTATCAATAAAATAGCTTAGAAACTGAAAAGGTCTAGCATGTATTTCTTTGTAACTAAAACTCACAGCTTCACTCTTATAGAGACGCAGACATGTAGAATTAATTCACACGCAATCACTCTCTCATAATGCATTCAATTTCATACATGTAATCTTTAAATCTGTGAGAAACATAACAACCCAAAGACAACATAACTTGTTATGTAGTAAGAGCAATAACCTTATGGGCGGCGCTGTCATATACCATAGCTGTATACAAGAATATGCCATGTGCACAAGAAAACCCATGTTCGTGTCTCAGCTCAAGGTTCAGGGTTATTTATTCATTAATGATGTCGTCAGCGACTAGTCGTCATCGACTCGACTTTCATCACATAAATATCGAAGTCGTTCAACCGCTAGTCTTGGAACTATGGTTTCGGGAAACGCCAAATCGTTGAACTATGTTGGTAACGACAGAATGTGCGACAATAGATGGTTAACGATACTTTCGGGAAACGCACCCCAGGTTTGGAATGACGTGTGAGTTATTGATTTTTTAACGAACTGTCCCTTTAAGTACTTAAACTCTCAGGAGGTAGTTGAAGTAAATAATTTGAACCACAGGGGTTTAATTGAGAAATCAGGTTGGGATCCTCTGCACACCAGCCTCAGATGATTAGAGGGGCCACTTTAAATGACTGTGCCCTAATGGAAACATTTGTGGTACATAGAAGACGATTGTAGTGAACAGTTCCTCCTCATCAGAACATGAGGTTTGTCCTCTATTGTATGATTTCTGCTCACCGGCGCCAACGGATTAGAGCAGCAGCTGTGGCAGACTTTTACAACGGCCAAATCTGTTTCAATTTCCGTCTTTTTGCACATATTCCAACATTCTTGCCTCATGTTTCCATCCCCATCCTGTAGAGCAATCTCTCAGTCAATTACACTAACTTGATTACATCTGTTCACCCGTAAGTCATTCTGTTCCATCTCTCTATCCTTTCCTATGCAGACTAACAGATTAAAAGAAAAGGCTCTCCGCTCTCCTAATAATTTCTTGTTTCAAGAGTTAAGCTTTAAACCTTACAAATTACTGTTTCTGATTTGTTGCTTCCTTTCACAATAATGCTAAAATGTTCTACCGCAAAAAGCCAGTTTGTGGTGTTTTTATTAAAATGTAAAACTCAAAGGCCCAGGCTGCCTTTTAATTGTCTCATTTCTTAACCAAAGTGTTATTGTCGTTCAAATGTGTTTGTTCAGTCAGTGTATTTTTTTAATAATTGATTAATATAGATTCATTAAATGAGAAAAAATATATATCTTTGATTTTTACACTGCAATAAAACATTTTATTAAAACAATTTTTAAAGCAAGATAAGTAAAGCTGCATTAGATATTAAGACTTGTTTTATGATAATTTATCTTGAATTAAAATGATTTTTTTGCATTGTCAATTTAAAAAAAAAGCATAAATCTAACTAAATTATTGCCAAATAGATGAGAAAATAAACTAAATTAAAAGTCTTAATATGTTATGCAGTTTTGTTTTTCAGGTTGTTTTAAGGATTTTAGATATCATTACTGAAAAACCTAATGGTTAAAAAATTTTTTTGATACTGTAAAGAAAACGTCAAACAGAAATGCTGGCTTACTTAATGACTTAAACATGGTACGCTTTATGTTCTTATCATTTGTTCATGCTCATGATAGTTTTATATTTTAAATCTGCTTTTGCATTGAAGTCATCTGCTTACTCACGCACTATAGATTATGATTTTTTTTTTTTTTTTGCCTTAGCTTTTCACTTCCTGCTTTCTGGCCTGATTGATTACCTGTTATTTTCCGGGCTCAAGATGCTGACTAGAGAATAGGTGGAGGAAAAAAGAAGGACAAGCTCTCCTCATTTACCTCTTTTCCTCCAGGGGAGAAACATTACTGGACTTAACAAGCAGTGTAATAGAGCACTCAGGCTTTATTGTATTTTCCTCTGTCAGCACTTTCTCTTGTTACCACTGCATTCATGCATTCATCCATGTTTAGCCACACTCACTGTCCATCTTCTCCATCCGATCTCCTCAGCTGTGGTACTTTTGCACAAAAAACATTCTTGCTGCATCCACAAGTGCAATTTTGATGTTGTACGGTCCAAGACAGGAAAGTATGCTAGATCACAGTCAGCTGAATCCTCCACAACACTTAGACGTTATGCCATTAACCAGGGTTTGTGCTCCTGCAAGCTGTTAGTGAATCTGGCCCTGTGACTTAAAGGGATAGGTTACCCTGAAATGAAAATAAAGCCATCTTTTACCTACCCTGCTGTTGTTCCAATGCCCTATGTCCTTTTATCTTTTTCGGAACTCAAAGCAGAATAAAATAAAAAATTATATATATATATATATATATATATATATATATATATATATATATATATATATATATATATATATATATATATATATATATATATATATATATATATATATATATATATATATATATATATATATATATATATATTAGGGGTGGCACGGTACATGGAAAAAAAAAAACGAACCGTTCGGTTCGCTCGTCTCGGTTCGGAGCGTGTGCGTCGCACGGTTCGCGCATGCGCAATGTATCCTCGTGCCCGTATGTTACCTCAGACAGCGGGTGTCCTTTTCGCGCAAAATAAGAGGTGTGTGTGGACATACAGTATAGTAAAAGCGGAGTGCTGCAGGTCACGTCACATGTAGAAATGAAAGTGGGAGAGTTAAGGAAGGCTGCCCGGAGTTAGGGGATGCGCCAGCGGCGTATAGCAGGGCAGATGCAGTGCGGAGAACGGGAGCCCTGCATGCCCGCGGCGCATACACATACACATACACACACACACTGGCAGTGTTTGTCTCGTGAGTCCCGCAGCTGAACCGCGGCTCGTGGATTGCAAATACAGGCAAATATAGTCAATTTTGTCACATTTTCCGGTGTTCTCCTCCGACCCCTGTCTGTCTCGTGCTTTGATTTATGATGGGCAGCATATATCTGCTGCAAATGCGACCGTGTTCCCCTCTGTCTCATACACACATGCATATGTTGTATATAAGTAGTTCACATGATAAATGTAACATTTAAAAGTTAAGATGCTTCTTGTTTTAATAATTTAAATATGCCTTTGAAGTTTGGGCAAAAACTTCTGGCAGTGTTGTGTTTTCGTGTATTTTATTTTTTCACAGCGCTGGATGTCATATGGTGATTGTGACACTTCATGGTGAAATGTGTTAATCAGGTCAGCTGAATTAAAGCCACAGTGCATTGTTCTGATCAAAATTGATATGATTAACATGAAAAATGTTACGCCAATGTGTCGGACTCGGTAGACAGCCAGTTAGGAAACAACTTGATATAACAATTTTTAATACTGTATCCTAAATTGTGGATGATTAAGCTATATATCATATGCTGAAGTAAATTTCTGGAGTGTTAACGATAAAAAACAACAACAACAAAAACCGTACAGAACCGAAAACCGTGACCCTAAAACCGTGATACGAACCGAACCGTTGGTTTTGTGAACCGTGCCACCCCTAATATATATATATATATATATATATATATATATATATATATATATATATATATATATATATATATATATATATATATATATATATATATATATATATATATATATATATATATATATATATATATAAAATAATATCATGATTACATCTGTGCAGTGAATGGTGACCAGGCTAAAACTTTACGAAAAATATACAAAGTATGACATAATGATACAGTGAGACACGTGCCATAAATGGAAAGTGTTCAGGAGGCATACTATAAGGTTTTGCGAGAAAGAAACCCTATTATTCAGTCAAAATACTGAGCTCGGCCGTTACTCTGTGCGCGTTACTGTGAGAGTGTGCGAGCCGTCAACAGCCCCTCATGCTTACTATAGCTCGCACTGTTGACATAGAACCCAGGATAAGCACACACACGCACCATTTTGAGAAATCAGGCTCAATAGAAACAAACGTGACTCTCATCTTCTCTATAATGTATATGATAAGAAATAATACAATAATACTAATAATAAGGTAAACCTCCTGGGGTCCAGTTGATGTCACTAGCCATTCAATCAACATTAACCTTTTCCAGGTATCGCATTTCTCACAAGATTACAGTTGTAGTTGTAGTTACAGCTGTACAGATGCAGCTGTGTTTGCCCACTGTAGGCTACAGATTACGATAACATAACATTGAGTTAAAACTTGTTGATTTTTTCTAACCTAATTGTGTCTGCGACTATATAAAGTGAATGTGTTTCCGTCAGTACAACTGTGGCACTTCAATGTTTACATTGTGACACAACTGGAAACAGCTGCTCCGGATCGATTGTCTGATGTGAATGGCTTTGACGCTAACTATTCGCACAAAATATGAGCTTTTTCCACTTCGCTTTTTCGTTAGGCGTCTGGTGTGAAAGGGCCTGTATGATTGCATCTTTTTAAGCAGCGTTGATACTTAAAATTTGTCCCAATCACAGCTACTTTATTACAAGAGTTCCTTACTGAACCAGGGGCAATATTCATTTTTAATAATAATAATAATATAAAAATGTATTTGAAAATAATATTATAATGTTGTGTATAATACTATAGACATAGCCACTTGATTGAGAGATTTATTTTTGATAGAATAATTACTTTATAATGTTATTGCAGTCTTACACGCATGCTGTACAATTACTCTGAGCCGTGCATTCATTTCAGTGATGACAGATATTATGGGATGGCTTGATGCAGCGTAGGAGATGCTTGCGTAGGAGAACTTGATCGTGACCCTTAAAGGTGCCCTAGAATGATTTGAAACAACATTTTAAATTGTTCTCTGATATATACATAGATGATATGTGGATTATTTAAGGTCAAGAATTGTCCAGATACGGTTTTACAAGTCCATTTACAACCATAGAAATTGTCCCTAGGATGAAATGGTCTGTTTTTGCCTTATTTGGAAGGGTCATGAATATTAATGCCGACTTCTGCTCTGATTGGCTATTCACTGCGCGGCTCAATAACAGCAAATACATCCATACTGTCCGTCATGATAATGGAGAGATTAGGCATTCAACCTTATATGTTTGAGCCTGTTTCTGACAAAGATACAGATTTTGAGGAACAACAAAATGTTTTGAGATTGGAAAAGGACGCTTCTGAGTGGTAAGTTTAGTATTTATTTTCATTAAAAAACTGCAAAATTGTTACGTCCATACTAGAACTTCAGCCTAAACGATAACTAGCATATAGCATTAACTTTACACATCAGAAGTCACAACTTTGTTTTTGTTTTCAAATGACTATTGTTTCAACTTAAGTGGTGGAGAAGGTGATGTTAGCTAGAAGGATCGAGTGAGCTATCTGTAAGGAACTAAACTAACGTAGTTAGCTCCTGAGTTATGTGTTGTTGATGAAATATAGGCTAAATTAGATTTCTATCCGACAAAAGGGATCGACATACGTATCTACGGTTGTATTTTGTAATTTATGACAACACTGGCAGAAAATAATATCAACCTTTGTCATTAGACATACTATTTAGTTATGTATGCTACTTTGAGTTTCCTATTGTACTAGCATGGATCTAGACAACACAGGATATTATCGCTAAAGTTGTCTCTCTAAGAAACTTTCAATTAAAAAAAAAAAAAATTGAAATTGTTTAGACAGTCAATAAGTGGATAAAACTGTCCATGGTGAAATGGGCCGAGCAAACAAACAACTTTTGAATTAAATTGTTGCGGTATCCGATTATAAATAAACATCAACCAAGCCTGTTGACATTTTTTTATCTGTGGGAAGGGTATGAAAAGTCCTCACATCCCCTGCACAGCTTGGAACATAACATTTGCTTCCATGATCTGCCATTTTCGCTGTCCTCGCGTGATGCTTGTTTACCTGCAGAACTCTCGATGATTCGGCTGCGCAGTTCCGCCTGACATTGAACATGTGCTGGCATATGCAAATGTTGGGGGGCGTACATATTAATGATCCCGACGGTTGCGTCACTCTCTGTGTTATGTTAAGATTCGCCTATTTTTATTTACATATGAAGGAGGAGGCAATGGTGTTTGAGACTCACTGTATGTGATTTCCATGTACTGAACTCTTGTTATTTAACTATGGCAAGGTTCATTCAATTGTTCATTCTAGGCACCTTTAAGAAACTTTAATTAATGCTGTCACGTAACAAAATTAAAAATTAAATGATTTGCTAATTACAAGATTGAAATAAAAATGTAAAGGGTGTACAAATACTATACAATTGTGAATATAAATGATTGGGAATCAGGTTGAAAAAAAAAAACAGTGCACATTTAACTGACCTATTATAATCGCTGCATTACTGATCGTGGTTTCGCGTATGGATACATCTGCCCTTTTCAGGGAACACAAGAACGTGCAGTAATCTTAGACAATTTAATCCAGATATTTTAATCCAATCCGCAAATTCGTTTGAAGAACCAAATTAGCCAGAGATCAGTTATCACGATTAAAAGATGTGGGATCTGTCAAATCATCTCAGATGTATCACACAAGGTACAAAGAACGGACCCCTGAAGTGACTGTTGTGTACCGGCTGTTGACGGCTCAGTATTTTGACTGAATAATATGGTTTCTTTCTCGCAAAACCAGCGTTGTGTCATAGCTGGGGGCCTGTCATGGGGTCGGAGTCGGCATGGGGGGAAAAGTCCATTCCCCCACAATGTAAATGAATGGGGTTAACCCAGTTTAGCCTCTGTAGAATCACTTTTGCCGCTCGACAGAGCAAGATATATAGAAAAACTGAGCCATATTGGGTCTGTACAGTATCTGTGACTGATAAACGATCCAACGGAATCAAAGGTGTCATTTTCTCATCAAAATACATGTTGCTCCGCCGACCCCCATATAGGTATGACTTGCCTACTTCATAAATCACCCAGTCTTTCCATGAAAACGTTAATTCAGTGTTCCTGAATTTAATGGATACATTTAACGTTTTAAAATGATCATAAAACGTGTCTTGTGCTATGAAATTGATATGTGGAGTTGACAATATGTTGTCAGTGTCACAATATTATTAGAATTACTGACAATAGCGAAGTTTTTTTATTTACTTTTTATAGCAACCGTCTTCATCAAAAGACTGGGTGATTTATGAAGTAGCCTCGCTATTATGTTGTGTAATATTTGTGGGAGCAGTATTTTGACGAGAAAATGAGTGTCGTATAATGGGACTATCAGCTTGAAGCACAATGAGCACAGCCCTTCCCATCATGAAATAAAGAAGACTTTTGCATGTTTTGTACATTAATAACCCCACACCTATTATGTGGGTATGTGATCGCTCATCGTGAAAAACTGCTTTAACGAATTCCGAGACAAGTTCGACTTTATTGGCGTTTTGTTCAATAAACTTTTTGCCATTGCAAATAATGAAATCTCTTTTTTTACAATAATACCAGCATCATGTAGTGCAAATGTTTCATTGTAATTGACGTATTGCACAGGCTTTCGGAATTGACGAACAGCTCCGTCTGTTATTCGGCAGAATAAAACTTCAGATCAGGGTTTTTTAACTTACTAGAGGTGCAGAACGTCACATGGCAACTTTTCGGGACTGCACCAAGCAAAAATCAGTCGTAACCATTACAAAGAGTAAAGATAAAGTGTCTAACAAGGTCTACGTGCATTCATTCTAAAGGCTTGTTTTCCCCCCGCGGCATATGACGTTTTGTGGGTGTTTTGTGGGACGTTTTGTGTGCCTACTGAACACTTTCCATGTATGGCGCATGTCTCACTGTATCATTACGTGATACTTTAGTATCCTTTTCGTAAAGTTTTAGCCTGGTCGCCATTCACTGCCATTTTAAAGAGGAGCACATGCAGGGCGTTTGTTTTTATTTTTATTTCTGCTTTTGAGGGTGAGTACAAGATGGCTTTATTTTCATTTCAGGGTGAACTATCCCTTTAAATTGTCAGAGAATATGTCTCTTTTTTTCTTTCTTTCTTTCTTTCTTTCTTTTTTTTTGCCTCCAAAACTGTCTTAATTCTTGGTGACAGAGATTCAACAAGATGCTGGAAACATTCCCCTGAGATTTTGGTCCATATTGACATGATAGCATGACGCAATTGCTGCAGATATTTCGGCTGCGCGTCAATGATGCAAATCTCCCGTTCTCTTCTTCAATTGGTTTGAGATCTGGTGACTGTGGAGGCCAATTGAGTATAGTGAACTCACTGTCATGTTCAAAACCAGATTGAGATGATTTGAGCTTTGTGACATGGCACGTTATCCTGCTGGAAGAAGCCATCAGAAGATGGGCGCACTGTGAAATGCTTCAGGGTAAAACCAAAATTAAATTTTGCTGAAGTACGATGCATCCATCATATTGTAGATGATAGCACTTGATCTGTTCTGTATAAAGTCACTCTCAAACAGAATATCTTTTTATTAAACCTCCAACAGACCATCTGGATCACATCAAAACATGCATTTAAAAGCAAAAGTATCTGAGGTGTTATTTGAAGCCCTGCTTGTCTGGTTTTGAGATCCTGACATGCAAAAGCTTCAATCAAATCAGAGAGTATACGGTGTGCAGAAGTCTCAGTAAGACATAAAAGATATGAGGAAACCTACCATAACAGTGTCGAGTCAAGGCTGTCTAATCAAATACTGTTATAGGCACAGATATATTTTCGATCTGTTATATTTCTTTTGAAAAGTGTCTCCTCGCAACTATATTTTCAGCTTGTGGCTTCTTCTGCAGAGGGAGGATGATTATACAGACAGAAAATCTTGAGACGTTTCTCTTCATCAAATTATACACTTGTTCTCCAAATTTGCAATAAGAATCCAAGTTCAGACTGTGGCATAGTTGTCTAACAATCTGACAAAGTAAGATTTGTGATGTATAAATACCTTTCCGATGTTAAAGACCCTGAAATAGTTTGCAAGAGCAGTTATACAGTATACACTTGTGAAAAAGAAGTACACTTTAGCATACTATATTACGGAAATAATACTTAAAAGAATACAGTTTGTTTTCGGACACATATATTGCATGTTATTTACAATACATGAAAATGTTTTATAGTTTAAATTTAACTCAAGCTCATCTTTATATGTAATTTCATAATTACTTCTGTTGTCTATTAAATATATGCAGACTACAAGTGCACATTCAATACAATTAAGCGCAAGTATTTTTTTTAAAGGATATCCTAAAAGGATATAGTTGAGGGAATGCATATTGCAGTCCTTCCTGAAAAATGCGGCTTTTTTGTGTGATTGTTGCGGGCAAAAATCCTTGATTATGCAGCATGTTTTCTTAAAAAATGCGTATCATAAACGCTGTCATAAAAAACTTGCCAGATTTATTCAAACATATATTAAATATTGAAAACCATTAAAGGTTATAATGAATAATACGGTGCCTATATTTAGCAAAATGTTCCTCTCTAGAGTTATTTTTTCTAGCTGACTAATGAGTTTATGGACACTGGATATGGTTTTTCTGAGGTAAATGTGATGTTACATGACATTGTTTACAAGCTGTTTTATTGACACTATGGTTGAAACACTGATTGAGTGATTCCATGCGACATGATACGAATTTCGGTAAGTTGTACTATATCTTTTAACACACTTTCAGATGCTCTTTCATGTTTATGTCGCGCTGTAACTGGTATTAAGGCGTAAGAGAAGATCATGTTTGCTCCGTGCTGCAGGTTCTCTAGAGCTGTGCTACGCCAGAGCATCTCGTGCCACAGTGCCAAAACGGTATTTATGTTTTTGAATTCTGTTATAAAATAGATGTCATTTTAAATCTGAGATTGTTTCATATCAATAGTAGTAAAGCACAAAGATTATTGCGATTTATTGGATGGGAGGAGCACTACAATGTTCCGTTCATTCATCAACTGAAAACAGGATGACTAATCGATTCGTGGGATTTAAGAGTTGATATCGGTTCGTAAAAATGAGAATCGATTACAATCGAGAAATGTTTTACCCAGCCCTAGTGAATACAGCGGTTCAACCTTAAAGTTATGAAGCGACGAGAATACTTTTTGTGTGCAAAAACAAACAAAAATAATGACTTTATTCAACAATCACTTCTCTTCCGTGCAAGTCTACTACGCGATTCATGTAAGCACCACAACGCATGCATGTGATCATGGGATCGTGCTTGGCCAATAGTGAGCTGGCGTTTTGCCGTAAAACCCGGAAGCGCTGTACTTTGTGAATAGTCCAAATAAGTGAATGCCGTAAGAGAGTGATAGGGAAGAGAAGAGATTATTGAATAAAGTCGTTATTTTTGTTGAGAGCTCTCCGATTTCATCAAATATCTCAATTTGTGTTCCGAGGATGAACGAAGGTCTTATGGGTTTGGAACGACATGAGGGTGAGGAATTAATGATAGAAATTTAATTTTGGGTGAACTAACCCTTTCAAGGTACAAAATAGGTTTTAGTAGCAGTGAGCATTGTTGGATTTACCAGTTTAAATTGCAATTTTGTAGTTTGTAAATTACAGTTGTATAGTGTAAAATAAAAAAATTACAGTAAAAGACTATATAAACCAAATAGTTTACCACAAACAGGTGCACAGTGAAATCGCAAAATGGGTCCGATTTTTCAGGGGAACTGAATCTTATGACACCTTGCATGACATTTCTGACAGTTGATTGGCGTAAAAACAAAGATGCAGATTTCATGTATGTGCCAGCTGATCAACTTCCATTGCGATGATTTTCTAATTGTAATTGATAGTTTAAGACAGGTAGTATAATAATTTAGGGTGAGTGGATGTTCTTATTTTACACTCTTCAAAATAAAGTTTCCAAAAGGGTTTTTCATTATTGGTTCCTTTTTAAAAGAGACACTTTTTTTCTTTGTGTGAAGAACTCTAAAGAACTAAAGAACCATTTTTACAATATACAGAACCTTTTGCGGAATGTTAAAATTCAATGGATGTTAAATGTTTTTCATGGAATATGCCAATTTTGTAGAGTATAGATTTGTAGTGTAGAGATCCTTTTTGTTCTGAACAAATATTTGTAGATCATCAATATTTATAGTTCGTTCTGCTGCAAGAGATAGCCTTTAGAATGCGTATAATAGTTTTGTCATGGTTTAGGAGTGCACAGAATATAGATGACCTCAAAGTTAATACACATGGAATAAATGCCACAATGCTTCAATTCTCTTTAAGCTGTGACATTTAACTGCAATGAAAAGCGCAGTTATCTTTTAAAATAAACATTTTCCATTATCCATACTTCTGACTGATGCTTAATTATTGCAAGCGAAAATCACTTTGACAAATTGTGCAGTCAAAATTACAAATCACTTTGACGAAATTCAATCTCAGAGGAGTAAAAAACATTTAGTGATTGAATTTATAAAGTCTGAATGTAAAGGTGAGCTGGAGCTATTTTCCTGTGAGGAGCTTGCGGTGGATACGTGCTCCAGTCCATGACCTTGCGTGCCTTTCTGCGATAGTTATCGTGCTCAAGCGAGTGAACCCTCAGACCCAGCTGAGGCAGGTTTCTGAAGTATTGTACACTTTCATTCCTCTGATATTTACTTCTGAGCAGTCAGGCAGCAAGAAATCGTTCCCTCTGAAATTGGCAAGCAAGTAGGCCATTTAAAAATCACTCGCCGCATTATCAGTTAGCAAGACAGACAATTAAAAATCGTTATTCATTTTCCTGAGAGCGTCCCCCGTAGAGGATACAGCCATTTGGATGAAACCTTCCAAAGCGATACAGGAAGGTCTTCATCCCGTGGGTGAAGAACATAAACGTCATTGGCTTTAATACTAACAGTAGCTTTGAAAAGGGCTTGTAAAGCATCAGATCTACTGGCAGATAAACACGACTCTTCTGAGAAATGGTCAAATGTTGGCTGATATTCTCTGCTTTGGACTAGAGCTTTGTGAAAGGCTGGGTCAAGTTCTTGGCTTCCTAACAAAAGCGTTAATTAAGCAGGGTTAATTAATGTCATACTGAAGAGAGTCGGTTTGGGTTGATAAGATGCTTCCGAAGAGGAAGAGGATTTAGGAGTGACTTGAATTGGAACCGGAGCAGAAGGAAGGACAGAGAGGACAAAGTAAGGGAGTTTGAGAGAGAGAGAGAGAGAGAGAGAGAGAGAGAGAGAGAGAGAGAGAGAGAGAGAGAGAGAGAGAGAGAATGCAGATGCCCTTTGCACTCCAGTGATAAGACTCATTCTGGCATTCTTTTGTCCCATATTGTCACTGTTCTCTTTTTAAGAGTACTTTTTTTCTTACACTTTTGTATATGTTTGAGTCAATGTCAGCCGTGCACATGGCATAAAGGGAATCTTTCACCTTTAACCCCTAGGAGTCTGAGCTGTTTTGGGGCCCTTTAGAAGTTTTGACATGCTCTTACATTTGTGTTTTTTTCAGTTGCTTATAAACACATTAATGGCAAAAGTGTAATTACAGTGTATTCAGCACAAACTATATATTAAACCATAATATGTGAGCTTGTATATGCTTGTATTTTTGAGAGAAAAAATGTTTATTTGTTTATTTGAGACAACAAAAAAAAAGGTTAAAATTAAGGCCTCAAAACACACAATAGATATGTGTCCACAAGACTTTTGACCAATGGGTGTATTTGCCTTGAGTTTTTGCTTCAAACTGATGTGAGAATCATTGAGCCTACTCATTCACATAAAACAATTCACTGATTTAAAATTTGTAAGACGAGGCGGCGTGATATCTAATGAATAATGATGGGATTCACCTGAGAGGACAAAAGAACACAATAGCCCGTATAATTACCTGCATAATGAATGAGCTTCAGGTATGTGACAGAGAGCAACAGGACAAAGGACATATATTATATATTGTACTTATCTAGTAAATGCATCTTGATTTAAGAATGTTTAACTTTTTAGACTAGAAACAAGACAAAAATGACTAAGAAGAGCATTTTTTATATATTATTTGTACTTTTTTTGTTTTTGAAAGTAGTCTCGTGCTAAAAAAATTAAATAATAAATAATTAAAATTAAGATACAATTTTTACAAAACGAAATTCACTGTAAAGAAAGCAATTCACTTTCTACAAAACAAAAATGGGTGAATAGGTGTACAGTTTTGCATACAGGTTTGGGATAACATGAGGTAAATGATGATAGAAGTAAAATGTTTAGTTGAACTATTTCTTTAACTGGAGGTTTACACTGAATGCAGAGATGGCTCTTTTCAGATAATTTTTCTAATTTTCCACAAATTCAAACCATAGCATTACAAAAAGCTTGCCAAAATATAAAATACTCTCTGCAGTCATGGGATGCAGAATGGGACATCAAAGTTAAGGAGGATGGAGATTATTTTGTGAGTAAGAGGATTAAGGTAATTGAGTATTTGGGGGCCTGGAGACGTGGAGATGGTGCTGGACGGATGGCAGCGCATGTGCGTGAGCAGCTGATGGAGCGTTTGCTGGTACGCCATGAAGCGGTTAAACAGAGAGGTTACTGGATGAGAGAATGATCAGAGAGGCGAGGCTGAAGTTACATTAAAGCCTGAGCTATGACCATCTGTTGAACTGAAAATATCTTATTCAATGATCTTCTAGAGGATTGAACTGCTTGGTTTTTGCTTGCACCTCTGTTGTTTCAAAACAATTGCTTACATTCTCTTTCCCATGGGAACAATTTAGCCATCAATACATTGATCTGACACTTAAGTCAAGTCACCTTTATTTACAATACAAATTGTTTCAAAGCAGCTTTACAGTGATAACAGGAAAAGTCAGTTCCGTTGTAAAAATCATCCATTTTTAAATGAGTTCATTTAATCTATAACGCAGTTGATATCATCATCCAGCTCAGTTCAGTTCTCATACAACAATGTCAGTACAGTCAGATCAATAATATTATTGAATATTAGCTTTCCTGTAGCTCAAACAGTAGAGCGTGGTGCTAGCAACGCAAAGGTCATGGGTTCAATTCCCAGGGAAAGCAAGAACTGACCAAATGTAAAATGTAATGACTATTAAAGGTCCCGTTCTTCGTGATCACAGTAGGTGCGTTTACATGGAGCACTGTAATCGGTTTAAAAGTCCAATCCGAATGAAAAAGCTCCATATAAACACCTTAATCGGAATAAAAATGCCCAAACCGAATGAAATTGTAATCGGTTTGAGAGGGGTGGAATAAACCTTTTCATGAACCGATCAAATGAAAAATTCCACCATGTAAACGACCTGATCCGATTACTTTGAGTGCACGTCTTTCTGTGACGTGATATATAGCGTGCGCGCCTCCACAACTGAAGAGTGCGTGCCGCGCTCACACCAGGCTAATGTTGACAAGAGGGGAAAGTTAATTTTTCTGAGGTATTAAACTTTTTTATTTCATAACAAGTTATGAACATAATGTTGGAATAATGACACAGACAGCCTGGCTACAGCATCTTGACAGCGTTTGTCCGAGGCTTCAACTGCACCTGACAGAAGAATTTATTTTTCTGAGGTGATTCTTACACTTTATAATAAACAATTAATAGCTTTTATAAAACTATAAGTCCTGGTGGCCGTTGAGAGTTGCCATTTCAACGGGGAACTATCAAGCTGCTGGAGAGGACGTGTCGATATTTCTCTATCTATATTTCTGACTGTTTCTCGTAAGTTAGCCTATATAAGTTCAACAACTGCTTCAAATTGGTTAAGTAACATTACCCATGGTCTACTTTAATTACTTTTGTTAATATTTATAGCCTACCTCTGTGATTATGGTTTCTTTCCTTAATCATCTGAAATATTTATGCGTTTATGTATCTAACTTAGCCTAATGATAAGGAGCACGTCTTGAATGTTTTCATTCATGTTTCACCATATGTTTTTATTAATAATTTGGGTGCATTTTATTGTTAATTTTGTGTTTTTCAAATTAAATTAATTGAATGCATCTTGAGTCCGCATTCATCATTCACAGCTGTTGAAATAGCCATTGTATAGGACATAAATTAAACTACTGCATGTCCGCCCACAGAAAAATAAATAAATATAAAAATCACCAACACAGAATTATTGATCCACGAATGTCGCAGTTACTATAATTGGCAACGTTACGAATCCATGCGACATGTGCGCATGTCACAAAATGATTCAGATTGAAAGTCAGCACATGTAAACAACATATCGGTTTAGATAACGACTCATGTAAACAGTCCACCGAATCTTTCAATCGGAATGATTTTAATCGGAATGACAAAAAAGTGCGCATGTAAACGTGGCTATTGTTCAAACTTTAGTTAGTGTGTAATGTTGCTGTTAGAGCATAAATAATACCTGTAAAATTATAAAGTTCAAAGTTCAATGCCAAGCGAGATATTTTATTTAACAGAAGTTCCCTTTCAAAGCCTACAGCGAACGGCCGGCTTGGACTACATCCTGGTACTTCCTTCATAAATGGCGTCAGTAGAACAGTAGAACAGACTAACCTCCGCCCACAAGAATACGCAAAAAAAGGGGGCGTGGTCTTGTTGCTGTCCCACGTGGAGAAGAGGAAGTGTTGCGTGGAGAAAAGGAATTGTTGCGTTTGAGTGTGTTTATCACCATGTCGTCGAGACGCTGTTATTTTCATCCCGGAGTCAAATCACCTTTGTTTGGCTTTCCCAGGGACGCTGTAGAGATCATTAAGCGCATATATCTCCCGTTAAGAGGCGTGACCTTTCCGTGCAAGTTACGCTCACTAAGCTGCTCTCGAATCACAACACAGGAACCGTGCCACGTTCGCTAAGCTGTGGTCAAATCACAACACGGGAACCGCTGGCACAATCAGAACTCGTTACGTATTTCTGAAGGAGGGACTTCATAGAACAAGGAACTCATCAGCCGTTTTTAGGACAGTGAAAACAGCGGTATACAGATAAGTCAATTGTGTGAAAAATACTGTGTTTTTTTACACGCGAAACATGAACACGTTATATTGCACACTGTAAACACAATCAAAGCTTCAAAAAAACACGAAGAACGGGACCTTTAAGTGATACAAGATTATGCTTTATAAGGTGTAGGAGAGAGTAAAGGGGCGTGGAGTTAATCTGGCATTGATGGGTAAATTGTTATGCTCTGCTGGTTTTACCAGACATATTCCACTGTGCAGGTATAGAATGTTAACCACAGATCTGTTGAGGTGTGAAATTGCTTGTGTATGTTTAATTGCATTGACAAATGCATTGATCAATCCCATGTCAATTTTCTCTCTGTTTTTCTACTGTGGTCATTTGTGTAACAAGTCAATAACTCGCCAATTAAAGTTATCATTCTATGGGGAATTTGTGAGAGTACTCTTTAACTAACAATTTTCTTTTGGGCAAAGATGTTTCCAGAATCGTATTGGAACCAGAAGGCAAAAGACAACAGCGCTAGCTCTTTACTTGCAAAAACTTAAACTTGCATATTTATTCCTTGGACCCAGCACTCAAGTTCTGCAGCCAGTAAAACGGCTGAACGCAGGAGCAATCAGATGTTGAAAGCTCCCTGTGTGATTGCTATGCATGATTTTTTTCATCAGCTTCATTATGAAACATGGTAATTATATAATTACATATCAGGCACCGCGTGGATTGGGCATCACTCCAGGAGGGAATCTGGTTCCACTATTTGCATTTTCATAGTGCTATTAACAACATAAAAGGTTGATAAGATTAAATATGGCATGTTGGTGCTTTTTGCTTCACTTGGCATTATAGCCTACTTAGTGAGCCGTCTAGGTAGGGAGCCTTTTAACCAGTTATAGGCATTGAAAGCTTTCCCAAAAGGTAGGAAAATTAATTATGTTGCCTTCATAACATGCTTTACATATACTGCTGTTCATTGATCATTCATGTTTATTCATAATACATTAACTAGTGTTAATTTACAGAACTTATTCACTTGTGAAAAAGAAGTACACTTTAGCATACACTTTTAAAAAGAGAACTTATTACGGAAATATATTTTAAAGGAATATACTTTAGTGCGAACTGAATGCGTTATTAACAATTCAATTAAAATGTATTATAAATTAAAAATAGCTAGTTGAACTTAAAGGGTTGGTTCACCCAGAAATTTAAATTACCCCATGATTTACTCGCCCTCAAGTCATGTGTATATGACAGTCTTCTATCAGACGAATACGGAAGTTGGTCTGCCGGAAGCTAGATATTTGACTTATTTAACGTGTTAAATATGGATATTTTTCTTACAAAACCTCATTGATTCGTTTCAGAAGGCCTTTATTAACCCCCCGGAGCCGTGTTGGGCAGTTATATGATGGATAGATGCACTTTTTTGGGCTTCAAATTTTGGGCTGACATTCATAATGCTTGGAAGAGCCAATGTCAAAGAAGAAGAATGTCATATACACCTAGGATGGCTTGAGGGTGAGTAAATCATGGGGTCATTTTCATTTTTGGGTGAACTGTCCCTTTAAGAGTGTTTTTCAAACCACTTATAGGACTTAAGTACATCTTTATATGGATATGCAGAACATACTGACAAACATTTATGGATGTTCACTAGGTTTGGAACAAAGATGTTCAGAGATGTAGATTGACAGATTGGCATGCTGGGATATATCTGCAACAAAAGATATCTGACTGAAAACGAGGTGCTTGCAGAACATTTAAAGCCTGCATTTGAAAAAGTCAATATAAATAAACTCTTGTTTAAGGTACACATCTTTGTCAAAATAAAAGAGCAATAGTGCTTTTGTTGTATTCTAAGAAATCACAGTCTCTAATGTTATCAATACCGTTTCACTTCACTCAGGTATCGACAGCTCCCCTCCAGCTCATGCTAATTGCTAATCAGGAATCTCATGAAGCCGGTGATTGATTTAGTTAAGCGGGTGAGAAACGGCGGCACGGTGTGTTCTGTGAAGCTCTGATTGTTTGTTTGCATTTCCTTAAAGCTGTAATTGGGTTCTTGATCAGAGGAAGAAAACACAAAGGAAAGCGGCAGATTAGCGCACGCTTTGTCAAGCACACACACTGTGCTTTAAGAGTGGAAAGGTTTCTGATTAACTGGGCTCAGAATTAATCCCTCTTGAGTTTCAGGAAAGGACTCAGCCTTTGGTCCGGACTCAGCGGTGCTGCTCCGGTTCTGAAGGAACTGCGGAGACACTGCATGAGCACGAACAAGAAAGCCATTAGAGAGAGACAAATGGAGAGAGCAAAGGAAGCTATTAAAGCAGGAAGAAAGATAAACAGGAACCTATAAGAAAGCAAAGGAAAGGAAGGGTGAGAGACATTAATAGATACTGGAATGAGACGCAAACTCTGACTTTACCTGCAAGATTCCCAGGAGGCGTGCAGTTCTGTTTTTAACCATTTGGTCAATGTTTGATTTTTTTTTTCTTTCTGGTAAAATATTTTCTCCAATCTTAGCTTCATTTGAAGAGTAGATTATACTCGAGCCACTTCTCAGAAATGTGTAATTAATTAATACTATATTTAAAACAAATTCATGATAGTTGATACTGATTAGGTGAGGCAGCTTAAGAATTAGTCCATTATTATCACAGGGCAATAATACATCAGATTTGATTTTGTAATAATAAATGTAAAGTAGGCAGTTTGATGGTCTGACACTGTGATGTAATGTTGATGCTTCTTCATTATTAAAAACAATAAAAGACATAAAAATTTCAAAACCAGTTGTGAATTGATCAAGTTACTCTACCAATTATTCAATTGAAATATTAAAGGTCCCGTTCTTCGTGTTTTTTTGAAGCTTTGATTGTGTTTACAGTGTGCAATATAACGTGTTCATGTTTCGCGTGTAAAAAAAAACAGTATTTTTAACACAATGTACTTATCTGTATACCGCTGTTTTCACTGTCCTAAAAACGGCTGATGAGTTCCTTGTTCTATGAAGTCCCTCCTTCAGAAATACGTAACGAGTTCTGATTGTGCCAGCGGTTCCCGTGTTGTGATTTGACCGCAGCTTAGCGAACGTGGCACGGTTCCTGTGTTGTGATTTGACCGCAGCTTAGCGCACGTGGAAAGGTCACGCCTCTTAACGGGAGATATATGCGCTTAATGATCTCTACAGCGTCCCTGGGAAAGCCAAACAAAGGTGATTTGACTCCGGGATGAAAATAACAGCGTCTCGACGACATGGCGACAAACACACTCAAACGCACCCCTTCCTTCTCTCCATGCGACACGTCCTCTTCTCCACGTGGGACAGCAACAAGACCACGCCCCCTTTTTTCGCGTATTCTTGTGGGCGGAGGTTAGTCTGTTCTACTGTTCTACTGACGTCATTTATGAAGGAAGTACCAGGATGTAGTCCAAGCCGGCCGTTCGCTGTAGGCTATGAAAGGGAACTTCTGTTAAATAAAATATCTCGCTTGGCATTGAACTTTGAGCTTTATAATTTTACAGGTATGATTTATGCTCTAACAGCAACATTACACACTAACTAAAGTTTGAACAATGGGATCACGAAGAACGGGACCTTAAAGTTTAATGTCCTTTCTGCAGTGCAAGCTAATGACTTTACATGAGAAGATACAATTATTATAAGCAAAGTTTGGGTAGCTTTGTGTCATTACAATGTTACAATGGGAGGAATGTAGTTTTGTTGCTTTTGTGCTCTTAGAGATGTACTGGAATCAAATGGTCTCTTTTGCAGTGTAGACAGTTTTATTCATTATAACGGGAACCTGCTGATTTGTTGCGTCATTTACTTGCACCGCAGACACAAAAGTAGACAAAATGAGGCCAGATTGTATGGGCCACTGAAATCTCATGGTGGGCTGAATTTCCCTTGAGAAAAAAAAGTATATACTTTATCATATACTTTTAAACAGAGGCGGCCTTTGCAATTCGGAGGCCCATTTCAAAGAATCAGTTTGAGCTTGATGTCTTCACGGGTCCACTTGGATCCAAAAACCTGAGGCCCGACTTGAACTCTAACTATATAACCAAAATATGCCTCTGACACGGGTCAGGTTTGATATTAGTGGCCTCGGGTAATTTAACATAAATGTGCTTTTTCCGAAGGGATCCGGGAAAACCCAAATTCTTTTAAACCATGTTGTGCATTTAGCAAACTTTTATGGCAACGTTATCTCCCTTTTTAATTTCTCTCTGAAACCCCACTTCTATGTGCAATGGACTTTATGCACAGTTGCTTCCGCCATTAGACTGTCACTCCCCATTTTTGCCACATTTGTTTCAACGAGCGCTGTCAGCATGGATTAAAATAAACTTTAATCATTTTTTGGTTAGGTAAATAAGATTACGCCAAAAGTTATAAGACGTAATGAGGTTATAGTGATGAGTGATTGACATTTCAGCACTTCAGCGTGTTCTTGTACGTTCGTGTTAAGTGCATTTTTGAGAAATGCATGTAGACAAGAAACAAACGTTTGTAACCTCGCACACACAAATCCATCTTTGCTATGAGATCCATCAGGTAAAGCCACTTGCTTCATTATGCTGCGTGTTCATGCAGAGCATTTCTTTTGCTGTGTGTAGAAGCCCTTAGCCAGAGATTAGGTAAAAAAGTGTTGTAGACTATTGGCTATTGATTACATTTTTATCAAACTATCATGTTTATTTTTGCAATACACTGGTCACAGTTGAAAGCCGAACTCAGAAATAACAATCACGACCGAAAACAAAAAAAAACAGCATTCAAACTGTCATTGTCACTCTCTCAGTCCCTCAACTAAAATGAAATGATACTAAAACTGGCAAAAGGTGTCAAATCATTGTCTTAACAAGTGAGTCAATGGGCCCTATTTTAACGATCTGAGAACATGGTCTGAAGCGCATGGCACAGGTACACTTAGGGCGTGTCCGAATCACCTTTTGCTAGTTTAACGACAGGCGCATGGTCCAAAAGGGTTAGTCTTTTAATGAGTCATGGGATTTTGGCTAACGTGCAATAAACCAATCAAGAGTCTCTACTCCCATTCCCTTTAAAAGCCAATTGTGCTCGCACCATGGCAGATTCGCTATTTACATGGTGGAATTTGCAAGCGGAAAGACTGAACGCTTCTCCAGAGAGGAATCCTTTTATTTTTAATATTTAAAAAGGTTTGTGTGCTGCTGTGCGTCCCTGTGTGTGTAACAAGCAGAGTGTACATGCGTTGTGCACTTAAAGTGTGTGAGTGACACGTGACGGCCAAGTATGGTGACCCATACTTGGAATTTGACCTCTGCATTTAACCCATCCAGTTAATGCACACACATTAGGAGCAGAGTAGTGAGTAGTTAACACACACACACTGCAAACGTGTATACAAACACCCAGAGCAGCGGGCAGCCTTGTGTGGCGCCCGGGGAGCGATTAGGGGTTAGGTGCCTTGCTCAAGGGCACCTCAGTCATTTCCCACCGGTTCTGGAATCGAACCAGCAACCTTTGGGTTACCAGTTTAACTCCCTAACCTATAGGGAAGGTTGCCTATAGGAGCATATTACTAACGTGCCCTTTAACTCTTTCCCCGCCAAACACAGAATTTTCTGTTATTTGTGAGAAAACGCATCCCTGCCAAACACGTAATTTTCCGTGTTTTCACTGTTATACGCTAGGGGGCACTATTACGCATATTCTGAATGAGTACTGAATCTCATTCTGTTTTTTTTTGTTAAAAGAAGAGGGTCTGCTCAGATATTCATACAACAAAATATTCTATGGGCCATAAAATCTTTGTGAAAATGATCAAAATCCCTTGCGGTGGCTGGCAACTTTTTTTTAAAAATACTGGCGGGGAAAGAGTTACATAAAATAAAATAAAATACTACGCTATTGACTTAAGAGCAGGTTTTTGTTGGTCAATGGCGCAGTTGTTTTCAGTTGCCTCAAAATAGCAACATGCCAACAATGCGCCTGAACACACCTCGTTTTCAGACTAGCACGCTCATGGGCGAACAGATCGGCGCGAGTGCATTTTCTATTTAAACAATGTGGAGCTGGACATGAAAACTATAACTGTCTGGCTGAAACTAGCAAATAAACATTTGTGTCGCGTATCGCATTGTGCTGGGTGTATGATAGGGACCATTGAATCATTCACTCAAACGATTTGTTCAAAATAGTTAATTAATTAGAGGAAAGAGTTTCTGAGTCATTCTAGACCGATTCATTCAAAAACGTGGATTTATTCAGTAATAAAACTGAAACTGTATTGCTTGGAGACGCACAATGGCTCTAGAGTTTGGAACTATTTTCGTTGGCAAAATAGAGGACAAATTTACAATTGTGTCTTAAATGGAATCACCTAATATTTATCACATTTGCAAATATGCTCATATTCGGGATACAGCACTTTTGCTCATGTGGTATTGCTTATAAAATTAAAAACAATAACTTATACAGAGACATTTTTTGCACCATATCTTGGATTTTGGGGGCAATTTTATTAATTTAGGTTTTGGTGAATTTGAACATCAATCCCTCTTTAATTTCCGACCCTGGTGTGTGCAATGCGATGGTGGGGGGCGGGGCTAGTCGACGGTGACTCGACTTTAATCACATAAATGTTGACTTTAAAAAATCGGAAGTCGTTGACTTTGACAACCGCATTCTATAACCTAATTCACATCCATACATTTTCTGGTCTCACTCACTGTGTGAATTGAACTGAACAGGGCTGTTTCCCAAAACCATCGTAGAACAATTGGCACCAATGGTCTCTACCATGGGCGTCGGAACCATTGTATGTGGACAATGGTGGACAAGACCCACCCACTTTTTATGATCAATAATATTGGACCCACTCACTTTTATCGTCTCTAACATTCAGCACGTGTGTTTACCTACCCCTAATCGATAAACACTTATTATTAAACACATGTTAGATGCTTTATTTCCACTTTTCTAATATTTTCTTAATTTTTATTGAAAATAAATGCCTTTCCGATCTGATATGTGATGGGAAAAGGGAGAGGATTGAGTTCGGCGAAAGGCGGACTCGAACCGCGGGTCGATTTGTGTCAAAACTAGAAGCCATGCGTCTTACCCTTACACTACTGACGCTCTCAATGATATGGCAATTTCCGTAATTTTGTCTTTCCGAACTATACATTTAGCAAGCAAAGCTATATATTTGTACTTAATGTAATTGGCATCTACTCCATTAAAAAAATTCTGAGGACCCACCCACATTTTTTTTGCTTCCGACGCCCATGGTCTCTACGATCAACTTAGGCTTACGATGGTTTTTGGAAACGCAGTCCTGGACAACTAGTTGCCTGTCACGTCATACACTGCGAGAGAGCCTCTCAGGGGTGTGTTTCCCGAAAGCATCATGAGCCAACTACGGTCGCAAGTTCTGTCGTTATCAGCATTGTTCAACGAGTCTGTGTTTCCCGAAACCATAGTTCCAACGAACGTTCGCAAACAGCATCGCAAAAAGTTGCGTGGTTGCAACGACAGCTCTCGACCAGTGGTTAGAAGCATAGTTTCTTGTTTGCATAACATGTGGACTTAATAAATCCTTATCTTGAGTAAAATAAGCAAGCTGACCTATATCCTATAACCTATATCTTTTATTTAGAATACATACAAATGTAATTTACGTCTTTTAGTTTGTCAAGAGATTTAAAGCACTGTTTTTAAAGAGTGCGCATGTGCGGACGTGCTCTAGTACGTAAGGACGAGCCAATGATTGAATCTGGAAATACAGCTAAATAACTGAGAAAAATTAGAATTAGTCCTCAGATGCCATGTTCATAATTTATAGCAAAAAAAATCTAGCATTAATTCAACCTAAAACGGATTCATTAAACTAAGTTATTACTCCACTACCTGCGTCACATCATTAACCAACATGCTTGAACGACAAATTTGCGACAATACGGTTTCGGGAAACAGTTGTGACTAGCTAGATTTAATGATGCATCGTACTATGGTAGTCAGGGCCGTGCACAGACATTTTGAGGGGCAGTGGCCCAAACCAAAAAAAGGGGCAGTGGGGTGGGGTGGCATTGGTGGCGAGGACTGGGTGCTTGTTCATACAAATTATCCATCTTACTCTTACTAGTCAGTCAAAACGGTTTTTAACAGTCGAAAATAGTGATATATGACATTGTATTATGTTGAATATCAAAGTTTTTGTGTCTATTTGTTAATGAGGGATTTGTGGACACAATGTTTTTGGTTTTGTGGAGTAAATGTTATAGCTTTTATTTTTAAGACTCTTGGGGTAAGATGACCCAGCCATAATTGGCACAGGCCCCAAGTGGCATGTTGTTACTGGTGTTACTGTTTTTAAACGTAATACTTATTATAATTAACGGGGCTATTATTTAATATTTTCATGAATTAGATGTACATTTCAAGTATCTTCCCTTTCATTAAAACATATAGGTTAACTCTATATAAGTGAATTCTATTATGACAAAATCTATTGTTTTTTTTTATTTATTATGACATATCTTCAATTAAAACATGGTCAATTAAATAAGTAAATATTGATATGCTTGCACTTAAGTCATAAAAAATATATATTTTAATGGGATTCAGATTTTTCTATTATCAGTTATTCAATTATTCTACTAAATTGTCAAAATAAAATTAAGTAGAATATGTTTAGTATTTTACATTAATGACACTTTAAAGATATATAAATAGTAATAAGAATTATTTAAAAAGTAATTTATACATTCTGTAACAGTTTACGGGTTATTATATGAAATTAGCCCTATATTCTACAAAGTGTGCCATCAACAGCAAAGTTGGTGATATTAAATCAGATCGGGTACAACAATTTGATTAGACAAGAATTATAATTCTCTTCCAAGAATGTGTATTTTGTACATGTTGTTAGCACTATTAGAAGATCAGGAGCAAAATAATACAGACAGAAATACAAAAACAAACTACCAAATTACTAATTCCGCGGATTGTAATGCATAGGCTACTGTTAATACGACGACATTCTGGAACTGTTGTCTCCGCTTACCAGATTTCCGCGCAAAGACTCTGAGTGACGCTGGGGAGCGAGCTGGAAAACACGGGAGCGGATTAGCGGAATCGGTGGATCTTTAGCGGAGGGAAAACAGAACACTTTTAGCGGGGATGGGTAGTGAGCGACCATAGACCATAGCGACCTGATGAAGGCAGAGGGGCAGTGGCTCTAGCCACCGGGCCACCCCCCTGTGCACGGCCCTGATGGTAGTTAAAGGTCCCGTTCTTCGTGATCCCATTGTTCAAACTTTAGTTAGTGTGTTATGTTGCTGTTAGAGCATAAATAATACCTGTAAAATTATAAAGCTCAAAGTTCAATGCCAAGCGAGATATTTTATTTAACAGAAGTTCCCTTTCAAAGCCTACAGCGAACGGCTGGCTTGGACTACATCCTGGTACTTCCTTCATAAATGACGTCAGAAGAACAGTAGAACAGACTAACCTCCGCCCACAAGAATACGCGAAAAAAGGGGGCGTGGTCTTGTTGCTGTCCCACGTGGAGAAGAGGACGTGTCGCGTGGAGAAAAGGAATTGTTGCGTTTGAGTGTGTTTGTCGCCGTGTCGTCGAGACGCTGTTATTTTCATCCCGGAGTCAAATCACCTTTGTTTGGCTTTCCCAGGGACGCTGTAGAGATCATTGAGTGCATACATCTCCCGTTAAGAGGCGTGACCTTTCCACGTTCGCTAAGCTGCGGTCAAATCACAACACGGGAACCGCTGGCACAATCAGAACTCGTTACGTATTTCTGAAGGAGGGACTTCATAGAACAAGGAAGTCATCAGCCGTTTTTAGAACAGTGAAAACAGCGGTATACAGATAAGTAAATTGTGTTAAAAATACTGGGGTTTTTTACACGCGAAACATGAACACATGTTATATTGCACACTGTAAACACAATCAAAGCTTCAAAAAAACACGAAGAACGGGGCCTTTAAGCAGTGAGTTACGTCGTTGCACGGGAAACGCACTCCTGTACAGCACAAACGTGTTTTATATTACTTTGGTCACTGTCGCTATGGTTACTGGTAAGAGAATACAGGCTTGACTAATCTTGCACGTTCATACAGACTGTATTTGAGGCACTACTGTAAGCTGCTGTGTGAACGGGCATCCCTAGTTAAAATTATAATCAAGTACTTCACATGTGCTTTAGTATGTTAGTCAACAACTCAAAATAAGTGTACTTCTTTAAAATGACAATACATCATTAAAACATAATCATTTAAAGTGAAGTTCATAAACGTAATTTAGGAAGGGAGGAGCGAGCCCATCTAATCTTCCAATCAACAGCCAGAGTATATAAGCAGCTGCATCCTCAGTCTCAGGTGTAGCAGCATCCCACCACCTCCCCAAACTCCACCTTTATCTTTGGTACCTTGCCCTACATAATCATATCCTATATTTAGTCACTGTGGGAGTATATCAGAGCTCGAGTTGAAGCTGCTTCATCGAGCCCCTCATCAGTGGACAGCAAGCCAAATAAGTTTAACCTGATATCGTTAAAATCGTTAAATGTACTTTAACTTTTGACATTATTACAAAGTGCACTTTTTAAAAGTGTTTAGAAACATGAAAGTCTAATCTCTTTAAATACAGTTTAATGGCTTTTTATGTCATTAATATTATATTATCTGCAAGTACACAACACGTGCACTGTGCACATTCAAGGCTATAGGCCTACTGTAAGTGCACTTCTTTTTCAAGGGTTGTGAGGCCAGAAATTAAGTGCGCTAATCATATAAGGATAATAAAGGGATCATAATGTAACCCTGGTTAACTAATCTTAAATATCTGCTATCTTTCCTATTTACACTCATAAATTAAAACTCAAAAATTTCCCAAAATATGTCTCACCATCAGATTAACCAGGGTCATGTCAGGTGGTGCAAAATGTGCTTGAACTGATTTTGTAAACAGAGATTTATTTGTACCCCTGAATGTGCATGTGTGAAAATATGTGTTTTGAAAATCTGCACAGCAGGAGTCGCTTTCAATCTTCAGCTTTAAGTCACACAAACAGCTCTCTACCGTGTAAAACAGGCGCTTTGTGAGAACAAACACCACCTGCTTTTCCAGAATCCTATTGTGTGTGTATCATGCTGTAGATTTCATTAAGTGTGTGTGGACGGAAGAAAGCTGAATTTTGGACTCAAAGTTGACCATAGTTGACCATAAAGGCTTGATTTATTTGAGAGGCCAGCTTAGAGTCCAATTACTTTCTGTCTCCAGCAACAGAATTTAGGAGCAGACCGTTGCCAAGTTCACTCTAAGTATTAGCAGTGAGACACATCACTGTACAGCCATTGTTGATCAGCTTTAATTTGAAAAAATCCTCCCTGCCCAAGCTTAAACTAGCCAAAACCAGTCTATATTGGTCTTAGATGGTCTTAGATGGTTTCCTTTTTTGTCTTGTTTACTGACTTTTTTGGGCACTGGTCAGCTAAGAGATCAGCTGGCCAACTAGCAAAACCAGCTGAATAACAGCTTGGCTAGGACGAGAGACCAGCTTAAACATCTTAAACCACATTAGACCAGCAAACCATCTTAGCCTTGTTAGAAACCAACCATTCCAGCTAATTCCAGTTTGAGCTGGTTAAAACGGCAATGGCAATATATAGATTAAATACGACACAAAAGATAATTAAGAGTTCCAGAAATTCTGAGTTCAACATATTGTTTGCCATTAAAATTGTGGCAACCCTGAGTATATCATCTTTAACCAATCTAAGCTGGTTTTAGAAGGGCTTTAGGCACTTTTTAGCTGGAGTTCAGCTGGCAACCCAGGTAAGCCAGCTAGCTTGGCCAGGCTGGAAGACTGGAAGACCAGCTTAAACCAGTTAAGACCAGGCAGCTAGGAAGGTTTAAAGGGGTCATGAATTGAGAAATCAACTTTTCATTCAGCCTTTGATATATAAAAGTTCATCGTGATATAAGAATATCCTGTACGTTTCGGAGCTGAAAACTTCCTTGTTTGTCAAAGAAAAGCTTTTATTGACACCAGGCCCAGAAAACGCTCGATCTCAGAATATGCCAAACCTTGACGTCAGCGTGTGGTGAAACGCCGCCTCAACAGATAAATATATACGCCTGATTCTGTAGCCCAGCCCACCGACTCGTGGAGCTAAACGGATCGCGCAACCGAGCAATAAACATGCAAAGATAGCAAGATATTGCGCTGTGCCTGGTTGTGAAAGAACACAGCCGCTGCATAAGCTTCCTTCGGATTCTAATATTAGGAATGTGTTGTTGAACTTTATTTTTAATGAAGTTCCAGCTCACGTGCGTCACATTGCACGTTTGTTCGCTTCATTTCACCGCAGAATCATTTGTAAACAAGACACAGGTCGAGACTGGATTTGCAGACATATTTGCAGATGAGTGTAAGTAGGAATGATTGCAGACACAGACAGGCGTACTTATTTATATTGAGTCGTTTTTATCTTTTTCATTGCTGTGCTGGTTCAATTCCATAGACATGAAAAATAAGAACTGTCTGGAAAAGATTGTAAGTCAGGGAAGTAAAATAATTGGGAAGAAGCAGATGAGTATGGCTCAGTTGTATCAAAGGCAGGTGTTGGGAAAATCACAGAGTATATTGTTAGATAAGTCACATCCTATGCACCATGAGTTTCACCTCCTCCCCTCTGGTATTCATTTTAGAACTCCTATTAGCAAAACAAATCGGATTAGACATTAATTTATCCCTTCAGCTGTCAAATGTTTAACTGTTAGGAAAAATGTTGTTTGATGAACTTATGTGTTTTTATGTTTGTATTGACTGTATGGTGATTGTCTTATGCTTGTATGCTGCAACCAAATTGCCCTCGGGAAATGAATAAAGATGAACTGAACTGAACATATTGAGATGAAAACACAATGCTGTGCCTTCTATATTGGATCCGACAAGTGCAATACACTTATGTGAGTAAAACATGTTTTTTTATATGTGATAATATTGCATTGTTACAGATTGTTTGATATGATTATGTTGCAGAAGTTTTGAACATGCTGATTTGTCTGCGTGTGTGTGTGTGTGTGTGTGTGTGTGTGTGTGTGTGTGTGTGTGTGTGTGTGTGTGTGTGTGTGTGTGTGTGTGTGTGTGTGTGTGTGTGTGTGTGTGTGTGTGTGTGTGTGTGTGTGTGTGTGTGTGTGTGTGTGTGTGTGTGTGTGTTAGTGATGCGCGGTTCGCGGATATACCGATCGGGCGGGCCAAGTAATAAAAATAACATTCATATTAATTGCAGGTGGATTAGAGATAAATCATCGTGTTTGTTTGATAAAGACATTTTGAGAGCCCTGTGGGCGGATTCCGGTTGCCGTTTCTCCACATTGGAAGTTTTCAAAACAATTCCCACATGTACTGACGGGTGAGCCGAAACTCATTATTATGCAAAACTGTTATCCAATCATAGCAGTGGGCGTTTACCTCCTAGTCTTCAGTGTGGCATGCAAGAGCTTAGATCTGGCTCAAAAAAATCAAACCTGAGCCTGAGCACATTGTGTCCGAGCCCGGCCTGACACATTAACTGTAATTATGTGCCCGGTTTAAACCCGACCATTTTTTAATACGTGGGCGTTCTGACGAGAACGAGCCTGTAATGAGCGAAGCGGAGCGATGTGAGGCTCAGCTCAATAATCCGCTCTATTCCAACGCTCCACTCATGAACCGCTCGCCGCTCAAATCTCGCTCAGACATGACATTTATCTGTACTGTAGCCTACTATACTTGTTGTAGCCATTTTGTATTTTGTTTCATATTTATGTTTAAATATTATAATGTTATTTTTAAATTTCATCTGATTATGAAAAGTGCAAAGATGCGAGTGGGTCAGAAATTATTTGGACCACTTCATTAAGTTTTGTTTTGTAGAAAGCCTTTCTTTAAAGTAAATTTCATTTTGTATTTTATTTTAATCAATGTTTCATCAGCCAATTTCCTGGATTTAATAAATAAGAAGCAAATAGACTATAGCAGACAATAATCGTGACATGAAGGCGTTGGAGTCATCACTTTCATTGCACATGAACTGGAGCGCGTCTCATAAATAAACCGAAACTCAGCAGGCTACTTGCCTCACAGACATGAGAAATATGTTTATAGAAAGCTTAAAATGTCTACTTTTAAACAAAACAATTTGAAACAAAAATAATATTTAAGTGAAGCGCAGTGTTCAGGCGAGCAGCTCATGATTGGCGTCTCAGAGTGGTTCTGTTCAGAATGCTGCGTTTAATCACTGCATGTGCTGAGTTTAACACGCATTTTTAGACTAATCCTGACTTTGTACACATTTGTTTCTTAGTTGTGGTATTAGTTCTTACTTTGCTAAAAATATATATATTATTTCTGATTATGGCATAGCTTTCTGCACACCCAATTAGGCTAATAAAGTAATGATTAACCCTTAAATGCATACCTCTGGTCTTTTGTGACCCGAGACGTCATTCACTACCCTCCTCCTCATTCATTTTTTTAAGTTAGACATCAACCTTCTTAGTATTCCTCAATCAATCCATTTTAAACAATATGACAAGAAACAAATTATACAATTATAATTGAATGCCTGTTTTTCCTCTAGTTTTTTTGTCAAAATTGTATAACGACCCAAGGTGTGTAAGATTGTACGCATTTTTTTTCTGCACAATAATAAATTAATCTATAATGACGAAATAAGTGCAATTTACCTTTATTCCACAAGGTAGCTAGCCTCACGTTGTCATACTCAATTCTAGTCAGAATATGATTTTGATACTGCTCCATTGGGCTGTGATTATGGGGGCGTGTTTCAACCGAACCAGGAAAGACTTCAATTGGATAGACCCACAACCAATCAGAGCAACGGAGCGACGCATAATGTTAGTTGTCAAACAGAACTCGACTGCACACAGTGTTGCCAAGTCCGAAAATATGTTTTATTTTATTGTTACTCTAAAATCAGCAGTTTTATATAATTTATCGCGACAGGTATAGACCTATCCATGCTAGATCCGTATAGATCTGGGTCGCTAAAGACCCGAATATGTAAGAATGTTTGGCGAAACAGTCATGCATTTAAGGGTTAAAAAAACACAAATGCTTGATCAAGGGCCCAGCCTGCGGGATAGTGGTGGGAAATATCGGCACAAAACAGCCCAACCCAAGTTCTGGTTCAGGCTCAGGCTCGGGCAGAGAATCTAAACTCTACGGCAGGGTAGAAAAGAACCTATTACTTATTCATTATGATGTTTTTGAATGTAAAAACCACACGAACGTAATAAGTTCACCTCAGAAAACAGTATAAAAAAAAGACCCCTTGGGGTTCATGACCCCTTTAAACAAGTTAATTTGGGAATTATCCAGTATACAACCCCTAACAGTTACCATCTACAAGGCATAATACGGCTCTGAATTTCTAACTACAGTTCTCATAAAACATTAAAGTTATTGCCTTCTTTATTTCTCAATATTTTTCCTGCAGGTCTCTGTAACCCTCTATTTGTCAAAGATGCCAGGACAACAGATTGTTTTGCGCAAAACACTGGACAAAATGCCTTATTGTGAGAGTTCGGGATGATAGAGTGGAAGGGTTGTGACAGGCCAAAAAATGACTTTTTCTTGGGAACGTCTTTCATGTTGTGATGACAGTTTGCCAATATAAACTCTTATTCTATTTGCTAAAGCATTTTTTGCCAGCGTAAATATCGGCTAAACGTCTGTGGTCAGTGTGGATATTTCATCCATTCATAGTATCTCTCAATTTGTTGAAAGTAAAATTAGTGTGTATTTTTTTGTGGTATTTGCAGTAATGACAGAGGAGGTGACCTTTGAGCTGGAAAGGTGATTCCAACTATGGTCGAACGCTTATAAAGCCACAACCGGACTCTGAAAATATGGTACATGTTCATCATGGCTGTCTGACTTCATTAAATTGCATCTGTTTGAGCTGCTGAAATCAATCCATCCATACCGTACATTTTATGGATCACAAATGAGTTTTCTGGACCATTTGCTGACAAAATTGTACATCAAAATGGCTTGCAAACATGTTTTACATTGCACAATAAAGTGACATCTAGCAAATTAAATCTTTTATTACACAATATAACTGACTTTTACGATGTTATTAAATTCCATGACTTCCATGTCCATGTTTTTTGACCACTGGATTAATCCTTCATTCAATTTTAGATTAATTTGTTCATTCATTCATTCATTCATTCATTCATTCATTCATTCATTCATTCATTCATTCATTCATTCATTCATTCATTCATTCATTCATTAAAACAAATTAAAAATAATTACAAATCTGAATCAGTTTGACCATTTAATTGAAAAAGACTGACTCAGAATTAATTGCTCACAATTAAAGGTCGGCCGATAGTGGATTTTACCGATACCGATAACAAGGCTGGACCACACTTGCCGATAACCGCTTAATCGACTGATAGTTTTTAAAAAAGGATACTGTTCTTTTCCTGCTACTGTAGTTCTGTATTCATACCGTTTTGCTGTGTGTTTTAAACGTGCAGTGTTGCCAACTCTCGCGAGACAAATAAGCAACCGCAGCTTCAAAAACAAGCCCAATATTATTATATTATTTATTACCAGATGTGATTTTTACAAAAATCATCAAATTGCAATAAAGGGCACACAATATCCTCAGATCAGCTGTGAACAGAATAGGTTTGGAGATGGAAAAAGAGAAAAAGTGACGTGAAGGCCAATTATGGTAACACATAGTCGGAGTTAGTGCACACATATTAGGAGCAAGGAGCAGTGAACACACTGCAAACCATGAAAAAGACAAGCCCTGCATCTCAATGTTCATAGCCTACTATCTGCCCTAAATAGTATTGAAAATTACTAATGTCACATACAATTTAGGATGGATAGTATGCACATTGGGACGCAGGCAAGCACTAAGGGAGCTCTGCAATATAGCCACATATTAAAATAAAATAAATTGGAACCGTACCTATTGTTATTATTAGTATACTTGTTTTTTATTATAGCCTAATGATAAATACATTATTAAAAATATTAAAAAAAATTAAATTAGGTGCCTCTCCTCCCTGCTACCTCTCCATCTCTGTACATCTCGGTTGGTGGCATTGTTTGTGAATGTATGCGTCTACTAGGCTAACTATCATTATAACGTCACATGCCTGCACTTTGAACGTGATTTTTCTTCAATGAGGGGGGGGGTGTATGATGATGAATTACTACAGTATCATTGCACTGATTGGATATTAGCTGTGAGAAGACAGTGACCGTAAATGCAACGAAACAAAGTTGCTTGTCATATTTTCCTAACAAGCAACCACATATTTAAAAAAAAAGCCCTAAAATACGCGACCCGCAACCGGTAACCCATGATTTTTTAACGCAACTTGTCAAAAAAAGAAGCCCAAAGTCACGTTATACGCAGACTTGGCAACTATGGCAGCGCGCAGCCTCGTGTTAATCTAAACAACACGAGGCGTCAGTGAAAGTTGTTATTTCGCCTCTAGAGGCCGCTCTCTTGCTATATAATGCCAGCAGACCCTTCTCAATGCTCTGGTACTGTGTAATGACAGCGCACCCTTCTCAGCCGCCCCAGCAGCGGACGCAACCAGTGTTTGCCGATAACCAATGTCGGTCGACATCTACTCACAATTACTAAAGTATTTAAACACACATTTACATTTCCGTTATTTTCTTGGTTTTCTATGACCATGGGAATCCTGAGCTCTGCATTTTAGTTAGAAGCAAAGATATACTAGCAGTCAAATGTGTGCCATCCTGCAGTTTACCGTCTCATATTTGCAAGGCAGATACATCTATCACATCCGAGTGTGTGTAAAGCGGCCCTCTTGGCCAGTAAAAGCTTTCCCCCGTCTGAACGGGCCACGCACTGAAGGTCTAATGCATCTGTTAGGGAGTTTTTTACTGATCATATGAAACTCAGAGAAGCTGTAATGAGATACAGGAATATGAATGGCCATCTGCCTCCATCTGCCATGACATTCCACAACTCAGATACTCCTCTCCTCGTCTGCCTACGCCGAGAAAACTACACGCACCTCTCGCCATCTACATGTGCCAAGAAGCTTCCCCAACGTTTCCAACTCACTTCACCAAACTTCTATTCCTCTGCCAAATCCTCGTGGCTGTCAGTGTTAGAGCTACTGAGATGGCATCATGCTGAAATAAAATGCTTAATTAAAGTTGCAGACGGACCTGTTCCAATGTTCCAGAGGACAGTAAACTCTGGATGATGCATTGAGGTTTTTAAGAGGTTTAAACATTTTATCACATAAATGATGTGTCAAAATTGTCACTGTTAAAAAATATGTGCTCGAAGATGGCTGCTCATAGCAGCACACGCTCCCTTGACGATATCACAATGGGTTAGGAAACTTCCGAGCTCTTTGCAAAGTAAGTTGCACACTTTAAGTGTCCTTGTTGGACCCCTCACTGTGCTTTGGGTGTGGACTGCTTACACTATATGCTAATTGAACACTTGGGTAGTGCGATGTCCTTGTGTATCCAGTCTTTCCTCCACTGCATTGCAGTTCTTTTTAAGACCCCTCCTGGCCCGGCTCATGCCCCAGTCCTGCTGGCCTCATTAAACAGAGTTTGACGGAGTTCAGGGTTAGACAACCATGTCATGCGGCTGAATCCCGCTGAGCTGGCGGTGTGATGTACCATTCGATGTTTTCCATATTTTGACTCTTATGAAAAGTACTGCGGGTCTGTAGAAGTAAAACACAGTTGGTGGTAATGGGAGCATGAAACTGCAAACACGCGCACACACATACATGGACTTGCTGGAGAAAGAAATGGAGATGGAAAGTTTCGCCTGAAATCAGACATGTGGGCATGAGTCATTGCTGTTTTCTGGGGTCTGCTGGCTGCTCATGTGTTCAGATGATTCAAGTCGCATTTATGTCAAAGTCTAGCCATGCGACATGCGACTGCGTGTGTCTTGTGTGCTTTAGATTCCCTGCTCTCTCTCTCTTTCTTTCTCTGTGAAAGTTCTCTCGCTCGACATCATGGGAACTACTGGCGGTAAGGAGCATTAGCGCATCTTCTACTTCAGTTGTTCAAACTTTCATTCCTGTTTGTGCTTTGAGCATGTCTGAGTTGAGTTGAACTGGGCCGCCATCCAGCCCTGTTTGCACACAGGTCATTTATCTGACAGTATGCACCTATAAAAAAAGGAATGAACAACATGCTGCACAGCCCTTCATGGCATATTCAAATCCCGGCAGAGGCAGGATGCTTTATAGTGTCGGGATTCCACCGGGTACACCAGTTTCCCAAAGAAAGATGCAGGAATTGAAGACACTAAATTGCCCGTAGGTGTGAGTGACTGATGTTGGGATAGTCTTCAGCATCCCCATAACCCCACATAGGACAAGCAATTTGGAAAATGTATGTATGGATGGACATGAAATATTGATAACTGGTAGAATGAGCTGCAAAATGAACAAGACTTGTTGCCGATAGGTAAAAGTAAATGCAAAAAGCTGACAATGACACTGAATGTCTAACCACAAAGATCTAGTCTGTCATTCCATTTTCAATTCTAATTTGTTTCTGTGTGTTAATTTTGGTCTGCTGTACATTATTGATAGGGTATGTTCACAGAGAGTGCCAAGCCTTTGATCAAGGGGGTCGTATGTTAAAGATAGCCATTAACAGACTCCCGATGCCACTGGGGACGCATCAAATATTCAGCACTTGTCTGGACATTGGCAAGCATCCTCCCCAGAGGCGTTCGCTTTGTCCTGTAGGCACAAAGAGAGAGATGGAATAAAGAGGGATGGAGGTGGATAGTCCTGAGAGAGACAGTGACAACCTCACACCACCCCCAAGATAAAATCAATACCACCCGTCTCTGCAAACAGCTGTCAACAAACTGACCACTTTCACAGCTCCGTCAGACTTCCCTGCATGTGTGAGGCAGGTGCTTCATGGGGGGTTGTGCTGTCTGTGTTTGACCAGAGCTCTTGCGCAACTCGATTTCTGGAGCATGAAGTGCTTTGGTGTGATGGTGCACGTCTGTGGCCGCCCGGCTGAAAATAATGCCTTCTGTCTGCTGGGTGAAAAAGAGCACGGAAAACTGCAAAGAGGACTCGGGCAACAAACTACTGAGAGGGGATGTCCTAGGGCTGTGCGTTATTGACAAAAAAGCATATCTCGATATTTTCTGGGATTTTCTCGATAATAATAATTAGACCGTATTTTGCTGAGTGTGTTATTGTGCTGGTATCTTGGCAGGTTTAGAACTGCCGTGGTCAGCTGACTCCTAAAGTTTATGATATTCTTCATATTCTGTGTGGTGGTTCAGTTCACAGCAGTGACAGAAATGATCTTTTTTACCTTTATATATTTATTTTTTAAACCAAATTATATGCATGCATCATCTTTTGTGTCAATTTCATAAATGTAATAAAATGAATTATAATAATAAGATACAATAGGGCTGTTACCAATAAAATTATATTAGTATCAACAATCATTGCAGTGCAGAGGAAACACAGAAGCTGCATCTGAAATGGCATTTAGATCATTTACACAGACTGTAATACAGCTCAGAGGTGACAAATTAATAACCTGCAGTTATGCATAAATAATGTTTTGATGTTTAAAACATAAAATGTTGAATACTGATATTTGAAATGATTTAAAACGTGAAAAGATACCAGTAGGTGGCAGCAAGTCACTGTCAACTGATTCATTCAAGATTCACTGTCATTGAGATTCAACTGATTCATTCAAGGAACGAAGCATTTGCAGGGCTCCAGACTGCGACTAAATGATCGCATTTTGCGACCTTTTTTCCTGCTGGTGCGACTGAATTTGTTTGACCACCGCGGTGCCCAACTGATAAGAGCTGCCATTTCTGTTACATATGAGAAACATCGGACGGCAAACGAAACGAAAGCGGAACGGAACCGCGCTACTCATTTGAGCTGTGCTGCGAGGACCGTTTATCAGCGCAGAGCAATAATAGACATTGCAGCGCCAGCTCATACATGGGCCGATCTCGATCATGCGACACAGTTACTAAACAGCGCTGGGAGATCCAGTGAGAAAGCACTTGAATTCACCACAGAATTGATAACATCGCTACTACGAGACCTAGTGTAAAGCGTGCAGAATTCTCTGTTATAAACCACAGATATCAGATCAAACAGAGCTGACGTGGAGACCATTTTGAATCAAAAACATTCACCATGGATTTAATGTAGTAACACCCCATGGTATTGTGGAAGAAATAGTCAAATGTTTTTTTCTTTTTTTTCTCCTTCTTTTTTATACATTATTCATCTAAACAATACAACTATAACCAGTAGGTGGTGGCATAGGCGCATTTGACTTATTTGACTTATTAGACATTTCCACTCCTTAATATATGGAAAAAAAAGTAGGAAGTCACAAAATCTCATGAAAAACTAAAACTTTTCTTCAAATTGTGACTGGATTACACAGAAAACAAGTAAAGAGTGTTCCTTTTAGTTCAGTATGATACTATAGAAGAACAATAGTACATTTAATAAGTGTGGAATATTACAATTTTCCTTATAAAAATTTGTTTTTTGCACATTACTGTTGTTAATAAAAGTTCATTTTTTCTGCATAACAATTCAAGCTCAGCGCTTCACTGTTAAATTTCCAATAAACAAACATGTACTATTATTAGTAACTGCACTTATTAACAAAACAATGCAAAACAATAGTAATTTTATGAGTAAATTTACCTTATGATACATTTTCCTCCAGCGCCACCATCTGTAGAACTTAGTGGTGCTGGTGCCACTGCTCTCAAATGTTAGTCTGGAGCCCTGATTTGACTATCTTAGGCTGAATCCGAAATCACCCCCTATACCCTCAAATAGGACATTATTTGAGGGGTCAGCCATTTGTAGCTGAGTGCATTCATTCAATCAAAGTCTATAGCCGATGTACACACAACGGCTGTCCGAATTCACACATTTCATTCACTCCTTCAAGTGAACTGTATTAGTGGACTAACATAGTGAATAGTGAATGAGGGTTTAGGGGGCGATTTCGGATTCAGCCATTGTCCATCTTAGTCAGTGAATCATTGATTCATTCCAACTGCTGATTCATTCAGTAAGAAAACACCGCCGTGTTTTGCTCAGAGACACAATTACAGTGCTATGGCTTTGTTTTGAACTATTTTTGGTGGCGAAATAGATAAAAAAAAGGCAGTCTATAATGTAAGTCACTTAACTTCTTAGTAAACTTGCATAAAATCAATATCACATTTGTTATCATGCTGGTACTTGGAGAAAAACTGCACTTTTTGTGTGATATTTATTAACTATGTTAAATGATATAAATATAGAGTAAATCACGCAGTGAACGCGTGCACTCCACACCGAACGCAAATGTGCTGCGGCGAAAAAAAATATGTTTATTTTTTCCGCTTCGATGACGATTTTTTTTTAATATTGTGACTCAACTGGAAACAGAGCTGGAAACAGCTGCTCCGGATCGATTGGTTCCTGAAGTGTGTATGTTTGTCTCGTCAGATGCAGTGCTACTGTCTCTGGAGGATCTCCTCAAATTATCCCACGGACATTCGAAAGTAAGTGCGGAACCGGCCATGATAAAGTTTTAGCTCCTGTACAAGATTAACACACTCCCCTTCAGACTCTCTGTTCTTTAAGACTGGGTGTACCCAAAGCCTTCTTTTCGGTCTTTTAAATAAAATGAAAAGCTCGTCTTCACTGGATGAGGAAGTGTCCGTGTTTTCTCAGCTGTCGGCGTGAATGTTTTGGAATGTTGGAGCTCTGAAAAGTCACAGACGTCGCAAATTCACACTAAATATTAACTATTTCGCTTCTATTTTTCGTTACGCATCCAGTGTGAAAGGGCCTTAAGCGCACCCGCACTAGTCTGATCTACAAGACTACATCACGTAGTGAATGCATGCACTCTCTGGGTGTTGTGAGGGATATACTCGATAATGTCAGATCACACAAAGTTAAAACAACAATTATGATATTATCGCTCACGATATATATCGCACACCCCTAGGATGACCTCTGACCATCAACTGGACTCTTTGAGGAACTCTTAACTTCCTGATGCTCTTGAGCATGCGTGCAAACACACTAACGCTCTAAAGCACTGCCAAGTTGCTATCCTCCAGATGCAGTCCTGACAGGCCCATATGGGCAAGAACTCACCGCCACCCTCCTATGTCTACCTCTCACCTTGGAATAGTGCTGTGAATAAGGAAATTTCCAAACTGTACTGAGACATACAGTATGCAACTAAAAGTGTGACCATGCGTTCACAATGACAACGAATGAAATCGTTTTAATTAGACGGTTTAAAAAATTGCATTATTTTTCATATATTTTACCTTTATTCTACACTGCTCTGTCCCTCGGTCTGATGGTTTCCGGGTTGTATGAAGCTAGTCCCTCAAAAATACGCAATGGGCTCAGATTGGCTAGCTGGCCCAGTGTGTTGTGATTCGCTAACCGCCTAGTGCACGTTTGTCGGAAACGTCACGCCCCTTACCTTTACCGGTAGCCTGTGCTTTGTGTAGTACAATGGCGTCAATAAAACCATACCAATTTAAGCCCGAATCAGACCCAGACAATTTTAGTGAAGATGATCGAGCAGAACTTGTTCAGTCCTCAAGAGTAAAGACTGCGGATCTATAGTGATCGCTACTGAATGGCACCGTTACGCAATGGGCTCAGATTGGTTAGAATACGCAATTTTTTAAAAACGAAGCATGAACACATGTTACAGTGTACCCCACAAACACAATCAAGCCTTCGAAAGAATGTGTTTTACCACCCCTTTAAGATGACATGACTGACGGCAACAGTTGCCGATGCAACAAAGTTCAACTTTATGTAAATGCGCAGCAATGTGATGCAATGACTACCAATGCCTCATGGTACAAATGGATACGATTTCAGTCGCTGTCATTGTGAACGCATGGTCACACTTTTAGTTGCATACTGTATGTCTCAGTACCGTTTGGAAATGTCCTTATTTTTAAAACGATTTGCCAAATATCTGTCGCAAGAATGAACACTAAACATTGGCTTTACTATAGTATCCAAATCAAACACAGAACCATGTTTAGCATAGTAGATAAACAATACATAAAAGCTCTAATCAAAGAATAATTTACACTAATGCCAAGTTCGCTGTTGAGATTTAAAACAGTTCGTAATGTTAGGTGTTTGTCGGATAACGTTAAGTATGAATGAGGATTTAACAAACTGGTTTGCAGAGCCAAATGAGCGTTGTCATCTGTGTACTTCCTTGCTACAACGTACAATTAACAACACAAACTATTACAGGAAAACACATCAACGAAAAATAAATCATACTTACAGGTTGTGGCCCGTAAACTGCTTCTGTTTTTAAATCCATCTTTCAGGACAAGCGAATCCTGCATTGAAGTCGTGAAGATTATGGAAGCTTTCCTCCGTGAAATGTGCAGCGCACGCCCGTCGTGCATTCACACACTGGCAGTGTTTGTCTCGTGCAGCTGAACCGCAGCTCGTGTATTGCAAATACAGACGAATATTGTCCATTATTTCACATTTTCCGGTCTTCTCCTCCGACCCCTGTCTGTCTCGTGCTTTGATTTATGATGGGCAGCATATATCTGCTGCAAATGCGACCTGTTCCCCTCTGTCTCATACACGCATGCATATAACATGTTGTATGTTAAACGCACTGCAGCGCACCCCCGTCCCTAGGAAGGCTGAACAAAGTGGACCTGCACTCCGGATGAAAATAACAGCGTTTCGTCGGCATTGGCAACAACACTCCAGCCTACTAACTAGCCTACCACAACAACTATTCCCCGCGGCGATACAAAATGGCCTCGCCCCCCCCCTTATTTCATATTCTCGGAGGAGGGGTTTATGTAAATATTGGTGCTGGTGATGTCAGCAACCCTGGAGGAATGTGTAGTAGTCCCTAGCGGCCGTTTGCTGTAGTCCTTAGAAATTGATTTCTTTAAAAGCAAATATCTCCCTTTGCTTTAAACTTTGAACGTTGCAACTTTGCAGATGTTGTTTATGCTCAAACAGCAACATTACACACTAGCTAAAGTTAGAAAAGTGAAATCGTGGTTTACCACCCCTTTAAATTGCCAACTCGCGTTCAACTTTAATGACTTTTCGTTGCTTTGTCAAGGAAATCACTTTCAGTATGAACGGCCATTGTGAAAACAATTTGTCTCACATAAAAATCACTCACCCTCCCATGTCTAGCTCACCTTGGATTAGTGCTGCAGATTACTTCCTTACTATACTGAGATATATGCAACTAATATTGTATTGTGTGACCATACGTTCACATGGACTGAGACTGAATCGCTGGAGGTCGCCGTCTGTTGGTCACTAATAGGCATTCTTGCTTGACTGATTTATTCATATGTATCACAAGTCACTAGTTTTGCTCCACTTTCTGCATTGGTACACTCTCAGAAAAAAGGTACAAAACCTGGGGCTGTACCCTTTCAAAAGGTAAACCTTTGTACCTAAAGAGTGCATATTGGTACCAAAATTGTACATATTAGAACCTTTTTAATGGGTACCGTCCCAGTGACAGCTTTTGTACCTTTTATTCTGAGAGTGAGTCACTACATCACATTGCTGAGCATTTGCATATTGAACTCTGTATTTACATAAAACTGAACTTTGCTCAACTTTTTGTTGATATCGACACACTCTCACTGAAATTGAATGAGTTTTGGTTGCTTTTTCTGAAAATGTCAGTGTAAATGCCCTTTATTAAAACAATTTGTGTCTCTTACAGGATTTTTTTTTTTAAACTATGGGCATTGTGGACTTTTTGAAACTCTCTTTAATCACACTTTTCACACTCTCACTAGTTTATATAATTTATCTACAATGTTCAGCAGTTTTTCTACCTACTTTTCTACTTTTCTACCACATCTCAAATGATGTACTGTGTTTAACAGCATTTTGCGGATGCAAATTATATTTTTTTAATACTTTTGTAATAAAAGGACAACATCATTTGAATTTTACGTATCCTAAATACACTAAATTAAATAATATGTTCATGCTTTTTTTGCTGAATTCGAGAAAATTACAGCTGAATTGGAAATGACAATTAAAAAAAACCTGTGAATCAACTGATATTGGGTGCGTCTCAATCAGTTCCCTAGCTCCCGAGTTCATGAATACGTATATCGTGTACACAAATGTGGGCACTGGTAAGGACAGTAAAGGACACTGGCTATACATTGGGACAGTGATGACTCCATTTCCGGCAACGTGACAACATCCTCATTGTACAACATCATTACTGGTATATATGAACAACAGCAGAGCTGATATCTTTCTCATGTTATTTAAAGTACATTATGATACATACATTGCTTGTTACTGTCACGCAGGGTGAACTCAAAACCAAAAGGGAGAGCTGAATCCAAATGCACAAGGGTTTAAATACACAGGGGAAAACAAGCTCAACAAATTAACAAGACACACCTGGGGAGACTAATCAACATGAAAAACTACAAAGAACTACAAAACATGGCTCACAACAGGAAATAACCAAAGAGTCTTCACAAGACAGCGAAACACAGGCTGGAATCATGACAGATACAGTATATGTGCAATATTTCAGCTGTAAATAAATTATAAATGTAAGCTAGACTGTGTTATTTTCCCGTCTAACGATGCATGTTTATGCTGAAATATAATACAATAATGGTTTCCCAGCTAACAGGGAACGCTCCCATAACTTTCACTAACGTTAAGTAAAAGTTATATAAATGTTAGTAATAAACGTTCCTGAAATAATGTTTTCATAACGTTGAGAGAATTCTTAATACATCAACGTTTAAAAAACATTCAGAAATAACATTTTCATAACTTAATGTGAATGTTCTAAGAACATATTTTTGTAAGCTGTTTATTTTTAAAAATTGATTTAAGTTTCTCACTTCAGAACTTCCGTTAGGGGAATATAGTGAGCATTGATGCACCCTGGGTTTTGCGGTGCATTGTGGGACTTTTTAGGGAGTGAACGTTTCAGTGCACGTGAAGGATTCTGTGATTGAGACAGCCCTTAAAATGGCTGACTCACTGATCAGTGCCCTGTCGAACTAGGGAGCTGCACTGATATGCACCCATTAAATTCTCTTCAGCAATAAATCATTGTGACCCTCTGATCTTTACCACCTTAAAGCTACACTGTGTGATATTTTCCCCCATCTAGCGGTGAAAAGGTATATGACCATCCAGTAAATATTAGTTTCTGTTCCTCCCAATTCCGATTTCGTTTTAACTCCTACGACGGCCGATTTAGTCCAAGATTAACATGGCTTCCAGTTCGACCTTGTTCATTAGTGTTCCTTCAAGTGATGAGGTTACTTTAGAAAACTATTATAATTTGCAGTTATTTAATTTGTCAGTTAACATGTAGGTTATGACATCTATGTAAAATGAATAATAGTTTTACGTTTTCGTAGTTTATTTACCATTTCATTGCTAACATCATCTATCAGGTTCCCAGACGAATGCAAGCTAATCTTAGTAAAGTAACTTTTATCGGTGCTATCGTTATTCTGTATATTGTACGACATCACTAGCGTAAGGCAAAGTTTACATTGTAGGCTATATCGACACGGTGCCATCGAGTGTTAAAACGCGAAAGGCGAAGCTTGAATTTACGGGTATGTCCCTCTTTGGCTAATGTACTTTCAAGATGGAGGGGCAACATGGCGACCCCCATTCGAACCCCTTACCCGTATGTATTTTCAATGGCATATTATAAACTTACGAGAATACTTTATTACTTGAAAGAAGTAAATATACATTAATGAGCACATATATTTTTGAAAGAACTAAGTGTTTTTAGCTAAGAAGAAACTAAAAAAGTTACACAGTGTAGCTTTAAATTAGAGTTGTGGAAAAGGAGAGTCCCTAACTGTACACTTCGGTATCCAACGAGCAGGATAATGTGAGCTCCACTTTGTCATTGTAATTCGGAACATTTTAATAAAGTTAAACTTCCCAGAGGCTAATTTTGAGGCTCAGAAGTTGTTCATTCATACACTCTAAAAAAAAAAGGTTCTATATGGCACCAAAAAAGGTTCTTGGCTCGTAATCATGGGGGAACCTTTTTTAGTGCTATATAGCACCAATTTTGGTGCTTCAGCGGTTCTTGAGGTGCTATATAGCACTTTAGTCAAAGAACCAGTGAAGAACCTCTGAAGAACCGCTGAAGAACCACTGAAGCACCAAAATTGGTGCTATATAGCACTTAAAAAGGTTCCCCCATGATTACGAGCCAAGAACCATTTTTGGTGCCATATAGAACCTTTTTTTTTTTAGAGTGTACCTCAGAAGACCAAATGAAGTTCTTAGTTATTTTTATTGAAGTCATCGACTTATTTTTTCACTGGAAAAACTAAAATGAGTCAATTGTTGACGTCCAGTAAGAGTATAGAGCTATACCATGAACACATATAGCAGTTTAGATGATTTGATTTGAATTCATCTGTACATTTTCATATTGAGACCTGTGACTTTTGATTAAAGATTTTGGTCTCTTGGCAAAAATCGAAGCGGTTTGAGGAGACACAGGTGTCTTTTTCACAGAAGAAAATTTTGAGAAGCAAACATAATTGTCGTCTTGGAGAATCTACTGACGCCCTTTAAATCATTTGCATTTTTTCCTTCCAATTTTGATTGACACACAAGAGTGTCAGTGTCACTCGTCGACTCAAATAAACTCTCATTGAAAACAAATGACTCGCATCAACACAAATTATAAGTGAACATTTAGTGGGGTATTTGCTAAACCTCCATCTGTACATTTTCAGATCCAGGCTTTGGGTTTTTATTGCAGCAGTCTGTCCAGTGTAATAGCGTATCCAGTGTATAATGTGTCAGTGTTAGTGCATGAGAGAGGGGGCAGGCCTGGAGGCGGAGCCTTCGCTCTGATTGGCTGCAGCGAAAAGGGGCTGTCACGGAGAGGGACGGATTAGCGGAGGTGGGGGAGGTGCCTCGCTTGTTCTGTACCTTTCAGCTGCAGATCAGAGCACAACGCCGAGAGATTACCACTGTTCACAAGCCCCGAGACGTGAGGAAGATGGAAGAGGAGCGTGAATGTGTCCATGCAAGGGACAGAAAGCTGATTTAGGGATGCTGAGCACTGGTTTCTTCTTCTAGGAGTGCCACAGGGTAAGGACTCACTGTCCCTTGTCTGCCTCTTTTAGGAGTCTCTCTGATCCTTTGAGGCATGGACTGCATATTATTGCAACCTTGCTGGGACTCTTCCTCTAAGATTTTGGAGTTTCTTTTTTCACCCTGTTTCTAAAAGAGTGAGGGATATTTGTGTCACGCACTGATTCTATCATACTTGAGAGAGGTTTCATTCGAGAGGTCCTTCTCTTCCTTTCTCTCTGTCTTTGTCATCATGCACTGAAATGATCAGTTCGTACACTGAAGGCACACCTGTCTCTCAAATGCTCTCACTTGTGTGGATCTAACCAGAACTCTGCAGCGGGAATTTTGGGATGGATATTGGGATGGATATTGGGATTGGTGTATGTATTTCACGCTGAACCTGCCGCGCAAGACAAGGTGATAAAGGGTGAGAACTTTTCTTCATCGGTTTTACTTTTCTGCATGATGTTTTGTTTAAATTAGATATACTATAATGTCATATGCTGAAAAAAAATGTAATAACCCCAACACTGTATGTGTGTATATATATATATATATATATATATATATATATATATATATATATATATATATATATATATATATATATATATATATATATATATATATATATATATATATATATATTTACATTTACATTTATGCATTTGGCAGACGCTTTTATCCAAATCGACTTACATTGCATTCAAGGTACACATTTTACATAATATACTATACTATACATATATACATAATATAATATTTACATATATATATATAAATCCAGTGTTGAAGGTTAAATAACATGATATATTTAAGTAGACAGTCTGCAAGTTTAAACGTAGAAATAAACAGAATTTTAAAACCATTTAAAAATTAACGTGAACTCCTTTGTACAGGCAGTCAGATGTTCTTGGTTTCAGTGAAGCTCAAGATGCTCTTTAAATAATCTCAAATTATACCCGAGAACATGATCATCAGGTTTTACATAAACGTGTGTGCCTAAGACATTCGTATAATGTCCATTTAAACCACTCATTCAAATGGTTTAGATAATATATGCAATTTAAAAAAACTATAATTTGTTATCTCTCACAGATTAGTCACTGATTTTTGACCCCTAACCTGCGCATCACTTCAGTAGTGAACACACTGTTACAGATTTATAAAAATGACATGCTTTATTTGCGCATAAACATTGACTCACCTTGAAGCCAGCAGCCTCTGGTTGCCACATTAAAACTTTCTGCCCTTGTGGCTGAGGATGGCCGCCTTTTAACTACTGGCTGTGTGCGTGAGGTGAGGTGAGGTGTGTGTTTGCGTGTGAGTGAGTGAGTGTGTGTACTGCCATGTGATGTGCTGGTATCTGGATACCGAAAAGGTTACTGCTAATTAAACCACATTTCTCTCCACTGAAGCACAAAATGTAGGACTCCCTGTGATCCTCCCAGCAGCTTTTATTCTCTTAACACACTTCAGTCTCTCTCTCTCTCTCTCTCTCTCTCTCTCTCTCTCTCTCTCTCTCTCTCTCTCTCTCTCTCTCTCTCTCTCTCTCTCTCTCTCTCTCCACTCACACATCTGTATATCAGCGTTTAGCAATCTCACACTCTCGGCTCTCTACAGAGCACTGTCCCTGTTTCACTTCACACAAGCTGAGCTATCTTCAATCAGTGTGTGTGACTGTTTATACACGCAGGGAGGGGTTCATGTGTGTGTGTGTGTGTGTGTATACACTCAAGGGAGAAATTGTGTGTGTTCGTGTGTGAAACAGGTGTGTATCTCTTCGTTTTGTTAGTGACGCTAAGCTTGTGGGACTGAAAGTCAGTCAGTTCAACCTTTCCCAGTTTATGCACGTCTTTATTTTTGAACTTCAAGCTCTATTGTGATTGTGCAGGTACGATGAGATTAGTATTTTCAGTGCTTCACAAAATCGCTGCAATTACGGTGAATGTGAAAATAGTCAAAATATAGGTCAAAATAGAACCTATTTTCTTTCTTAATACACATAAAAAGCACTCTTATTGTGAACGATTTATCTGTGCACATTATTCTGATTTAGCTTTTCAGATGAAATCATTTGGGCCATGTGAATTGGATAATGTTAACCAATAGCTCAAAATGCATATATAGTTTTAGTAAATTCAAATTTGGTCTTGGTCTTTCAGAAAAGTGGACTTAAATACATATGTACATAGTGAAATATACATAATAAATAAAACATTTAATTTATTACAAAAAATAAATTTCAAGAGGAGCAAAGAAAAAGATATAAATATATTTACAAAATATATTTTTAGGGCATTCAAAGTTAACTTATTCACTTAAAACATATAGTCATGGTAAACTAAATATTTTCCAGATAATTCACTTAGGCTTTATGTCAGTGACAAGATTTATAGTTATAAACAAAACCTCTTTATAATATCGGTAGCACTTTATTTTAAACTCCTGTTCCTTATGTACATAGGTATGTGCTTATTATAGCAATTACAATAACTGGGTTATAACTAGGTACTAGGGTTGGGTACCGAACTCTGTACTTTTAAGGGCACCGACCGATGGACATTAAATCAATCGTTACCTGAGAACGCATCTGGTGATATAGACTAGTGTCTGTCTCGTAGACGCACGGTTTACCACACACACTCACTCAGAATCGCACGTGACGATCGCATGTTTCCATCTCTGCCGTCTCACTTGAGGACATGAACGCACGGACGTCATCTCCAGAGCCACGAGAGTCACTTTATGAGCATTTTACCGTTTCATTTGAGAAAAACTACCGTCAAACGCACAGAAACTCAAAGGTCTTCACGGCAACCCGTCAAAATAAAAGTCCGGTTTATCTTGACAAATACATCACTGTTGTGCAGTAGAATTTAGACACGTCTCAATGTAATATTAATACTAACACTAATGTAATAATACATTATCAAAACTTTGTGTTTTAAGTAATAAATTAAAATGTATCTTTATGAATCTTCACGTTTTAATTTTAAAGTTGTGCAGCACTTTGTTTGACAATTTTTTTAAAATTAAATTAAAAGATTAAATTAATGTCTTATGTCTTCATTTGATTACCAGAAAATACACTACACATAATTTGTGGGAAATCTTTTCATAAAAAAATGAAATAATAAAATGGTTGTTTTTATTAATTAAATTAAGTACCTAGTAGCCTACTATTTACTAGTAAATATTACAGTATACAAACATCACAGACAATAGCAGACAGTGACCAGGGCAGCTCTGGCATAATGTCAATAACACTTCTATAAATGACTTACAGGTTATTTATTGATGTAAACATCCCTAAAGTACCGAAAAAAAGGTACCGTTGTGTTACCAGTACCAATACCGGTTAAACCCTACCCCCAACCCTACTAGGTACTAACCCTGAACCTCCCCGTAAACCTAATCGTTATCTTATAT